>JAKCOX010000097.1:0-1200000 GCA_022605575.1 Laterallus jamaicensis coturniculus
TATCTCTTCTACATTCTCTTCTCTCTTCTCTCTTCCAGCTGATAGGAAAGACTACATATATGTGTGGATTTATTTAATTATGTATATTTTAGATATGTGTATATATATATACACACGAATGCATATTTGCATATACATGTTTTTGAGTAGAGATGGGAGTATATGTGTGAATATAAAACTTTCATGTATATATAAAAAAATCAACTAATTAGAGTGAACCAACATTTTAAGAAAAAACTTGAAGGAAGTTAACTGTTTAAGTGAGAAGTTTGAGATGACACGTGGGTAATGAGGAGTTTAGCAGCACCCTGATCACTGCCAGGGCACAATGCTATCAGTGCACCTGAGCTCAGTCTAGAGGCTTTGCCAGGCTCCTTAGTGGTCCCTCCACCTGCTTTCTGCCTAATTTCCTTCCACCACGTGTGCACATGACTATTTTGGTGTAAACCTGAATTTGTATGAGGAGTCAAAGGAACAACTCCTTTTCTTCTGCTGCTGGAAGGAGGATGGCACTTCCTCCTGTCCTCATCCTTTGGTCACTTTGCTTCATGCTAGATCCAGCAATGTTATTTAACTGTTTCATTGCTTTCTGAACTAAACCAAAAAGACAACAAAATAACCCAGCAGTTACTGAAGGCAGCCAGAAAGAAGGAAAAATGAGAGTCATAATTATCCTGACGAGACAATTACATTCACAAGAAACATTATAAATGTGTGTAAAAATAGCAATAACATTTTTTAACCTGGGATATTTAAATGACTGCTATTTATAAATTTGTCAATAACAGTCCTGAAGAATATGTGAGTGGTTTTCAGATAGTAAATGGAATGTATTTCACGGTGTTCACCTACGTTTTCCACATGAATATTTTATGATTTTAAAATACATCCATATCATGATTAAACAGGTGAACCAAATGTCAGCATTTGGCTAAAAATGTTTGTAGATGGTATATTTTTTCTACAAAAGTTGTACAAAAAAATTAATTCATTTTTAAGCTAACTGGTCCCAAAGTGCCACACACCATTACAAGAGTTGGGTAGCTTTACTCTGGATTTAGTTTAAGGTGGAATATTGGAGAGACATGTTAAGGGAGGAAACAAAATCATCTGAAGTGCAGTTTGCTGTACACAACACACACTTTTGTGTGACATCTGCAGTGAACTCTCTGACAGAGCTGGAGGTGGCCTCTGGGATTAAGGCTTCCAACATCCCAGATGACTGCTTTAGCCTTTGAACTTTAAGGACAGCCTCTCTCCCTATTTATCAGCTGCTGTATTCCTGTATCTCTGACACAGTATTTTATTACATATTGCAGTGGGATGACCCAGGATGGAAGTCAGATACCCCCCAAAGCCAATCTATCCCTGCCCTCCTCAGCTGGACAGGGAAGAGAAGATGTAATGAAAGGCTCATGGGTCAAGATAAGGATGGGGAGTGATCACTCACCAGTTACCCTCACAGGAAAAACAGACTTGACTTGGAAGAAAAATTAATTTAATTTATTACCAGGCAATGAGGCTAGGGTAACAAGAATTAAAACCAAATTTTAAAACACCCCCCCACACCCCTCCCTTCTTCCCAGGCTCATTTCTCTTCCTCCTCCCACCCATCAGCACAGGGGATGGGGAATGGGGGTTGGGGTCAGTTCATCACATGTTGTCTTTGCTGCTCCCTCTTCCTCAGGGGGAGGACACCTCACACTGCACCTGCTCCTGCCTGGGGCCCTTTCCTTGGGGTGCTGACCAGGACCAGACTGCTCCAGCTTGGTCTTCCACAAGGTCACAAGTCTTACCAGTAAACCTGCTCTGGCATGGGCTCCTTTCTCTACAGGGCCACATGTCCTGCCAGAAGCCTGCTCCAGCACAAGCTTCCCACAAAGAATCACAGAACTGTAGGGGTTGGAAGGGACCTCGAGAGATCATCGGGTCCAAACCCTCCCTACCAAAGCAGGCTCCCTAGCTCATATTGCACAGATAGGCGTCCAGATGGGTCTTGATTATCTCCAGGGAAGGAGACTCCAATACCTCCCTGGGCAGCTAATTCCAGGGCTGTGTCACCCTCACTGTGAAAAAGCTTTTCCGCATTTTGGTGTGGAACTTCCTATGTTCTAACTTGCAGCCATTGCTCCTTGTCCTGTCTCCACAGACCAAAGAAAAGGGGCTGGCTAATTCCCCCTGCATCCCATGCTTAAGCTAATTATAGCCACTAATTAGGTCTCCCCTCAGTCTTCTTTTCTCTAGACTGAACAGTCCCAGCTCATTCAGCCTTTCCTCATAGGGGAGATGCTCCTGGCCCTTAATCATCTTCATAGCCTTTCTTTGGACTCTCTCCAGGAGATCCCTGTCCTTTTTATACCAGGGAGCCCAGAACTGGACACAACACTCCAGGTGGGGCCTGACCAGGGCAGAGTACAGGGGAGGATCACCTACTTCAACCTGCTGACCACACTCCTCCTGATGCAACCCAGGGCCCCATTGGCTCTCTTAGCCACCAGGGCACACTGCTGACTCATAGCCAACCTGTCATCCACCAGGACCCCCAGGTCCTTCTCCATAGTGCTGTTCTTCAGCAGGACATCCCCCAGCCTGTACTGATAGATGCGGTTGTTCTTCTCCAGGTGCAAGACTTTACACTTGCTTTTGTTGAACTTCATCTGGTTTCTTCCTGCCCAGCTTTCCAGCCTGTCCAGGCCGTGCTGGATGGCAGTGCAGTGTTCCTGCGTGTCAGCCACCCCTCCCAGCTTTGTATCATTGGTGTACTTGCTGAGGGTGGATGCGATTCCCTCATCAAGGTTGTCAATGAAGATATTGAACAGGACTGGACCCAACACTGAGCCCTGGGGAACACTGCTAGTCACAGGCCTCCATTCAGATTCTGCTCCACTGATCACGACCCTTTAGGCTCGGTCCAACAGCCAATTCTCAACCCACCACACTGTCCACTCATCTATCCCATACTCTCTCAGCTTTTCTCTCAGGATGTCATGGGAGACAGTATTGAAAGCCTTGCTGAAGTCAAGGTAGATAACATCCACTGCTCTCCATCCATCCACCCAGTGGGTGATGAGATCGTAGTAACCTATGAGATTGGTCGAGCACGGTCTTCCCTTGGTGAATCCATGCTGACTACTCATGACCTTCTTCTCTTCCAGTTGCTTGGTGATGGCATCCATAACAAGCTGTTCCATCACCTCTCCAGGGACAGAAGTGAGGCTGACTGGCCTATAGTTGCTAGGATCCTCCATCTTGCCCTTTTTAAAGACCGGAGTGACATTGGCTATCCTCCAGTCCTCGGCCATTTCTCCTGTTCGCCAAGACATGTCAAAGATGATAGAGAGCACCTCAGCAATCACTTCCACCAGCTCCCTCAGCGCACGTGGATGCATCCCATCCGGACCCATGGATTTGTGTGCATTAATCCCTTTGAGATGCTCCTGGACCACCCCCACCTCAACCAGAGGGAAGCTCTTCATTTCCCAAACATTACTACTTTCATCCAGTGTCTGTGGGTCCCGAGGGGCCCTTTCAATTGAAGACTGAAGCGAAGAAGGGATTCAGTATCTCCACCTTCTCATCATCCCCCGTTACCAGGACACCTGCCTCATTCAGCAAGGGGCCTACATTATCCCTGATCATCCTCCTACTATTCACATATCTACAAAAACTCTTTTTATTATCCTTTATGTCCCTTGCCAACTTCACTTCCAAGAGGGCTTTAGCCTTCCTAGTTGCATCCCTACAGACCCTGACAACATTCCTGTATCCTTCCCAGGTGCTCAGACCCTTTTTCCACAGTTCATAGACCTTCTGCTTCCCTTTGAGTTTATTCATTAGCTCCCTGCTCATCCATGCAGGTCTTTTACCTCTCTCTCCCGATTTCTTACTCAAAGGGATGCATCGTTCCTGTGCTTGGAAGAAGCGCTGTTTGAATGTTAGCCAGCTCTCACAGGCTTCCATTCCTTCAAACACTGTAGCCCACGGGAGAGCCCCTATTAGATTTCGGAGGAGATCAAAGTTAGCTCTTCCAAAATTCAGAGCAGCTATCCTACTTTTTGGCTTGCTTCTTCCACTCAGGATCTTGAACTCGATCAATTCATGGTTGCTTTGTCCTAAGCTGCCCCCGACCTTCACTTCCCAAACAAGCCCATCCTTGTTAGTAAAAACAAGGTCCAGCACCCGCTCTCCCCTCATAGGTTCCTGCACCATCTGTAGCAGGAAACTGTCTTCAATACACCGCAGAAATTGGACTGCATACGACTGGCCGTATTGCTTGCACAGCAAATATCTGGGTTGTTGAAGTCCCCAATAAGGACCAGAGCCTGGGATCTCGAAGCTACTTCCAACTGCTTATAGAATGCACTATCAAGCCGCTTCTCTTGATCAGGGGGCCTGTAGTACACACCCACAACAATGTCACACATATTAGCCTGCCCCTTAATTCTTACCCACAAGCACTCGACGGAGGGTTCATCCTTCCCCAGGAGGAGGTCAATACATTCTAGGTGCTCTCTAACATAAAGAGCAACTCCCCCACCTTTAGGAGAGCCTGACTTTCCTAAAAAGCACATAGCCATCCATGACAGCACGCCAGTCGTCCAGGCTGTCCCATCATATCTCTGTGATTGCAATGAGATCGTGGCCCTGCAACCGCACAACGATCTCTAATTCTTCTTGTTTGTTCCCCATGCTATGTGCATTTGTATAAAGGCATTTTAGTGGGGCAGCAGATGCAGGTATCCTCATCAGACCACAGCAAGCTTTCTGACTGGGTATGGGCAAATGTGGCTCCACTGAGGAGTCCTCAGGGTAATCCACAGAGTTTTCCCTACTCTCACGTGGACTAACATCCCCAAGTCTGACATTGTACTGTTGGCATTTACCTTTTTCCACCATCAACTCATGTTGTGACTCCCAAAGCACTTGCCTGACCCCAGCAGCCTTTGTGATATCCCCTTCCTAACTAGTTTAAAGCCAGATCAATGAGCCCTGCCATCTCCTGGGCAAGGATTTGCTTTCCTCTATGGGACAGGTGAGCCCCATCAGCTGTACTCATGCCAGGGTCACGGCCTTCTTCAGGGGTCTTCACCCGCTGCAGTGTGTGGACATCCACGGACTGTAGGTGGAACATCTACTCCCCATCATCTTCCATGGGCTGCAGAGGGACAGCCTATTTCACCCTCTTCTCTGTGGGCTGCAAAGGAATCTCTCTCTCCAGCACCTGGAGCTCTGTGACTTTGGTGTCTACAAAGTTTCTCACATCTTCTCACTCCCTTGTATCACATCAATAAGCTGCCACTCTGTTTTTTTCCTTCTTGAACATGTTAACACAGAGGCACTACCGCTCTTACTGATTGGGTTTGGCCTTGGCCAGTGGTGGGTCTGAAGACAGTGGGCATTGTGTCTGTCAGATATGAAGGAAGCTTCTAGCAGCTTCTCACAAAAGCCACCCCTGCATTCCTACCCCTGTTACCAAAACCTTTCTTCACAAAAGCAAAACATACATCCAACCTGGAACAGCTCTAACAGAGGGTGAGAGTATCTCCCTGGTGTTTAGAAACCTCTCCTAGTGAAATTTAATCAGAGCTTGATGTATTCCTGTGTGAAATGTTGCTTTTGAAGAATCAGAACATTCTTTGCATCTTCTGATGTGACTTGCCAACTATAGGTTGGTCAAAACTTCTTCCTTCTTGCCTGTGATATGTAAATGGATTTTCATGGAACTATCATTAAAAAGTTATGAGAATTATGCCACAATTTGAACAGAATAAGTAGGGATTCTCCTACCATACCTATCTGTGAGTGACAATTCTGTAACTTCAGGAAGGAGACTTAAAAAAACAGATCTAAGACTTCTTCCTGAGCCTGCTCTTTTGAATCTGTTGAATCATCTTCCTTCCCTTGCTATCATTTAATATCCTTCAGGGTGGCTGGTGCAGAACTGTGTGAGGTCACAAGCACTGCTCAGCACAGCACAGCCCCAGTCCTTGTGCAGATCAATGTTTGGCAGGCTTCTTGATGGAGATGTTGTGGATCATGTGTTGGTCATGAATCGCTCACCCAAGCTGTTTCTACATGTTACTTAACTCTCTAGTTCCATTTTAAAAAGATTTGGGAATAAACTTCCAAATAAATCTGCACCAATTTCCCCTATTAACTAAAAAAACCCCATGAAAATGAAGGAAACTTCGAAGCTGGTATGTCGTTAGAAGCAGTCTCCAGAATTTTACCCCAAGGAGCAAACAGTGAGTGAGAACATGTCCTCCAGCCTTGGGGATCATGGGTGAGATAGTTTAGAATAAGTAAGAGATTATCCAGGGTAAATATAATTTTCTTACATTAACATAGAGCTGAGTTTGCAAGGCTGGGATAGACAAGGCTTTGAAATATAATAGTTTACGTGCAATTGCTGCATTGATTTGACAGGGTATGAATCAGCAAAGAATTTAGGTCTCAGCACTGAGACATCAAAGCAAGTATGTATTTAGAAATGGTATGCAAGAGGCTAAATATTTGTTTATGTAATGCCAAAAAAAAAGCTACATTGTGCTCTTACTATAAAAAGTAATTCTCTTTCAGGGAGCAAACTCCTCAAGAGTATTGTTTTGTTGCTTTTTGGTTTTTTTTAATAAAAAGAACCCAGCTGTTTGCATCCACTAACTCATTTCCTCTGCCGAATTGTAAGAGCTTTCAATAAAGAACTGTTATAGGAAAGTGCAAGGCCCACTATGTATAATAGCAATTTCAGTGACTTTGAAATATATTTAATTTTTTTTTCTTGAGAAGCTTATTGTAATATATCAGTATGTAGCTGTCATTACTGTCCCAACTGCTGTTTCTGACAGATCTCATGTTTGGCAACTTAAGCATACATAATGCTTGACTGAAATAAATGCTGTGCCTGGGGTGGCCTTTATTGCTAATGTCAGTAGATACCAAAATTTATTGTTCACGGGATGTTCTGACTAAGAAATAATGGTGAAACTCATGGCTGAAGTAAATTATGCTTTGTTCATAATAATGGCTGACATTTCCTTTTGTTTCCCTTGTTACAGTAAAGCAATTGACATTTTTAAATAGCAAAAAATCAATGATAAAAAAATCTAACTAATCTTCAATTTTTGTCTTCCTTGACGTCTGCTTTATCTCCTCACCAAAATGGTTGTTTAGTTATGTTACCTACACAGTGAAGCATACAAATGAACTGTTGTTTGTTATACGACAGAACGAAATAAAATCTGAGTGAATCATTGCCTCTAAAGGGAAAAGTAAGATGCTACAGATTTATCAACTAAAGAGTGCTTGATTCATCAAGCAATGCCAGACTTGATCAGCTGATATTGCTAGCAAACCTTCCTTAGAAAGTAGAAACTAAAGAAAACATACAGATTTAATCTGGGAAGGAGTAAAAAAAGACTTTACTGCTACTATTGACTATTCTGGACCAGAACAAGAAAATAATACTTCTCTAAATATGTATCCATTGCAGAGAGAGGAAACTTGTCTTCGTCTAATATCTCCAATTGCATCCACCAAGCTCCAAGGCCAGAAACGTTATAGCACGAAGTGAGTGTTAACCATTGCAAAGAGGTGAGAGGTCATGCCTCGTGCCTACACACAGATAAAGGGATACTGGATGAAAGAGTGGCAGTGAAATTTCAGCCTGCCGTGGTAATACATTCTGGGTCACCTGAAAGATGTAAAGGTGTAGAAGCAAAAGTCTGGCTCAGAGCTGCTGTCTGGACAGACATACTGGAAGGAAGAAAGCAAATATTTTCAGTAATGTAAGGAATGACCATTCATTCTAGCTTAAAATGTCTCTTATGCAAAAATCAATGCTTAAGTCTTCCTTTGCTCCAGTGTGTTCCCTGCCTTTACCAAGCACGGTGTCAATCTGACTGCTTGTCGAACTGGCAGCAATCAGTGCATTTGCCATGGGGTTACACCGATTGACAGCACCTGGGGGTCACCCTGACCATCGGTGCTAGGAGAGGGCTGCATAGTTTATGTGATAGGACACATCGCTGACAGAACAGGGGTTGTTGTGCTCTGGAATTTGAATCATGAGGTGAGGGATGGAAAGTATTTTGGAAAGAAGCCAGCATGTTAAGTAGGTTAATGGAAGGGATTCTGTCCCTGAACTCTGCTCTAGTGAGACCTCACCAGGATTACTACATCCAGCTCTGGGGTCACCAGTACAAGAAAGACATGGAGCTGTTGAATAAGTCTAGAGGAGACCATGAACATGACCAGAAGGCTGGAGCACCTATCCTATGAAGAAGGCAGGTTGAGAAAGTCAGGCTTGTTCAGCCTGAAGAAGAGAAGGCTCTGGGGAGACCTTATAGTGGCCTTCCAGTAACTGAAGGGGCCTACAGGAAAGCTGGAGAGGAACCTTTTATCAGGGAATGATAGGCCAAGGGATAATGGTTTAAACTGGAAAAGGGTAGATATAGATTAGGTATAAGGAAAAAAACCTTCCCTGTGAAGGTGGTGAGGCCCTGGCACAGGTTGCCCAGAGAAGCTGTGGTTGCCCCCACCTTGGCAGTGTTCAAAGCCAGGTTGGAGGATGGGGTTTTGGGCAGCCTGGGCTAGTGGAGGATGTCCCTGCCCATAGAAGGGGGGTTGGAACTAGCTGGGTTTTGAGGTCCCTTCCAGCCCAAAACCAGACTGTAATTCTATGAAAACTTTTTCTTTCATCGTGTCTTTTTGTAATAACAAGAGATACCTGATACTGCAAGTGAAAAACTATTCCCATGGTCAATGTTGATAAACAGTTGTTTGCATGTATTCAGAAATGAAATAATCCTCCCAGTAGCCTTTTTTCCTCTTGCATTTAACACAGTCTTTCATAAGAGCTGTTTTTGAAAGGGACTGAGCACAGCAGTGATGCTGGTGATGACCACAGCTCTGGCAGTTGTGTCCTGTGCCATGCAGGGCCAGTGGCCACTCAGAGTACTTAGTTCATCCATTCTGTGGACAACCATGGTTTACTAGGGATGGCCTTTGGAGAAGGTGTGCATGACATCTCCTGAGGCCAGATCCTGCAGAAAATGGGTACTGGTACTGCTTTCCCTGAGTGCCCTGATCATCAAGCTGAGGGAGTACGTTTGCCAAATGTCTGCAAAGTCCTCTTCACCCATTAACCACTCCCCAGGCACAGGCAGCTGCCTAACTAAGATACCTAACTTTTGATAGCAAAACTTAATGCATGGCAAATCCCTCGCTGCATGCCTGCGCGTGCACAAGTGCATGGATACGGGAAGAATTGCTTCCCTGTGGCCTCTCGCTCACAAATTTGAAACTACTGGCACTTTTGTGTTGGCCACAAAGCAACAAATGACTTTTATACTCAGAATGCTTTGGAAATTGCCTGAGCAGTGACCGATAGATCAGTGTGTTGCTTTGCTAATACTTCCCTGCTCGGTTTTAAATCAGCAGAAATATAAATGGCTTCATTCTGTAATTTTTATTTTCCCTTATTGCAAAGTCTCAGAAGGCTTCATGGTCTTTTGATGGGCTTGGGAAATAGTTATTAGTCATCTCCTTCCCCTCATACTAGGCAGCAGGCTGTTTAATGTTAAATCTTCCTGTGAGCTCCAGAGGGCTACAAATTAGCACTCTGTAGAAAGCAATGAGGGAAGTGATGGGCATTGGTATATATCCCATATAAGCACCAGTTCAGCATATATGTTTTCACAGTAATCTTATTAAAATACTGTAAATCAATAAACAAAAACTGTAAAACCGTAAATGCTCAAACACTGTGTGATTAAATTGAGTGAATCAAAATCCCAGATGCTATTTTGGTCCTGTGCCGTGCTGAGATTTTGTTATTGTTACTGACACCACAACATCTGCAAGGATAATTTTTATGTTCATTATATTTACTGTGTTGCTGAGAGAATTAGAAGCCCCTGAAGTACATCTTAAAAGGTTTTATTGGACTATAAAAGACTCTGTCACTTTAAACTCCATTAGCTGAGCTCTTCAGGTTCATAATGAGATTCTTCGGAAGAGGCCAAGACAATAGAGCGACAGGGTCTTATCCCAGCTCCTCGCATGCAGTGTGACATATCATGCACTGACCCAA
This sequence comes from Laterallus jamaicensis coturniculus, assembly GCA_022605575.1. Lineage (NCBI taxonomy): Eukaryota > Metazoa > Chordata > Aves > Gruiformes > Rallidae > Laterallus > Laterallus jamaicensis. The sequence continues at coordinate 10,091 of JAKCOX010000097.1, forward strand.
GAGAAAACAATTGATGCAAAAGGCTCATTGAATTCATGGCCTTGGAACAGCAGTATGGATTTGGCAGGGCTTCCGTATGTCTCTTTGTTTAGAGCCGTGCCACGCGTCTGCCTCCAGTTCTGGGCTGACAGGCAAGATATGTGATTGTGCAGGAGGACCTGGGGATATCTGACTAATGCCACGCTGATTCTTTCAGAACTGTTTCTGAATTTCACTTATAAAAATGTATTTTACTGATCTTTATGCAATGGAGAGTGCAGCAGCATCTGAAGGACTTCCCAATGACTTGGACAGTTTTGATGCAGGTGGTACATCAACCAGAAAGCTTCTCCAATTTTGCAATTTTTTAAGTTTTCTCTACCTTTTATTTCCTAACAGTATCCCAAAAGGGGGCGGGGGCGGAGGGAAGAGTGTACTGTGCCAACAAACAAAAAAGCTCATAATACTCATAATACAGTTTTCTGGAGTTTTCTGAGTTTTCTAGCTCCGAGATATGAAATCTTGCAATCATTGATTTTAGGAGACATCTTGGCATGGCTGAAGCCTTTCCTTGCTTCTGCTGTTACAGAGAGGTAAGCAGCTCTGCAGGGTGATGCAGCCTTTCATAAAGAAGTTCTTAAAGATGGTGAGCTGCACCCTCTCAAGTGCCTCTTGGATATAGTTGTCTGGAGACACTTAAAATGACCCTAGAAAATGACTTTACACTTAAAGTTCACTAAAATGGGTTAAAATTAACTTTATCCTTACTCAATTAATCATTATCTTTTGCATATGAATTTATGCCATGGTCTGCAAAGGCAGCAATCTAGGGCCGTTTTTGACACTGTAAGTGACAGAGAGTTGGACATTTCAGGATGTTGCTGCTTATATATCAGAACATTATAAGCTGTTGTAAGAACAAGAATTGCAAGTAGCTGTTCAGTATTCAGGTAGAAAGGTCCCTCACTCCCCTTTGTCTCTACTGAAAAATGAACAAAAAATCTCCCAAGCAACCCAAACCCTATCTTTCTGTCTGTATCAGAGAGAAAATCTAGTCCTGATCTGACAGAATTCTGCTAAAGCAAATATTTTCTATAGCTGGTGAAACTAAATGGTAATTCTAAGCTACAGAATCACTAGCAAATGATTATATTTCTCTGCAATAAAAACTCAAGACATAAAGCATAGCAGAAAATACATCTTATATACTGTGAGTACTTGCTTCTTTATTAAAAAAATGAAAGTTTTAAATATTTTTTCCTGAAATCTTTATTACAAAGAAATGGATATTATCAAAACAAGCCAAGAAATGTGACTAAGTCACTGATGTTTTGTGTTTGTTCTAAGAGTTACACAAATAAACATGTGTACATGGATTCCAGAGTCACCTATGTAAGGCCACAGGACAGCATGTGACACTGTGTCAGTACATCTCTGTATGAACATTAGCTATACATCTCTCTATATATATATGGTGTAGGTGTCAAGGTCTGTATATTGCAGGTCTCCAAACGGACTATAGATCCAGATCTTTCAGATACAAATCACTAATTTTACTGGCAAAGCCTGTTTTTTTCATGTCAATGAATTTCTGCCATGTTGTTAAAATTTTGCATGACTTTTACCATGTACGATAACTCCAGCAACGGGCACCACAGGTTTAGATTTACAGATTACTGTCTGTGGATCCGTAGCACCGTCATTTTATTGATGTGATAATCTTGTATGCAATTTTTTGGATCAGCCTAGAGTTTTGATTTGACAGGATTTCTTACACCACTTGCCTATCAGTTCTTAGATGATTAAATTACTCTCTTCTGCCAGACAGTTAATGAAGCTGGATATCACCCTGCAAATCTCTCAGACACTCTGTGAAAATACCCCAGACTGCTCCATTACAGACACCAGCTCAGGACCAGAGAGCTTCAGAAAGGTTTGTTCCCATCTGTATAAACCATCACTTGCTGGTGGCATTTTGAACCTGTGTTTCTGCCATAAGCACACCTGCAAACGGAGGCAATAGGTATGTTCTGTGAGTAGCGAGGTGGCAGAAGGAGCTTAAAAACCTGTATGGTTTTACTTCTTGGAGGTATTTCTGGAACAGACATTACAGGACCCATTGTAGTCCAACAAAACCCAAAAGACTGGTAAAGAAAGAACAGAGGAAGAGAAGAGAGTGAAAGAGAAGCAGTTCTCTGACAAGCAGCTTTGGTCTTTTCCATGAATAGAAATTTTGCCATTGATTTTACTGGAAATAGCAAAGGTGCTAGCATAATAATGGGAAGCGTGCAGGATGGGGATTTGTGTAAGAACATGCTGGACTAGTGCAATTTGAATGTCTGTCTTGTTGAATCACTTGTAGACTTCACAGAAGAAACTCGATTTAAACCCACAGTTTCATATGCTTTTATCCTGGCAGCAGTTCATACTTGCAACAGGGAGAGAAGGATTTTTTTGATACCAGTTATTTTAAGTTTCCACAGCAGTCAGTTTAAAAGGGACGGAGTCTCTTTCCACATCTGCAGTTTTAGTGTGGTGTAACTCCACCAACGCTCAGAGAGCCACAGGGGTTGTCAAACTGAAGTGTTACGGCAGTGAACTGAGAGAAGCAAAATATGATTGCCACTCCAATGAGAACAGAAAACTTGTTGACCATAAATTGTTGTTAAGTTGTGGTTCTGTTCTTATTTAATTTAGCTGTATGATTATAAAGTTCTTTTTTGCTATAGACTGATGATGGAAGACCATAAATAGTCTAAACCTGGAGTGTGTTTGTTTCATTTTGGCAGAGACAGAGCTGGCCAATATTTCACTTTGCCTGTGGGACTAGTGAAAGGTCAATAAACCCTCCTGCAAAAGTGCTTCGGGACTTTGCATGAGAACAACATTTAGCATCCATTTTTTTCGCAGTCTCATCCATGGAGACTGGCCTGCCATCTCTCTTCCTGATCTCCTTTTTCCACTTTCACTGCCCATGATTTTCTGATTGTCTCTCACTCTTTTTCATGCACAAGGCAAAACACAGTCAGCTCTTTATAACAAGAGCATAATTTCCTTAATTGGTCTCCACCATTTCTGAGGGGGTTTATTTTGAGTAACTGTAGAAAATGTATTTTTGAAAAGCCTTTATTGTAGGTCAAAGAAGATTTGGAAATTCGACCTTCAGTATTTGTATTTGCTTTCTTAATTATCCTTTTAACTGGACTTTGCTTATTATTTCATGCTTTTTTTCCCTTCAGCTTTAATGTAGGACTTTTTTTTCCCACAGCCTTCCCTTTAGTTTATAAAAAGCCACAATTCCCTGCTCTGAACAATAGCAGTGCGTAATGCCCTTTCATCTGTTTTGATACCAGCAAGATTAAATTCAGGGGCACTCATTCTGCTTGTTCCTTAATTATAGGCTTCTCTCTGGTTTCTAAACAGTTTCTAACCCACATTTTATCAAAATCCAAAGTAGTAATAATTTGTACTATTTCTGTATGTTGGCCTGTTTGATTTCAATGTATTAATGAGTTCTCAGAGTGTATCTGTGTTCCAGGAAAGTGCAAGGAATGACTACAGAAATCATCCTAATGTGGTACATCTCTTGGCTTCATAAAAGGAAGACTTTTGGTTATGCTGTGAAACCATTGTAGAAATAGACCCTTCACTGTAATAAGCATTTCTGATTCTACAATTCTGCTTTTCTGCATTTTCTTGATATAGATTTTCTCTGTTGAGCCATGGTGTTGCAAACAGCAGAAAGGCCTGAACCATGGGGGAATGGTCAGCTGGTTTTCTGTTGTACATTATGTGCACATAACATGTGTACATGCGTGCATTAAGGACAAAATTATGTTACACAGACATGGATGCAAGGAATATTTTTGAGATGCGTGCTTCCAAAATATCGTGTTCCATGATAAAGGCTGAGCCTGCAAATTAGTTCTGTAGTTCCATGTGTGATAAAATATAAGATTACAATTTAGCAGCAGAACTAGCCAACAACTGAGCCAGTTAAACAGCCCTATTGATGCTTTTGTATCTACTTTAATTCAATCGAAAGGATCTGGTGAAGTGACCTCATCCATAGAACATCTGAACACCACTCATCCCACATGGATCTCTCTCTGTGTGCCCACTCAGAAGCATGTCAGGATGTCACAGTGGGTCTTGGTAAAACTAACTGGTAAGGCAGAGTAAAGCAAGGATTTGTTTCTATACCGCACACTACTGCTCCCCCAAGCTGCAATAAGACAGTGAGAACTGGGATATTTAGTGAGGCAGCCCCTAGACAGGAGGATTATGCTTTGCAGACTGGGACCACAGACACATGCTGAGTTACATCCCACTGCTCAATTCCAGGAATTACGTGTTAACAGGAGTGCTGTCAGAGATGGCAATCATTCCTGCATTTGTATGACTGAAGGAGAACTTGAAAAGAAACTTCAAGAGCCAGAAAATGAAGGATTTCCAGCAGTGGGTTAATGCATTTAATAATTTTCTTTTGGCAGCCTTGTTTCAAAAATATCTGTGTTTGTCTTTATTCTTGCTAGAATGAGTAGGAATCAGCATTTGGTTTTTAACTTCCTGAGACCTCCATGCCAAGCTGACTGTACAAAGTTGCCCTGAATGTGCTGCACTGTGAGACTTTGGGATATTCGCCAGCTCCCAGGTGCAGCTGCACGCATTCACCTCCTGCTGTACCCCATCTCTGTGCCAAGATGAGATGTGAGAAAAAGCCATGTCTCCCCTTGTTGCTTTTTTTCCTTGGGAGGAAAATGGGCGGTGTGGGTAGAAAGGAGTCAGAGCACATTTTTGCTATGTCCTTACCTGGACAGCTGGAAAGGGAGGACTTGGGTATGCGTCTGTGTACGGTGTGAGCTCCTGGGGTGAGCCAAAATGCATGTAGAGTGGGAAGTATGTGTAGTTTAGTGTGAATCAGGAATTTACACCACAGTGCCAGGGCTGGTTTCAGGACCTCATTTTGCGATACCACTTTTGTTGAAATTCTCCTCTGGCAAGCAACCACCAGTTCCTTTGGTGTAGAAGGGCAGAACCTTCAGAAAAATGTACTTTGAGTCTGAAACCCCATTGTTTCCTGGTAAATGCTTGCACATGAGGTGTTGTGGCAAGGACACCCCCTCAGACATTTCCTTTAGGATGGAGGAGAGGGGAAGCACAGAGCCTCCCATATGCTCAGGGATGCCTGAACCCCTGAGTTCCCACAGCACAGCTCTGTGGTATCTGGGGATACTGATTTGGATCCAGAAGCTTTGAGGCTGTATTTGCTTAGTGCTGTGTGAAGTTGAACAACCCTGCTTGTGTGGGGGAGTTGTCTCTGCACCCTACTGCTTGGGCTCTAGTCAGGCTGCCTTGGCACTGCTGTGGTCCAGTCTTTAAAGCTGCCTTGCATGCTTTGGGACTCTATTTGCTCACCTGTTGGGCCAGAGGTGGTTTAATACTGTACTTTCCTGTGCTTCTTAAAATGAAGAAATTCAGCATGTAGCCAGGACGTGTCTACACAGTTTCTGTCTTTTGGGACTGCTCAGTTGCTTAGAGCTTTCCAAGGAGCCATTGCAAGAAGCGTTGGAGAGTCACCCTGAGGCAGGGTATTACCTGTGAGACAAAAGTAACCCTCAGGCACCCAACATTTAGGAGAACAGTCTTGCCTTTGGGTATACATAGGTCCACCTGTGTTTAGAGCAATACCACCATTACACCTTCTCTCACCATCATCTCACCATGCGGCCTTCACAAAGCTTTCCCGCTAGTAGGAAAAACACCTCAAGAGAGATTAATCTGACCATATGAAGTCATGTACAAAGCAGGTCTTTACAGATGAGTAACTCTCCAAGAGTAAGCACATTTAGGGCACAATTGATCCCATCATTAGTGAGTTGTTGGAAATCAGACCTGAAAGTGGCTGGGACAAGAAGTTCGAATGCAGGCAACCCCCCTTATAGGCAGCTACGATGAATCACAGAATCACAGAATTGTAGGGGTTGGAAGGGACCTCGAGAGATCATCGAGTCAAACCCACCCTACCAAAGCAGCTCCCTAGCTCATACTGCACAGATAGGTGTCCAGATGGGTCTTGAATATCTCCAGAGAAGGAGACTCCACCACCTCCCTGGGCAGCCTATTCCAGTGCCCTGTCACCCTCACTGTGAAAAAGTTCCTCCATATGATGGTGCGGAACTTCCTGTGCTCCAATTTGCAGCCATTGCCCCTTGTCCTATCTCCACTGACCAAAGAGAAGGGGCAGACCCATTCCCCCTGCACCCCATACTTAAGATATTTATAAACATTGATTAGGTCCCCCCTCAGTCTTCTTTTCTCCAGGTTGAACCGCCCCAGCTCTCTCAGCCTTTCCTCATAGGATAGGTGTTCCAGGCCCTTAAGCATCTTCGTAGCCCATCACTGGACTCTCTCCAGGAGAACCCTGTCTATTTTATACCAGGGAGCCCAGAACTGGACACAACACTCCAGGTGAGGCCTGACCAGGGTAGAGTAGAGGGGAGGATCACCTCCTTAGTCCTGCTGGCCACACTCCTCCTGATGCAACCCAGGGCCCCATTGGCTCTCTTAGCCACCAGGGCACATTGCTGACTCATAGCCAACCTGTCATCAACCAGGACCCCCAGGTCCTTCTCCACAGAGCTCTTCTCCAGCAGGACATCCCCCAGCCTGTACTGATAGATGCGGTTGTTCTTCTCCAGGTGCAAGACTTTACACTTGCTTTTGGTGAACTTCATCTGGTTTCTCCCTGCCCAGCTCTCCAGCCTGTCGAGGTCTCGCTGGATGGCAGTGCAGTGTTCCTGCGCGTCAGCCACCCCTCCCAGCTTTGTATCATCAGCGTACTTGCTGAGGGTGGATGCTATTCCCTCATCAAGGTTGTCAATGAAGATATTGAACAGGACTGGACCCAACACCAAGCCCTGGGGAACACTGCTAGTCACAGGCCTCCATTCAGATTCTGCTCCACTGATCATGACCCTTTCGGCTCGGTCCGACAGCCAATTCTCGACCTACCTCACTGTCCACTCATCTATCCCATACTCTCTCAGCTTTTCTCTCAGGATGTCATGGGAGACAGTATTGAAAGCCTTGCTGAAGTCAAGGTAGATAACATCCACTGCTCTCCATCCATCCACCCAGCCAGTGATGACATCATAGCCGGCTATGAGATTGGTCAAGCATGATCTCCCCTTGGTGAATCCATGCTGACTACTCCTCATGACCTTCTTCTCTTCCAGTTGCTTGGTGATGGCATCCAGAACAAGCTGTTCCATAACTTTTCCAGGGACAGAAGTGAGGCTGACTGGCCTATAGTTGCTAGGATCCTCCATCTTGCCCTTTTTAAAGACCGGAGTGATATTGGCTATCCTCCAGTCCTTGGACACTCTCCTGTTCTCCAAGACATGTCAAAGATGATAGAGAGCGGCTCCGCAATCACTTCCACCAGCTCCCTCAGCACACATGGATGCATCCCATCCGGGCCCATGGATTTGTGTGCATTAATCCCTATGAACAGCTCCTGGACCTCCCCTACCTCAAGTAGAGAGAAATTCTTCGTTCCCCAAACGCTCCTATTTTCATCCAGTGTCTGTGGGTCCTGAGGGGCCTTTGGAGTGGAGACCGAGGCAAAGAAGGCGTTCAGTATCTCCACCTTCTCATCATCCCCCGTTACCAGGACACCCGCCTCATTCAGCAAGGGGCCTACATTATCCCTGGTCATCCTCTTACTATTCACATACCTGAAAAAACTCTTTTTATTGCCCTTTATGTCCCTTGCCAGTTTCTTTTCCAGGTTGGCTTTAGCCTTCCTAGTCTCATCCCTACAGGCCCTGACAACATCCCTATTTTACTTGACAAAACCTGTGTAGAAATGCTCATGAACCTACTTTTTGTTGAGCTTGAAAACACGACATGAGGAGGTGGTGGCACTGCAGGGATACTGTTGCTGATGGAGAGAGGGAATGGAAATGTTTACAGATATCTTGGTGTTTTTACAGTGATTCTTTTGGCTGGGAAAGGATCAGCTACCAAATGTGTTTAATACAGTGACAGATCTCACACTGCTTTATTAATTTCCTCTGATTCAGGCATAACTAGTCTTTCGCTACGCCAGACATACAAGATGCCTCATTTCCCAAGATTTTGCTAATAACACAACTCTTTAATTACCTCATATCTGTTATGAGGGATTCCTTTAAGAAATTCAGAGTGCTGGTGGCCTTTATGCTGCCAGTGTTCCTGTGGTCCCATTCTCAGTTTTCCTCAGAGAGTCCTCCAGGGCCTTTCTCACAGAGCTGCTCCCCAGGGGGGCAGCCAGTGCCCAGCCTTTGCTGTTACAGGGGCTCACCCTTCCCAGCTGAGAGACTTTATACTTGTCCAAGTAGAATTTCCTGTTAACCCACTCCTCCTGCCTATGTCTGTCTGGATGTTAGGCCTGTCTGTCAGCATAGATTGGTCCTCCAGTTTGGTGATACCTGCAAATTTGACAAGAGTAAACTCTGCCACCTACTCCAGGTCACTAATAAAGATGTTAAACAGATTGCAGGCTTGACCCCTGTAGTATTGTTTTACCAGCCTTGAGGCAGATAATGACCCATCAGCCACTACCCTCGGAGAATGACTATGCCACCACAGTTTTAGGCTTTGGTTTGATCTGCCCATCCAAACCATGACATCTCAGCTTGGACACAAGAATATTGTGGGAAATATGTTGAAAGCCTTGCTGAAATTGGGATTAATGACATGCACTGCTCTTACTTCATCTATACATCTAGTAATTTTATCTCAGAAATCAATTAGATTGGTTAACATTGATTTATCCTTTTTAAATCCATGTCGAGTCTTCCCAAGCACACTATTCTTCATCTCTGTAGAAGAGTGCTCCAGGAGGACCCTTTCCATGATTTTCCCAATGACTGAAGTGAAATTGTTCACTATTTAATTCCCTGGAGCTTACTCTTGACCTTTTTTTGAAAGCAGGTGCAACATTTACCTTCCTCCATTTGTCAGGGACCACCCCCTCATCTTCACAATCTATTAAAGATGATAATCTGGGCAGATTACTAAATAGGTATTGTCTTCTGAGAGCAGTGACTGAACCAAAGCTTGCCATGAAGCTTCTATATTTGGTACGGTGACCTGAATAATACAGTTTTCTTGCATGTACCTACTTGCTCTTTGCATGGCCTTCATCCCACACATCTCTGTGTTTGACAGTTCACAGCCAGCTGACATCATTGTATCAATCTTTATTAACTTGAATTCATTATTTAGACAGTACAAGGTCATCTTGCATTTGTCTTCATAGTATTTGGATTTAGTATTTTGGAACGTTATAGACTTGACTTAAGAATTAACTTTCTCTTTGTTTCTTAGTCATAAGGTAATACCAAGGGGATGGTGAAAATTAAAGATTTTTCATTATTATACACATTAACTTGGAAGGAGATTTATTTATTTGCAGAGCAAATACTATTCATGCTAAACATCTCAAGTATAAACCAATCATTAAAGGCTTACTAATGGCACGTTAATTAAAGGTAAGGTAATTACCACCACTCAAGAAAACAGCTTCTCAGCTTCAGAGTCAGATATATCAATCAAGTGTTTAAAACAGGTATTAATGAGGTCTGTCAGCTCATGTCCTTCTTCCAGCAATCACCTGTGTTGGATATATTCAGCAACACTATTGTCATCTAGTAGTGATGTGCTAAATTCAGATGATGGAAAATCCATTGTGTCACTCATTAAATTGTTTCACTGGATAATTATTGTCATTTGAAGATTGACACCATATTTCTTACCCCCAGTTTATCTAGATTCAGGATTCAGGTAATAGATTTCTATATTCCTTTATCTGCTAACAGTATTCCTCTGCTCTCTGAAATATTTTCCTGTGTACTATGTGTAGGCTGTGGTCAAATGATGGTGTAATCAGTGTTTTGAGAAATTAAGTAAACGAATTGTCTTGTACTTAAATGTAGCTTTTGAAGCCTCAGTTCCATCTTCTGGCTTTTTTTTTTTTTAATTTCAAATTTTTCTCCCTCTTTTCAAAGTACAAGCCTCACCAAATATTTCCAGAAAAGGTCTCATTAATTCTATGTGTCATACTAATAATCTCTCTTTACTTCTCTTCACTGTACCCCTGCTGATTTTATGCCAAAGAGTGCACCTGCTTTCAGAGTTGCAATATCAGGCAGAAAGACATAACTCTTGCCCTGCAGCATAAAATTTGTGTAAAGAGTCAAGGCCTGAGATCATCACATAATTTAAACAAAATAACAGTGACAGCAGTTAAATATACATTATGGAAACAAAACAAGGCCACATTTTGTCTGGATCTTATGCAGGGTGAGATGAAGAGTGCTCACAGCCTAAGACTACAGGAGCATAATGGGGCTGTGACTAGCAGCACGGTCAGTTGAGAAAATGTTTCTGTAGCTTTTTCTCAGCTGTACAACTGCTCTTCAGCAAGTCATGCCAACGGATAAGCCCACCTTTGTTCTAGACAGCAATCTGACCCACTTAGTACCTGGAACTGGATAGCTCTCCTGCTGTGACCTTGCTTGAATTGTAAGTTTAACTCCGGTTTTGGTCCCCACTTCCATGGCTGCTTTAAATTTTCACAGCACCACAGAGTCACTGAGGTCAGAAGGCACCTCTGAGATCATATAGTCCACTCACCTGCTCAAAGCAGAGTCACCTGTAGCAGGTTGCTCAGTGCTATGTTCAGACAGGTTTTGAATATCTCCAAGGATGGAGACTCCAACAGCCCCTCTGAGGAACTTGTCCCAGTGCCTGACCACTCCCACCTTGAAAATGTGGATTTTTTCTTATGTTTAAATTGAAATTTCTTGTATTTCAGTTTATGCAAATGTTTGTTATTCCTGTCAATGGGCACAACTGAGAAGAGTCTGTCTCTATTCTCTTCAATGTCCCCATCAGGTATTTACACACGCTGTTTAAATCCCTTTAAGCCTTCTCTTTCCCTGGGTGAACAGCCCCAGCTCTCTCAGTCTCTGTATGACAGATGCTCCAGTCCCATAATTATCTTTGTGGCCCTTTTCTGGACTTGCTCCAGTATGTTTGTGCCTTTCATGTTAGTGGTAGCCCAGCACTGGATACAGCACTGCAGCTGTGATGCTCCAGGGTAGAGCAAAGGGAAAGGATCACCTCCCTCAATCTTCTGGCAATGCTCTGCCCAATGCCATCCAGGGTTCTGCCAAGAGACCAGTAAAACACAGTTCTCTTGAGAACTGCATGTACCTATCAGTGCCAGGAATGCAGATTTGCGTCTTTCTACCTCTCTAAACAGAGGTTCATCAGATTCCTTTATCTTTCTTTGTTTATGGTCTAAACACCTATCTTCGCTGCATGTAGAATAGTTTCATCAAGTGAGGCAGAGGGTTGGCCATTGCACATGCTTTTAAACACTCCCTGGTGATAGGTGTCCAAACTCTCCCAGCTCAGCCTGGAGCCAGACTGTCCTGCCTTCTATTGTTTGGGGTTTTTTTTTGCAAAACCAGAGAGCTGCTGCTGCTATCATTCCTAGAAACAGGTTGTCCTGCACCATTATGAATTGATTGTTAAAACAGGGGAAGAACCTAGATGCTTGTCACAGAAAGGGTAAGAGTATGATGCATGTGTGAGGGAGGTAAGGCTTCTGAGTTGTTAGTGTAACATGAATCTGCCTCTCAAGGGGAACTGGTGGTTGGAAACAATGAAACTCCTTATATGATTTAGATATCATTTGAATATTAGCAATGGCTTCCATGCAGTCCAAAATTCAGCTTCTTGAGAGTAGCCCTGCTGAGAAGGACCTGGGTGTCACCGTGGATGAGAAAACATGAGCCAGCAGTGTGCTCTTGCAGCTTGCAAGGCCAATGGTATCCTGGGCTCCATCAGAAGAGGAGTGGCTAGCAGGGACAGGGAGGGGATTGTCCCTCTCTACTCTACCCTCGTGAGGCCCCACCTGGAGTACTGTGTCCAGATCTGGGGCCCCCAATACAAGAAAGGTGTAGAACTGTTGGAGAGGGTTCAGAGGAGGGCCACAAAGATGATTAGAGGGCTGGAGCATCTGCCCTACAAAGAGAGGCTGAGGGAGCTGGGCTTGTTCAGCCTGGAGAAGAGAAGTCTGTGAGGGGACTTCATTGCAACCTGCCAGTACCTGAAGGGAGATTGTAAACAGGGCAGATAATGTCAGGACAAGGGGGAATGGTTTAAAGCTGAAGGAGGGAAGGTTTAGATTAGATATTAGGGGGAAGTTTTTTACAGAAAGAGTGGTGAGGTGCTGGAACAGGCTGCCCAGAGAAGTAGTGGATGCCCCATCCCTGGAAGTGTTCAAGGCCAGGTTGGATGGGGCCCTGGGCAACCTTGTGTAGATCCAGACCTGAGGTTGGTGGCTGTGCCTGTGGTAGGGGGGTTGGAGCTCTATGATCCTTGGGGTCTCTTCCAACCCTTGCCATTCTATGATGTAATGATTCTATGAATGGCACTTGTTCCTTCTGTTATCACTGTTTTGCTAAAGTCCACCCACTCCATGTTTTAAGGGTAGACACTTCTCAATGTTTTGAAAAGAAATATTCGTATTCTTCTCTTCTGGAAAGATTAAAGAAGAAAAGAAAAAAGAAAAAGACTGTTTGTTTTGGTTTGTTGTTGCAAAACTGAAATTCATCTGCCTGGCCAATTTTCCTCAGAAATCCAGGATGTCATCTCTTCTCAACCTCCCTTGTTCTCCACCACTTTTGTGTCCCTTGTTTTCTATTTCGCCTTGTCATTAGAAGTGGCAGTTCTGAGGCTTACCTCTCAGGACAGTGAAAACAGTTTGCTGGCTGCTTCCCATGGTCCAAGTACGTTGTGAAGTACAGATTTGTATTAATCTCAACAGAAACCTCCTAGTAGATTCTGTCACTTTCGAGCTTAAAATTTTGACTCCTGCTCCATTTGGTAGTGAGTGTGCCAACTTGTGGCTTGTGGACTGTTTTCAAAATGTTTTACAATCAGCCCCTGTGAGCCTAGGTTTCTCTGCATGCGGGTGAACAAATATGAAAATCAAGATGCTTTTATAGGAAAGAAAGCAGAAAACAGCAGTTGCTCTCATATACTTCTGCAAGCAAATACCATGCAGTAACTTACTGGCAGAATAAATAAATTTTCACCAATTTTATTCCTCTGCTGAATTATTTCCCTAGTTTTATAAATGACAACTCTCTGTGCTGCCTTTTCTCCGTGTGTTGTATACAGTATTTGCCTTGCCATTAATAGTACTGCCTGCCTTCCTTTCATTCTTAATGACATTCATTTTCCAGAACAGACTGAATGAGCAAGTTCCACAAAAGGGAAAAAGGAATAGCAGATGTGAAACACCAGGTTGGTCATTTTTCTGGGAACATGTACCAATCAACAAAGCTTACATCAGCAGAGGTAGTGAGGTGATCATTCTATCAGGGCCCTTAGACTAAACTGATCTAGATTTACCAGGCCTAAATATTGTCTAAATGGCTTTACTTTCTGTTCCCTTCTTGACTAGGGAGCATGGCAGGCCTGGAGCCAGCTAAGGTGAGAGTGAAAGAGTGGGGATTTCAGCTGAATTTGGACTGCATGGAAGCAAGACCCGAACATCTCAGGTGGGTTGCCATAGTTAAAATAGACAAAACAGAGAACAATACCTTGACCTTGTTAGAGGAAATTCAGACTTCAATTCTTTATAAATTTAAAATCTTTAGCTATTGAAGATGCAACCTTGGTCTCAGACTTGGTATCTGTTCAGATGTTAACTCAGAACAAACAATACAGCTGTCTATAAGGCTTGTCTGTTTCAAAGCAAGGAAAGGATAAATACCAAATATTTTCCCCACAATAAATTGCAATCGGACAGGTAGACAGTACAAGTACACAAAACTCAAATAATGCCTTCATCCAAAGTCACAGGGATCTCTTCCCTTATAGGCACTTCCAGAAATTTACTAGTCTCCAAGGTGATGAATTTAAAACAGCTGCTCTCACACTGGGGGGGAGGTTGTGTTAGATGTGTTGAGGTTAATTGGATGTGACATTTCTTAAAAGGAAAGTGTTATGATAAGTTTTCCACTTCTCGTTGGATACATGTGCTGGTTTTGTCTGGGACAGATTTAATCTTCTTCACAGTAGCTAGTATGGGTCTGTGTTTTGGATTTGTGCTGAAAGCAGTGTTGATGACACCGCAAGGTTTTAATTACTGCTGAGCAGTGCTCACACAGAGCCAAGGGCTTTTCTGCTTCTCACCCCACCCAACCAGTGAGCAGGCTGGGGGTGCACAAGTAGTTGGCAGGGGACACAGCTGGGACAGCTGACCCCAACTGACCAAAGGGATATTCCATACTGTGTGATGTCATGCTCAGCATTTAAATCTGGAGGAAGAAGAGGTAGGAGGAGATGTTTGGAGTGATACTGTTTGTCTTCCCAAGGAACTGTGATGAGTGATAGAGCCTTGCTTTCCTGGAGATGGCTGAACATCTGCCTGCCAATGGGAAGTGGAGGATGAATTCCTTGGTTTGCTTGTGCACATGGTTTTTACTTTACCTGTTAAACCGTCTTTATCTCAAACCATGAATTTTCTCACTTTTTCACTCTTCCAATCCTCTACCCCATCTCACTGGGGAGATTGAGCAAGCAACTGCACGGTGCTTAGTTTCCCGCTGGGGTTAAACCATGAGAATGCAATAGATTGTAAAAGATGTTTAGGCCCTTATGTAGATCTATTGGGTCTGTTTTTTATTTTTTGGGGGGTGTGTGTGTGCCTGCTTTGGGTTTTTTTTTGTGGGTTTTGTGAGAAGAAATACAGTAGTCCACATTTAAAAGTCTATTTACCCACCATCACAATCTAGTAGCTTTCCTCCATGTGCTGGTGTTTTGGTCTGATGTGCTATGGTGTGACGGTATGCTTCCCTCGCTGCCCCCATGTTTTCCTTACTTTTTCCTGTTCATATGGATTGATTGATAACCATTGGTGTTGACTGTGATTTCTGCATCCGTCTCACAGTGAGTGCAGGAAGACAGATGACAACACCATAACCAAGGGTTATCTATGCTAATGTGTCCACCCGGACACTGGTCAGTGTCCACTGGTATATACGGGTGGTTTGTAAATATGACTATGAGCCAATCATCTTACTCTATAAATAGTGAGCAGTCCAAGAGCCCTTTGAGCTCTCCTGAGATGACAACGGGCTGCACGTCAGGATCTCCCCTTGAAAGAGATGCCTTTCAAGGTTACTCCTCGAGGTCGAGAGAATCCTTGCTGCAACAGATCTGCAACAGATCCTCGGTAAGTGAGTTGGGAATAAGTGAACTAATATTTGTGATCTTAGGTAAGAAATACAAAGGATTGATTGTGTATATAATCCTTTAGGCATAAACCATTGACCAAGTCTGGGACTAAGACTGAATCCAGCCGCACCTAGACTCCTCTCTGAGAAGGAGTTTAGAAAGCAAGGGGATTCTTTCTGAACCTCATGACTCAATGGGAGGGTCTCCCTGATAGATTCATCTGACCCTGTTCTCTATGTACTAACTAATCAAGATTACCTTACCATTGAATCTTACTCACTGTTGTGTTTAATAACATACACCGTTACACCCTTTTGTTTTATATCAATAAACATATTATTGTCTCTCATAAGAGTGAAGTGCATCCCTCTTATCTATCCCATCTGCGACACATGGCTCCTCATTTTCAATCTTTGATTTTTCTCAGTATTAGACTCTCACTTGAAATTATGTTTGTCTATGCACCAATATAAAGTAAAACATTACTGTAATCACCTGTCTGAGAGAAATTCCAAATTGAGGCTTATTTTTCATTCAGAAAAAATACCTCATATCTAAATAATAAATTGTAAAGTCTTTCACTCCACTAGCGTCAAAAGAGATTGATTCATGATTAAGACCTTTTTTGACTGAAAAATGTGTGAAATGTGTGAAACAAGAATATGCATTTCCATAGACATGAAAGTTGGAGTTAAAGTGGCAAATCTTATTGATCAGTTTATGTAGTATTCATTATAATGATGTTGTAATAAAAGGTTCTTGTGGACAAGGCAGCATTTTTATGCATTCACTTCAGTAATGAAATGGTCCAGTTAAGTATCTAGGGGGAATAAATTGAAATTCTTTGAAGAAAACTTAGCTTGTGGTTAGGGCTTTGGTTTTGGTCTTAAGATTCAATCTCTGCTATGTTGAAAACGTGTCCTGATAATTTAGTTTCTACCTGCCTTGGATATTTTTTAGGATAATGTAGTATTATCCTTAGAGTATAAGCCTCTGAAACTTGTGGTTTTATGGTATACATTGAGAAATCTTTGCTGTTCTGTGTGTGACTGTCACACAATCTAGATTTGCTCATTAGTAAAACTCCCAATGGTGTTAGTCATTAAGCAGAAGTGTGATGACTTCCATGGGTGCTGAAACATCACTAGAATAGTGACTGGAGCCCTGAGAAGCAAGTATCAGAGGGACTTGAGGGCATCAGTAGCCCTTACCTGGCATCCCCCTCTGCTCCCTGTCCATGGGCATATGAACCACATTTTTAGCTCAGGTGGTGGCCATCAGTGTCTCCCCCATCCATACCATAGGTACCATTGGTCTCCAGCTCTGACTCTTGCCCCATCTGTTGGTGGGACCATACCAGCTCCAGCTCTGTCTCCATTCACATTTCCTTTTTTTCCTGCCAAGGCTTCCTGGAGACACCCCAGCCAGTGCCCTGCTTGACCCTGTGGAAGGACCCTGTAACCTTGCCTGCTGTATTTGGAACCTGTAGGATCTTATCCATTAACTTTGCTGGGATGCTCCTTAGCTTTTGGCTCCCATTTTTCCAGAAACAGTCACCAACTGCTGCACCCTGACAGCAGGGCATTCCTTGGTGATCAAACCATCTCCTTCTGTTCACTGAAACAATTTTAGTTGCATACCAAATGACCATTTTCCAAGTTACTTAGTCAAGTTCTTAAAGGCTAGTTTTCTACTTAAACGTTTGCTTTCAGTTATGTGAAGCCTGTCAAATACAACACTGAAATGGTTAGGAAGGGAATTGTTCAGTGAAGTCTCCATATAGAGACTTCTTTATTTCTCCCTGACCTAAGAATGACTAAAAGGGGTACTTGGCATTGCACACCGATGTAGGTGCTCCTCAAATACCAGCATGATCATTGTGGCATTCTCGGAAAACTGTAGAGCCCCATAAAGAATAATGGTCTAATAAATGGACTGCCAAAGAGCAAACCATAAAGTTCCCGAGGCTAAAGTTTTTACAGAACCCCACAGCCTTAAAGCATTTGCAGACAATGCTTATCCTGATATGAAGTTTCAAGTTCAAATTCTTCTGTAACTGTTTTTCACTTTCATACTGCCACCTAGCGCGGTACATCATCTGATTACCTTCCTTGCAAAGTTAGTGGTAGAGAGAGTGTACCGACTACTATGAAATAGGTAGATAAACACAAACCATGGCATAAAATGACCACTTAAGGTAATTTTCAACCCTATTTCTATCATTTTGTGCCCACAACCCCCCTGTTACCTCTTTTATCAATACAAAACTATTTGGGATCAAATTCCAGTTTAAATTTGGTCAATTTCCTTTTTTGGTTGTGGAAGTAGAAGCAAGCACAGGCATTTTTGTGTTAGAAATTATGTTTATGGTAATGTCTTTCCTGAAGGATCATGTTCTGTAACAATCACTATGTTTCTTTTCCACTGAAACTTGTCATGTGGCTGGGCAGGCTGGCTCTTGCATAAGTCATGATGGATACTCTGTTCTGCATCATTTCCTTGGGAGTGCAAATATTGTATTGGCTCTAAGATAATATTTTCATCCTTAATGTAATTTGGCTAGGATTTAAGTTTTGTTGAAGATAAAAGCCATTGTCTTTGACATTGGAACCAAATGAGGAGTAGCCTATCCTGAAGAGAAACCTTTATTTTTGGAATCTACTTTTCAATCTCGGGTTAATATCACAAATCAATTTATAGAGTTAAAATTTTATAAATATTTCATAGTGTTATGCAAAATATTCTGCCACTATAATAAGCGTTTCCGATCTTTGTTTAGATAGATGGATTAAACCCACTAGTATTCAAGTATCATTGAGTGGCCATTGCATATTCTAAATACACATTTTGATGAATACTTCTTAAGCCATTGCTTCTGTCTTGTTGCAGAGGAAAAAAAAAATCTACCATGGAGAAGAAATATAGCCACAGGCAAGAACAGAAGAAATTCTTGTAATACCTAAGCCTTGGAAGAAGAAAGAACATTTCCTCAACAAAATAAAAGTCCTCTGTAGGAAAGGATGAGACTGATTTACTGCAAATAGAAAGTGTAAAGGATCACTAGGATCAATGTACCCTCCTCAGCTTTCTGTTATTTTTAATGGTTTGCCTAATGCTATTGAGAGCTGGATTTCCAGGTGTGGATATGATACTAATGCAGGAAATACAGCAAATAATGAAGAACAATGAAGCTCGACACAGAGGGCCTAAATCATTTAAATGCCTTTTTCTAAGAGACAATGTAGAATAGCAAGGAATCCAATGAGGTAACAAATAGAATGTCACTGCAGTGTGTGACTAGGAGTTTGAAATAAATTTTGGGAGTTATTATGGAGATATTCCCCATGGCCTTCAACCCACTGTGCTTCTGTATTGGAGAAGGCAAACAGAATTGCCAGGAATACAATATAAATCAGAGAAGATAGTATTATTGTATATAAAGTAGTTAGACTGCACCTAGAGCACTATAAACAACACTGAACATCACACCTAAGAAAAGACATAAGTGCCCATGAGGGTACAATAGGGAGCACACAGATTTGGTCTCAAAGGCATTTGCCTGAGGAACCAGGGTGTGTTTTTAGCAGCTGAGATAAGATTTTGTGCTGATATAGCAGAAATTCTCCGAATTGTGAAAGGGATTAATAGAAAAGGCTGAGGTAAATCTACCAAATACTCATCAGCTAAGCAGAGATTGCCCAAAACATTATGGGAATTTGGGCAAGCATCCAATCGGTTGCTTTTGTCCATCTTTAGAGCTCCTTGCTGCTTTAGGAACTCCCTGCAGCAGATGTCTGCTCAGGGTCACTGAAGTGTGAAATAGTTTGGAAATTCAGTCCAATGGTCAGTAGTTGTTGGAGGAGGGTGTTATGAGACTCCCTGAGCTTGTGATAGCCCACCAACCTGTCCTGAGCAGGAACTTCTCAGCGACATCTAACCCACTGGATATCAACAGCAACCATGCTGTCTGTTTTAATGCAGCTTATCTACCAGAGCATCTTTGAAGTTGGTCAAGGTCAGGTTAGTCCATTCTCCTGGGGAAAAAAAAGGAAGGCTATAGGAATCATGGACATGGCCTGTAGTTCTCTACATCCAGTTAGTTTTCCACCTAGTCCATGACATAACACTGACATCAGGTAACCAGGATGGCACAAGATCTGGGAGCATTAGACTCACCTATCACAAGGTACATAAGGTTGACAGACAACGAATTTCAGCCAGGAATCTCTCTCTAGACAAATGTGAGATTGTTGTAGGAATAATAAAACTATGAAATGTAACATAGGAGTTCATCCCAACCCTTTTGACATTAACCTCTTTGTGTTTCACTTGTGCGGCAGAAATATATGGAAGTGCAAGGACAACAATGCTGCTAAGGAACCTTGTCATGACATAGGCTTTGCAGAGAGGCCTTATGTCCCAAACCTGAGTGAGACCATAAGATCTAAGCCATTTGCAAACATCACCACTCCCAGAATATGTAGTTCTGCAGCACACATAGCAGATACTTAAATTCTTCAAATTATTTGAGTTCATGTTGTTTTCTGTAGAACTTTTGTATAGGAAGAGAATATCTGACCTTATTTAATTAAAATTTGAGCTATAAATCCAATTGCTGCTGTGGATTTATGCCAAACATTGTTATCTGCTGTGTCTAACTCAAGTAAGCATGTGAATTTGCCATCTACACTCTACTGTGTTCCCTGTACTATCCTTGTACATCTCAAATACACAGAGAGCTTCAGCATGGCTACCGAAGGTCATTGGAAGTCTTTGACCTTCCAGAAACCAGGACACCTTGTCTGGCTGGCAGAAGAACCTCGTCATGTGAGGCATCTGCACGCCATAGCAGCCTGTGGTTGCAAAAAAAAATGGACTTGGTGATCCTTTATGCACCTTTTCTTCCCCTGTGACTACTGACTGTGGAAATGTACTGGGGTCTTCAAAATGATGAAGCAGAGAGCTCTCATTTGCACAGGAGTGTGAGAAAAATGAAAATTCGTATGGAGAAGGGTTGTTTAGCCTATGTTAGTAGAAGCTGCAGTCATGGTGGTTCTCAGTGAACCTATGGTAATGATGGATATTTGTATGGAGCTTTTGCTATCCAACAGCAATATAAAACACTGGGTTTTGAAACTATCAAAATAAGTCAGTAAAAATATTGTTTTCTGAATCTCTGCTAGTTTTCATCTGCACACTGACACAGGTAAGAATGATGGCCTCTGCTGTACAGATGACACATAACATCTCTTTGGTGAGAGATGACTGCATGCAGATGACAGATGCGTGCACTGTCATTTAGGGTGTGAAAGTTCTTGATCCTTGGTATATCTATTGCTTAAAGGATTTTCATCTCACAGCTATGGAAGAAATTACTATGCAGCAGAGAAACATTCAGAGTTGCTTTAAATTAGAGATGTAGGAGCTGGCAGCAGTCCAAAGCATAGGTTAAATCATGCTGTGAGGCACTCTGTGTTGAAAAAGACTGCTGCTGGTACCTGACAGAGCTCATTTAAAGCTGGTCTGTGCTAGTTGCACAGTGCTCTGCTGGAGAAGACATCCCTTTAGGGCTAAGCTCTGACTGACTTGCACAGTGGGAGAGAAGAAAAGTTTGGAGTTCCCTCTCAGCTCTCGGGTAAGAACAAACCTGGATTCAAAACTTAAAATCTGAAATGGTTCTTCACAAGAATTTCAGGATTTCCAAGGAAAAGCAAAATAAAATGGGGCAGAAAACATAAGAACTGAGGTTGTGGCACTCAGTCCTTCCCTTGCTGGTGCATTGGCTTGCTGGCACAGATAGCATGTCATGCCCCTCCATTGTAGGATTACAGTGACTCTGCTCTCCTCATTATGATCCTGACTGCCAGGTACATTTGGTGTTTATACCATAGGTCTCTTCCTGAAGCATGCTAGAAGTGACTGATGTCAGAAAAAAACACTGTTCCAGAACTTAAAGGGTCCGATCATCTGGATATATGTCTCCAAGTATATTTGTTCAGGAAAAAAAAAAGCTTTAGGTTAGTTCTGTGGTTGAATGACAAGAGATGGCCAGATTGTGCCTGATTTTAGTGAAAAATTCCAGCCCTGAAATGAATCATTATTTTCAAAATCCAACAAAGAAATGCACATAGAAAGCCTGATCAACACAAACCTTGGACTTCTGTATTTCGGTGTAATAGAAATTCACTACAAGTAATTAAAGATTTGTGTCTTTCTTAAATATAAAACCAGACAACACTATACAACATGAAAGCAAATGTTTAATATATAGTAGAAAACTGAGTTATATAAATCTGTGCACAATAGGATTGCTTGACAGGTAATTTGTAACCTTTTCATAAATGTCTAATAACAATAAAAGATAAATATAGAGCTATATTCTAAAATTTTCAGGCAAAGATTAGATAAGGTAATTGGCATTTGTGTTCTGGTAAAGGCTGCTAAACAATTATTTCTTCTAAAAATGTTATTATGCTTTGAGCAAAGTGCCATCACTGATCTGTACAGTGACAGAAGAAGTTTTCAGGTTTATTAGAACTAAATTTTCATGCAACATTGGAGTTCTTATTTCATCTGTGGTGGTCAGAAAATTTGGACTGGAAAAGTCTGGTACTTCAGTGTAATCAGATATGAATCCCTTAAGGGTTAAATAGAACTATTATTAGTTTACTGTGCTACTGTTATCCTTAAAGCAAAATGACATATAAAAAGAAAAAAAATAGGTAGATAGCCATAGGCGGTAACATTCTTTACATTATTACTAAGCACGGAGGAAAAGTTCCTTGCCTGTATAAAGTCTCAGCTTTGTAAAGATCCCCGTTTGTCTGGGAGCTTTTTTCCGATTCTTGATCTTGCTGGGATGCATTCCTGATGCATCTGAGGGCAGATGGAAGGAATAGGACCTAGAGCCTGAGCTGGAATGGAAGGACAGATTGTGTTTGATTAGGTTTAAGGGGAGAAATCAACTGCGGGGCATGACTGACACTATCTAGTATCAGTCAGCATAAATATGGGAGATATCAGCTCTCACTGTTCCAGTAGTCTCAGATTGTGCTTGTATGGCCTGAGAAAATCCACAGATGGAATGTAATTCCTAAAATGTACCTGAATGCAATCCCAATAAACCAGTTCATTCATTCACCTACAAAGGACAATTGCATTTTCTTGGTCCATGAGAAGCATGGAATAGTTTTTTTGTGTGTGAAAGCTACAAGGTCACTACCATATGATGGAGAACCAACAGGAGAAGGACTGCCAGGAACAGAGCATAGGTGGGAGATGATGATTATCACTTTCTCCTTCCTCTGCCTGGAAGAATAGGTGCAGCTGTGTGCTAGAGGAATGTGGCCAGCTTGATCCTCCAGCCTGTGGTCAAGGGTGCCCTGCAAGCCTCATGGTCTAGAAGAAAGAGAAGATGGTCTTGAATAAGCAGATGGCTGTATGTAGCCTGGAATGTATAAGCCAACTTTGAAAATCAGAATGAATGTTATGCTATATTTCCAGTAGTTTGCATTTATTAGTACATGAATTGGCCAGATATTTTAAACCTACCCTCTAAACTTCAGATGGAGATCCACTAAATATGATAAATGCTTGTGGAGTTATTGCTGAAATGACTTCAGTATCTCGAGTAAAATGTTTTGGGAGCTTATTAAATTGGACTGGAACAGCTGTTTAATATATTCATGAAGGTTGTATTGATTGTAGGATGTTTGTCTTAGAATCAAACGGTCATAGCTTCAAAATGCAAGATGTTTTGAGAACTTTTAATATTTCATTAATCTTTACTCTGACTGCTTTGGAAATTTGAGTTTATGGATTGTTCTTTTAAGTTAAAAAATGCTCAGAATTTAGCTTCTTGAACTAATATTCTTTTAACACTATTTGTACATTATTTTCTCCAAAATGCAATATGCAAGACATGAGGGAAATGAAACTGATTTCATAATGGATAAGGCCTCTGAAATGAACAAAATAACATACACTAAAGTGTACCCCAGTGACATCAGCGTGGGTCTCAGACTGTAGCACTTTTATACAAACTAATTAACATCTCACTGAACTCAGCTGATCTGTCTATAGGATTAAGGTACTCCTAAGTGTCAGTAAAGTGAATCATAACAATAAAAGTTAGCTGAATGTGATCCTCCATGAGTTATCATTGAATAAAGCTGAGAGTTTCTTAAAATTACTCAATGACATTCCCCAGATGCTGATCTTATTTCGTATATTTCTTCTTAAGCTGCTGTACAGAATGTTGCAAGTAGCATGAACTCTGTTCTATGGACTGTACAAAATGCTAATTAATTGTGATTAATTGATTTTTACTTTTGTGTGGACTAAAACTATTCCACTTAGAGTGAAAGTGTGCAGTTTTACTACTGACATTAAACAAAGAAAGGAAGAAGAAGGCTGCTTTTGATGTGCCAACTTTAAAGAAACTGTACCTGCAATTAGACTTCAACGACTGTGCAGCTCCACTCCTTTCCCTCTTGCCCTTCCCCTGGGGACACTTAATACCCTGCAGGTAAAGAATCTTAACTGGTATGTTACTATTCTTAAGGTGGTTTGACAGAACTTTAAGGTTACTTTTATAGCTTCTTAAAATCCCATAGTACTTCCAGATCAGTGAAAAGCAGGGCACTGGGAACCCCAATGCTAAAACTGTACTTCTTGTGAATAGCTTGTAGACCATTGCCCCTGTTTTTAGAGAAGGGCAACTGGGGTACAGGAAAGTGATTATTTTGCTCTAGCTCAAGGCAGGTGCTGAAGAAAATATGGATTGGCTGCCCAGCAGTTTAGCGTGCTGTCATACTGCCTTTGCAGCAAAAGTTGAGTTCTCTCTGTTGAAGTGTTCTGTAACCTACACCTATATATAAGCAATTAAAATATTTCAATACCAGTTTGAAGTATTTGAGAAACCAAGCATTTTTCAAGGAGGGAAAGAAAAAGATTAAAAAAAAGAGAAGTGTGTGTATGGGTTGTAGTGGTCCTATCAGTAGTATTTATCATCTTGGCCATCCCTTAAATATGTCACTAAATGAAAATGTGTTGTTCTACTTATCTATGTTATTATTGCCTTGGAGGAAGGTGTATCTTATTCATTGATAAAGCCTCAGGCATGGGGAAAACTGGAGCTGTGGAAGGCTGCCTGGAGAAAAGAAATATGCAGTCATATCTAGCCCTGTTTCATAAACTCTGTTCTGATCAGGACATGCAGGAGAAGTGGTCTCTGCGGTTTCAAAAGTATCAGAGGGAAGAGGTTTTTGCAGGCTTTCTTTCAGCATTAACCTTTATCACAAATACTGCCGAAGGAAGCTATGGCATTAGCTCAAAACAGGGCTACGATAATTCAGAACAACTTAGCTGAAAAGCTTTCAGAGGTTTATTGGGTTGGGAATTTCAAATCTGAAAAGGTGAGGGTATTAAATCCGTGCTTATTTACTTTTGACTTGTGTAATACTTGCTCCTATAGTCAGAAAAGCAAATTAATAAAAGTAATACACAGTAGGAGAAATGCATGCACTTGGGAGAACACATGAGCTGGGTATAGGTTAAAAAATAACATAATTAGCTTTCTACATTTTTTTTATCTGGGAATATGATTATATTAATATCAAAGATTAGACATAATCACTGATACCTAGTGGTTTGTACATGGACATGTACTGATAAGCAGTGAGTGCAGGGTATAATTCCGACATCACTCATGCATCTGTGAATTTCATTTCTTGGAGAATGGCATGACTATTATAAAATATATGGAAAGACATGTATATATAAGTACATACACATACACACACGTGATTCTTGTTCTTATCTCAGAAACAATGATTAAGGAAAAATCTCACTACAAAGTCTTTGTTACTGAGAACTTCTGCTGCCGGAGTGATGATTATTTATCCCCATGGCAATCTTTAGCTTGATTGGCATCAAGACCACCCACTGCTATGTTTTAAGATATATTCTCAACAAATTTGAATTGACATAGCACCACGTAAGCCAATAGGTTGATGACAATATGCATCCTCTGAAAATCCTTACACATCTGCAGGATTAAAAAAACTCAGGTTGTTAATTACAATTTGAAAACATGCAAGGTGAAATTGGGAGTAGAATGGTCTGAAACAGTTTGGCTTAGTGGCAAGATGAAGTCAAAGAAAGTGATCATGCTGGAAAAGGCCTGCAGGTAATTTCACAATATAATAAACCAGGAAAAAAAAGGCCTGAGTGATTCAGAGTTTCATGTTCAGAGGTGGCATGTTTCAGAGCAGCATAGTTATATTTCTTCTTTCTATGACTGTGGTATAACCTTAGCCAGCACATTGTGTTCAGTCCAGAACACATAACTGCCAGATAGATACTGATGAATTGGAGCTTGTTCTTAGATGAAAACCAAAAATGATTAGAGAACTGAAAGGATTTTTAACAAAATGTTGAAGGATCCAGATATTTCAGCTAGCAAGTGGAGGCTTTACCAGTCTGCAAGTTGGGTGAGTATAAATCTGAAGGACTGACAGCAAATACTGGTGTTAAGAGAGAACTAAAATGAAAAGTAGATAACCAGGTCAGGAACTGAAAGAAAGACTCATCAGATATATAAACCGGAATTGCACTGAGGTCTAATTCCATGTAATTATTCAGACCTCCAAGGCTCACTGAGTTCAGTTTGATATTTGTTATCTAAGTGCCTTCAGTGTTCTTCAACAAGGCTTGCTGAGACAAACAGACTGATGCATTTGTGTTTTGTCACTTGTACGTACCACAAGCTGCAGCATGGGTTTATGTGTGGAGTCTATAAAGACCAAACGGCACGCTGTTGTGGTACAATCTAGGAACAGTTTTTGACACTTTAAAAGGTCAAAAAAAACCCAGGAAAGGTGGTAGGATCAGTGATCAACAGTTGCTTTCTGCTGACAAGGTGATATGTTGTTCTTGGTTTGGGACGATGAAATGCAAGCCATTTTTGAATTGTGAGTCGAATATGACCTTATGCAATAGCGGATCATAATTCACATGGATTATTTCGGAGAATGGACTCATGCTAAATCTGAATCTGTGTTTGGTTGCTTAGCCATGACAATGAATTTAGATTCAATGCTCCTGAAAAGGATTTTACACAAAAAAAAAAATTTAATTAAGTCCAGCATGTAATGAACAACCCTAAAGAAATACTTCTGGAACTGAGGGTGTCAAGCATAGTTGCACATAAGTCCAGAAGGGACACAATGTTGAAGAGCTAAGTTAATAGAAGGTACCTATTCATTTCATATCCACACCTAGTTTGTTTAAGATCTCATTAAAGGTTGTTGTTGAATCTTGCATTACAGTGACAGAAGCAGGATGTGGTTTGCTCTTTTAGATGCTGCTCCTTACAGTACTATTGTGTTGTGGAGCACTTAGATATTAGAGAAATGAAATATCCATTGGCAATGGAAGATGTCTAAGCAGAATGATCTGTGACACTGATTTCGTTGACTGAAAATATTACTTAGACCAGTTTTCTGCCCCAGGCTATTAAAGGGCATGTGGGTAAGGAAACAACCAAACTTAGATAACAAGTGAGGTTGCTAACTTCTACTTAGAGGATCAGGCATGATCTTCCTAGCAGGTCTTCCTAGGTTTGGATTTCTACACTTTATTGATTTCTCATTCTTAATTTATAGCCTGATAACAGGTAGACAGGGGCTATCTTGCTGTCCAACAGTAGCCTTGAAGAAATCCAGTGGCAAGTGGGCAAATCAAAGAGAGACTACTGACGAGGTTTTCTTCCTTCAGTTGCAGGAGGCATCGCAGTCACAGGCACTCATCCTGATGGGGGACTTTAACCACTTGGACATCTGCTGGGAAAACCACATGGCGAGCTGCAAGAGGTCTGGGAGACTCCTGGAGTCTGTAGATGACAACTTTCTGGTTCAGATAGTGGATAGACCAACCAGAGGAGATGCATTGCTGGACCTGGTGCTCACCAATGTGGGGGAGATCATTAAAGGTGTTAAGGTTGGAGACAGCCAGGGCTGCAGTGACCATGCCCTAGTTGAGTTTGCGATCTCAAGGGATGTGGGCCTGGCGAAGAGTGGGATCAGGACACTGAACTTTAAGAGAGCAAACTTTAGGCTGTTTAAGGACTTGTTGACCAAGATCTCCTGGGAGGTGGTCCTTAGAGACAGAAATGTTGAGGACAGCTGGCTACTCTTTAAGGATGCCTTTCTGAGAGCTCAAGGGCTCTCTGTCCCTCTAAATAAGAAAGTCGGCAGGAGGGACAGGAGGCCAGCATGGCTAAGCAAGGACCTGCTGGTCAAACTGAAAGAAAAGAAAGGCAAATACAAGCTCTGGAAGCAAGGGTGTGTAGCCTGGAAAGAATACAGGGATGCTGTTCGGACTTGCAGAGATGGGATCAGGAAAGCCAAGGCGCAGATGGAACTGAACTTGGCGAGGGATGTTAAAAACAACAAGAAGGGATTTTACAGGTACATTGGCCAGAAGAGACAGGCCAAAGAGAACATACCCCCCTTGGTAAATGAGAAAGGAGAACTGGCTGCAACTGATGAGGAGAAGGCTGAGGTACTCAATGAGTTCTTTGCCTCAGTCTTCTCTGGCAGCCAGGATTCTCATAATTCTCAAATCCCAGAACCTTGAATCCCTAGAACTCTATGTGGGAACTGGGGGAGCAAATTCCCCTCCCCCCCCACTGTAAGAGCAGAGCAAGTCCGAGACCGCCTCATGAGATTGAATGTCTACAAGTCTATGGGGCCGGATGAAATGCATCCCAGGGTCCTGAAGGAGCTGGCTGATGTGGTTACTGAACCACTCCCCATAATATTTGAAAAGTTGTGGCTGTCAGGAGAGGTCCCTGGGGACTGGAAAAAAGGTCATGTCCCTCCCATTTATAAGAAAGGGAGCAAAGAAGACCCAGGGAATTACAGGTCGGTGAGCCTCACCTCTGTGCCTGGGAACATCATGGAACACATCCTCCTGGATGACATGCTGGAGCACATGAGGGAAGAGCACGTGATCTGGGACAGCCAGCATGGCTTCACCAAGGGAAGGTCATGCCTTACCAATCTGGTGACTTTCTATGATGGAGTAACAGCATCAGTAGGTAAAGGGAAGGCAACCAATGTCATCTACCTGGACTTGTGCAAGGCCTTTGACACAATCCCCCACCATATCCTTATCTCTAAATTGGAGAGATGTGGATTTGATGGGTGTACCATCCAGGGGATAAGAAACTGGTTAACAGACCGTAGCCAAAGGGTGGTGGTCAATGGGTCTATGTCCAGGTGGAGGCCGGTGACAAGCGGTGTCCCCCAGGGGTCTGTCTTGGGACCGGTTCTCTTTAACATCTTCATCAATGACATCAATGATGGGATTGAGTGCACCCTCAGCAAGTTTGCGGATGACACCAAGCTGAGTGGTGTGGTTGACACAACAGAAGGAAAGGAAGCCATCCAGAGGGATCTTGACAGGCTGGAAAGATGGGCCCGGGTGAACCTAATGAGGTTCAACACTGCAAAGTGTAAGGTGTTGCACTTAGGCCAGAAGAATCCCAGACAGATACAGACTAGGAGAAGAGCTCCTTGAGAGTAGCCCTGCTGAGATGGACTTGGGGATTCTTGTGGATGAGAAACTTAACCTGAGGCAGCAGTGTGCTCTTGCAGCTTGCAAGGCCAATGGTATCCTGGGCTCCATTAGAAGAGGGGTGGCCAGCAGGGACAGGGAGGGGATTGTCCCTCTCTACTCTGCCCTTGTGAGGCCCCACCTAGAGTACTGTGTCCAGATCTGGGGCCCCCAATACAAGAAAGACATAGAACTGTTGGAGAGGGTTCAGAGGAGGGCCACGAAGGCGATTAGAGTGCTGGAGCATCTGCCCTACAAAGAGAGGCTGAGGGAGCTGGGCTTGTTCAGCCTGGAGAAGAGAAGGCTGCGGGGGGACCTCATTGCAGCCTTCCAGTCCCAGAAGGGAGATTATAAGCAGAAGGGAATTCAACTTTTTAAAAGGATAGACAATGCCAGGACAAGAGGGAATAGATTAAAACTAAAGGAAGGAAGGTTTAGATTAGATATTAGGGGAAAGTTTTTTATGGAGAGAGTGGTGAGGTGCTGGAACAGGCTGCCCAGAGAAGTAGTGGATGCCCCATCCCTGGAAGTGTTCAAGGCCAGGTTGGGTGGGAACCTGGGCATCCTTGTGTAGATCCAGGCTTGGAGGTTGGTGGCCGTGCCTGTGGCAGGGGGGTTGGAGCTCTGTGATCCTTGGGGTCTCTTCCAACCCTTGCCATTCTATGATTCTATGATTCTATGACATTAGCATCTAGTTGTCATTTCCTCTTTTCCTTTCTCTTGGCTTGCTTTCTAGTCATCTTCTGACTGGTGTTGGCTGTTATTGCTTCTCTTTAGCAAACATTTTAGAACTAAACCATGAAATTCTTTCCATATTCACTGTAAATTTCAGTCCTGCCTGGTGCATCTCCCATGTACTATAAAAAGTTTTATTTCTTTGCTAACAGATAAGAGGTTACTTGAGGACACTACGATGTATTCTTACTTATTCTTCCAGATGCTTTTCTTTTGTTATTTTTCTCCTTCTTACTGTCTAATGTGATATTTATTGGAAATGAGAAAGAAGGATACATGTATCAAGATGTCAGCATAATTTAAACCACAGGACGGATTCTAGGAAATATCCATATTGAAAGTTTTTTTTCACTAATTTCTAGTGTGGTGGTATATGATGAACCAAACAAAAGCTGTGAGATGGACCTTCAGGTAACATTTCTTATACAAACTCTTCCTCTGCCATTACATTTTGTCCTTAGACTTTAGTAGGCACTTAAAAGGTTTATAGCATCCAAATGCAAAGCCTTAATCATGTAGCTGTTGCATGCATAGGCTTTTCATGAAGCCTTAAAATAACTATACAAGAAAGCTAAAACATACTCTGGAGTGAGTTCTATGTTAGAAAGGAAAATAAACATATGCTATTTCATTATAGGATAATGTAAGCAGGGGCGAGTGGAGGTGAGACTACAGTGAAATACAGAATGTGCTTTCCAGAATTAATATAGCTTTAAAATAAAAAGAAAGGACGAAAACTTTATGTTGCCCTGTAATACAGTTTGGTTGCTGAAGACTACGGGTAATTGGCACAGTGTAACCTATATGTTGGTCTAAGCCAACAGATCAGTTGAATACATATTTATAGATGGATATCTTTTTCACAGTGCTGTTTATGCTATCTGTATTTCAGGAAAAAAAATGCAATCACTCCTGCTATAGACCCTTAAAATTTGAGTTCAGATGTATGTTAAAGTTATATGGCTTTTTATTAATGAATAAAACAGTAATGGATCTCCCTCTCTTTCTCTCACCAGAACCAAATTACTCTGCTATAGTCCTTCACCTACTTCATTTCATTAACTGTACAAGCTTAAAGCAAACAAATGTTTCCTGTACTTGGGCCCACATAGATCTCATTTATTTTGGGAAGCCCCTGGAGGAACACAGAGCTGAGAGCACTACGCACACTATAAGGGTCCTTGAGGCTCTTTTCGCTTATTTCCAAATGTTTTAAGAGTTGCCACAGGACCACCCTGCAAATGTGCATGGAAAGAACATATGGCTTTGTGTTGCAAAGGAAGAGACAGATGTCCACAAGATAAACCTGTGAGGATAAGTACTCCACAACTGGCAAGTGCCCACGTGATGAGCCCTTACATCAGCAGATTTTGTCCTAACCATGGGAGAAACAGTGTGGAGCTGAGTCCAACTGGGCTCACCATGGATGCAGGTGCTCATTCTGCAGACTCTCTACACAGGGCTGAAAATGCTGCTGTGAGTGAAAAAATCCCTGCCTCTGCACCAGTAAAATATAAAGACAGTGCTGAGAAATTGCTGCTCAGTTTGGTGATTTACTGTATCATTTGCGCAGGAACAGGCAACAAACCATCATGCACCGAAGTTTCAGACAAACGGATCACAGTAAATTGTTCTTTATAAGGATGGGACTAATATTCCCTGTGTGTTTGATTTATACACCGGTAACCAAAACTTTATTCAAGGAAATATGGATGAAAAAGGAGGAGGAAGAATTAATTCTTGCAGAGTACCAGCCAAAGCATTCACATTACAGCCCTCTCTAGGGAATGGAGTGGCTTTGCACAGGGATGATGGAAGGCTCGTGCTCCAGAAAGCCTTCCTCAGGGCTTTTCCAGTCTTAGCCACCTGTACTGGGTGCTGCAAAGAAAAACTGTGTCCAAAACACTGCCTGTTCCCTACCCTACCTATGCCCTGCCCTTCTGGCTCACTGATGGAGAAACCTGGGCAGCTCCAGCCTTCCTCACAGCACTGTGCCTGCAGGCAGTTCCTCAGCATAGGTAAGTGCTGTTTGCCTTCGTCTGTTTTGAGGATCCATACAGCCTCAGGACCTGCAACTCTGTCCAGACAGCAGCCCTGTCAGTATACGGTGTTTCTGCTGTTCTTGTCAACTTTGTTTCTGTTCCTGCTGTTACACTGGGAATCTCACTTTGGATCTATAGTGAGTCTAATCTGCGCATATGGAAGAAAAAAAAATACTGTTAGTCTAATAAATATCATAACTGAATAATCAAAATTCAGCAACAGTATTTTTAACCTAATCACAATGATATGATAATATAGAAAAAGCCTCATACACTCGGAGTCTTAGAAAAAGCATCTTATTGATATCTAACCCTTTTCTCTAGTGTCAGACTTACTTCTCCAGGGACCGTGGCTATGAAGATTGATAGATTCTGCCTTCCTCAAATAGGATGGAGAGTGTGTGTGTGGGTCTGTGTTAACTGCAATTCATCAGAGTCCTGGTGAATATCTCAGGAGACATTTGATGTTCAAGGTAGTGGTCCTTTCCTTGTAAATACAGGGATTGGTCCACTCAGTCTTGTTTTCATGTATTTTCTATATGTCATAGGTACATATTCTCACATACCTTTCTTGGTTCAGCTTGTGTTGTACCTGTCAGTCATTAACGCAAAAGATACCTCCTGCTAAAGAAAGTGATTACCCCCATCACAGAAGTCCATTTACACAGAAGCAGATGTGGGTGATGTGCTGGGCAGAACTTGCATACAAACCTGCAGAGGCAATGCTCTTGGACCAGGCCTTCCAGTGTGTTGCATCTGGTAGAAATCTGTCAAATAAATTTGCAAACAGGTACTATTGAAATTTAGTATTCTAGAAGGAAGCATAAAACATAAAAACAGGGCTTAGCTAGGTCCATCTCATATGAATATGGAATTGGATGGAGGGACTTTGGGTGTGAAGGCAGCTTTGCTGAGGAGACTTGACTTCAGACCTGTTGGTCAATGCTCAGCCAACAACTCCAAGTCTTTGCACTCACTTGGAAGGCAGAGAACAAATTGCATGAGACTTTTGTATCTACTGGCCTTGGACTGTAGTCACACCTTTGCATAAAAATGTGTTAATTGTATTATGCTGTGATCCAAGTATATCCTGATTAATCTGAAATGTCTGTGAAATAGTGGTTTATGTGAGCTTCTACTCCATAAGTACTTTGACTTGAGAGGTGAGGATTTATTACAGTTTGGGGTAATGATCCGTCTGTTATGGATCACAGTCAATCATTATAATTTTGAAGTGAAAAATGAAGTGCAATTGAAAAGATTTGTTTTTTCCTTCCAACTCATTTGTACCTCTCCTATTTAGATTATAGAATTTCAATAGAGGGCTGGGTAATACATTCCTGCTGATACAGTGTCACATTAAAATAGTGTACTCTTGATAAGGTTTATATGCTCACTATTGAGTGGTGTGGGGCTTTTTTCAAATCAAAGGTAGAGCTGAGACTGCCTTCTGCAATATTACGGATATACAGCTGAATTTTACAAGGAGCCCCATGTAAGATGATCCCTTAGGGATGATAAAATGTCTTTCATTTCACAACCTAGCTGTGGGAAGCATCGGCACATGAAAACATGTGGATAGTGCAAAACTTTGACAAAAGCTACAGGGCATTTTAAAAGAAAGAAGGAGATGAAGTAGGCAAGGAAGTATAGATTCATTTTCCTTTCTGTGGAAAACAGGAGTGTGGTGTCCTAATGTGGTTGCTGTGCTACCCATCAGTGGCTGCTTTTACAAAGTTTCCTCTTTAAGCATGGGGGGGATGTTGAGACTTGACTCCTCAGTTTAAGGACTTCGATATGTTTTTTGATATTTTTCTGCAGTATCTAAGACATCCCAATGGGGCTGGTGGATAAGACACAGACCCTATGGGACACCCCACATCAAATGTCAGCTGCAGACTGTGAGTGATACCTCAAAGTCATCAAGAGGGCAGGAGAAAGAAAGCAGTTCTTCTGGAGAGCCAGCTGCCCCCATCCTGCACTGTCTGTTGCCCACCATAGTGCCACAGGTGGGCAGGGATTCTCCGGAGATGGAGTTTTAACAAAGACCAGCGGCAATGGCTATAGGGAAATATGGCAGCTGTGCCAGTACATCCCTTCTGCGTGTTCTCCTGGCTGTATTTAATACATACCTCTCAGCTTGCCAAACAACAAGGAAACATTAAAGGGATGTTAGAGTACTGAAAATATAGCTTCTGATGTAAAAACATTTTAATAAACACCATTTATTAACAGGTAGGCCAGACTCTGAGAGAATAATCCATATAGGTCCATTTCCATGGATTAACAGTAGCTAGTATGTCTTGGAAGAGATTTACAAACTTACTTTTTAAAAACATATACCTATTTTGTTTTGTTTTGTTCTCTTCTTGCTATTGATAAGAGTCTTTTCAGCAGAGAAGAAATTGATTTAATAAACAGCTACACACAAAGTGCTGTCAAATGCACAATGTAACAAACTGTGGAAATAGAGGATATTCTTCTTTCACCTATAGTAATTTTAGGAGTTGCTTGTAACTATAACAGGCACTAGATTTTCAGGGAGAAATGAGATTTTCATTTTCATGGTGCTTCTTCAATTTCTAGTGCTACACTTTTAATATCTTTCTCCAGCATTTATTTTAAATATAGAGCATTTAATGATAGTTTGAAAAATTGTATTTGCTTTCTTATGATTTATTTATTTGTGAATTATTTGATAGGTTATACAAAAAAGACAGTGTATACTTTTATTACTCATATTAAGTATGCTCAGAGTGCACTAAGCAAATCACAAAATATACAATATATCTTATGTGACTGCAGTAATTTGCAAAGCTGTTGTGAATTTCCCAGAACTGTGAGGAAATGGGGAAAACCAGACTGTCTTGAGCAAACTTGGTAAACAGGATGTTCAAACTGATGAGCTTAAATAAGGAGGAGGTTTAAATTCAGAGAGAAGGTAAGATGCAGTGTCTTGGCAGCTTGTTAAACCTACTAAAGCACCTTTCATCTCACTTCCTTATTTTGGTGCATTCTTATATGTCTGGTTTCCTCCAGCTCTAGCCTATGTCCTCCTAGTGCTGGTGAAGAGCTTATAGTCAGATGGAGAGGAGAGATGAATCTGACTACTTTTACTAGAAAGCTTTTCTCATTTTGAAGGAAAAAATACTCTGAGTAAAACCAAACTTTTGCTGTTGGTCTGCTACAAAATTCAAACTTGACAACCATGCTCTTTCCCCATGACTGAGAATTTGCATTTGATATTAACTTTCAGGAGTTCTATTGGTTGGCAGCATTTCTGACAGTTAGTTCTCGTCATTCAGCATATTGTCCAGGGCTGACTGTCAATGTGGTTTTTCTGATTTCAGAACATCTTGGGATGCTTTTCATAGAATCAAAGAATAGTTTGGGTTGAAAGGGACCTCAAAGGTCATCTAGTTCTACCCCTCCCTGTCATGGGTAGGGACACCATCCACTAGCCCAGGCTGCCCAAAGCC
Source organism: Laterallus jamaicensis coturniculus (assembly GCA_022605575.1). Lineage (NCBI taxonomy): Eukaryota > Metazoa > Chordata > Aves > Gruiformes > Rallidae > Laterallus > Laterallus jamaicensis. The sequence goes on from JAKCOX010000097.1 coordinate 45,252, forward strand.
CCATCCATCCTGGCCTTGAACTCTGTTGGGGAGGAGGCAGTCACAGCTGCTCTGGGCACCCTGTGCTGTTGTCTCCCTACTCTCACAAGGAAGAATTTCTTCCTAATATCTAAATCTCCCCTCTTTTAGTTTAAGGCCATTACCCCTTTTCTTATCACTCCCTACCCTTGTAAACAGCCCCTCTCCAGCTTTCCTGTATAACTCTTCAGTTACTGGAAGGCTGTTCTGAGGTTTTCTCCAAGCCTTTTCTTCTCCAAGCCAAACAAGCTCAACTCTCTAAGCCTGTCCTCATAGGAGAGGTGCTCCATCCCTCTCATCATCTTCATGGCCTCCTCTGGACTCTCTACAACAGGTCAATATCTTTCTTGTTGTGGTGGTTTGACCCTGGATGGAGGTCAGATGCCCGCCAAAGTCGCTCTCTCACTCCTGTTTTCAGCTGGACAGGGCAGAAAATATATATTGAGAGGCTTAGGAATCGAGATAAGGACAGAGAGAAATCATTCCACAATGAGCAGCATGGGCAAAAGACTCAAGATGGAATAAAAAACCATAGAATTTATTACATTACACACACAGTGAAACCAAAGTTGGATAATGAGAAGTACAACCAGATCATAAAACACCTCCTCCCACCCCTCCCTTCTTTGTGGACTCAACTTTATTCATGATTTCTCACTCTTCTCCCCCCAGGTGTCACGGGGGAGATAGGAATGGGGGAAAAGGAATTTCGGTCAGTTCCTCACGAGTTGTTTTCCTTCTTAGTCGTGTATGCGAGGAAGTCACATTCCTCACACCCTTCCTCTGCTCTAGCATGGGGTCCTACCCATGGGAGACAGCCCTCCATGAACTTCTCCAGTGTTAGTCCTTTCCCATGGGACTTCAGTTCTTCACCAGCTGCCCCAGCATGGGTCACTTCTATGGGGTGCAGTCACAGAATCATAGAACATCTCTCAGTCTCTCAGGCCCAGACTGCTCCAGCCTGGTCCTCCATGCAGTCACAGATGCCCCCCAACAAACCTGCCTTGGTGTGGGTCCCTCTCTCCATGGGCTACAGGTCCTGCCAGGAGCTTGCTCCAATGTGGGTCACAGCATCTTTCATTTGTCTCCACCTGCTCCAGTGTGGTGTCTCTCCATGGGCTGCACATGGGGACCCTGCTCCCCATCATCTTCTATGGGCTGTGGGGGGACACCTGCTCCACCATGGTCTTCTCCATGGGTGGCAGGGGAATCTTTCTCTCCGGCACCTGGGACACCTGCTCTACCAATTTCTTCACTGGCCTTGGTGTCTGCACAGTTTCTTACACCTTCTTACTCCCTTATCTGGTGGGAAAAGATCAGCTGATAGTGGGGATTTTTTTCTCCTAGATGTGATTTGCAGAGGCACTGTGACCATCACTGATGGGTTTGGCTTTGGTCAGTGGTGGGTCTGGTCTTGAGCCCAACTGGTATTTACCGTCAGGCCTAGGGGAAGCTTCTAGTTGCTTTTTGCAGAAGCCACTCCTGCGCCCCTCCCTTCCACCCCCCATCAGAACCTTGCTGTGCAAAACCACAACATTTGTACTGGGGACCCCAGAGCTGGATGCAGTACTGCAGGTGGGGTCTCATGAGAGCAGAGCAGAGGGGCAGAATCATCTCCCTTGACCTACCAGTTACACTTGTTTTGATGCAGTCCAGGACATGATTGGCTTTCTGGGCTGCAGCACACATTGCCAGTACATGTTGAGCTTTACAAGAATCAACATCCCCAAGTCCTTTTCCTCGGAGCTGCTCTGAATCCCTTCTCCACCCAGCCTGTAGTGTTGTGCTTGGGATAGCTCTGACCTGTGTGCAGGACCTTGCATTTGGCTGTCAGACCGAGCTCAGAGAGTCGTGATCAGTGGAGCAGAATCTGAATGGAGGCCTGTGACTAGTGTTCCCCAGGGCTTGGTGTTGGGTCCAGTCCTGCTCAATATCTTCATTGACAACCTTGATGAGGGAATAGCATCCACCCTCAGCAAGTACACCGATGATACAAAGCTGGGAGGGGTGGCTGACACGCAGGAACACTGCGCTGCCATCCAGCGAGACCTGGACAGGCTGGAAAGCTGGGCAGGGAGAAATCTAATGAAATTCAACAAAAGCAAGTGTAAAGTCTTGCACCTGGGGAGGAACAACTGCATGTATCAGTACAGGCTGGGGGTTGACCTGCTGGAGAAGAGCTCTGTGGAGAAGGACCTGGGGGTCCTGGTTGACGATATGTTGTCTGTGAGTCAGCAGTGTGCCCTGGTGGCTAAGAGAGCCAATGAGATCCTGGGGTGCATCAGAAGGAGTGTGGCCAGCAGGTCTAAGGAAGTGATCCTCCCCTCTACTCTGCCCTGGTCAGGCCCCACCTGGAGTATTGTGTCCAGTTCTGGGTTCCCTGGTATAAAATAGACAGGGTTCTCCTGGAGAGAGTCCAGAGAAGGGCTACGAAGATGCTTAAGGGCCTGGAACATCTATCCTATGAGGAAAGGCTGAGAGAGCTGGGGCTGTTCAGCTTGGAGAAAAGAAGACTGAGGGGGGACCTAATCAATATTTATAAATATCTTAAGTATGGGGTGCAGAGGGAATTGGCCAGCCCCTTTTCTTTGGTCTGTGGAGACAGGACAAGGGGCAATGGCTGCAAGTTGGAGCACAGGTAGTTCCGCACCATCATATGGAGGAACTTTTTCACAGTGAGGGTGACAGAGCACTGGAATAGGCTGCCCAGGGAGGTGGTGGAGTCTCCTTCTCTGGAGATATTCAAGACTCATCTGGACACCTATCTATGTAATATGAGATAGGGAGCCTGCTTTGGCAGGGGGGGTTTGACTCGATGATCTCTCGAGGTCCCTTCCAACCCCTACAATTTTGTGATTCTGTGACAAGGGGAAACAGTCTGAAATTACGTCAGGGGAAGTTCAGGTTGGATACTAGGAAAAATTTCTTTACCAAAAGTCTTGTCAGATATTGGAACAGGCTGCCCAGGGAGGTGGTTGAGTCACCATCCCTGGAAGTATTTTAAAAAGAGATGTTTTACTTGATGACATGGTCTAGTGTTGGATCTCGTAGGGCTAGATAGATGTTTGGACTCGATGACCTTGAAGATCTTTTCCAACCAAAACCATTCTATGATTCTACGATTCTATTCTATGATATTGCTGCAGGAAATGCACTGCTGCAAAAGTCTCCTCACTCCTTCACTCTCAGCCCTGAGCCCCTTTTGAATTCTGCTTCCATGATGAAATACATTTCACTGTCTTTCATGATCAGCACACTCTGAGGAGTTCAAAAGTGAACTGGGACTGTTTAGCCTGGAGAAGAGGAAGCTGAGGGGATACCTTGTTGCTCTCTACAGCTACCTGAAAGGAAGTTGTGGTGAGGTGAGGTCAGCCTCTTCTAGCAGATATGTAGCAATAGAGACAAGAGAGAATGTCTGCAAGTTGTGCCAGGGGAGGTTCAGGTTATAAATGAGGAGAAATTTCCTCTCAGAAAGAGTGGTTGGATATTGAAACAGGTTGTCCAGGGAGGTAGTGGAGTCACTGTCCCTTGGGGTGTTCAACGAAAGGTTGGATGAGGTACTTAGGGACACGGTTTAGTGAGTAGTATAGGTGGTAGGGAGACATTTGGACTAGATGGTCTTAGTGGTCTTTCCAACTTTAATGATTCTGTGATTCTGTTATGATAGGAAGTCATAGGAGTGATAGAGCTCCACAACAAATATCCATCATCAAGCAACCAGAGGTCCTGCATTTCTTCTTAAATTCTGAATTCTCAATATTGTGATTCTGATAATCTGACCACTTTGGGGTCAGGATAAAATCAACAAAAGCAGCTAGAGAAACTGACTTTGACATAGACGTATCTTCTCTTATTGTATTTAATACAGCGGGTCAAATAATGGTATAAACCAGGATTCTGTGGAGAAACTGAAGGTAGATGGCAGAGGACTGGGTATTTGAAGAGTATAAATATTTTCCTTATCCTGTATTGGGTGCACAAAACTGCCCACAGCCTTGAGGGAATGGTTATGGTTGGTATATCCATCATAGCTTAGAGCATCCAAAACATCAAGGTCAAGACAAAAAGAAAGCATCACAAGCCAGCAAGTCTCATGGTTGATAGACTGCTTAATTATCTCAATCCTGGGATGAATAAAAATCAGAACCATTCTCAGGAGATACAGTCATAGAAGCCAGGCTGATAAATGTTTTGTCAAATATGGCAACATTAGAACAGATCTGATAATATCAGTGTGTTAGAAAAAAAAACACCCAAGAAAAACCTAAGGACTACAAAGTCTCTCTGCTCTGTCCTTAGATACACTGTGCATTTGACAGGTACTTAGCAATAGAACAAGACAGAAGTCTTTATGAGCTTTCACCATTGGTAACTCATCAAATGTGAAGAAAAATGGCTGATGCTTTTGACAGTTGTTTCTCAGGAATATCCAGCAGCTGGGCTGGACTGATTACATTCATGCCTCAGACATAAAAAAATGAGATGTTGGAATGAAATTGTCTAATAGGCAGCAGAGATTATGGTGAATTGATGTCATCCAGCAAAGAGGTTTCTCGATAAATCACGCAAAAAGTAAAGAGGGGACGAAAAGAATCCAATGCCCACCAGCTCTCAGAATGGAAAGTGGTATTAAATATGAAACTGTTGGAGTAATTTAATTAAGGAGGAGAATATTTCCTCTGAATCCTGACTCAGGTTGTGTGCATCAAACCTAGAAATAATGTTTGGAGATAGATTATTCTTTTTAATTTTCTCCTTTGCAGACAGTGACAAAAATGAGTGTGATAGGAAACAATTTCTCCCAACACACTGTCAAACATGTTTTTCTTAGGAACCATGATACCTTCTTACAGCTGCTCTAATTTATACCAGGATTAGGTCAGCTGAATTTTAGAAATATTGGAAATGTTGATAGTTTTATGAGGGACAAGTTATTTAAAATTTTATGTGCTAAGTGGACAGAAATCTTGTCCACTTCTAGGCATTAAATTGTAATGTGCCAGGTACTGGACTTACAGAACCCACAGGTTAAGCATAGCTTTAAACTGTTTCTCCCAAGGAAAAATGCAGTCTGCGTGAAGGCCTCTGAAATTTCTGTTTCTAGAAATGTGATTCCTTGTTTGAAGGCAAATAAATGGCAACGAAACTTCCTTCATCTCCGCTTTCTGGAAGAAGAATCTGTGCATGGGATTTCTGACACCTGGGCCAAGAAGTGTTTGTCAAAGGATCTCCAAAGAAGCTTGGAGATCCAACATGGGTGCGAGCTGGAGCATAGGATGTTCCATGCAAACATAAGAAAAAATTTTTCTTTGAGAGGGTGTCAGAGCCTTAGGACAGGCTGTGGAGTCTCTTCTGGAGACATTAAAAATCTGCTTGGACAACCTTAGGGACACTGTCTTTATTACCTTCTGTCACTGGACTGGTGTTGGGAGTTGCTCTAACCTAGGTAACCTTACATGACCTTGCTTTGCCTAGGAGAGATCTCTTTACTGGTGCCAGAAGCATTGGAGTCACAGCAGTCTCCTCCATGTCACGACCTCTAAAGAGAGGTGAGGCAGGCACGAAGGGTCAAAATTAGTCAGGATCTTTTGCCAGGAGGGAACTGGCTTACTTCCAATGTCATTTGTCACAATATAGAAACACATGTAAGATGAGTTGGACATGAAAATCTTACCAAAAAAATCTGTGTTATGCTTTCCCCTTTCCCAATATACATGCAGAGCTGTCACAAATGGTCTGGGGGCGGGAGGAAGGTTTATTGGTACAATCCTAATATACATAGTTTGATATCTAATGTATAGCAATGTCCTCAGTAACTCGTTATAGGTCAGGGAGAGCACAGAAAGAAGCATTGTTGAGCATGTGGCTCTGTAGTCCAGAAGGTGATGCTGAGGCCATGATACTCCTGTGTCATGTTCTCAGTAAACTGCTGAATGTAGCAATGTATATTCATTCAGAGTAGTAATAGTAGAGCTATGAATCTCTACTAAATATTCCTTATCAAACCTGATTAATTTTGCTTGCACATTTAACTAATGAAAATAACTATAATCTCATGTAGTTATAGATATGTGATGGCTACAAACCTTTTTTTCTTGATATGTGAGAGAAGCTGTAGTGGAGATGTTATTTTCTATTTTGCTATGTATGCATTGTTACATCTGTTTCCACATTAAATGTGGAAGACAGTGATTCTTATTTCTGTGCCAAAATAGATGAAGCAATCAAGCTTTCCAATGTGGGAAAGTTCTGAGAGCACAGAACGTGATTTTTTCAGTATTCAGTGGCTGTTTGTGGTTCCTGGGAGGGTTTGGTCCCTCCTCATGTAAAGGGTGTAAGTCTGATATGTGGCTGAGGGAGGCCCTCCCATTGTGTCACAAGGTTCAGAAAGGACACCCTTGTTTTCAAAACTCCTCAGAGAGCAGTGTAGGTGTGTCTAGGTGCAGTCTTAGTCCAAGGCTTGGTCAACGAGGAGAGTTGGGTGGAGAGTTGAGTACTATAGCCATTTATGTTTAGCATGTATGCCTTTTAGCTCATTTGCATATTTAGTGGTGTTTACTTTAATATTAATTCACAGTTAATGAAGCAAAAGGTCTCACTTGGGGCACTGTGGCCTTTAAAGCTCTGTGCAGAAACCATCTGTTTGTTCCACATTCTCTAGTCAAAACAGGCCCATCCTGCTGCCGTAAGACTTCCTCCTTCCACTGCTTCTCATACCAGCCTAGCAGATCTCTATCCGTAATGTTTGTATGGGAAATAAGTGAACACCAGTGTTTTTTACCTCTTAGGTGCAATTGTCACATTCCTGGAGGTGGCAATGTCTATATCACTGGGGAAAAAAACCCAGATGAACCCATCTAAAGCTGTATAAGTCCATTCATATATTTATTAATACTTTTACACCTTAGGATCAACTAGAAAACTCCAGACGAAAATTATGCTTGGACTAGTTTACATAGATGTGTAACTGAGTCTCCATGGTAAGCCATTCTGTGGGCTCAGCCCTGCAAGGGAGTTGGGTGCATTCCCTTTTGTCTCCCGGGAGTAAATAATGCTTTTAGATATGTCTGTCAGAGCACAGACTGTTCATTGCCACTGAAGTGTCACGGAAGATGCTAGGGGAGATTTGTCCCATGCTCCTGCCTTGTTCATGTTTCTGTAGCTTTGACTATCAATTTACTGGAGTTAAAGCAGGGTTGCTAAGAAAAGTGACCTACTAAATTACACAATGGATGGCTTACACAGACATTCTGTGCTGAACAAGTAAAATAAGAAACTTATCTTTCATAGATAGCTGTGCCTTATTGCAGATCATGCTGCACTTGACGAAGGGGTGTTTACGCAAGCAGTGCACTCCTGGGATTTTGGAGATCAGATATGCAGCCAGCAAAGTGCCATCTTTTTCCTGGAAGTGTTTCCTGAGCTATGGGTTTACTATAGACTTAAGCTGCACCTCTGGCAAACATCTGTCTTCTGTTGATGACCTTACACCATGAGCAGTTTCATTTTAGGGGCTGATCCACTGTATCTGGTGTATTCCCATCAGAGGTTCCTCTGTCTTGGCTTAAACATCTAGTGGACAGCATTCTGCAGTCTTTCTGGCAATCTCGTTCTGTGTGCATCAAACCTTAAGTGGTGTCTTGCTTTCTTGAACACGTCTAAGAAGTAAATGGAAACAGTGTTATTTTTGTTACTTAACTGAGGTATCTTTGCGCAGAGTCTGAGTACAGAAAACTGAAAATGCAAAGAGGCAAAGAGCTATTTAATTGGTATAAATACAGGCACACAAATAATCATGTTTTAAACGTGTGAAGATGGGATAATTCTAAAAGTCTGTTGGTGAATTCTGCTACAAGAAATACCAAAGGGATATTCCATACCATGTGACATCTGGCCAGCCATAAAAAGTGAGAGAAGGAGAAGGGGGGTGGATGGGCATTCATTATTTACAATGTTTGTCTTCCTGGGGAGGTGCTATGTGTACTGAATTCCTGCTTCCCGGGAAGTGGCTGGACATCACTTGCTGATGGGAAGTAGAAAATATTTTTTCCCCTTTTTTTTCTTTGTTTCCATGTGCAGCCTTTAGCTTGTGGTTGTGTTGGGTTTTTTTGAGCTGCCTTTATCTTGACCCATGACATTTTTTTCCATCTTATTTTTCTCTTCTCCCTGGCCTGTTGGTGAGGGAAATGATAAAGTGGCTTGGGGGGCACCTGGGTTCCAGCCAAGTTCAACCCACCACAAATGAGGGATGTTTTTAACAGACAGGCAGAAAAGTACTTTCCATCTATGTTTATCATGTGTCCCTGCTCTGGAGCCTCAGTATCTTATTCACACTCAAATTTCAGTAATTTTCAAAGAATTCAGAGCATTGTAAAACAAATCAACAAATGTGTGTACACATACACATATATATTTGTACATATATATGTGTACATGTGTAAATTGCTGCGAATACCTGTTTGTTGGGTCTTTTTCCACAAATGTGATGATAGCTTAGTCCTCCACAGCAGTGAAAGGGAAGAACAATTTTTACCTTAGCTCAGCCATTTTTAATGACTGCAAATAAGATTTCAGTATTTCATAGTACTCATTTAAGACTTACATTGAGGGTGAAGGTAGCAGACAAATGAGGCTGTAATGGGTTAGGCATCAGAGAAGCTTGAAAAATACAAATAAAGATGCAATTTTTATGTGGTGCTTTTCCCCTTCTATGTAGATATTTCCATGTTGAAGTAATCAGTTTGGTAACTGTGAGTTATCTCTGGGACTTTGCCAACATTTAAAATTAACAGTTGAATAATTTTCAAAAATTTGACCTGGCTTAAGACTAGTTCAAGTCTGAAAAATAAATATTCAGATCATCAGAATTTCCTGCTGAAGTGATGCAACATGCAATACTTTTCTGATGGAGGAAAATGTTACGATCCAGCTTTGCAATTTTTCTAAATGTTTTATGACAGACAGTAAATCTCCTACTGACTCATGCAGCAGGTACAAGTAATATATAGCAAGGTGTGGATTCATCTGTCAACACCTTTAAAGACATAGGAGCTGTGTATTTTTATTTTTCTTTACATTTTAGTTAGTTTCTTTGACTCTGCAGTGAAATTGCATCCATTTCAGAGGTGCTCTGTACTACACTCAGTGTCTTTTGGGACACACTTTGAAAAGGGCATGTTACCAGAAGAATGAAAAGCAATATAGATCTGACTTAAACAGCCATCAGACTGCCAAAAGGATGTGATAATCTGGGACTTTCCCAAAGAGTGACTGGTAAAAGGTGATCTGCTGAAGAAATGTTTCAACTGCTAGACTGTTTTGGAGAACGCTGAGATAGAGAAGCATCAAGACATCTTAGAGCTTTCTTAGACTTTTGTTGTCTGTCTCCTTGGTAGGATCTGCAGGTGTATTGCAGTCTCTAGCAGATTTCAGAACTGGGGAAAAACATTATTCTTTTATGTTGACAAAGAACAAGCAGAAAAGAATGAAGGCTTTTCATCTATTTTCTTTGAGATAAATTAAGATGGCTACAAAATATGCTTCAAATTCTTCTTGTTTTGATTTTCTACATTAGAAAATATATTTGAAATTCACATTTACTTTTTAAAGTAAGTGTTGGGATGATTGAAAACCAGACATAAAAAGTATGTAGGTGATTAACATCTGTTTAACTGGAACAGTTGGTATAAAAGCTTTCTTCATAAAATATTCACCAATCCTCTCTTTTTCAATGTGGCTAAGAAAATTATCCTGTGCTTAATCTTTGCAGCATATAAAAACCCAAGATGTAGACTAAAAAACCAAAATGATTTAGGGTGTTATCACTGAAAGCAAAAAAACCCCCGGTGACCAATACCTGATTTAACTTTTCACAGGAAAACCCACCAAAATAAAGATTACTTCAAGCCTTGTTGCAGACGCATTTATATATCACACAGGAACATGAAGGAACTAAACTATATTTTTCTTCTGTTTACTGGCTACATTTTGAAACTCTTTAAAAACTGGAATAATTTGAACTTTTTCAAATGTTTGAGTCAGTGAAGAGGTAAGTAGTTAAGATAATATGATAATACGCAATAAGTCTTATATCTAAGAAGTAATTTCACATCTAGAAAGTGGACAGACAAGGGAAATATTTTTTAGTGGATGGTTCTTGATTAAAAATAATAACACTCTGATATAATTAGTGCCATACTGGCTGGTTAAAACACGATTAGTAATCCACTCCATTATTTCTCTCATTTTGTTCTGCTCTTGATTGACTTGCACTGCTCAGATTTTCTGGTAGGGTCTTGCTTCTTGCAGTGCAATGTCCCAGGGTCTCGTTCTGCTTCAGACACTTTCCTGCTGAGACACTGTGATGCACAACAGGCTTTTAAAATAATGCCAGTGTTTTCTATGAGGTCATTGAAGAATCTTATTCAAGACACTCTTTATGTCTGGCAGAGAGTAACAATGCCGCAAATGATATGTATAGTCATATATATATTTTGGCATCCTAGTGGGATTTTATTTCCTGATAATTAAACCATCCTTTTTGCTGAAAGATTCTCCTGAGAAAGGATTGGCATCCTTAGTGTAGATGATTTCAGTAGGTCACTTACTGATGGTAACTACATATGCATGGGGGAATGTACACTGAGGTCCCTCTTCCCCTCTCTAATACTGCCTGCAATAAAGTTTCTTACTGGATGATGCAGCTGTAAACTTGTTCAGCTCCCATCCCCTTCATCATCCCATTTCAAACTGGGATTATTTTTTTTTTCTCTCTGACTTTATGAACACTTTTATTACTGGGCAGAATACCTATTGCCTTTTGTCTCACATTTTTATTGTATTTTAGGACCCCATCACATAATGTAGTAGCTATCTAACTGGTGCACACTTCAGTGATATTCACTTTGACCATTGTTCCTAAATTATGAAAGCTGCTGGTATAACAATGTTGCTAACAAGAGCTCCCATTGAATGTTGATGTTTCTTTTCATTCATTGAATCCAGACAAAGGGATCATTAGTGGGATTCTTGCTAGCACTGTGTCTAGGAGTATGGTGTCAACAGTGTTGGCCGCAGGATACGACACCTTCTCTCCCTTTCTGTAAGGATGGAAAGCATCCAGGCTGAGCAGGGGGAGCCATGCAGCTGTCTCCTGTCAGCAGTAAGAGACAGCCTCCCAGTGTGCTGGCGTCTTTTCAGCACTCTGCGCTGCTAGGGCTGAGATCTGACACCATGTGGTGTTGTACATGGAAATAAGCCTCTTTCTTCCTAGCCTAAAGATTGCATTTTTTCTGGGAAAAAATTGACAGCTCCACAAGTGAATTTGGAGATGAGGGAGTCTGCACCTCTGAGCACCTGGATGCAGATGTGTACTTAGTTGTTCAACTCCAAAACTCCTTTCTCTCTGACTTGGCCCTTCTAAGGTATGCCAAGGTATGTCAAGCAGAGGCATAGTTTTACCTCACTCTACAGTACCATTTCTTATAATGGAATGCTGGGAGGGCAAGGGATTTCTGCCCATCTTTCTTGCTCCTATTCTCTTTCCCATTCCCTTGTGCAGGAGAACAAGGTTGTAGCACAAAATAAAGTGAATGGCCATCCTTCTTTGGAATAAAGCTTCACTTCATTAAATAGCTTGTCTGTAAAGTGGGGAAGAACTAGAATTAGGTAAGCATCCTTCACCTTCTATGTTCCTAGCTTCTAGCTATTTTAATTTTCCAAGATCACCTGAGCCTGTTGAGTTTGACCTAGCAGCACTCAACAGACCAAGTGGTTCTCCAAGCTTATTGCATTCATGATATCCTTTGGCAAGGTGTTCCACCAATCAGTTATAATATGTTGCGTGTCAAAATGTCTTACCCTCACTTTTAACTGTCTCCCATTAGCTTCATCTTACACACCCTTATTCTTGTATCGGAAGAGATAGTGAATGTCCAATCTTTGTCTGCCCTTTTGAAAACTCTGGATTTTAAAACCCGCAGTTATATCTCACTGCAGGACATCTCCTTGCCATCTGAAAAGTAAAATTTGTTCTTTGGGTGGAAGTTATTCTGTACCTTAGATTTCCTTATTGACTTCCTTTTAGACTTTTACAGTGTTACTCTACATTTTGTTTGTGTTTGTTTTTCAGAGATGAGAAGCCAAAGTATCAAGGTGTGAGTGCAATCTGGCATGACATTTTCTATTTTGTTTTCTGTTCTTTTTCTTATCATTTCTAGTATTTCTTCTCACTACCTGAGCTGCCTTCAGTTCTGAGATGGTGTTTCCATGGTACTGTGGATTGCAGCCCCAGTTCTCACTGACCTTTGCTGACTTACTATAGATCTTTTGGCTGAAATAAACCCTAAGATAACTATGTGTGAAAGTTTTGTACATCATCCACCATTTTTGTGGATCAGTCCACATCTACTGCTCCAAGTTCCTGTCGATATACTTGGATAGCTATATGGCAAAGTCTGTAACCTTATGTCTGCTTTATACCTTCCCCCAAAAAAGCTCTGAGAATAAACACATGCATATATCCTTAGCGAATTCTCAAGCACTTAGGAAATATGGCATAGGACTTTCTGCAGTCTGTGTGCGAGTGTATTCAAGGGCAGATGAAAGGATGTGGGAGGATCCTGGGTCATGAACATAGCTAAGGGATGGGCTTCCATAGAAAGAAGAGCAGTCTAGTGGTGCTGCAGAAAGCAGCTTTATACTTATGCTTTCACAAAGAAGCTGAAGAAATCCAGACCATAAATTTTTATATGCTGGGAAGGGATTCTGGGAAATTATCAGTCTATAGCTACCCTGTTCTTCTATTCTTCCCTAGCTATCTTATTTTTAGCCCCATTGGAGACAGAAGGTCTTTCATTCTTCTGTTTATGTTCCTTGGCTGCAATGCAGCAGTGTGTATCCTCACTAAACCACCTTCACTTTTCTGTCACTGTAATGGGGGGAGAGGGAAGGAGGGGAGGAAGATATACCCACTTTCTTGCCAGCTTTCTGCTCTAGCTGTCTCAGATCTGGGTGAGTGTATGGTAAGAGCAGCTTTTTCATAGTCTGTTGCTTGTGCTTCAATTCTAACTATAAATAAGAAATGCCTCAGTATCCATGAACATAAGTTCATAGAAGCTTCTTTTCTAAGTGACTTGCTAATTTCCAAACTGCAGAAAAAACAAAAGTTTCCTGCTAAAGTTTGGGTTCTCTTGTTCATCCCAAATTTTCTTTATGTTGTAAATACCCTGTTAGCCAGTTGTCAGGTGCAACTGTTCTGTGAGCCCCTTTTGACTGTTACTGCATGCTATATATATGGTAGCTATCTCTTGTGTCCTTGCACTGTCTGTTGTATCCACATTATTTGAGACTGGGTATATTTTAGCAGCAGGCAACATAGGAATTTTTTACGGACATTTCAGAGAAGGCATAACTCAGCGTCCCAAAGATCTTTTTTTCCTCTATAATATAATAAAACATCCTCCTTTTTTATTTAGCTGGAGTGTCATTGGATTCAGGTACATTTTTTCCCAGATTTCTTTGCCTCTTTTGTAAGGTTAGAAAAAAATGAACTGAAACAAATTCCATAAAACACAAATTGATATATTGTAGGCATGAATTACACAGATAACTGTTCCACATTTTAAGCCTGTCACTCTAAAGACTTGAAAAATATATGCATCTGAAAACAGGTAATTTGCATTGAGTCCCAGTACAATGTGTTAGAGCAAAAACACACCTATTGCTAAACTGTAAAAGGCTGAATCATGTCCTCCTGTGTTTCTTACTGTTTATGGCTTTAAGCTGCTTAGATAACATTCACTAGGTATTTTTGGTGGCTTTTTAACCTTGGTGTGTTTTGGGGTTCCTTTGAATTTTTTTTTCCTTTCTTTTTCTGTCATTCCTCAAATGCAGAGCAATGTGAATAGTATCATGTTTCATTTCACTAATACTTAAATTTTGGACATATTTCAGTAGAATTGGTGTAACTGCCATAGTGACTATCAGTAATTACTGGAAATGGAACTAGCATCCTTGCAAGTAATATACTTCAGTTCCAGTTTTGTCTGTTATATTCCTTGCAAAAAAACCCTGAATCCCCAAGCATGGTTGCGACAGTTTGGAAGGAGGAGGATGCTTCTGACTCTTGGAAGAAGGATGTCTGAGTTTTGCACAGCATGCAGGGAGTTCAGCTTTGGCAAAGTGATAGCCTTGGGAATAAAAGGAGCATTTTAGAGAAATGTATAAGGTTTTGGTTTAACTAGCTTGGCGTCAGCAGGATTTCCCTGTTATTTGTGATATAACCACTGTTTTCCCCATCAGAAATAGGTTGCATTATGACTGTGCTCATTGGTTTTCATGTTCTTCCTCTGGGGCAACTTGAGCATGCACAGAGCAGATACCCAGGAGTATATAATCTGTGCTCTGTCTGATTAGTTAGATGATTATGCTCTGAGGTTGTGGTTGATTGCCGTGTGGCTTAAGAGGCTGGTGCTGAGGCTGGAGCGCTGAACTGCAGGAGGTTGTATCGCATGGAGGAGGCTCTGCTGGTTCCATGGGTGAGTAGAAACTGATGCATACACCACTTCTTTCTGGGAACACTATGGGCTTTTAGCACACTTGTGCCTTGTCTGCTGTATATGCACCACTGGTTCTCTTTGCGCCTCTGTTATCTTGAAGAATAATGTAGGCAAGGCACTGCAGAGTGACTGAGGGATTGCTATTCCTCATCTGTACTTGAGTCTACTTACCTGGAGTAAAAGAGAGCCCACCACTAAATCACTAATATGTAGGTCCTTCAAGGGCATGGACTCTGTCAAAAGTAAAACAGCTGACCAGAGGATAGACCATTACATAACTTAAAATAAATTAAAAAAAAAAAAATTAGACACACAGAACATTTTGGGTTGGAAGGAACCTCTAAACCCACATAGTTCCAAACTCCCTGTGATGGGCAGGGTCACCCTCTACTAGCCCAGGTTTCCCAAAGCCCCATCCAACCTGGCCTTGAACACTGCCACAGAGGGGTCAGCCACAGCTTCTCTGGACACCCTGCGCCAATGCCTCACTGCCCTCACAGGGACGAATTTCTTCCTAATATCTAAGCTAAGTCTACCCTCCTTCAGCTTATAACAATTACTCCTTGTCCTATCCTTCCCTGCCCTTGTAAACAGCCCCTCTCCAGCTTTCCTGTAGGCCCACTTCAGTACTGGAAGGCTGCTCTAAGGTCTCCTTGGGGCCTTCTCTTCTTCAGGCTGAACAACCCCAACTCTTTCAGTCTGTCTTGACAAGAGAGGTACCCCAGCCTTCTGATCATCACCATGGCCTCCTCTGGACTTGCTTCAACAGCTCCATGTCTTTCCTATACTGAGGACCCTGCAGCTGGATGAAGCACTGCAGATGGGGTCTCAAGAGAGCAGAGCAAAGGGGAAGAATCACCTCCCTTGATCTGCTGGCCAGGCTGCTTTTGATGTAGCCTGGGACCTGACTGGCTTTCTGGGCTGCAGCACACATTGCTGGCTCATGTTGAGGTTTACGCCAGTCAATGCCCCCATGCCCTTCTCCTCAGGGCCGCTCTCAATCCATTCTCCACCCAGCCTGTAGTCGTGCTTGGGATTGCCCTGACCCATGTGCAGGACCTTGCACTTGACCTCGTTGAATTTCATGTAATTTGCACGGGCCCATCTCTCCATCCTGTCAAGGTTTATCTGAATGGCATCCCTTCCCTCCAGTGTGTAAATTGCACCACAAATCTTGGCAGCATTGGTACGTTTGCTTAGGGTGCAGTGGGGTCTGAGCTGAGGATTCAATAGACTTGAGTTTTGTGCAGAACCACAGGGTTTCTCTGTCAGCTGATATTGTTTGTCATAAGGGCAGACAAATCTTTTGTTTCAGTGATTATAAGAAACTAAAGGAGAAGTAAAGGAACCAAACAAAAAAAAAGTAAAACCTTTAAAAGGAAAGCAGTTTATCCTCATGTATTTTTTCCTGCTTATTCCTCTGTAGCTCTTCTTTTCTCCAAAATACACTGCACAAGCACAGAACTAGCAGTTTTAGGCACAGCCTGGTTTAAAATCTTCTCAGCAGAGAAGCAAAAAGTGAACTGCCAAGGGGAAAGCTTTTTTCCCAAACTTGAGGGAGGGGGACCTTTACAGCTACGATTTGTATGTGGCTAACTGTGACTTGCACTAAAAAGCCTGTCAAACATAATAAATCAACAGGAAAAGAGTACAGCCACAGAAAAGTTAAAGTTGTATTGTCCATTAAAAAGAAGTCTGTATTTCAAAGCCCTGCTGATAGTACCTGGCACAGAACAAAGACTTCCCTATTGTAGCTCAGCCTACTGATCTAACAATTGAACCTGCAGAAACAGCTATTTGTTGAAAGTGAAAAAAAAAAAAGAAAGACAAAGTTGTGGATTTAAAAAATAAGTAGCAACAAAACTCAAGCAATGACAGTAGCAAAGTCATACTGGTTAGTATCAGAGGAAATTGAAAACAGACCAGAAAGTGCAAAGTAAAACTCTTTCTGTAACCAGGTCTCTTGTTTTCCATGTTCTGGTGCCCCAGAGATGTTTTTGGATCATAGAAAATTCTTATCGTAGTACTAAATTTTGCAAAAGTATTTTGGTAGGGATTGCTAGAATCAAGATAAAAGAGGTCTTTATGCATTCCTTTTAAAAATTCTATCAAGAAATTGAAAATAATGTTAAAAACTCCTTCAGGTTTTTTTTTTATTTTTAAACAAATGTTAGTTTTTAAAAAAGAAAAGCAACCATCCAAACCCAACAAGAACTCTACAAAATATATAGCTGATCTTTTGGGGTTAGAGATGTAAGCGGGCAACTCCATCTTTTCATCAAGGTAAGCATATACAGAAATACTACAAGATCAAGATGAGTCTGCATTTTAGATGTCTTCCAGACAATAATCATTGACAAGTCATAAGGAAATACCTCATTAAGCATATAACATAAATTATGGGGTAATTTTAAAATATTTCAAACTCATAACAATAGAATGATTAAAAAGCAGATTTATTTAATAATAACCTGTATTTATCCATGACATCGAACTAGAGTTTCATTCTGTTCACCTGAGCTTTAAAATGTGGCAACTTTGTACAGTTTCTCCAGCTTACATACCAGACCCTGGATCAGAAGAGGCTTCTTCCCTCTTTAGATGCCACTGAGGTGGGCTGTTAAGGGAAGTAAATCCTTACAGAGGCAGGTACACTGATCTGGCAGCGAGCTTGTGATCTGTATTGACAGGTTTCTGCAACTGCATGAAGGTATGGGAAAGCTTCTGGGGCTTTGTAGAAGTTTGTTTGTAGAAATCTCAAGCCAAGAGACTGCCCTCCTCTCATACTATTGAGAATCTTCAAGGTTTATTTTCCTTTCCATTTCAACTGAGAGCTTTGTCTTGCCAGAGTGTCCCAATTGTGTTCTTTGAATAGTGAAGAGCTGTCAGACTAAGGAGATGGTAACTCTTATACAAGCGGGCTCAACATCAATCAGTTAGTAACAGTTCCCAGATACAGACTTTGGAACAGGTCAAGAAAAGTAACTCCGAGCTTGTTCTCCAGTCTTCATGGAACTTGCCTTCATGAAATGCATCGCTGGTGTGTCACCCTCATCATCCACGCTGGGTACCTCTTAGGAGGTCATAAGGGCCCATACTTGAGTTTCATTTGCACTGAGACTGGAGTGAAATTGCACCTTACTTCTGCCTTGGGCTTACCTGATGTCAAGTCAGGATACAAATGAGCCCTCATGCACACTGCACAAGGATTTTTGAAGCACACCTGGGGCCAAATTTATTCACACAAACACATATGCACACATAAACTCTTTTGGCTTCATGGGGATTGAGATATTTGTTAGCTTTGGCAAAGAAAGAAAGAAATTATGTTGAACTGTATTTATGTCATAAGGTTTTGGCAATGGAGAGCTGCAGGTGTGTCTCTCTGAGAAGAGGCTGGGGCTTCTCCCATGTCAGGCACAGACAATTCTAGCAGGGTCTGCAGTGAACCCACTGTAGGACACAGGTGAGCCCATCAGTGAAGTTGATGGCTGCTCTGTGAAAAGGGACCCATAGGTGAGCCCACACTGGAGCAGATACTCCCATAAAGGACCTACAGCCTATAGAAGGCTAATGTTGTTATGTGGACACCAAGTAAGAAGAAAGGGTCAGCAGAGAGGAACTGCTATGTCTTGACTCTGATCCTGTGCATCACCCAATGCCTCGCTGAAGGGGTGAGTATAACCTGTGGCAGCAGAAGGTTGGGTAGAGAGGAGTCTGGAGTAAAGTTGATACTGAAAAGGGAGTTGGAAAGGTGTTTCCTAATTTTCTAAATGTTTCTTTATGTTGTTTCTATTTAACAATACCCAGAGCAATTCCAAAATCTTTATATTAATTGTCAATAAATTAAATTAAATCCCTCCAAACTGAGTCTGTTTTGCCCACAATAGCAACTGTTACCCTTATCTCAACCCATTAATCTTCTTGTTCCTGTTTTTTCTATTTTCTCCTCCTGCTGGGATGTGGTGGGGTTGGAAGGGGACTGTGTGAGTCGCTGTATGGATGCTTGCTGTGAGCCAACCGACCACAGACATAGAACTATTCATAGAACCACAGAATAGTTTGGCTTGGAAGGGACCTTAAAGATCCAAACCCCTCTGCCACAGGCAGAGAAATGTATCTTTGGATAGTATCATTATTTGTCTATTTCCCAAGTCTATGTGACTTTTCATTTGAGAAAAAACATTACAGTAATAAGAAAATATTCACCAACATCTCTAGTAAGAGTTCTCTCATTATTCCATAAGCAAAAAATTCACAAATTTTCACAAATACACAATTTTTCAGTGGCCATCTCTTGATAGCATGCACCCTGCCATTCAGCCTGGAGAAGAGGAAGGTTCTGAGGAGACCTTAAAGCGGCCTTGCAGTACCGGAAAGGCCTTACAGGAAAGCTGGAGAGGGACTGTTTACAAGGGCAGGGAGTGATAGGACAAGGGGCAATGTATTTAAAGTGAAGTAGGGGAGATTTAGATTAGATATTGGGAAGAAATTCTTTACAGTCAAGCTGGCGAAGCACTAGCACAGGTTTCTCAGAGGAGCTGTGGCTGCCCCCTCCTTGGCAGTGTTCAAGGCCAGGTCAGATGGGGTGTCGGACAACCAGGGCTAGTGGAGAGTGTCCCTGCCAGAATAGATCAATGAATCGATGAAGTAATTTATAGTCACAAATAGAATTTTGTTCAAATGATGAGTAATGACCATGATACAATCTATCACTCTCCTGCACAAATACAGTTATATGAATGTCACATAGAAATAAAAGGTGTGAAACAACAGATTGGAGCTATATGTTCATTCAGATGCCTGTTCAAACTCTGCTTTGCAAGGAAAACTTGGAATATCTTGCAGGACTTAGTTGCAGAGACATTGAGACCACTGTTTGTCATACTGACTAATTTTTTTTTTCCTGTCTTCACCCACCTAATTGTTTCATCTGCTGGCTCTTGTCTGATACAGACTCGAAAATCATTGCATAAAAACTGTGGGATTCATTCTTCATTCATACAATCCCTGGCACAAAGAAAATCCTGCTAGACAACTGGTCTTAATGAGTACTGTGATAGTACTGACAGTTGGATCGATTTTAGATGATCGATTTTTGATTATATTTTTTCTGATTATTAATTTAGCTAAATATGCCAAATTTTATACTCTTCTATAATGTAAAAAATTTTACACAATAAAATTAATATATTTTGTAACTTTGCAAAGCAGTGGATTTTGATGAACATGAAAGAATGCTGATGGATTCTGAAGGTACACACTTAGTTAAGAAAAACCCCTATATTAGAATCCAAGAAAAAAAAATGGTAAAAAGACTTAAGTAGAGTCATTAAACACTTTGCCAGCATCCTTCCATCCTTCTAAGCATCTAGGCCTCCATCCAATAAAACTCATAACCATCTGTGTGGCTTCAGTCAACTGTTACACTACTGAAAGCTGTGTACAAATCAGCCCATGAAGTTAAGCATGTGCTTAAGTGTTTTACTTGCAAGGTTACAGGGTCCTATTCAAATATGGAATGAAATCATATCACCCAGGTCCTGCAGAATGTGAGTCCAAGTCATTGCCTTCTGCTGGATTGGAAGTCAGCTTTATTCGTGTGGTTGCCAGCATTCAGGAATGTATTTGTAAGTTCTTCAATATAAGGGTGGTGGAAGCCCCATCCCTGGAGATATTCAAGATCAGGTTTGATGGGACTCTGAACAACCTGATCTAGTGAAGATGTCCCTGCTTACTGCAGGGCGGGTGTGGACTAGATGACCTTGAAAGGTTTCTTTCAACTTTACACATTCTACGATTCTATGATTTGGTGTAAACCTCAGTGTAGAAGTAATTACTTAGCTGAAGACTGGTGCCTCTCACTTTCCGAACTCAGTTGTTTTTTCTCCATGGATGGTCATGAAGTAAATCTAGTCATATAATCATTCTTAGTAGCTTTCAAACTGCTGAGCTTTGCAAGTCAGATTATACCTGATTTTGAAAAGTAAAAAGCAATTGTTTTGCCTCAGGTCGTTAGTGCTCAAATTGGCCATTACCTAACCAGAAGCATATATATATATATATAATTGCTCATTATAACTCTCTCTTTTTTTTTTTTTTAAGCTAACTGGAAAATCTAGCTAGATCATGTCCACTTTAGATGTTTTTTCTTTTTCTTTCCGAAAGCTTCGATTCCTAGTTTGTTTACATTTGAATTATTTGCACCAGGACAGTTGAGTTATCTTCACTAAGAAAGGATTGGGAGTAGTTGTTCAGTTTTCTGTAATTGTTGTGAGCAGTCAATCGTTAAAAATGTTCTGATAGCCAAACCCAAAACTCAGAGTCTGGAAACATTTGGATCTTGTCATCCTGTTAAAGGAGAAGGGTGTGTATGTGAGAGAGATTGATGCCAATAAAAACAATGAATCTCTGGCAAGAGAGCTATTTGAGAAATAGTTTCCTTGGAAACTGCTTTATACTTCATACATGCTATCTTTGAGATAACAGCCTTTTCTTATCAAAACACCCACATGGCAGAAAGTACCTGTTTATATTTTCCCCCTCTGTTTCAGGGGGAAAGAAAGGTTACAAAAAATTGATCGGTTCTGAATATTTTCCTTTTTTTCTGACCTGTTCCTTCCTCGCACAATTATTCTCCCTTGCAAAAGGAAATGTGTGAAGGTTTATGTATGTCAGTACCACTGCTTAACTGACGGTAATGATGAGACTTAGCATTTAAAGGCTGAGAAGTGATTTACTGTCTCTGAAAACACATTTCATGATTGGGAAATGCCACAGAACTTGTTTTCAGTCCTTGATAGAGTCTTCTGCATTTAAAACGAAGATCAATGTGATAATTATGTCCCAAAGGCTAATACAAGTTTTATTTTCTGGTGGTGGCAGTTGATACTAACTTTGTTTTCCTAAAGCTTTTTCATGCCTTTCCTTTCAACCCCAAGACATATACATATGCAGTTTAATGAATTGTGAACCCTTAAAAACAAACAAACCCTCCCACCTTTCTACAGTAAATGCAAGCAGAAACATCTTCTGGGTATTTTTTTTCAATTTAGAGTCACCTGTCTGTCTTTTTGTATTTTGAATGTGTTTCGAACATGTACTTGCTTTAGCAGTCTGGCATACAGCATTATTATTACAGCCGCAAATTTTAACAGTAAACACAGCTTTCAGCCAAGCATTAAAATTGAGCTGCTGCCCCTACTTGCTACTACCTGTGAAAACCCAAAGGACTCACACGAACTGTGATGAAGTGTGAATTCAAGAAGCGGCCTCAAGTGGAAGCTACTGCAGGTGCCTAGACTAGAAGCCAGCTCTACACCTGGGCTGGAATGCCTAGCAGCCTCCAGTCCTTTGGGATGGTTATAGCCTGTGTACTTGTATATCATAGGATCTGTCTCCATCTCCTTCTCTGCTTTCTCTTAGCGGTTTAAAAGTTTATGGTGGGATTCATCATACCTAAATTCAACTGACAGCTGAAAATGCCTGAATAGAAAAATATTTTGTCTGAGATGCCTATGGTCCTTACACAGTAGACACAAGATAATTCTCAACACCTTACAATATTTGTATAGAGTAGTCTTCATAAGTACCACTCAGACATGACTCGGTCTTCCCATTGACTAAGGCAGGAGGCTCGGTGACTAATTGAACTGGATGTGGAAGTTTTGCGCCTGATGTATGTCTGTTGTGCAGGACAACATGGTCCAGGGAAAATTGCACTGGCCTCGCACTCCTTGCAGAGGCCCTGCTTTCAGAAAAATAAATCAACCTAAAAGAAAAATAAAAACCCCACAAAACAAAAGAATTGAACAGTTCTCCTTAACAACATACCTCAAAATAAATTTTGCTATGGAATCCAAATATTCAGTTTTAAAATTGCAGCTCTAGAACAGAGTTTTGTTTTGATTTAATGATGGTGTCTGGTTAGGACAACAGTAAGCCAGGATGTTCTCCATCTCCTACTCACAATAATTCCTGAATATTTATTTATTTATTGAAATTATTCTGTGTGTCTATGAAAGAGAACGTTTCTAAATGAGGTGGGGTTTTTTATTACTGTTTTTTTGGCTGGCGATCCACGGAATGCTAAGTATAAAATAATGTAACCAACTATAATTGTAGAAGTAGAGTTGAATTGAAGTCTTCTTCGGGAAAAAAAAATCTGCTTGCTTATATGTCAATGGGAAAGCATCTCTAGTCTTGCTGAGAAATAAAAATGATGGTATTTGGTTTAATCAGTTTTTGTCAGTGTTTTCTGTTTACAACCCCGAAATTTTAGATGGTGAGTTTTCTCCCTTTATTTTTTGTTTCCTTAGCATCATTTCTGATATGAAGTTAAAAAAAAAAACAAAGAAAGAAAAACAACACCTTGGTGAAGCTCTGAGTTATGTAGATATGAAAGACTGCTTGGTGGCCTCATGTTATTGTCTAAAAATTTGCTAGTACTGGAAAAATTGATTATGCAAATACTAGTGACTCATGCTGACCCATCTTTTCTTTGGCTTTACAGCTTTGCAGCTGCTTGCTTTTGTCTTGGTAAAGATAATCAATTAGTTCAGTCTGGATTATAGGGTTTTAACACAAGCAATTTCACTGGATGTGAAGTCTGTTGACTTAACTATAGACTCGATAGAGATTGTATGGAAAGTTGTACAAAACTGAGTTTACCAGAGCAAGTTCAAGCATGCAGTCATTTTTGGAAACAGTACTCTCTTTTTATCTCTTTTTATATAGTCTGTAATTTTTAGTGTTAAGCATCAACTGCCTTTGCATGCTTTGCTAATCTAGGTATGGCTCATTAGAATTGTGATCCTGTATCTGCTTGAGTCAGTGGAAGATTTTTCCAATTAGGTCTTCAGGAACAGCATCAAGTCTTAACCAAAACGCTGTGCTCTCTCAGTTAATTTTATGTATTTTCTCTTGGGGAAAACATAGCTGTTTTAAATTTCTTTTAATGATTGAAAGATTTTTGGGTTTTTTAGTGTTAGGGCTTTTCCTGACTGAAAGCCGGCATCTTGCAGATAAGCCTGATTTAAAGACTTCAGCCTAATCTGGGAACCTCATCCTCCTCTGCAGTTGCTGCAGAGGGAGAGCCACAGCCACCTTCACAGTGTACTTTGCATCTTAGGTTCAAAGGACTGTCTGGAGATGTTCTCTTTTCACTGATCATAAAGTAAAAATATATTCAGTGTTTGGGATTTGGATCTTACATGCGTTATTTAAATGTTACTATTGCTATATTATGACTGTCAAGTATGGAACTAATGTTTCTCTGTACCGATTTGGAAAAAGCTATTTAAGGTTTTATGCTCTACTTCTGTAACCTATGTAAACCATTGAACTCTCAGCCTATGTTATTTGGTAAATCTAATTTCCTTAGCTTCAGTAAGGATATATGAGAGGACCACAAAATTTTTTCTTTGCTTTTGTTGTTAGAAACATTCCAGATTTAACATTCCTCATGATTATTCTGCGAAACATTTATGTGCAGGCTTATTTTCCTTTGGCTTCAGCATGACATAAGTTCAAACTTAAAGTATTTAAATATGATACTGAATATGGTCTGTACTTCTTCATTTATGGGTTTAAAAAGAGTTAAAAAGCTTTAAGAATGGTAGTAGTCACAAAGAGTCAAGAATTAAAATGTTTTGTGAAACATATGAGCATTTTAACCTGTTTTCAGTCTTTGTAGAATGAAATAAAAATCTTAAAATATAGCCATAAAAAAGAAGGAAATTAACTCCCGTGCTTGGACCCTGGCAAGTGTGTCTGTGCTGCCTAATTTTTTCCTGCTGTCCTGTTAGTTACTGAACTGTTTATGCAAATTGAGAGCTCTCCAGCCAGGGAATGTGCAAAGAGCTGCCTTTATAGCTTGGAGATTAAGGTACTCATCTGAGCTGTGGGTAATCCTCTTTCAGGTTCCTGCTGTCAGTAGGAGTAGTTTGTGTTCCCTCCTCATGTTGACCATAAATTTCATCTTTCATCTTAGGTTTTTTGTTCCTAAGGAGCTGTTGGGTTTTTTGGTTGGGTTGTTTATTTGGGGGGTGGGGGGGTTGGGGAGTGGAAAGGGAGAATAGCTTGGTTAACTGTCATTTTGTATGGAAAAAAATGCAAGACAGTAGTCAAGAGTAGCAACAGAACTGCCTTGGAAATTCTGATCTTCCCTGGGTAGAGTGCTCTATGTATTTTGACAAAGGTATCATTTCACCGAGTAGTTAGAGTATTAAATCCTAACAGCCCTTAGCACAGAAGTTAAAAAAAAAAGAAGAGAAAAAAGAGACATAGTGACAACTGGCAAATGCCTAGAACAGCTGCATTATTGCCTATAAAATTGGGAATGTAACAAACTCATATCCAGGGTAAATGAGCTAGATAAACCCATAGAGTATGCCCTCCAAAAATTATTTTAACTCATCATCAATAATGAGAAAAGTGTCTAAATACCTTAAAGGGACATTTGAAATTTATGTGGTTTGACACTTAAAAAATTTGGAAACATCCAAAGTAGTGTGAAAATAACAGGTCTGGGGGTTAACAAAAATGCACAGCAATCTGCAGTGTAATTCTCAGTCAGCCAAGATTTATTTCGAAAGGAAAACTTCAAATAAAATGCCAATTTAAAGAAGGCAAGAATTTCATTTTAGAATATAAACAAAACCTGCAACCAGGGGAAAAAAAAGGCATGAGGAGAGGAAAATTGCATTGTGTTAGTGGCTTAAAATGTCAACTTCTGCTCCGTCAGCTCCTGATCATAGTTCAAGATTCAGATAGCACGAAAATGTGCTTTGCAGCCTGCAGTGGTTAAGACTTTTACTGTATGCTGTATTTGTATAAGCTATAACAATTCAATTCGAATTTGTTTCCAAGGAGATATTTCTTTGTCACTTTATTACTCTTTTATTTGATACTTCTTTGGAAACTTAATGTTTTAATTAATGGCTTCATCCTGAAAGATACCAAATGTTCTGGTTTCTTTCCAAGGAAGAACTTTTTAACATGCTTCAGCATTGTATGCATAAGTTTTCAGGATAAAGATGTAGAGGATATATATCTTCAGGTGTATGGTTCTGCCATCTTCTGCTGCTTCTTTTTTAACAAATCCTCTGATCTGAATTTCAGTTTTTTCTCTTGTACATTTTATTTCTGTGCATCTGGCAGCAACAACGATCTTTCTGCAGGACGGTCAACCTAAGCAGATAGTCGAAGACAGCTATGGTTTTGCTACTCCTTATGGATGTATAGCTGCAGGCTCTGGGCAGTCAAAAGAGATCTTTAAGTTTTTGTCCCAGAGCTGTTCTTCTCCATCTTCTGTTTTGACATCACAGGACTACATCTTCACATTGCCTATCACTTATGTGTGTAACTTGGGCAGTAGTTTTACCTTGAATGTCTCTAAGCTCTTCCAACTGGGATATAGCGACGTCTTTCAGATTATTTCATCCATGGCCTTCAATCACATGACTAAAACTGTCTAACAGACACTTGTGCATTAATTACAGTGGGATGTTTCCCAGACGTGAAGTGCACTTCGTTTATCTCTCTTCTCCCAACATTGCCTGTTTTCCCTGCAGCACACTGTAATTCTCCTGACCAGATCAAATGACAATTGCGAACAAAGACTAGAGGAAATGTTTCCAGTATTTAAAGTTGGAGCAGACAACTATTATACAACTATTTCTAATCTTTTTGTTTTAGCTTGAGTTAAACAAAATGTAATGATAGATGTGACCAGTTTCACTGCTGCATATGTAAACTTATAATCAGGTGATTTATAGTGATAGTTCCATGGGTACTAGTGTTTTACCTAAGTCACATGTTTTCTTATTTTCTGTGCATGAGACATGCTTGAGCCTGTAAAAAGTATACTACAAGACAAGACATCTGCCACCTACAAACTAAGGGGCTGTTCTGCTGAGTGTCATTCTCTACCAACAATCTTCCATTTCACGTATTTTAAGAGAAGCCCAGTCATCAGTACTTCAGTGCATGGCTGTGTCGCTCTTTAATTTTCATCTACCTCAGAACACTGAACCTTCGTTTGTACTCAAACTATTCATGATTTTTTTTCTTCTCTCACCTCTGGAAAACTTGAATATAGCGCCTATTACTATCATGTGAATTTTCTCTTTTCCACTTCCATTGTAAACTCTCTTCACATAACTAAGTGTGACATTTCTGACATTTCTGTGACATTGGTGACATTTCTAATGACTTCTTTCTGCCTGTATCAAAGAGCATAGTCCAATTTCGTGGCCGGTGACCTATCAGGTGCTTTAACACCTCTGATCATTATTGCAGTCCTGATTTCATTGATTTTCTTGATTGCAGTCTGTTTTGTCAGCTTTTGCAACATTATCACCTCCAATTTCCCTTATTATTGCTTCAAATGACCATCAGGGTGTCCTCCAATAATGTAATGTTGTCCTTCTCAAGTCCATCCAGAATGTTAATGGACAGTCTTTTTGATATCACAGAAGACTTGAGTTTTTTGGAAAATGGTGTCAATTTCTTACATAGGCAACTGCAACTTGAAACCAAACAAATTCCATCACTTTCTATTACTTTGGCAAAATGTTTTTCAAAATGTTATTTACGTTCTTAGTTTTGTTAAATACAAATGAGAAAAGAACAAGCATTCCTTTTAAGCCTTCTACCTCCTCGGTCTTGCAGAGACGAAAAATGAGGATGAGGTGGGAAAATCTCATTCAGTTAAACTCAGAATCAAAATTCTTTTTATTTTAAATCTTCAACACCACAAAATACTCCTAGAGGATTTAATGTTCTCAGACCTTCTATAAACTCCACAAGGAGACAAACTGAGCGACCAAAATGGCAGCTGTTATCCCCTTCTCTTTTGCTTGTAATACATTTGTAAGACATTATCCTCTCTGAGACACGTGTTATTTTTATGTTTATCTCATGTCGAAGACAGTTGGACCACAAACGGAATAGTGACTTTTGGATATGAATTCAACATAATTTTAGAGCAATAATATCTGCTTCTCTTTTCTCCTCCTAGATACCCTGTTCAGATCTTTCATATTATTTTTTCTTTTCTCCTCATAACCTTGCTTGCATTCTTTCCTCTTTGCGTACAGTTAACTCTTCCACATATTTAGCATCTAATATACCTTTTCTCGTATCTGTCCTGAGAAGACAGTTGCTGTGTTAGACCTCTTTAAAGAACGTCTATCAAACTAAAAGAGATCAGGCTGCTGCTTCTTTAGATGGGCATTTTTCAGATGTTACTAGGCCCTCATTCCTAACAGGCATGTGTCATTTACCTTGCTAACCTAGAGACTGGTCCTGTGATGGAGAGGGACTGAGATGAATTCTCCTGCTGTACTGAGTCCTGGTAACCTCAGTTTCCATGAAGCAGTGTAGTCTAGCTGACAGGGAAACACTGCACAGCCAAAGCAGCATGACGACGATAAGCCCTTTTTAAAGTAGGGAACCGTAATTAATTACATTACACTTCTGTGAATAGTCCTTCACTGTGAAAAGCTGTTTTCCACCACTGGTGAACTTTATGGAATATCTTCTGTAAAGTACAGGGATTCCTTTGTGCTTGTGGCAAAAGAAAAATGCAGAAAAGGAACAGCTAGGATTTCAGCTGTGTTCATCTGGATATTTTTAAAAACTCTTTCTGTGTGTGCCAGATTTCATACATTTTAGGGACTTTTCAGAGTTCTGAGGGCCAGTTGGCTTAAGTGGATTTACACAAATCTCTGGGAGCCACACTGTTTTTATCTCTAGCCAATATTAAAAAAATCAGTGGTTGCTTTCGAAAATTTACAATTTTGTCCCCTGTCTCCGAAGCCCAGGGTAGTGCTAGCTCTGCAGTCCTCCTCCATCACTCTCATTTCAGTGCTCCCCTCGCCTTCACAGCAGCCTGGCTTTTTCTTTTGCTCTCTTTTCAAGCTAGAAAGTATATTAATAAAGCGTAGTGGTTGTTATTGCTGTTTTCTGCATATGCAAGGTTATTACCCTGACCTCCTGGAGGAGAAGACTCCAGAAACGCTTTATTCAGACCCATGCATATTCAACACAATACATACTCATGAAGGAAATAGATTAAATAATGCTTTAGAAAGTGCAGGCATTCTACGTATAAATACATTCTGTTTATATCTTCCATGCTGACCTCCGGTGAATGAATATGTAACATCACCTTTCCTCAGAGGTGTACCTGTCATGAGATGGGGACAAATGCTTTCATGTCTGCCAGTTACTGAAGCACTTCATGGGACCTCATTGGCTATTCTGAATGGAGAGGGGCAAGCGCTGGTGCTATGTCTGTCTTCCTCAATCAATAAAGACAGTTAGTGACATGAAGCAGAAATTCAGCCTGCACTGAAAATACTGGGGACCATGTGAGGTTGTTTGGAACTAATGCTGATCGCGGGATAATTCAGAAATGATGATGAAAAGCTCATGACATGCCTGAAAGATAAATGAATCAGGGATGAGAGCTGGAAGAGACCTCCTATGTCACCTCGTCTATAGCCAGCTGCCAGGGAAAGATTGCTTCTTGCACACAGTGAAATCAGACATGAAAACTTCCAGTCTGGGTAAAAAGAGGGATTTCTTTTCTGTTTTGTTTGTTGTTGGGGTTTTGTGTGTGGTTTGTCTGTTGGGGTTTTTTTTTGGAAAAGGTGTTGGTCAAAAAGTGCAGCTTGTGAGACATGCAGCTCAATACAGATTTAGCCTCACCTTCACCAATAAAGATTTACCCCACTCTGTACTTTTTAATGATTTTCTGATTCAAGACAAGATATCTTTACTCTAGCTTTTAGATTCTTCACTTTTAAAATGTTTGCTTTGATGTTTTTATATAAGGACTTTGAAAAAAACAAATATTACTATTTTCACTCAGGAATTGCCATGCCGAATATAGTCTGTATCATATTATTTATTGTACAGATAAAGAAGTTTTTACACTCAGTGCAATATAAATAGTGATGGTGATGAGCTGATGAAGTCAAAACTGTGATTTGTACTTGACAGGGAAAAAATAATCCTACTTTAAATGTTATTGCTGGACAATAATTTCACAAGACTCCTAGCTTGGCTCTCTATTCAGAAAAATGTTTACAAAGTTACATTTCTGTCTCCAGCTTTCTAGGCACATGCATGAAGATCAGCAACCTGGCATCTCCACCTGTTTCCTCCCACAGTTTTTTCTCTCCAGCAAAACCCCATATAAATTGCTAGCATCTCAGATAAAATAAAGTGCCTTGGTTTATTTTCCTTATGCACTCAAACAATTTCTGAGGATTATAGAAGTAGAGTTTTCTCTTACAGCATTGTCAGTGTCCATACTTTGTCATTTAGCTCTTCTGTATCTCTGATGTCCCAGTTAAGGTGGCAAATTATGAGCTGCCTAAGAAGTTGCCACATATTACCTGTAACGAGAGTTGTTAACTTAGAAAAATTAACAAAAGTCTTTCATGTTGGTGGCTAATTCTTAAATGGATCAAGTCTAATGTAAATTCATTCAAACCCATGGATATAGCATAGTCTATGTATAGAGTTAAAATCTTTGAGTAGTGTTATTTGAAGTCTTAATTGGATAAAGACCAAACTGGATTTTACATTCACGTGTTTTATTTTCATGCTTCCTTTTCTGAGACACAAGGAATGACAGAAATCCATTTTTTTATATGGATTTCCAAAGGTGTTTGAATTTCAATTAGAAATACCACCCCCTCCCATTTGAAATTTGCCCATGAAGGGGATTTTCAGGATCTTTTTAGTTTACATGCTGGTTAGGTAAAGACCGTGTTAGAGACCTGGCAGCAAGTAAATACAGTTTTAGCAACAGTTTGGGGAAATTTAGTTGTTTCTTCTGTCTACACACACTGTAGTAACAAGTTCCAACAAAACAAAATTTAGAATTATTCTTCAACTAACTCAATATTAACAATTTTTTTCCTCAAATTTCCTTTTTTTCATTCTTCTTTTTTTTCTTTCTTTTTTTTTTTTCCGTCTCAACTGTCTAACGGGTTGTGTTTATTCCTATTTACATCAGTGGGACTGGTGAAGTAGGAGGTGGTGGTCTTCTAAACACTGCTGCTTTGAAAAAAGGCTGATAAATTGAAGGCTGTTCAGAGAAGAGCAACAAAAATGATCGAGGGCATCAGGAGGGGTTGACTTATGGAGATCTGAGTAACTGAAGCATAGGTTGGCAGAAGGGACAGGATAATGCACCACAAAGTTGACATGAGGCAGGTGAGAGAAATTCTGTAGTGCAGCAGACAGGGATGCAACTAGGAGTAATGGGCTGGAAGTGCAAGAAGAATTTTTTCACTAAATCTTTGTGCAAATAACCTGACAGCGAGATGTATCAGGCTGTGGAATAGTATCCCAAGTGGTGCGCTGAAGTCTTGTCACTTGAGTCATTTGGTGCTGGCGATGACAAAGCGCTCACAAGAAAGGGAACTATCTTGTTTGCTTTCCTCTAACACCAGCATCTATATTCCTGTAATGCACAATTATGAATTCTCTGCAGGAGAAGCTCTATTGGCAGACGTAAGACAAATATCACTGTCAAAAGCAGAGAACACAGGAATATAACGGCCTCATGTTTGGGTGGTTGGGTTTTTTGTTTTGAAAATGTTCTCATTTCCAAGTTTGGCTTTGCAAAGCTCTTCTTTACGTTCACACACATAGGTGTGATTGAAAGCTGTGACAAGATGCTGATTTCAGGCACACAGGGGAGGAAATCTAGTCATTGTAAAATAAAAACAAGAAAAAAAAGGTAAAGATAATAGATATTTCTCATGGGGAAAAAAAAGAAAGCCGTTTGTAAGCTCAAACAGCCATCTCAAATGACTAAAGCTACTGTTGCTTGCACCAGCTCATGGTCTGGCTTACAACGAGTCTATGTAGTAATGTTTGAGTTAGAGTTTTGTCTAACACTGCTCTGGCCCTTCCACACAGTGCTCTGTCAATTGCTCTCTTTTCTCATTGCAGATTGTGTTATGTAATGTTATGATCTGCCTGCACCTTATTTTCTAGGGGGTCAAGGACAGTTAATACCTACGTGAGCATTTATTTCTCCCTGTGACTGTACAGCCTGTCACATATTTGACTGCTTCCCTTCCATTCTGCTCCCTGATCTATTTTGTACAGGGATTTTTTCACTTTGAGAATCTGGGTCCAGAGCTGCATACAGATTTTCTGCGATGGGTGCTTAGGTCTGTGAACACTACCACTGAAGAGAAAAAATTTCAAATCATGATCTTGATTTTCAAAGGCTGACAGACACTGGCTTCTTTTCCAGCTACTGAGTCAATTGGCTGTGAAACATGGGTTAATAATCTGCAGAAGGCAATCTCTGTATGCTCTCTCTCACTTGACCGGAGGTTGTTGTATAGCAAGCCCTGATGACAGGTCAGTATTTCATTACTTTATTAAACATAATTATGGTAATGTTAAGGTAGGCATCAGAATATAAAAAGAAGAAACTTATTTTAGGTATTTCTCCCTATCTGTCACACACAGGTGTGTGTTACTTTGGAAGCTTTTGAGATCTAAAAGCAGTCTTAATGTACTATGACAAATCAGTGTTTCTAGTCTTTGCTTCTTGCTTCTGCAGTGTTCAAAGCCGATTTACATCTGTATTGCTATCATTGCGGTAAAGTTATTTGTAGAACTATTAATTAAACACACAAAGTGTGGAAGCATGATTCTATTTTTAATAACTACTCAGATGAGAGGTCTAATTCTACTTAAGTGCATCTTTTTTCATATAATAGAATCTCTTGCTCTACCTAGACCAAAAGAAGGAAATTCAGAGAAGATAAAGGCCAAGATATAAAAATAACAGGTTTTAGAATATACAATAAAGTAGAAAAAATACCTTTTCATAAACAGAAGTTACTAACAAGGGGAGGGGGAATGGAGGGGGACTGTAGTGCACTTAGTACTGAAATGGTCTGATGTTGAAAATCTTTTAGTGAAAAATGAAAGAGCTTTGTGGAAACCAATTTAAGATGCTATTGTTTACAAATTATTCCTAACTCCAAATTACCCCCGAGTAGGTACATATTTCTTCCTCTCCTTTATGAGACTGCCAAAATTCAGCATTCTAGCCTGCTTCTAACCTTCCCCATGAGGCTCATTCCAATCCTCCTTGGAAGTCTTAAGAGTGGCCAGACTGCTGAAATGCTTGGCACTTTCATGAAGATGATTGAATAAGAAAACGTTACAATAAAAAAGAAAAAGGTGGGGGTAGCACAGCTATGATTTTTTTTCATTCTTTTCCCGAAGATGTGGTGAGCTTGAGGTATGATGTTCAAGTAGAGCTGGTTTATCTTTAAGGGAACAGCTCTGTGCCATACAGAACAGCGTGCCTCTGAAGAAGCCTACTTCTTTAGACCCTTTAATGCAGAGATTAAATAGTGTGGTCTGACCCTGGGCCAATTAACAAAAACATAATTTAAGCTGAGACGAGGGAAAGTGTCTGTTTGTGTAGACAAAAATGGGAAAGAAAGGAAATATGTTTATTGGAAATACATGACTGAACTTATGAGAAATACTTTTGAAAATTAAACCTTATTGCATGATCCTGTGCAACATCAAGTAGGAGGTCAGAGGTTTGCATTAGAGAATGGTGTAAAATCACCCTAACACAGGTAAAGGTCTGGTTTTCAGTGGTTTTGATCTGAAGCTCTGATGTCACTCTTGTTGCTTGAAAAGCAGGCAAAAAAAGTGCCTATGTAACTCATTAAAGGATATTTGCTTCCTCCAGAGCGCCTGCCTTTGCTCATGGCATCTCAGGACTATTCTGCAGGACTCTCAGCCAAGTTTAAAGAAGGAATATGGCAGTGCATAGAGAGGGTAAGATTATTACTTGGAAGTAGGATCCTTGAGTTTAGTTTGTATTCCAGGAAATGCTATTTATGTAAAATATGAAAGAGTCAACAGAAGAGTGGATAAAATTAAATAGGAACAAAAATAGTGGACAAAATATAAAAGGAATTCCTTGAAAAAGTAATTTGGCTCTCTCTCAGACAAAGGAATAAGTTTACCCTAGAATAAGAGCTGAAATTCCTCAGTTAAGTCAACTAATTACACGAATAACTTTTCATGGCCAAATCCACATTTTTAATTGTAAAACCACTGTGAAAGTTCTTTCTAGTTGTCATGCTCCGTGAAAACAGCTAGAATATTCCTCACTCTCCTGAGACTATTCTGTGACATGGCCTATCTACTTCTATTGAAGAAACGATTAAGGTAAGATTTCTTGCCCTGTGTCATATTGACTTAGGTCTAAGTCCAACAAGATTTTACCAATTCTCTTGGCTTTAAAAATCTATGAACCTAGTGCACACAAAAAAGATCAATCAGTATTAACTCAACCTGGAATAAACTCCTGCATCTCCTGCATTTCTGAGTCCAGGTCAAAATTGTCACCTTGTTTTAACAGGCTGATCTGGGAGCAGGAGAAGGAAGCCTATCCTTGTGTCTCAAAGTTGCTGTCCCTCAGGGAATCTCTGATGTCTAACAATGAGCTGTTTTGCACTCTATGCTTTCTAGTAGTCACAAAGCTATAATTTTTCATTTTTCATATGAGCACCTACTTACGTGAAGCTAATGATGACTTTATCTTTTTGATAGTTTGTCTCTGCTGCCAAATGTAACTGCAATTTTTTCTTCAGCGATTTGAGGGAAGGAAGTTGGAGGACATGGAGATGTGTGCACAGAAACAGTGTGATTGCATAAACATAATTTCCTTAGAAAATCAGATAAAAAAAATCCTCTGTAACCTTTTCAGGCAGCTGTTTCAGATTTAGTTGCCTGCTCCAGTTCTAAATTTTCCTCTTTGGGCCTTTGGCTTTCATTCTGATCTCTCATCTGACACTGTGCAAACAAAAACCTTTACCTGTGTAATACCTGCCCCCTGGAACATCTGTCTGGGTTTCCTCAGTTCTCCACCTGATTTTAAGTCTCATGCCAAAACTGATGTTCATGCTCTCCTTGCTATCCCTCCCAATTCCATTTCCCATTTGTAAGGATACTTTTTTGCCTTGCCAGATGCATTGGGATGCATGGTTGACACAAGGTAATATATACGTTGTCCACAATTTGCTACTTCACTCTGAAGGGTATGAGGATGGTTGGTATTAAGAAAAAACCCACCACAATCTTTCTCAAGTGATGCCTCCCTTCAGTCACTGAGAGGATTTATCAGAGGAGTGCTGGATTAGCTGCAGTAACTATAAAATCATCAGAAAGAAGGATAACCTGCTTCCTCTAAGCATTAGTCTGCCACGGGTTTGGGTTCACATCCTGCAAGGTGGCAGACCATTTGTCTTGGGTGCTGACCAACTCCTACACTTCTCTAAGTTTGTGTGATGAAACTGGTGGGTACCGAGATAGTGGAGTCACCCATGCCTATGCAACCTCTGTTGGGGTCTGAGGGATGCAGACACCCAAGATCAGTCTAGAAACCATATGTGACACCCACTATCAGAAAGAATAAGCTTTTGTGCCAGTCTGCCTCCACAACTTTCAGACATTCATGTCATGTAGGCCTGAAAAAAGGTGGATTTACTGCCCTGACTGCTAGTAATTGATTTATTGGCTCTTTCTACTGGTTTTGGCTGGGACAGGGTTAATTTTCTTTATAGTAGATGTTTCAGGGCTGGTTTGGTTTTGTGCAGAGAACAGTGTTGATGACAAAGGGATCTATTCATTTCTTCTGAACAGTGCTGACACAGAACCAAGGGCTTTTCTGCTTCTTACACCACCCCACCTGTGAGCATGCTGGGAGTGCACTAGGGGCTTGGGAGGGGATGCATCTCGGACAGCTGACCCCAACTGACCAGAGTGATATTCCACACCATACAACATCATGCTCAGCATATAAAGCTGGGGAAGAAGAAGAAAGTTTGGAGTGATGCTGTTTGTCTTCTCAAGGAACTGTTACGCATGATGGAGCCCTGCTTTCCTGGAGGTTGCTGAACACCTGTCTACCAATGGAAAACAGTGAATCAATTCCTTGTTTTGCTTTGTTTGCTTATGAGTGTTTTTCTTTACCTATTAAACTTTCCTTATCTGAACTCACAAGTTTTCTCACTTTTAATCTTCCCATTCTCTCCCTCATCCCACTTGTGAGTGAGTAGCTGCATGGAGTTTAGCTGCTGACTGCACTTAAACCACAACACTCTTCAACCTTAGGAATTCTTGCACTGTGCCCCTTTAGAGTAGACAAAGCCTTATTTCTCTCCATTAACTTTCCCACTTTCCAAAATATTTATAACCAGCTCAATACTGCAATTCTTTCTCTCTTTTATTTTGCTATAGGGAGCTCAGGAGAGCAGTCCCTTGCTGATTAGAATGACTGAATAAGTACTCCAGCTTAAAGCATCTGATTAATTCATACAACACATTTCCTCTAGGAATTTATATAGTGGCCAATAGCCTTAGTAATCAAAGTCAAAGGAGTTACACCACCTCATGGCATCTGAAGATATCAGTTTATCTGACACCAGATCCTAATTCATGGGTGTCTGATAAGTGTCTGAAAAGAGCAGGATAATTCGGGTATAAGAAAAAGTAGTTTATGGCAACTTTTCTAGGCTTGATGTTGTGTGACGTGCACAAGCAATACTATTCTATTACCTTCTAGAAGTTTTCTTCTACTAATTTCTTTGTAAATTAACCAAGAATCATTTAAAATGAAAGTTTTTCTCCCTTCAAGCTGTTAAAAAGTGATATGGGAATACAACAATGTTAGAATTTTCACACTGCTATGGACGCTTTGAGTTTTCATTAAAAAGTTGATGTTCTCAGTGCCTCCAGCCAAAATTCTAAACAACATTAAAGCAGCATCGTTCATGCTGCTATAGGAAAGGCTGGTTCTGTATTTCCTTTTCCTAACCTGTTTCCATTCTGTTGGTTTAAATATTCATTTTGAATCTTGGTATACAGTGCATCGTATTGCACTTGGAATTATGGGGTTTTTTTGCATTGTGGTAAAAGGGTTTTATTTAGGAAGAATACTCTTCCACTATGGGACAATTTGGCTCTAAAAGCCTTGCTGGTTTCTACACCCACTGCTCCCCAAAAGCACATGATTGTGTGAAAACTGCCTTACTCTCCAGAAACAGTGGGAAATCTACCTGCATTGACATAGTAGAGAACTACTTGAGTGGAATTCCTCTCATGTAACTTCAGTAATGTAAGAATTAAGCATGTAGCTGAATTTCTATTAGCAGGCTGGTGCCGTAGCCAATGTCACCCTCTGGAGACACCTGGTCATTTATTGACTTTATCTTCTTTCTAGAGTTTGCTTCTATTGCCCTCCAAACCCCCTTAGTTTTATTCCAGAAGTGGTCGTTAATTTGCTAGCTAGCAGTAACACGGTCTGCTCCACCTTGCCTCTTTTCCATCACCATGAATCATTCAACCAGAAATTTGATTCAAGGCTGGCTTTTTACACAGGTTTCATTATGCAGACCATCCTACAAGGCACAAACATAACCGGTGTGCTTGTCACCAGCTAGCAACCAGAAGCATTCAGCCATCCACCAGCCCATGTCCAAAGAATCTGAGCTAAAATGGTCCTTTGTATATAAGCTAATGGTTATAATTTCCCTGTTGCGTGACTGTAATTCAGTTCTGAGTTAATTACTTATATTCCAGGCACACATGCTCAGGTTCCAATGAGCAGCAGTGTGCTGCATTTAATTCATGCTATATATACATTCTGAAATGTTTGATAGCTCTTAGTTTGCACATGTAACAATATTACCTTTGTAGACCTCTCTTAGTTACTTGATGGGCTACAGATTTACTCATTTCCCTCTTAACTGCATCAGTCCCACTCCCCAGACCCCCTCTGTTTCACTTGCGTAGTCTTGAAAATTATATGTCATTTTTTTGGTTTTTTTTCCCTTCTTTTTCCTCCCAGTCCTGTAAATCACTGATTTAGCCTCACACCATATACAGAGAGACTAGAAGATTAATTTAGACTAGCTTCTTAATTTTTTGATATGTGAGTTTAATTCCTATCTCTTTTCACGCTGCTTAACTTGCCACTGAGGAAAACAGGTAAAAGCCATTCTGTCCCACACAGATGAGAACTGTTAGTCTGACCTTGGCAGTCTTTGGGAAGGGATGCATGGAAGTTTCTCCTGAAGCTTGATCCTGGCTGGAAAGGGGTACATGGGTACATCATTTACTAACTTAAAGTCCTATTCTACACTCTCTGCTCTCAATGTGCATGCAGGCAATGTCTCATAGAGCATACAGGCAATGTCTCATAGACAGATCTTGAGCATCTTATGAAAGATACACAAATAAAAGCTGGTTTTTTTTTTCTTAAAAATGCAATATAGTTAGTAATAAGTGCCATTGAAAACAAATGGTTTTTATACAAATTACGGTGCAAAGAGACACAGTGTAGGGCTGGTTTACTTTTCTCATGTCTTTCAGAAAGTGTTAAGATCATCCTCTCCCAAAGTGCTGACAACCTCAGAGCTTAATTAGAGTGGTTTTATAAAGTAGTGTTGAAGTATGCTGGAGCCTACATACCCGCCTGCCCCCTCGCCTTTTTTTTTTTTTTTTAAGAAACATTCAGGAGCAAAGCAAGCTATGTTAAGCTGGGTTTTGAAATATGTGGAAGAAATGTATTCCTTTTGTTTCCCCCTCTTTAAATAAAATGATGGGCAGTGATAGGACAAGGAGAAATGGGTGCAATCTGGAGCATAGGAGGTTCCACGTGAATATAAGGAGAAACTTTTTCACTGTGAGGGTGGTGGAGCACTGGAACAGGCTGCCCAGAGAGATTGTGGGGTCTCCTCTGGAGACATTCAAAACCCTCTTGGACATGTTCTTGTGTGACCTATGCTAGGCGATCCTGCTGTGGCAGGGAAGTTGGAATAGATGATCTTTCAAGATCGCTCCCAACCCCTAACGTTCTGTGATTCTGTGAATCTTTTTTGCTTTCCCTCAGCAGTGAGAACACCCAAGTCAAATTTTGTCTTGCAGCTAAAAACAATACCTTAAGTTACAACAACGACAGCAACAAAACTACAAAATGATTATTTCATTTTATGGCTGGTTGAACAGAGAAGGTATGAACAGAGTTCTTATTTTCCTTCATGTCAGTAATGAAACACTAATCAAATTAATGCATGTTCTTCCAACAAAGATGTCAGGTATATGAATCTGCTTTTATTATTTTGGCAGAAAATGATGATTTGATTAATCTTGTGTCTTCTTTTTTTGGTGTATGTGAGTATTATCAGCTCAGCTCCAACAGAAAGACCTTTCAGAGTAAAGAAGACAACATTGGTTAAAAAATGACAGATATTGATTACACAGTACCCCATCATCTGGAGGGTTCACATTAAAGCAGAAGCAACATCCATCTTGCAACTTCCTTGTATAGTTTCTCAATTTGTAGCAAATTAATTGCAAGATTCATATAGTGGTGAGTTTCATGTACTCTCACTTTCTTGTATGAGAAGTAAACATTCTGTCTAATTATCTATGCTAATTTACTTGTTAAGAGAGAAGAGCTAGTCCTACTGATTGAAATCTGGCCCATTCTGGAATAGGTAAGATAAACTCATGCTGCATCATAATCTTTGGCCCTATACCCAAGCTGTTCACAATGTTATATCATTAAATTGTGACATTCTGGGTGTTCAAAAACTTACTAGCTAAAGGTAGTCAGCATAGCAAAGTCTTATATCTGACCTGAGAACCCTGCTAATGTGCTGGGATGGACAAGCTTAGAGGCAGATTGTCTTCTTGGTAGATCATTAGAGGATTCTTCAGGGTTTAGCTTTGATTCTCAGCTGCTACCATGGGATTTCTGGTGTTCATCTAGACTTTCTTTACACTTTTCAAGCTGTCAAATGTCTGCACAGGTAGGAGAGATACCACACACACAGAGATATATACACCTACATCTTCAGATGGCCCATTGTGAGTAGCAGCTGACAATTAGCCTACTTGTGGCTTTGTGAAAGGCAGTGAAGTTTAAAACAGCTGACTGCTAAAGAACTGGAAATGTTAAACAGAGATCTGTGCATATATACCTCTGAAATGCAATATCTTTTTATATACCCTTGCTTTTATACTTGTATACAAAATTAGCAAGTCTTCCTTTCTACTGATTCACTATATATAAACATATATCATGTATAAATAATTCCGGATATGACTTTCTGATTTCAGTCAGCAGACTGTTAACAAAAACAGGGGCAGCAGCAGGCAGTGAGAGCAGAAGCGGTGCATTTTCTTTGAGCAAAAAGTAGATAACTCCAGTCTTTATCTGAGCTAATTACCCCAGGCTCTCTTTGTAGGCAGTGGAGACAGATTGCCCATTTTATTGTTCAATTCATCTAATCCTGAAGGAGCCATAAAAAAAACATCATATGAATCTCATTCTGAATGTAACTGTCTCCCTGCTGACTACAAAGAGAGCTTAGGGCAATGAGCTCAAATGTAGATGTCTACGCTGAATTTGTCTACTTTTGGTTAGATATAAACGTTTCCAAAAATGCTTGTGCAGACAAGCTTGGCACGTTAGACTGAAGGTCTCTTATCTACAGGGACTCCAAAGGAACCCTGTATGATTAGCTTTAGGCTATGATTATGTGTTATGAAGACATTGGTAGCAGTACCACGTTAAGCAACACCTGCCTGTATCTCTTCCTAATTCCACAGCTAGGCCAAGACATGCTTTGTAGCTTAAGGGACTATGCTCTCACTTAAGCAGCAAACTTTTGTAGTTAATGTAAGCAACAATAATGTACTTAAGGTGTATCAGTTTGACTACATTTACGTCATGAATGGCTGTCATAGGACAGCCAGAGGGAGAGTGCCCTGTGGCAGGGAGAAGACATGAGAGGGGTGATAAAACTGAGAACCTTGTATTGCCATCAAAGCTTTGTAGTGTTGAAGCTGAAGATTAGAGGCCATGTTCTTGCAAGGCTCTTAGGCGATCCAAGCTCCCTTCCCTCAGCTGCTTACCGCTGCATTTCTCCTTAGCATTGCATGTTTTCCAGACAATCTTTAAAGTTACATCTGCAACATCTGTTGTTTTTTTGGTTTTTTAAAGCAATTTGTGTTTGTTTTTAAGATGTGTGCTCAAAAAGACTCAGGTTTTTAAACAGTAAATGTCATTTTGATGGAAATGCATGCATTTGCCATCCATTGCGAGGTGATGCCTACTGTGACCATAAAGCTAAACTTCATTGCCTTGATAAATAGTTCTTCTCTTGGCTGCTCAGCTAAAGGATGTTCCACAGTCCTTAAACTACTAAGCTATGGGCTAAATGCCTTTGTAAATGGTCATTCATCTTTCAATTTTAATTTCTACATGAAATTATCTATCAATTTTTCAAGGAAAAAATAATCATGAATATGCCTGTCTAGCTGATCACACCTGCCCTTTGGGCCAGCACTGGAATACTTTTGCACTACAATGGTAATGATTAGTTTGAGCTGTACTACTTTTGTTCTGATGTGACAGATAATGTGATATCTGATATGATAAGCATCTGTTTATATAATCCAGGAAAAACATGGCATCTTGGAGCATGCACTATCCCAGAACAAATATCAATAAACTCCCTTTCCTTTCAATGGATTCCCTATAATTCTAACTGATATCTATTTTATCCAAATGCACAGCACAGTACTCAAATTAGAAATACTGCAGTACGTCTCTTATTTCTGATTCAACCAACAAAAAGGTTTGTGGATTAATATATTTTAAGTTCTTCTCCTTCAAATGTTCATTGTGTCGTTTAACAATGACGCTACATCACAAAGAATGCTGTGTAACATATAAGCAAAAAGCAGGAAAAAATATATAACATATGCCTGGTAAGTACTTTATAGCCTGGGGTACAAATTCTTGAACAGAGTAAAGAGAAATATCTCCTTGAAGTAACTACTCTTACACTGACCGGCAGGCTCTGGGGCAGGCAGTCAGGCACAACACACTGTGGCAGGATGATTTTGTGCCAAGTGGCTTTTTCATTTCATTCCTCATAGAAACTTCCTCCACTTCTGCAGGCTGTAAATAACCTTCTGTTCCCTTTCCCCAGCTACCTACCTTGTATACAAACTAAATCCTGGACAAAAATCCATATTACAGAGAAAACATTTAAACAGGACAGGGAATGTGTGGAACAAATGTGAATGCAATGGCTGTCAGCAAGTGCAGCTCTTACTGACACTACCCTAGGAAGCAATGGAAATATATAGGGTAAAGAAAACTTACTGGATAGCTTGTTTCTACCCATTGTGCCTCCTGCCCTGAAGAAGATAGCCAGGACACAAACCAGGATGAGCTTTTGTTGTGTCCAATGCTGAACAAAGGTTTGTCATGCATTGAGCTGCCTGTATTAGTGACTGAATGCCTGAGGACAAGGGATTTCCTCAGGAAGGTCTGAGCCCTGAACACCGATGTAACTGTCTGCCTGCTGTAGAAGAATGGCAGGTCTCACCTTCAGTGCTTCCCGATTCTCTGGCCAAGGACTTTTCTGAGAGCAGATTTTGTTCAAAATTTAACTTTTGGTAGTATATTATTAACTCCAGGGGTAAGTGGCCACTAAGCTGAACCAATTAGGTAGGTGAGGGAGCTAAAACAGCTGTGACCTTAAGAAAACAACTCCAGGAAAACAAGTCATCTTGTCCTTCTATTACTTATGGGTGTGCTCAGAATGCGGACAGATGCTGGGGAAAGGGTGAGCCTTTCTCAGAAACAGCAACTGTAATTGCACCTGTCTTATCCCATCAGGGATGATGAACATAACTCCTCTGCAGCATCCTCCTGCCTCCCTGTCTCAGTGGTATCCATTCTGACTTGGTCACCTTCTGCATCATAACAGCAGCCTGTTTTCACCTGAACCCAGCTTCATATAAAGAAAAAAATACTTTAAAAAAAAAAAAAGAAAAAGGAAAGAAGACTACTTTTGTAAAATACTTGTTAGCAACAACTCTGCTTTCTTTTTAAAGCTTATGTTTGTTTATATATGTGATCTATCTAATCTATCTAACCTAATTTGTTTTTTTTTCTCTCTCATTTTTTATTTCAATTTTATTTTCCTTTCTACTCTCCTAAGTCTGGATTTTCATTCTAGGTTACACATTTAAACTGTACTTTTATTCTTGCATAGTAATGATAGAATTTCAGTCCAATTCCCAAAGTAAGCGACTTGTAATAGAAAACTTGAAGCCCATGCATTTGACCTGCATAAGAACAGGAAGTGCCAGGTTAGATGGGGCCCTGGGCAACCTTGTGTAGATCCAGGACTGAGGTTGGTGGCCCTGCCTGTGGCAGGGGGGTTGGAGATTTACGATCCTTGGGGTCCCTTCCAACCCTTGCCATTCTATGATTCTATGATTCTAAGTGTCCAATACCAGGGAAATATGCAACATTCATAATACTGTGGATTCACTTGAAATTTCTCACATTCTATGCTGCACCTCGGGCTCTCAAGTAATACACCTGGCATGGTCCATGCTTATAGGACTCCATACAGCAGCTTTCCCTCTCCGATGCTTACGCACAGTGTGACAGGACCCATCAGTGAACAGGGCATATCGCTTTTCATTTTCTGGCAGTTTGTTATAGGGTGGGGCTTCTTCTGCGCGTGTTACCTCCTCATCCTCTGGTGACATCCCAAAATCTTTGCCTTCTGGCCAGTCTGTGAACACCTCCACAATTCCTGGGTGATTGGGTTTTCCTATTCGAGCCTGCTGTGTAATTAGTGCAACCCACTTGCTCCACGTAGCAT
Organism: Laterallus jamaicensis coturniculus; assembly: GCA_022605575.1. NCBI lineage: Eukaryota > Metazoa > Chordata > Aves > Gruiformes > Rallidae > Laterallus > Laterallus jamaicensis. Next base: position 88,603 of record JAKCOX010000097.1, read on the forward strand.
CAGTGGCATGGTGTGTGGAAGGGACCTTCTCTTTGAACATCCAGCCCAGCACCGGCAATCGGGGTGCCAGGACGAGCTGAGCTTCAGTTCTAATCACTTCTGAAGCAGCTTGAACTCTTCATAAGCGGCCAGTATTTCCTTTTCTGTTGGAGTATAATTGGCCTCAGATCCCTTGTAGGCCCGACTCCAAAACCCCAGCGGTCGCCCTCGAGTCTCCCCTTGTGTTTTCTGCCAGAGACTCCAGGTAGGACCATTGTCACCAGCTGCGGTGTAGAGCACATTTTTAATGTCTGTCCCTGTCTGGACAGGTCCAAGGGCTACTGCATGGACTATCTCACGTTTGATCTGCTCAAAGGCTTACTGCTGCTCAGGGCCCCTTTGGAAATCGTTCTTCTTCCGAGTTACATGTTAGAGTGGGCTCACAATGAGACTGTAGTTTGGGACATGCATTCGCCAAAATCCTGTAACACCTAAGAAAGCTTGTGTTTCCTTTTTGTTGCTTGGTGGAGACATAGCTGCTATTTTATTAATAACGTCCACTGGGATCTGATGCCAAAATCCTATAACACCTAAGAAAGCTTGTGTTTCCTTTTTGTTGCTTGGTGGAGACATAGCTGCTATTTTATTAATAACGTCCACTGGGATCTGATGACGCCCATCCTGCCATTTTATTCCTAAAAACTGGATTTCTCACGTAGGCCCCTTGACTTTACTTTGTTTTATAGCAAAAGCAGCTTCTAAAAGGATTTGAATTATCCTTTTTTCCTTTTGAAAAACTTCCTTTGCTGTGTCGCCCCATACAATGATGTCATAAATATACTGCAGGTGCTCTGGGGCTTCTCCCTTTTCCAGTGTAGTCTGGATTAGTCCATGACACATGGTGGGGCTGTGTTTCCATCCCTGGGGCAGACGATTCCACGTGTATTGGATGCCTCTCCAAGTGAAAGCAAACTGTGGTCTACACTCTGGTGCCAGTGGGATTGAGAAGAAAGCATTCGCATTGTCAATTGTGGCATACCACTTGGCTGCTTTCGATTCCAATTCATACTGAAGCTCTAGCATGTCTGGCACAGCGGCACTCATATCTGGAGTGACTTCATTTAGGCCACGATAATCTACTGTCAGCCTCCAATCTCCATCGGACTTCTGCACTGGCCATATGGGACTGTTAAAGGGTGAGTAGGTTTGGCTGATCACTCCCTGACTCTCCAGTTGACGAATCAGTTTATGGATGGGGATCAAAGAATATCGGTTTGTACGATATTGTCGTCTGTGTACTGTCATTGTAGCAATTGGCACTTGCTGTTCTTCGACCTTCAACAACCCCACAACAGCTGGATCTTCCAAGAGTCCAGGCAAGGCACACAATTGCTCAGTTTCTTCTGTCTCCAAAGCAGCTATTCCAAAAGCCCACCGGCATCCTATTGGGTCTTTAAAATACCCTCTACGGAAATAGTCTATACTTAAAATGCACGGAGCTTCTGGGCCAGTAACAATGGGGTGTTTCTCCCAGTCCTTTCCAGTTAGGCCAACATGGCCCCTTGCTAAGTTGAAAACAGAACAGTCCTGTAGGCTCTCATCATTGTAGTTGGGGACAGAGAGATATTTCTAGAGTGCCACACTGAAAATTTAAAAAATAAGCCAGGTGAAGTGCTCCCCAGGGAAGCCCGTTTTCCTCCCTTGACAACACAGGGAGCTCAGAATGACTATTTGAGATGTAGGCACGCTAGATATCCAAAATGCATAACTCCTGTCCCTGGTCTCTGGTTTCTTAGTCATGTAACATATACAATTAATCTATAAGCATCTTCACAAGACGTTGTTCTATGTTGGTATCCCTTTCCCTTTCCTCTGTGAGCAGTAATTTGCTGAGAGAGCAATTTAAGCTTCAAAGATCTGGTGTGGGCAGAAAGCTTTTGCCTCTGTCTGCCTACCTATCTCCTAACCACCTTCTCAACAGGAAAAACTGTGTGCTTTTAAGATATCTGTGCATAAGGACCCTGGTTTCAGCAGGGATAGAGTTAATATTCTTTCTAACAGCTGGTGCAGTGCTGTGTTTGGGAGTTAGGTTGAGAGCACTGTGTGATAACACACTGAGGGTTTAGTTGTTGCCAAGCAAACAAGGACTTTTTAGCTTCTCATAATGGGGGTCTGGGGGTGGGGGGGAGTGGGGCGGTAACCAGGTAGCTGTGAGGGAGACACAGCCAGGACAGGTGACCTAGTCTGGCCAAGGGGATATTCCATACCATATGATGTCATGTTCCATTTATAACTGGTGGTGTGTTGAGGGAGTGGGGGGAAGCTGGGGGTCTGGTACAGCAGCTGGGGGTCTTGTGCAGCATCAGCTTCAGGGTGATGGCTGAATACCTGCCTACTGATGGGAAATGGGGAATGAATTCCTTGTATTGCTTTGCTTGCACATGTGAGTGGGGAGGCTAGGAAGTTTGGGGGTCCTGCACAGCAGCTGAGGGTCTGATGTAGCATCAACTTTGGGTGGAGAGAAATTGTGCTGTTCATCACTTGTTTTCTGTACATATTATTAATATATATTATTATGATTTAATTTTCTTTTAAATCTATTCTCTCACTTTCACCATCATGATTCTCTCCCCAATCCTGCTGGGGGGCAGTGAGTGAGAAGCTGCATGGTGCTTTGTTACTGGCCAGGGCTAAACCACAACAAGAAGTAACTGCAAACTGAAAACCTCATGTGCAGTACAATCAGAACCTGTGGGTGGAAAGTCAAGAGATCAGCTGCCTAAGGACTGATGTCATATTTGCTGCCAATCCCCCATGACTGTCCTCTTCCTGCTTTGTGACAGCATACATGCACTGCAGTTAGCAGGATCAGCGCTCAGACATTGATCTTATGGTGGTGGCACACATCAGCAGAGGATGTCTGGCCCAGCAGGTGATTCAGTTTGCTTTCTAGGTCCCAAGCTCCCTCACAAGAATGGGGAAGAAGTGCGTGCTTTCAAAGAGTGCATTAGACTATCTGTCTGGCACATCTTTCTGCCTTCTTCAGAGGACCTCAGCTGTATCTCACTGATTTGGTGACTGAAAAATGTTAGATTCAGCTCCGAGTTTCAATAGATGAACAGTGAATTTTTCTAACCTTCTGACCTCTAAACTTTCTTGGATATATCTGTCATTCCGGTTTAACATTTAATAGGTGCCTTGCAGTGTGACAGGCCTTATTACTCTTGAACATAGGAGATTTCACTTAGTGGTATTTGAAGGACTAGACGTCTGTCACTCCAGTGTAAGCACCCTTTGGGATCAGGGAGAAATAATGATTTAATTGGGAGGGAGGGGGGTAGGAGGGTAGGGCAGGAGGGAACAAGGGGAGGATTATTACTTTTTATGTTGTGTGATTTAAAAAAAAGACCTATTCCTAGTTTTGATGGTTGCTATTGACAAAGTGGCAGTGAAAGGAGTGGTTAAAATCTGATCAGATCTGTTTTGCAATCTGCTGTTGCACGCCTTGCTAATTTTAATGTATTAAACATTACAATATGCCACATATAATCCAAAATAATAAAAAGAGGCATCTATGTTGTGTCTGTCTGTAACTGGTGGGCTTGCCTCTCTAACAAGAAATTGGCTAGCTTCTGTGATCCGGAATTTGTCATGATCAAAGCACATTTTGAAAAGAATGTAGAGGATGATTTTGCTTAAAAGTCAGCTGCTGAAACAAACATCTAAGCATTCATTTATTTCTCCTATGGCAGCATTAGAATAATTGGCAGGACTGCAGCAAGTGTAACAGTAAAATGTATTTGTACTTCATGCTGCAACAAAATGATTTTAGTAGGGGCTAGCACAACTTGAATGCCAATAAGGTACTGAGAGCTGTGAAACATAACCACCACACCATATTTGAGGTTTAGGATTTACTCAACTTACTAAAAAATCAATAATGGGATCGTTTGTAACAAAATCTATTTGCTGAGAAGGAATGTCAGTGCAGGTATTCATCACAGCAACGGGATGCTGACAGTACAGTGCCAAGGATACAAATGAAGGTCTTTTACAGTACACTGGCTAATAGCTGACAGTTTCAGAAGTCTTGGAGACTAGAGGGATCTTAATGGACAAAGTGGATGAGAAGACATTATGGAGTGTAAACATCCACAAAATTCTTGAATTAGTTTTGAACTCACATTTCCCAAGACTAGCTGGAATCACCATCCCCTGTCTTCTCAATGTTCCTTGTTTTCTCTTGTGAATCCTGTTTTCTGGCTAAGTGAAAACATTTATAGTAAAAGCCCTCAATTTTTGTCCCAAAATCTGTTCTGGCCCGTGGCAGAAATGTAGTTTTGTATCCTTTTTATAGTTCATTAAATTTTTCATTTGTATTTTTCCTTCTCTGCCTTAGTTGTGCCTCGACTCATAGTCTCTCTAAATGAGAATGCAAAACCAAAAATATCATCACTTAAAACAAAATTGTGGATTCCAAGGAAGGGTTATACAGCAATGTCACCCAAATCACTGCTTTTGGAAGAACCAGAAGTGCTACTTTTTCAAGCTGTGTATCCCCATATGGAAGTACCTCAGTTTGACAGGTACTCACAAGCCTTGGTCTTCAGTTGTCTTCAATTGCTGGCTATTGCTTGAAGCTTATAGTTCTTTACCTTGTAGAAAGACTAAAAATTAAAAATTAAATTTGTTATTTTTGAATGTCAATTCTGTGTCTAGGTATGTTCAGTGAAAGAATATGTCTACAAGTGTCTAGGCAAATGTCTACTAAAAGGTTCTTCATCCTATCTGAAGGGACCAAAATTCTTGTAAGAAGAGTCTCCTCTGACTCTTCCGGCTCGTGTTTTGCATGCATAAGCAATTCTGATGATATGGATCAAGCAATGTCACACATAACTTCAATGTATGGACTGTTTATCTTTCCTCTCTTATCCACCTGTGTCCCTGTGTGGGGAAGACTGTGCCCTTTGCTATGGTTTACTCTTCAAGGGTGCATTGTGTTGGCAGAAATTCTGTCACCTCCACCAGACAACTGGCCCCATTTTCTATGTTCTGATCTCCTCTGTATCTAGCTTTGGACTAAGTATCTCCTAATATATGCCTATGAGAGCTGTAAGTGGTTAAAACTATCCTCTGATCATCTTCATAGGATCACAGAATGGCTTGGGTTGGAAGGCACCTTAAAGTTCATCTACACTTCTTTGATGTTGCTCGTCTGTGTAGTCACTAGGAACCGCTAAGCACAGACCAAAGTGAAGGTTGTAATAGCAGGTTTGGATACAGCATCTACCTTTGGCTGTTTTGTTTCTGTGTGGAGCCAGAATCTGACAGTTCTGAAGAGCAGGGGCTGAACTACTCATAACAACATAGATTTTTGATACCACTGCGGATGGTCTGAATATGGATCCAAGATGATCCATCAGGGAATGAAGTTCACCATAGGTGAAAAGATAAATATTTTTAAAAATCTGAAACTGCTAGTTTTGGATCAGCATTAGTATTCAGGACTTGCAATATAAAGCTGGAATTATAGAGAAGAATATTATTCAGTATACTTAGGATTAGTAGAAAGTGCTAAGGATTCAGAATTTGCTGGAAAGACAGCAGAAGAAAAAGTGATTAGTGATAAGTTTCCCTGCTTTCTTGAAATTGATGGCTTGATTTCGGTGGTTGACAGAACAGTTTTGGAGGCTGCTGCTGGAGGGACAATAGAAGAGCAGTAAAAGTGTAGGACCAGTGGGTTAAGTGTCCAATTAAACTCAATCGCATATCTTGAAACCACCACTACAGTTGCAGCACCTGGTATCTACCATTATCGTTGCAAGTCAGGTGGCACAAAAGGTAAAAATTTTTTACAATGAATACCTACTACTGTGAATCAGAGTACTATCAAAGTGTTCTTCAGCAGTGAAAACTCAACAGTCTGTTCACATCTCAAATAAGGATGAAGTTTCTAAAACCTCTTTTATATAGCACATCCCACATCTATCTGACAATAGCAACTCAAACCTACAAGAACTAAATAACAACTAGAAAGTTCATAAATGTTTAAGGTGGAAGTGGAAACAGTTGATTCAAAAGATAAAAATTTGTGAAACCTATAATTCTAAATGAATGCCACAATAATGACACAAATGAAAACAAGAGTTTAAACTTTGCTTTTAGGAGAAAGAACTTGAGGTTTTTACAACATGAAGTTTTTTCTGTTCCTTTGCATCATCTCATACCAAACAAATGAGCCTTTGTGTAATGAGTCAAATCAGCCACAGATTTTAGTAGTGACTCTAATATGGTGGCAGATGGTGTAAATCAGTGCAGGATTTGGCAGTATGTGTTAACTGGAATCTGTGATGTTTACAAGGGACTAGTATATATGTAACCCATGTATCCCATCTGAAGCCACAGCATTTCTCTTGTGCCTGGATGAAAGCATGAGCTTAATTTAGCCTCTCAGACTATTTCTTGCATTTAAGTTGCCCTTAGTCTTCATTCTAATTTAGAAAAAGGGTATGCTAAGAAGTCAGTTAGAAGACAGAAACTAATGACATCCAGCCATTAAAACAGATGTTTGGCGATTCAGAAATTTTCTTGCATAAGAAAACTGACTGCTGATGCATAACAATGGGGGTTTTTCCAGATCTTCACTTTTAGGACAATTTGAGGGAAGGGTTTAGCAAAAGACACCCAGTCAGCTTGGAGAAGCTCTCTCTGATTGTTCAGTGCATGTTGGAGGAACGAAGTAAAAGGAATAGGATTCTGACTAAGGACAGCTCAGCAGAGTTGAGAGAAAGGTCAAGGACAGGATATGATACACTACAGGTTCTAATTTTCTCTCTTTATTCTTATATCTGTCTTTAGGAACAATTTATTACCTTTGCAAAATCATCTTGTGATTTCGAGCACTGGTTTTATGTACTGGGTATGACTTACCAAAACAATATTTTTTATAATTATTGCATTTTTCTTTTTCCCTGTTCCTTCACTTTATGTTGAAATTTAGTACAGTCAGAGACAATGCCGAACTACATATTCCCAGAAGAGCTCAAGTACCTCACAGGTTTACGTAGGCACTCTCTCGAGTGCAATATGATCCTTCCTCTTTGCTGGCATGGGTTGTAACCATTATCCTGTGTACTCTGTATTTGTGTTGGTGTATCTGGGGTGCTTTGTAGCTGTCAGATACCAATATAATTCCTGTGTTTGAAGTGCAGGTTCTGAAATTAATTTTAGTTCGTGAAAGAATAGGGACAAGTACTGAAATATTTCTTCTCTCCTCTGTTCCTTACTTGGCATTAAAGTAAACAACTACATGCCTTTGAATAACTGGTGTACTAAGGTGAAGACCTTCTTTTATATAAAATCATCAGAAGACCAGTGAGTAGGCATGTGACAAGAAGAGTTACTGATAGGGAATGAATACACAGTATTCCAAACTTATTTCACAGAATTACAGAATCACAAGGTTGGAAAAGACCTGTAAGATCGTCGAGTTCAACCGCTCCTGTCCTAAGCTAAACCATATCCCTAAGTACTTAATCTACCCTTTTTTAAAACACATCCAGGGAAGGTGACTCAACCCCCTACCTGGGCAGCCTGTTCCAGGCCCTGACAACTCTTTCAGTGAAGAACTTTTTCCTAACATCTAATCTGAACCTGCCCTGGTGCAGCTTCTTGCCATTTTCCCTTGTCCTATCTCCTGTCACTTGGCTGAAGAGACCACTGCCCACCTCTCTACAACTTTCTTTCAGGCAGTCTCCCCTCAGTCTCCTCTTCTCCATGCTAAACATTCCCAGCTCCCTCAGCTGCTCCTTGTAAGATTTCATTCTCTTCATCTTACATACATAAAAAAGTGCAAATATTAGGATCCTGAACACTCCACATCATAGCCTTTAGACATTAAAAGGGAGACGGATAGGTACCTCCAGACAGCAATACAGAGAAACAGAAAAGATTTAATGGTGTCATTTAATATATCATTGCAGTCCTTTCCAAAAAACTAGTTGATTATTTTTAGCTACCTGCAACGTTTCATATTTGGTCCTACTGAATATTTTAATATTTTTCTAGTTCACATTTCCAAGAAGAAACCTGTCCTCAAAGGGATTAGCAGCTACCTATGGCCCATGCTCTGACATTTCTATGTGCCAGAGGGTAGGAAGGCCCTCCAGAGGGACCTGAACAGGTTGAATCAATGGGCAGAGGCCAATGGCATGAAGTTCAACGTAGTGACGTGTCGGATCCTGAACTTTGCTTGTGGGCAGGGTGGCTCAAAAGCTGTACAGAGGAAAAGGATCTTGGGGGGTGTTGGTTGACATTTGCCTGAACATGAGCCATCAGTGTGCCCAGGTGGACGAGAAGGCCAACGACATCCTGGCTTGCATCAGGAATAGCGTAGTCAGCAGGATCACAGAGGTGATCATCTCCCTGTACTCAGGTCCGGCGAGGCAGCACCCCAAACACTCTCTTCAGTTTTGGGCCCCTCACTACAAAAAAGACATTGAGGTCCTGGAGCATGTCCAGAGAAAGGCAACAAAGCTGATGAAGGGTGAAGTGTCTGGAACATGAGTCTTATGAGGAGTGTCTGAGGGAACTGGGACTGTTTAGCTCGGAGAAGAGGAAGCTGAGGGGAGACATTATTGCTCTCTATAACTACGTGAAAGGAGGTTGTGGTGAGCTGGGGGTCAGCCTCTTCTCACAGATAAGTAGTGATAGGACAAGAGGAAATGGCTGCAAGTTGTGCAAGGGAAGATTCAGGTTAGAAAATAGGAGAAATTTCCTCTCAGAAAGTGTGGTTGGACATTGGAACTGGTTGCCCAGGGAGGTGGTGGATTCACTGTCCCTTGGGCTGTTTAAGGAAAGGTTGGATGAGGTACTTAGGAACATGGTGTAGTGAATAGTATAGGTGGTAGAGGGACGGTTAGACTAGGTGATCTTGGAGGTCTTTTCCAGTCTTAATAATTCTGTGATTCCATGACACTCAGAGGTCATTATCCTCTGAGAACTTAATAAATCCTGTTGACAATCACTGAATTATGGGTAAGACAATTGATGATGGGTACCATACTCAGACCACATACATGCAGGACCTGGGGTCCTTAGTCTTTCTGTGGTAACACAGAATGACTGATAATCACTCTCTGTGCATGACCTTCCAGTTAGTTTTATATCCGGGCAATAACATCTCATCCACATCTTACAAGTTTTGAAACATCAACCTGTAAGCCTCTCTGTCTTTTGTTGTTGACTATATAATATAAAGAGATAGCGAAATAAACTTCACAGTAAAGACTTTTAGAGCCATCCTTTATATCCAAAGTCCTATGTGAATATAAAGGACCTTTTATATCTTGTAGTCCTATGGGAGGTCTCAACTTTTATATGACTAAGGATTTTCTTTATTCTTTCCCCATAATCTGATTATTTATTTTTTAAAGTATAATTTTTTACTGAAAATACTTCCACTTCACTATGAAGGAAAACAGTAATATCTTGAGGTGGTTTCTTCTTCCAAATTCACTGTCACAAATTCATTATTTAGATTGAGCAATGAAAATATCTGATGTAGAGAATCAGGGACAAATCCTTGATCCCTTTCCATCTTGTGTGGATATTTGCACTACTGGAAGTAAAAATTAACGCTTTCACATTACTTACTATTTTAAAAACATTTTGGCAAAGATTAATTCTACTTGCTTTGAGAACTAAATAATCTCCAAAATAATTTTAAATTTCTGTGAGATTTATTATCCTCTAGAGATGCTTATAGCCAGGATAAAGCAACAAAATCCTAATCATTAGACATCCCAATCAAATACCCCCAAAATCAAAGGCATTAGCACAACAATTAATAAAAAGGTACTTCTGTGAAAGATTTGCTATTGTTTCAAGTTATTATGTCCAACTTGGAATAAATCAAGCAAAATGCAGGATTTGTTACTTGTATTATTAAGTTTTACCATGACAAGCACTGATTCAAACCCAAAATCTCTAGACTAAGTTAAGGCAGGAAAAAATATTTGCTTTTTTTTTTGCTTTTTTTTTTTTCTTGGAGCCATGGAACTAAATTTATGATCGTGTTAAAATGTTTAGAAATAAGCTTAAATTCAGTATGTAAACAAAAAAATCTTCATACATTTGATTTACAAAAATAAAGAATAAAACCTACCAGTTAATGGCAATATATTTGAAGAATAATTAAAAAAAAGAAATAAAAAAGAAATCATGGTATACATTTGTGTTTAAAAATGGTTAGTGAAAACTGAGTAATGAGGGAAATATGAGGGCAAAACCAGAAAGGTGGTTTGATAACTCAGAGTATTTTGTTGTTTCTTGGATCTGGGCCATCCTTCCGTCAGAGCAATACTCCACAGGCAACTGATAGATTTATTCAATGAAAAGCTCTTGCTATATCCTCCTGATTGAGACAACTGTAAAATGTTTCTGATCTCTTCCTTTATTATTGATAAAATCTCATTTACATGAGTGTGCCCTGTAACAAACCAAAACAGTCATGAAAGATTGCCTGCAACAGACTCTGGCCAAGGTAATGCCTACAGCATGTTTGGGCTGAAAAGTTTAAAGGTGGGAAATGCTTTGAGGAAACCTAGTGGCTTTCTGGAGAATCTGGATAACGAGTTTTCAGCCATGAAAGCTTAAACATTACACTGCCTCTTTTGATAGGATGATCTAAATTTTTGCTGCATATTAACACCATTAAATAATATCTCAAAGCTATATCTTGACTACACCTGATCCTGCCTCTAGAAGTCTTTTTATTCCCTAAATAGACAGCTGAAGGTTTCCCTTCTGCCATGAAGTCTCAGGTCAGAGAGGAGCTAAAATGACTGACTGCCTCAGTCCCTCCTGGATGCCTCAGAGGAGGAGCTGTGCTGAAAGCACATCAGTATCAAAAGCTTTGTCTGGGGTCAGTAGTTCTGCTAGTGCAATGTGGTCATTGCTGCATGCCAAAGTTTCTAGAGTTTCATGAGCTGCTCTAAATTATGGTGAAAGCTGAACTGTTCCTAAGTCTATGGACTGGAGGGAGGGAATACAGCCCCAACTTGTTTTGCAGTCTTCGAGCCTGATGCTTCTGTCATGTTACACCACCACTTTCAGAAAGATTTAGTCACCTACTACCCTGGTCTGATTTCTACAGACCTTTTCTGCAGACCTTTTGTATTTGCTGCATATATTTAGTGTACGTGTCACCAGGCCTGCTGGTGACATACGAGGTACACCTGTCTAGAAGAGGGAAAAGGATATTTCCACAGGAGCTGGCAGAACTCACTGAAAGAGCTTCAAACTAGTTTTAAAGAGTGGAGGGAATAAAACCAGGCTCACTAGGGATAAGCCTGTTCATGGCACAACAAGGTTTGTGAGACAGTGTACTAACAAGGTCCTTTGGTCTGTTATCTTAGTGGAAATAGAATCATAGAAACATAGAATGCTTTGAGTTGGAAGGGACCTCAGAGATCATCTAGTTCCAACCCCCTGTCATAGGGAGGTGCACCTTCCACTAGACCAGGTTGCCCCAAACTCCATCCAACGTGGCCTTAAACACTTCCAGGGATGGGGCTTCCACAACCTCTCTGGACAACTTGTGCCAGGGCCTCACCATCCTCATAGTAAAGAATTTCTTCCTAACATCTAATACAAACCTACCCTCTTTCAGTTTGAAAATACAGCAGCCAAGGTGAAAAGGTTATCAATGCATTAGAAACCACAGAAGCACCTTAGAATGGCCACACCGGGATTCAGGCTATTCACCCTGTCATTGTTTAACCCCAATTAAACACCACGCAGCTGCTCGCTCACTCCCCTCCACAGTAGGATGAGGAAGAGAATTGAAAGAAGTGTGAAAATTCAAACATTGAAATAAAAACAGTTTAATAGGTAAAGCAAAAGTCTTGCAGACAGGCAAAGAAAAACAAGAAAGAAATTCACTACTTGCCATCAAGAGGCAGGTGTTCAGCCATCTCCAGGAAAGCAGGGCTCCATCATGTGTAACAGCTACTTGGGAAGACAAACACCATTATTTGAATGTCACCCTCAAATCCTGCTTTTCCCCCCGGCTTTATAGGCTGAACATTATGTCATATGGTATGGGAAATCCCTTTAGCCAGTCTGGAACTTTTGTATCTCCAGCCTACTTACTGGTGGTGTGGAGTGAGTAGGGCAAAAGGCCTTGATTCTCTGTAAGCAGGAACTGATACATTTCTATATAACGAACATGTTTTTTAGCACAAATTCAAAATGTAGCTCCATGTTAGCTACTATGAAAAAAAAAAAGACTTTGGCCTATTTAGGAGACTGGCTGACAGAGTCCCTTGGGAGGCAGTCCTGAAGACCAAATGAGTCCAGGAAGACTTAACAATTTTCAAGAAGGAAAACTTAGAGATGTGGGAGCAATCTGCTGCCATTTGCAGAAAGACAAGCTGGCAGGGAAGAAAACTGGCCTGGCTGAACAAAGAGATTTGGCTGGAATCCACGAAAAATATGAGAGTTTGTGGCCTTTGGGAAAAGGTAGCAGGCAGCTCAGGAGGATTACAAAGATGCTGTGAGGTTATGCAGGGGTAAAATTAGAAGGGCCCAAAACCAACTAGAACTTAATCTAGCTACTATTTTTAAACACAGTAAAAAATGTTTCTGTAAATAAATTAGCAATGAGAGGATGACTAAGGAGAATCTACATCCTTTATTGTATGAAGGGAGAAACACAGTGACAAAGGATGAGGAAAATGCTGAGGTACTTAAAGCCTTCTTTTCCCTAGTCTTCAGTAGTCAGACCAGTTGTTCTCTGGGTACCCAACTCCCTGAGCTGGAAAACATGGATAGGGAGCAGAAGGAAGCCCCCATAGTCCAAGGAGAAATGATTAGAGTCCTGCTATACCATACAGACACAAACAAGTCCACGGGGCCAGATGGGATCCACTCAAAGATACTGTGGGAGCTGGACAAAAATGCTCACCAAGTCACTTTCCATCATTTATCAGAAGTCCTGGCTAACAGGGGAGATGCCAGTTGACTGGAAGTTAGCAAATATGACACCTTTCCAGAAGACAGAGGGAGGATCTAGGGAACTACAGGCCTGTCAATCTTACCTCAGTTGCAGGGAAGGTTGTGGAATGGGTGCTGCCACACTGCACATATAGGACAAGCAAGTGATCAGGCCCAGTCACCATGGGTTTATGAAAGGCAGGTCCTGTTTGACTAACCTGATCTCCTTCTATGACAGCATGACCCATTTAGTGGATGAGGGAAAGGCTGTGGATATTGTCTACCTGGACTACTGACACCTACCTGGACTACTGACACCTACCTGGACTATTGACACCCTTTTCCACAGCATCCTCCTGGAGAAAATGGCTGTTCCTGGCTTGGACAGGCATATGTTTTGCTAGGTAACAAACTGGCTGGATGTCAGGTCCAAAGAGTTGTGGTGAATGGGGTTAAATCCAAGTGGTGTTCCCCAGGGCTCAGTACTAGGGCCAGTTCTCTTAAATATCATTATCAATTATCTGGATGAGGGGATTGAGTGCACCCTTAGTAAGTTTGCAGATGACACTAAGTTGGCCGTATGTGCTAATCTGCTCAACAGTAGGAAGGCTCTACAGAGGGATCTGGAAAAGCTGGATCTACGGGCTGAGGCCAATTGTACGAGATTCAACAAGGGTCAGTGCCAGGCCTTGGACTTGGGTCACAACAACCCCTGGCAGTCCTAAAGGCTTAGGGAAGAGTGTCTGGAAAGCTGCCTGGCAGAAAAAGACCTGGGGATGTTGATTGACAGCTGGCTAAATATGAGTCAGCAGTGTGCCCAGGTGGCCAAGAAGGCCAACAGCATCCTGGCCTGTATCAGGAATAGTGTGGCCAGCAGCAGTAGGGAATTGTTTTTCTCCCTTGTACTTGGCACTGATGAGACCGCACCTTGAATTTTGGGCCTCTCACTACAATAAGGACATTGAAGTGCTAGAATGTGTCCAAAGAAGGGTAATGAAGCTGGTGGAGGGTGTAGTGAGCAAGTCTTATGAGGAACAGCTGAGGGAACTGTGTTTGTTTAGCCTGGAGAAAAGGGGGCAGAGGAGAGACCTTATAACTCTCTACAAGTACCTGAAAGGAGGCTGTAGCCAGGTCGATGTTGGTCTCTTCTCCCAGGTAAGAAGTGATTGGACAAGAGAAAATGGCCTCAAGTTGTGCCAGAGGAGGTTTAGATTAGATATTGGGAAAAATTTCTTCACTGAAAGGGTTATCAGGTACTGGAACAGGCTGTCCAAGGAGGTAGTTGAGCCATCATCTCTAGAGGTATTCTAAAGACATGTAGGTGCTATGCTTGGGGATATGGTTTAGTGGCAGACATGGACATACTGTTTACAGTCAGACTCAATGATCTTAAACGTCTTTTCCAACTTAACAGTTCTGTGATTCTATGAACTTGTTTAAAAAGGGGAGTGGGAACCAAACAAGCAAATTTATTTAGACTTTTTTGTATTCCAGATGCCAATTCAGAACGAGTAAAAATGATTGAGGCTTCAAAGTCACCACCACGTTGAATAGAAAGCTCTTCTCTTTCCTCTTCTGTTCTTTCTTAAGTGGGAGAATAAGACAGACAGAGCCATAATACATGTATATATTGCAGCTTTTGTGGGTCTGACTGCCTTTATTTATAGAGATCATTCCTCATGTCCGGTTCTCTTGAAAGTCTTATCTGCCCTATCTATCATCAGAGATGTTTCTTCTTGACAAATACGCTTTAGGGGATGAATCAAACATTATTGAGCTGTCACAGCTTACAGGTAGTTCGTGAGACCTCCTCTCCCAGATTAGTTCTTCTCTTGCCTTTGGATATCTTAATAGATTCTTGTATTAGAATTGAACTTGGGTCAGTAGTTGCAAAAACTGCAAATTGGAGCTGCAGTTTTCTCGGCAAATCAGTCAATTTTGCCAGCTGCCTTGTGTCAGACAGCTTACAATACCTTTTTAATTATTAAGCTAGGAAGAGAAAACTGACTTCCCTGAGAGTGACAGGGACATTTTCATGTAGGTACCATGGAGACTGTGAAAGCTGGGGAAGCAAGATGGAGTCTTTGTAATGCTTTTTATTAGGCATATAATAATACCAAATCTGCGTGCTCTAATTTACATGTGGAACAGCTCCTCATTGACACTCTGAGGTCTAGGGACCTGTCCCTAGCCTGGTGAGGAGTGTGCTTGGCAGGGCCTTTGGTGGAAGGCGTGGAATGGATCACCCACTGCAATTTTACTGTGAGTTCTCATCATTGCTTTTCCCTTTGTTCAGCTCTGGGCACCCATGTCCCTCAGCAACAGCTGAATCGTGTGCATGCTTGGCAGACATACGGGGGCTGAAGAATTTTTCTCAGTGGATCCTGTGAAGTGCTGAAGGTTTGTAAAACTGCTGTCAAAAAGAGCTAGAGCTCTTTATTAATGAGCACATAATCAGATGTTCTGTTTCCTCTCCCACATTACCTCTCATGACTCCCTAGCTTCAAGTATCCCATGGAGAAGCTATTTTTACTGTGCCAGACAATTATTCACATTCCCTGGATGCCTCCCAAAGACTCAAGCAATAAATGGCCCATCCTTCCCTTTCCCGAAACTTCACAAAACTAGTCTTCTCCTGCAAGCTTAAAACTCCAGAGATTGAGGTCTCCTGCAGAGGACTGCGTATGAGCTTTCTCATACTTCCAGCCTTGGCCCTCACAGCAGGAGTTAGATGCTACTGTAAGGTTTATTAGTACAGACACCGCTGAGTTCCCTCATTTCCAACCAGTTCAGGACACAATTGGATGCTGAAGGTCTCTGCCTCTCCCTGCTCTTGTAATTTTGAGGAGCACAGACACATGAAATTTTCACAGCTGTGGAAAAAAATTAACAAGGTATCACTAGTTAAAACCATTTGTCTTTTGTACAAGGGGATTTTATATGCTGCTTCTAGGGAAATCATCTTTCACATCTCTCTAAGTCTCTTTCTGCAGCTGACTTTCATGGAGGACAAGATCTTTTGCTTAGGGATTTCAGTCCATACTGGAGTTTGAAGCTAAGGCATTGGAAACAGTAAGATTTATTCCTGCTGAACTTGCATGCTAAATTTCTGTACAAAACTTGATTGCAACATGTTATGGAAGTATATCCATCTCAAACACCCTCCAGAAGTGGATCACCTTCATCAGGACCTACAAAATTTCTGTTTTTCCCAAGACTAGAAATTTAGAACTCCCCAAAAAAGAAAATAAACTTGCACATAACCAAAGACCATGCTTTAAAGCCATTTATTTATAGTAGTACACATTTATGAACATTATACGTATATAAGTCTATATTTATGTATGTTTTATTGTCAATATACAAATATGCACAGACTTCTAAAATAATAAAAAAAAGCATTTTCTTACATACACAATAATAAACAACCTCCCACCTCTAAATGACCAGTTACATGAAATGGGCCTTTAAATGACAATATCCCAGACCATCACTTGTGAAAAATTTAAAATGCACACAGAAATTTAAAAATGTGTGTATTAAAAAAGACCAACTTTCTGATGTATAGGTTTCTTCACTGACTTCAGTTTCTATTATTTGTATTATATCCAGATATGTGTTTGTGAGCTTTAACAGCATATGACCCTTTTTTGTGGATATCTTTCCTGAACTGTGACCAACTAGTTCCTGGAAGCTAGAAAACAACCAACCACTCCCCCAGAACTTCTGCTGTAATTATTTCTGCAATATTTAAGGTGCAAGTGGCTGGGGGACCAGTGGGTCTTAAATAGAAGGTAATTTAACTCGTGCATTAGCTGAGGTCAAGGGAGACATCTACGTCATGAGTTTTGCATTATCATGGCATGTTCTCACTCCTATAGTCTTAATGGTTCACAGCTAAATGCAATTGGATTGCACTGCTCTGTAAAATTAGGGCTTTCTCTTCGCGTATTTTACTATCTGTGGTTTCAAGCAATGTTTCCAACTGGAAAGCCTAAAAAGTGATCTGAGTCCTCTCGGCATCTAGCCTTTTTGCTTATGCTGTTGTGAAGCCCGTTCAGCTGTTTCTACCCAGCTTTCACATGTTTAACTAAGCGTGCTCTTTACCTGTGGCTCATGGAGTAACTCCAGCACTTGATTTACACCTTTGTGACAGCAGTTGCTGTGCCCTGTACAAAGAACAGTAATTTGCTACAGGTAACACTAGAATATACGTCATCTTGTATATTTTTATAAAAGTATCTGAGCTGCACTTAAAGCAAAGGAAAACTGTTTCTGGCTTGGTTTTTTTTTTCTGTGTGGAGTAGGTACAAGGAAACTGCTGTTTTCTGCCTTGATTAGCCACTGTTTGACCATTAAGGAACTACTGAAAAAAACACTGGTTGTCTCCTAATGCAATTATACAAGTGGCATGAACTGTAAACAGAAAACAGAACAAATTTTGGCAGGTCATCAGGAACGATGTATCTTTAGATGTAATGTGTTGGTCTGATTCCCAGGCAGATGATTCCTCCTTGATTATTAAACAAGAAAGGGGCAATTGTTTGGATGAGCCTTTTGTTCAGGGCTCATGCAGCGTGTAGCACAACAGGATGCTGGGCCTTCAAAAAACAATGATTGATCATAACTTCTTCTCCATGCCTGTAATGGGTTTAAGCAGTAATTGCTGCATCAATGCCAAAAGATTTACAAAGGTCAAAATCAAAAGGGAGAGGAGACCTCTGTCCCTGTCCCTGCCACCAGGAGAGTAATTGTTATCAGTAGCTCCAATAATGGAAAAAGTGCTGAGATCGCTTTTTTGGCCTGGCCTTAAAAACTTGATTATGTTTCACTGGTATGAATACCTCACTGGCAGGCGCTGCATACTGATGACAGTCATTTTTCTTCCTGCTTGATGCTGACCATTGCAGCCGTCCTTGTAAAAAGAAACCCGTGATCTCAATGTTTCAGCAATGCTCTTGCTGAACAACAAGAGGCTCATATATCCTCTGATATTCCAGCAGTGGTAGATAGCAGAGAGTGGTGCAACAGGAGGAAAATTGCTCTAGATTGGATCAGACTCTGTCACCCTGAAGGGGCAGAAAGGCTGTGTTGGTTTGGAGACACGGAAGCTTGATTGTCAGGGATACTGGCAGTGCTACTATGCTTTTCATTTCAGGCTTGGACTGCCACAAATGTTCTGAGCAGTGCTGTCTGGTCAGCAATGATATGGCCATGACACAGGGAATATGGTAGGAGCCAATGGTGCTAAGGAAAATAGTGGTACTTACTCCTGCCCTCCTTCATGTTCGTGACTTGCCATGCAGCCCTGTTGCCCTGAAAGCTCCTGTGAACGTCCTCACTTCTGTTCTTGACAGCACATTGTTTTGTATGTGCAGGGACATGTCCTCCTGCATCCCCCCTGACTCTGGCATATATAGGAAAGATTATCTTGATATGAGACTGGAACAGGCTTGATCCTTCTCATTTCCATAGGTATGAGAGCAATGCAACTTTGTTTCCAGGAGGACCCTCCTGGAAGTGATCCCCCATCTCCCCCTCAGGGCCAGTAGACCTACAGATCAGCTCAGGTTGGGGACATGTGTGGTCACTGTAAGATCAAGCAAAGGGCAGCTGTGGGTTTTAGGGAAGGCAGACAGATGGACAAAGGGTTCCTCTCACAAGAAACACATTTCAAAAAGCTCTGATTCCTGCTAATTAAATAAATCTGAAATTATTCCCTGACCCACTGTAGCTCAATCTCTTTTTCAGACTTGTTCCTAAAAGTCAACAAAATTACAGATGGGTGGCTGCTCACCAAAACACGACAATGTGTCCACCCCCAAGGTAAAGCCATGTTCATCTGCACGCACATCTAACTTGCTGGGTTTATTAGACAAGTTGTTCTAGTGTGACTAAAGCAATTGGATTACATAGTGTATATCCTTGGACACTAAACCCAGCTTAAAATGATGTTTACATTGACTGACTTCAGAGGGTTAGTTTCAGCTCACCGGATGAAAGCGAAGCTTTCACTATTGTGAGTAACTCTATTAGATGTTCACATTCTTATAACCAGGTCAAAATTACATTGATTTAGTTACTCTGCCACACTGTTGTGGGTTGAGAAAGCCTCCCTAATCCTTAAGATTCATCACCATTGAGGTCTGAAGGCTTTGAACCAGACCAGAGAGTGTTAACTAAGTAGTTAGAACTGAACAGAGAAAAGATATTTTTTCTTGTAATAATATTTTCCTTCAAACTCCTAGTTCTAGTCATATAATCTGTTTATAATTCTTCCTCAGAGTCTAGATACAGTCTATCAAAAGTTATACTTTAAAATCTTTATTAGCAGGTTTTTAATGCTTTTTCAAACACATGTACATGGATCTGATCTTTCTAGAGAAAATAAGCTTCTCCATTACTTTTATGAATCTTCCTGTCAGTATCACTTCCTGGTATGTGATATTTTCCTTTATATCCTTCTACTTCTCATACACATATACATAGTATGGTATAATGGTCAATCTAAATTATGACAAACATCACCAAAGTGACTAGAGAACTGATACTATTATGGTGCCACACTCATCTCTGTACCATGTCCTGTACTTGTTGATTCTCTTTGCCTCCTTCACCCTCTTACCCCTACCCATCTCTTCTGGGAGAGTTTTGCCCTTTCCCTTCTTCCACTGCACTGGAGCAAAGCAGACCATTTGGATTTACCAGGTCACTATGGAGCCCTTGGTTCCAGGAAGGAAAATGGATCAGAAAGGGGGTGCCAGGGTGAGGTGATGCATAAAGAAGTGTACAGAAAGAAAAGAACAAAGGGGCACTGACACTGTATTTGACACCAGATTATACCATGGGAAAAATCCACTACTTGTGATCAGCAGTGGTTTAATGAAGAGTGAAATAATCCCATGTCTCTAGAAATACTTCTGAACCCTTGCCTATTATAATAGTTTTCTGTTACAATTATTATACTAAACAGAAGCTTGAATTATCTACTGTTCCAAATAATTTTTTTCTCTCCAATGAAATACGTTTAGGTAAACAACAGTGTATTTTTTCCCCCTCATAACTCTGGAATTAAACCTTACCTTTTTGAGTAAAATTGAGTTACTCTTGCCTCTTGTAACACCATTTACAAAGGGGAGGATTTATTTCACCTACCTCCAGCCACATAAAAATCAGTTGTTTATCCTAAGGTAATACTTTGGGCTGTCTAAACAATCAATAGAAAGAGTTAGGTACCTCCAGAAGTTTGATTGTCTCACTTTACAATATAGATTTAAGATAAGTGGGGATGCACGACTGTAGAAAAGGACACGTGACACACCAACAGCTGTAAGCACATAGATGAGGGAAGAGCACACAGGAGACGGAAATTCCATTTCCAAACCCCCTCCATATTCTACCATTGCTTGACTCAGATTACGATTTCAGAACATGTTTGTCTCATGGACTAGGTAGAGTAGCACCAGACAGTATCAGCACCATAATACTAACTTAAGTCAACAGTCTTTTGTTTATAAATCAGCTTCAGTTTGGAACCAACTTTGCAGTATACTATAAAGCCTACAAAGACCTCAAATATTCTGTTCATCACTTCCAAATGGCTCTACAATATAGCCAGAACAGAGCATCATTTCACATCTATTGACAGAGAAGGCATCAGCTTTATGCAGTCATTTATCAAAGAGGTATACACTTTTATCCTTATACTTTGAACTCTGCTCTACTTGTCTGTGCAGTATTTTATAATACTGGGGTACTTCTGTCTGCCATTTCTGCATTCATTTTATCCTTTATTTCCTCTTTTTACTGAGCTCTTGAATTGCAAGTTTTTTTAAAATTTCATTTTACATCATTGAAGCTTTCTCTACAAGCAATAAACCATGCTACCGAAACACACCTTACCTTCTGTCCATATCTTCCCTTTCCCAACTAGAAATGAATGGGAGATAGATTCATCAGTGTCTAGATACTGTTATGTATGCATCTGCTAGTGTCAGAAGACACTAATTTCAGCTTTTCAAAAGTGAGGGAAGTATACCAGAACAGATCAGTACAAGCATTGTTTCTCATGGTCTTTACCCTCAACTTTAGTTTTAGTTTTGCTTGGAGTCACAGTATAGCAGTAAATAGACCTTTGAACTAGATCTGTTTGTGTATTATTTTTGTCCAATTTGTTTTCTATGTTTCCACTTTTTCATGGATTTTAGTGAATCCTATGGACTGACTCATCTTTATCTTATAATTAAAGTCTTTCTCTGCCTTTCCGAGTGTGATTGTAAAGCATAAAGAAAGACCATCTCTCTGAGCCAAAAGCCTCTCAAGAAAAACTCAGTGCTATTCTTAACATGTTTGCTTTGCTTCCAAAATTCTTAATTATTATATGGTGGTATTAACATTATTATAATTGTGATTACTTAAGAAGCAGTATCCTTTTAGCGAAACAGTATTTGCATACCTTCATATCAGATACAAAAGCAGAGTCTTCCCATCTTAAAGGGAAATCAAAGTTGTCTATGGTACTAGGTATAAGCTAATGTAAAAGATCAGATGGGTGGCAAAAACCCCATTACTTAGTTGTTCTATTTCATAATGTGTCTTTAATTGTTGATTTATTTGAAGCAGCTTATAATGTCCTTCACAATAGTGAACTATAACTGCAAAGAGATCCTAACGACAGACCTAATATAACAAATGTAAGAAAGCTTCATTTCTGGGTTCATGCCCAGTTTTGTGACAGCTATATTCATCAAGTGAAAGTTTAGAGGTAGGAAACAGCTTTAAGAAATAATGAGAAACTAGAAATAAGATATTCATCTTATCACAGTTTAGTTAGATGAAGCTGGGTGTAAGCCAGGATTTGAAATTGAAGGTGCAGAAATTAATGACAGAGAGTGATAAGGGCTGTAAATCACATGCATTTACATGCCATCAGTCTTGTCATACAGGAGGATTGTACCATGATTGACAAGGGAAAAAGTATTAATTTGTAAGGATCAAGATTCTGGGGTTAATAGAATTTGATCATCTGAGTCACCAAAGGTGCAGAACTGAAATACTTAAATTACGTGAGAGTGAAGCATAATCATACAGCAAATTGGTTTCACAAAGCGTAGAAATCCTTTCCTCTTCCACTGTAAATATTTGTTATTCTTGTGTATGTCTTCGGTCCATTTATCAGACAGTCTCAAATACTTTCTGGGCAGGATTGCTGTCTTTACTTTTTCCACATGTTTTATACCTTCTATGTTATAGACTGTTTTGTTGAAACATCCTAAGTTCTCTTTCTTTCTGATTTCCCTGGGTACAGTAAAGGGAAGCTCTTCTAGCTGTGACTGCTCTTAACATGTACTTGAAAGTGGACTTGGGGCACAGGCTGAGGCACTCTAAAGGATTATTTGAAGTGGGGGTTTGCAAGATCTTTTTCTCGCCTGCTCTTTTTATTCCTGTAATGGGAGCCATGATACTCAGGAACTGGGTGTGATCCCTAACAGGGAACTTGCAGAAGGGGCTAGTTAATTTTTTTGCCATAGGTTTTCGAAGAAGATGGACCATGATGTTATCTAGCCCATGAAATTTTTCTACCTTTCTGAATTTCTTCTGTAATCATGTTCCATTCAATATGTCACTCTACAGTTGGGAAAATTGTGATTGCTCTCTGCAAAACTTGTTGCTTCTTTCACCATATTATTAATTTAATGAAGTATTTTCTGAATACAAGAGCCATCATAAAAGTAACAGAAGGTGAGCAGATGCTGGATATAAGAGTTTTTAAGAGGAATTCAGTGCTCCATCTATAGTGTGTACATCAGCACATATCTGTAGTTTTCCTTAAAAACAACGGCCAATTTAGTTTTCCACTCATTATCGGATGGAAGCTATAAACTTGTTAAGGTGTTGTCACAGAATTGTGGACTATTTTGGCATATAATAATTTTTGTGGTGTTTGCCCAGATCTTTATCTATTCATCCTACCTTATCATGTCCAGATTCCTGGATGCTGTGTACATGCTGCATATGCAACTTCCAAGTCTCTTCAACCATGGTTTTGAAAAGAACCTTTCAAATCCATAGTTTGAAAATATACTCTCTGCAGTGGACCAGAAAAATCAGGTGCGGATGGATTTGTACTACATGCTGTAATCCATCATGCCATGCGGAACAGGAATCCCTGTTGAGTTAAGAACATTTAGACTTGAGTGCAGAAGGCTAAAAGAAAATTCCTGTTGCTTGTCCTACCCACTTACTTGTGGTTCCTCATGTTCCCACCGCTCATTGGTATACTGAATTTTTAACAAATCTTTAGCATTTGCCATCAGGAAAAAAGCTCAGAAAATTAAAGAAGAAACAAGGCAGGGAATCAGGAGCTCACATCCTTCCTCTGCCCCATTGTCTTAGATGCATTCTGACATCTTTTTTTTCTTCTGTGCTTCTGTTTCTTTATTTGAAAAGCAAAGGTACTACATACTAAGGAGTGATTCCATGAATAACAGCATGAAATATATCAACAGATAAGATAATAAAGACAAAAGCCCTTACTAAACCAGGCCCTCAATAGTCAGGAAAGATAAGGGCTGAGGAAAAGGTAAGCAAGAAGCAAGGTCAGCTATGACAATTTAATTTCTTTATATAAAATTCCAGAAGTTTTAGGCATTCAGAGACTGCAGTAATGAAGACACTAGGAGCAACAAAGAGTAAGTCACTGCTTCTTTTGCTGTGGGTGTAGGACAGGACATGGTGATAAAGTTTTCAACATCAAGTTGGAAAGTAGCAGCAGTTCACACAATTAAGCTGATGACTCAGTGAATTGCATCTTTTAAAATTTCCCCAGCTCTGACACATCACGGGGTGACTTTATGTCCTACTGTTTTCACATCCTTGTTGATATCTTGAATTAACCAAGCATCTGTTACTCAAATGAAATCAGATATCTGTTTTAATACGGTTGTTTTCAACACTGCAGCATGTTCTGATTATTCTTTATAATGAAAAAAAAAGCAAGCATTCAACTCTATTCCTTTTTCTTTGCTGCAAAATAAACTTATTTGTTCCATTTGACTCTTTCTTACAGTTCAATTAGATTTACCTACCAGTAGCTTTTATCAAAGCTTTTCCTTATCTGATTTGGTATCTTTTACATGAAAAAGTTATTAAATTCAGAAAAGAAATAATCTGAAATATATACCCATTAAACAACTTTCTTTAGCTCTTACTGTGTTCTTGGGGTAGTAGTAATGGTAAGGATTTTTTTTTCCACAAAACATAAAATTTGCTGACCATACTGCCCTAATTTATCTTTGAAATATACTTTTTGTACTGGTACTCTTTGACAAGATGAGTTCTTTTGCAGGTCCAGCATGACTTTTGCCTTTTAACTCTCAGTTTATGCTTAAAATAAAGAAGCAAAATTCTGTCCTGGTATTTCTGGGTATAAATTCAGAGCAATTCTAGGGAAACAAGTGGAGTTGCTCGAAACATGCTCTGTGTAACAGAAGGGTACTTTCTGGACATGCATAAAACTTTGAAATGGTTATGTGAGGAATGCTGAACTTCTAATACATTAATTTGATTGATGATGTTGGTAGAAATTGATATCTTCTGATAAGTTGTGGTGGTTCCGCCGGAGCCGGGGACCACGCGTTCAGATTTCCCCCGGAGCGGGGGGGGGGGGGGGGGGAACCAAAACACCAGAACCCCGCAGGTTGGGATAAGGGTATTTTTTACTGGAAATAACAGGGGAAGAACAGATAGCAATGAACAATACAACCTTTTGCCGAGATGAGCAGTTCAGATCGCGCACTCCCCGTAACGGACACCGCGCCGCAGCCCGCACAAACCCCAGCCGCGACACAAAGGACCCGAGCTCGCGCCGCGAGTAAACAAAGCCTGGAGCCGAGAGCACGCTCCCGCCCGGTCCCTGCTGTTCGCGCGCAAACACTGCAACACCCCCTGCTTCTTATACTCGGCATGATGTAACTGGCATGGAATGATCCTATTGGTCAATTGGAGTTACTTGTCCCGAGCCCAGCAGGTTAACCCCTTCCTGGCTGAAGCCACTGGCTGAAACCAGGACATAAGTGTTTTGCATTTTTCACAAGTAATGTGATGTGTGGAGTAACCCACATCTTCAAGGGAATCAAACCAGTTTTTTTTCCTGGACATTTGGGCAGATACAACTTCTTCAAGCTTCTATATGGACCAACACCTTTAAGTAATTTTCAACAAGTTCTGAGATATAGATCACAATAAATACTCCCAGATCATCTGTTCTAGCTATGGTGCCCCTCATCAAATGATAACACAAATTATTTCCATAGGTTACATGTGTTGTATACTCATGATCTCCCTATAGTTGAGATCAGAATTAGATGTTTAATCCCCATGCTAACAGACATTTAATGATGTGAGTCCATTCTGTGTACTTTTTGCCTAATTGCAGCTTGTAACACCCTGTCATAAAATATCTATCCGAGTCCAAAATGTAAATCTGTTAATGGAACCATTTATGATGTATTTGGGGCTTTTCTGTAAAACACTGTGAACATCACTAAGGAGATAATATGCAAAATGTTTCCCTAATATACATATGTGTGCCAAGCTGTTAGATTCAGCAGTGATATTGGTGTTCAGTGATGCTATGTAACTGCTCCAGTTCAGCCACTTTCTCCTTAAAACATATTGGATGTGCTATCTTAAGTTAATGGGGAATTATCTGGATCTGTGGAGAATATTTTAAAAGCTAGATCTTCTGATTTACTGGATGTATAGTGTGACAAGGCCTCAACATGTAGAAATGTTACATTTCTAGTTGCTTTGTAGGTTACAAGAAGAAAATTTTAAGAGAAGCGGCACAAAGCTACCAGCAGAAATGCTAATTGATGCGTGTCACAAAGGTCACATGGAGTTTTTTTCTCACCAACCTCACAAGTTAGGGATACATTTGTTTTCTTTTGGGAATTACTCCCATCTATGTAAGATACTCTAGAGATCTGGTTTCGAAGAAGTGAGAAAAGGCTCAAACTATAGATTACTCATCAGCATATTTACTTATTTTTAATCATAGAATCATAGAACATCCAGAGTTGGCACTGTGTGGAGCCACTATATCCTATAGACTATATCCTTCACCTGAATTTTACATACAAACTTCTGGGATCTTTTCTCTCCTGCCCAGAAACATTCTTTGGAATGATCTAGATGTTCTTCCTTGTAACTGCCCACTTAGTTTAGTGGAATTTTTTCCTGATTTACTTCCTTCAAATGCTCTATTCTGTTAGAAGAACATCACATATGCTACTCTATAACATCTAATAATTAAATTCAGTGTATGCTGTTCCACTCTGTAAGCTAGCTCTGTTGTGGCTTGAATTATACTTGAATTTCTTGGTGGTTTAGAGCATACTCACAACGTAGTCACAGTCAGGTCTAAACATATGCTTGGACGTGAACGAAAAATAGTCACCATTTTCTGGTTAAAGCAGAAAGCATATTTAATGAACAGGAAACGGCCCATGTTTAACCCAGGATACTACTTAATACAGTTTAGCACAGATTACTTCTAACAGTGTTACACTTCTGATACTCCATCTCCTAGTAAGAGGAAGAGAAAGCAAATGCTGTTTTGTTGGTGGGAAGCAGTTTTACACTTTAGGTGACAAAGATTTGGAGGAAAGGCCATGCTCCTATTGAGCTGCTGGGTAGTAGGCAGAGGTGTGAAGTGCTAATTGATCTGCCATGCAGGTTAAATTAATGTGGGCCAAAGTCACAGTGAAGGGATGGCAGAAATGTTGTCAGGGATCTTAGCAGCTGCACAGAATTCAGGACTCGAGTTCTGATGTTGGACAGCCCACGTCAAAGCCTGCACAACTGCATTCTCTTCATCATTCCTTGGGTTGCACAGACTTTACTTTCACCCCTGAACATAGTGCAGGTATATTCACTCTTTCACTCAGCATAGTCCTTACTTTTATCATCTAATCCATTCACCATTCAAATGAACGGATCTTCCAGAGAGTTTTAGAAAAAAGAAAAGTGTAACTGAGCAGGCATGAGATACTCTTGGGTGTGAATAGTCATACCAGATTGCTTGTGTCTCTTGATTCATGCATGTGCATTCATAGGTAAAAAGCATGCTCCAGGTTTGTGTCTCATACCCTGTGGAGAGGTTCCTGCTCCATTTGCCTGAGGCAGTGCTGTGGTCTGCATGGCTGTGTGGGGTATAAGGCAACTGTGGGCCATTTGGATACTGCTTAGGTTTTCTGTGGACTGTTACTTGCAGATGTCTGTTTTCTAATCAGAAGGAGGAAAATATTGAAGGGGAGAAAGATTGGGGAGCAGCCACATGTCTTGTACCATCAGAAACTTTTCCTCCTGTCCTGCACTGCATGACTGGATGCCTGGGCCCAGTGATTTCCAACAGTCCAAAAAGAAAGATCTGGCATAAAGCATTTTTTTCCTGTTCTAAAGACTCAGTTCAAACTCCACTGGAACTGGTAAAATTATGTTTATTGAATCTAAATGTCTTAAGATGATATCCCAAAGACATAAGATAGGAGTAACAATACATTGCATTTAAAGCTTTAGGACAGGATCCAAGAAAACTAGATATAGCTTCTTTATGGTTCTGGACAAATACCTCATCTCTCCTGTCTGTACACTGAGGGTAAAACTGCTGTAACTCATGTCAAAATTCTTACAAGGGTAAATCCATAAAGTCTTAGGATTCACTGACATATATCACCAGGGGGACTATATTGATAGATAAAAGCCACTATGCTGTCAACAAATGTCTTACTGGTACATATAACAATTGATGAGCTTTTCTTACTCTGTTGGGTGTCCTGAAAATCAGGAGAATTGTGGCCCATCTCTGTCAGTTATTTTAATTGTGATCACTATTATCTATGTGCAAAAATTCTAGCCTGGAGTGCTCAAACTGACATTAAATAAAGAGTAGGACTTGTTTTACCAATTTACCAATAAGTAGATATTTTCCTTTTCTAGCAAGCTGCGAACTTTTGGAAGGAGCCAGACCAGGAAATAGTTATGATGGCTTGTGAGCTACAGGTTATTATTTATGAAGATTTCCAGGCACGTTCCATGATCCAGTTCTCCATGAGGCCTGACATTTAAGTAGCTGTTTCGTCTTTTGAAGTCAAACAAATTGTTTTGTATTGTTCCATATAATGGCTGGGAATATGTGAAAAAAAAATATATAATTTTCAACATGGGTTGTGACTTTCCGCCCCCCCCCTCCTTTCTTTTAAATGTGATAAAAACCTGTCAGCCAAGAAATAAACCCTCTAACCAGTCAAGAAAGATAGCAGGCTTCATCACAATGACTAGCAAAGAAGCTGACAAAATATTTTATGAAAATAAAGTGATCTGACAAGTTTGGTATGTTCAATGGGTTCTTCAGTGAAAACTTTTTTAGAGCAAACTACCAATGAAAGGTCAGCAAAACCATTTGAATTTACTAAGCCGTATAATAAATGCCCATAAGATATGCAGGAAACACTGTGAAAAGTTGGTATGCTTTTTATGTTTGGGTGACTTTAACAGCCCTTGAATAATATACCTCCAGATCACAGGATCACAGAATGACTAGGTTAGAAAAGATCTTTAAGATCGTAAAGTCCAACCATTCCTGTCCTCTACTAAACCATATTCCTAAGTATCTCATCTACCCGTCTTCTAAGTACATCCAGGAATGTTGACTCCACCCCCTCCCTGGGCACCCTGTTCCACATCCCAACAACTCTTGTAGTGAAGATTTTTTCCGAACACCTAATCTGACCCTGCCCTGGTGCAGTTTAGTGCCATTTCCCCTTGTTGATGTGGAAACTGTTTTGTTTTTTTTTTTATTTCACCTGTAAGAGGATTTGGGCCAGACATCAGATCTATCTGGGGGCAGGCAATAGACTGGATGGCCTCTTGAAATCCTTTTCAATATCAGTTCCTATAACTGAGTTGATGGAATCAATGTATGCAAAGGTGACTGATTTGACTACTTGTGAATCTGAGTGTAGACTAGACCAACTTAACAAAACGAAACTAGTAGTGCTTGCAGTTATAGCTACCTGACAAGCTTATCACGGCTGAGTACTCCCAAACTGAAATACTGGATCTACCTCATGGTCCCTCGGTACTTGCTTGCTGATAGAATGATGTGTTTGTCTTTAGAGACATAGTCACATATTTAAACTCTCTGCTTGATCACCTTTTTGCAAGTGATGCTAAAAATTCCTACCTCTATTACTCTCCATAATAAAGATGTACTTTTCTCAGACAGTGCAAATGTTCAAATTATTCTGATAGCAAAAGCAGAGCAAAATGACTTTGTGAAACAGCTGCTTAAAACTAACATACCTCTCACTTACAAGGAGACACTAGCCAAAGTGTATGACCAGCATCTTCCTTGTCTGGTGGTCTGTCAGTTACTGCATTTCCTATTGTAGTTAACCTAAGTGCAAAATCTCAGAGAGAATATCCATCTTTATTGCCATCACATTTCTTAGACTCACTTTGTCTGATAACACTGCTAAGGATCAGGACATACCCTTCTTTGGCACAGGCTTCCTTCCATGTTTGTTCCATGATACTGTAGCTGCCTGCAAAACTGTTTAAAGATGTCTTTATGATCCTTCTTATCCAAACCATTTATTCTTTGCTTCTACTCTGTTCCTTGCATTTACTCTGCTCTACTCATGTTTCTTATTGCATGTCAGTAGAAGAGATTGTGAGGTACTGAGTAATTCAACTCATCTATCCTGAGAGGCATTTCTAATTAATGCCATTTCACTGATCTACCCTATACTAGTTTATTAAAAAGTAGAATTGTGTGGTATTAATTAGGCTTGATCTCCAGTGTTTGACCTTCAACAAAAACCTCCTGAATTATGAGTTCAAAGTGGAAGATGGTAGACAGGATGACATATTTTCATGAACAATATGGAGTTTGTGCTTTAGTACAGATAGGTGATACAGGATTCCTCTCACCAAATTTAGGTGTGTATAGTGTAGATACCACAGCTGAGCACAGTGTTTGCAACTCCTTTGTGGTCAGTGGAGAAAAACAGGCACTAAATGGACCAAAATGATCTAATTCAAAAGCAGGTGTCTGCAGAAGATGAGGGCCCCCATTTGCTGTGTCTGGACCTCGGTGAGT
This sequence comes from Laterallus jamaicensis coturniculus, assembly GCA_022605575.1. Lineage (NCBI taxonomy): Eukaryota > Metazoa > Chordata > Aves > Gruiformes > Rallidae > Laterallus > Laterallus jamaicensis. The sequence goes on from JAKCOX010000097.1 coordinate 118,742, forward strand.
CGCCCTCAAGGAGTCAGGTGAGATTAATCCCCCTTTAAATATGCACCAAACTAACATGCCTCTTACTATATCGCTGCATAAAAACCCACAGGTGACCAGTCAGAGCAGAATCTTATCCACTGAGGTGATTCAGCAAATTCTTGCTCTGTAGAAACAGCATTTAGAAAATGCCTCCAGTAAACTCCATCCCCCACTGCTGCTGTCTTCTGAGAGCTGCAGTGCTTATGCTTTGCTCAGAATGAGACTTCTCCTTCCCACACTCAAAGTGTCTCAGATCTAGGTATCCCTGTTCTAGTTTGCAAGAGAAGGTAAACTCAGTCCTCTACAAGATCCCCACCATCTCTATTGCGAATGCATTGACCTTGTAGGAAAAATATAAATATATGGACCTGATCCATTACCTGGCTTTTCCCTCTAAACCACTGTGTGTTTCACTTCACAGTCCTCATCTAACATTTACTATTGACAAATGTTTCTACTGAATACCCATTGATTACATGAGGGCCAGATGAAGCTGTGACATTGATGAAGAGGTAATACTGTGGTAAATCAAGAGTATTTGTTCTGCACAGAGCACTGCTGATGCTGCTCCCAGAATCCTCCCAGAAAATCTATCCCTGGGTTATACTGTATATTATGCTAAATCTGTCATGTCTGTGGAGAGTAGAAATAGCTTGTTTACTTACAGTAAATATCTGTAGGCATATGAGTTGGGCCACAGCCTATTTTACATATGGGAAAAATAAACCACAGCACGATCATTGTGGGAATGGCCAAATTTGAACGGCCATTAGGAATATCAGGCAACAATCTGTACTCATCATGTCCCAAATCTACTGAAATGCTCAAGATTAAATTGGCTTTTAGTCAGTACTGCTCTCTTTCTTCTTTGCAGACACAGTCACAAACACACCAAAGTGTATTTACAAGAGTGAGAAGACAGTTCTGCGTCCCTCCTACACACACTGTGAACTGTGTAAAATGTCATTCTTTTCCTCCGTCTCTGAATCAACCCTAATTCAAACCCCCGTGGCTCATGGCTTGTCTATTCCTTAACCATTAGTCTATTTTTCTCCCAGAGGAGTTTGCAATGCATTATCAGTTTCAGCAGTGGTCAGAGTCCAGATAAGATAAGCAAAAATGTATGAAAATATTATCTAGCAGTCATATTATGAACAGCACCGAGAAAAAGAAATACTGTGACAAAGACTCAATGCCCTGCAGCTTCAAAGTGGTGTAGTCGGATAGCTACACCAGAGATCAACCCACTGGTAATAACCCCTCGGGTTTCTTCTGTACAGCTCGTGCCCTTCCAAAAGCTTTTCACAAAGCCATTCTCTGTGGCTCTGCAGAGCAAAGATTATCTGGAGCTTGTTGGACACTGTTGGCTTCATGGCCACAGGGATATAGTGGCAGCAGCTACTCTACTGCACGAGAGGAAACTTTCATTATTAAACACTAAAAGAAGAAAAAAATAAGGTATAAAGAAGACAGGTCTTTCTTCCTCAGGGTAAAATATCCTCCTTTCAAGCTGTTCAACAGATAGGAGCGAGCCAGTCAGCTCGTATACGGTCATTAAGAGCATCTACCCACTTCATGCTCTGCTGGGAGACCGTAATAAGCTTTGTCTGTCAGATCTTCTCACCTCACCTGTTAGCTAAAATAGTCTGCTGCGTGGGGGCCTCTTTCCTCATGCTGGAGAAAACATTTAACTCACTGCTGCCAGCTTGGTGGGGTGCACTGTTCCTGCCCGTGCTCTGCCCACCTGCCAGCCCCAGGCGTGCTGTGCCACCCAGTGCATCCATCCTGCACCTGACATGAGCTGGTATGAACCTCCACCCGAACAAGTTAGCTGCTGCTAGAGTATGATCGAGGTCTCACTTCTTTTCTTACTTGTCTAGTGACCTCTTTTCACACATCTGATTCCCTCTGTCCAGCTCTTTTTACAGTTTGTCTCTTTTTCAGCCTCTGAGTTGCTAGAGTCACCATTTCCCCATCAACTATTTGAGATTTTTATACTTTAAAATGCGCTATGGTTTGGTTGGGGTTTTTTTTGCTTCCATGTTATCATATACTACCTCTAATCCTTGTATGAAACAGATTCCTTTTTATAGTTGATTTTAAAAAAATTCTTTTCTTTCAGATTTTAGATATCAACCCTTCTGTAATTATTGTTTTACCTTTGCCATCTGGAGTGCTGTTCTTCTCTCCCTCCCCAGTGCTTTCTCACTTTCATCTTGTTTAAAATTTTCAGTGAACTGTAGCTTCAAACTGTAATAATCACTGAGTTCCTTGTGTTATATCATTTGAAGAGGCAAAAAAGAATGTGAAAAATCAGGGTTTCATTTCAAGAGCTCCTGATGTTGCTGGGAAGTGTGGGTGATAAAAGTTTATAAACAAGTTAAAGAAATGTTTCTGTGTGGGATTCATAGGAGAGCAAGACTCACTTAGGGCCTTAGTCATCATCCAAGTAAAGGCTGATTTCTTTCACAGCCCAATTAGACTCCCTGCTGTCATTGCTGTCAAACCAGCCACCTTTCCAGCTAACTTCTCTTCTACTAGCATCCATATTTTTTTCTAAAAAAACCCCCCAAACCCCACCAAAGCCAAAAAAAATATCCACCCCACAAAACAACAACCCCCCCCCCAAAAAAAAGACATTTGGAAAGCTTTCAGGATTCTTATGATCTTAACAAAAAATAATCTTCAAACTCAGAACTCTCTGCAAGTATAAGCAGCCATGGAGGAGTGCTCCCCTCCCTAATCTCTAGCTCATTAGTGTCAGTGACTTATATCTGTGCAAAATAGTTGTCAAAAATGCCTTTTAAAAATGGTAGTATTACACTTATTTTCCTTGGTTGAAAACACATGTCCAAGGTACAGGAAAAGGTTTAAGGAATTAGGTTTCAGGCCCAGTCTTAAGCAACTCCCCAAGAGTGATCTGACATCTCTTCCTCTTTTGAAGTTACTCTTTTCTATTCTTACACATTCCCAAAGTTAGAAAGCACCTTCCTCTTTGGGAAGATAATCTGTCACAAGACTTTGACAGTGCTCTACCAGATTTTGGAACTGAAATTTCCAGTGGCTCCTTAGTTAACATTGTAGCCAGACATGTTTTTTGACTCTGGAGAGTTCTAATTCCGTTCCCTAGGGATAAGTGGAGTGTCATCCATGCACAAAATGAGTAATGAAGGAGTTTCATAACCTCAAAATTTTAGTGGCTAGTGGAGCTGTCTAACTATAGACTGTGGATGTGCCACATAAAAATTTGACCCATCTAGACAGTACTGCCAGGGAGGGAGAAGAGGGATTCTGGTGTTCTAGTCTAACAATTCTGGAGAGATGAATTTGTCTCTTGTTTTTTATAATGTGCTTTTAAACTAGGTGTGGCTAGAAATCCAAAGAGCGATAGCAATAGCTCTGAAATGTAATTGAAAATTCTTTTGAACTTTGATCATCTCCACCAGAAACCTCTCTTCTGAAAACCTGAATCAAATATCAGTAATGCAGTTTGCCTCTTCAGCAGTAACTGGATCAAGCGGTGCTAGAGAATGTGTCATCAATACATAGAGGTATTGGTAAATTATGAAGCTTATCTATATATAAGTTACATGAGAGAAACATTGCGTCTGATAACCCTGAATGTGTTTGTATGCTGTGTAATCTGTAAAACGGAGAAGTTGGTCCTTTTGGTAGCTCGTTGGCAGGTTGAGTAAGTTCTTATATTACAGCATTTCTTAGATAAATCTTTATGCTACTCTGAAACATAAAGACGACTGTGGCTGGAAGGTATCGGTCAGCTGAAGGGCTGTCATATTTCAAAATTAAGTATGGTTCACCAAACTAAAAGCTTTCTTGTTCAGCCTCAGACATAGCATGGAATTTCATCTGTGCTAACAAATGTCCTAAATTTGTTTGTTTTCATCACTTTAACTGCACATTATGTGCCCTGTAAACTCCATTACTCTACCAAAGGTGTACTTAGTCATGCAAAAAAATATTTAAGTCAATTATATCAAATCTCCCCTCTCCAGAAGAGTAGTTATAGAAATAATTCATAACACTGCATGAGTAGCATTAGGTGAGAAGATTGTTTAAGTTAAAAGGAAATGAGAGAGCTTTATGCTTTTTTTTTTAATTGAAAAATAATTAGAAGTCTTTTTGTTACTTGAAAAGATTGAATTATTAAATGTTGTTAAATGTTTTTAGAAAGGTGAGTAATTTGGAAAGTTTTTTAGCTGTCTTTCAGTTAAATGAATAAAAAATATGCTCACAGATTATGAAACTAAAGTATTATAATGTTTGAGGTGGTAAAGTTAGATTTAAACTTAGATTGATTTTTGTTTAGTGCTCTTCAAGAAAATAGCCTTGTTACTGAGGTAGTGAACACCCTATAGAAACTAAAATTCAAGTCCCAGATCACTCCATACCTTCTGTTTAACCTCTCTGTATCATCTTTCTTCTGTAAGAAGAGGATTTTTTTGTTGGTTGGTTGGTTGGTTGGTTTTGGTTTTGTTTGGTTTTGGTTTTGTTTGGTTTTGGTTTTGTTTTTACTATGTTGAATTTAGGTTGTTTGTATGTAGTTGATGGCACCTAGTGAAAGGTAATTCAGATCTCCATCTCATTCTTTAGATGTTACGGAAATATAAAATGTTATAAACAATTGCTACTAAAACTGGTTGAAAACCATATTTATGCGTTTTGAGAATGTTTTGTATTTGTTCCAAAAGCCAAAAACATCTGTGAGAAATGAACAAATCAGAGCCTGGAGCAAATCCAGATATAATTATGGGTTTTTTGGGGTTTTTTTTTGAGGTAGGATGTAGGAGCAGATAAAATGTATTAGATCATTTAGGTCAGCTTCCACAGGCCAGTTCATAGCACTTCAGTACTGAAACAGCTTCACATATGCTGCTTGTTGAAATGAGCACTCCTTTCACACTGCTTTCTCCTCAAACTTCTCATTTTTTTTTGACCAAGAGAAAGGCCTGGCATGTACTGAGGGTATGTGCCACTTAGGAAGCTGCAATGGGAGCAGGGGAAGGAAGGGTTGTGCAGACAGCGGAGTTGCCATAGTCAGAAGGCCACACTTGGGAATATTTAGGGAAAAGGGTTAGAATTAAAGGAGACTTTTCACTAATCCTAGAAGGCAAAACATGCTTAGGAAATTTTCCATTGGAGAAATAAGTTTTAATCACAGACAAACCTTTTTGTCAGGAGGTGTGAACAGTCTGAATGCCAAGCAAACCTAGATGCCCACTCATGTGATGGGGAATAAACCTATGTACGGACTTCAGGCAAATTGGAAAGCAAAATCTATTATACTTTTGCTTATTTGTTTAACTTCCTTCTAATTAATCAGGTGTGATGCATTACCCAGGGCTGTCTATATATTTACCTTACTATGTTTCATGCTACTCTTGAGATCCAGACCTTGATCTCTTTTACTGAAGCCCTCGATCTCTTTTAATGATATTTTAAAAGTGCATTCTGGATTACATTTTAGAGTTTACTGTATTTTTCTGTATTACAAGAAATCTGTTCCCTGGGCTAACAACTTGTTCAGTTACTGTAATACCTGTTCCCAGCACTAATATCTGGAAAAAGTGGTGACTAGTCTAGCTAGGGAGAGCTTCTCTTGGTGTCCTCTGGGCACAGAGTGCCTCTGTGTTGTCTCTTTATGCCCAGAGGAATATGTTTGCTTCCTGAACTCTGTACAGGAAAAAAAAAAGACCTTTCTGTGTTCACTTCTGTAGCTCTCACATGAACAGATAGATTTAACCTGCCCACCACAAGGTGCTTTGAAAATGGCGTATCTACTTGCAGTTTTCACTGTACAGAAAAAAAAATCTTTTGGATGACAATCCTTTTAATTATACATCACAGGACAATAAATTGCTTAGTGAGGATGTGCTGAACCACAGTAGAATATTTCAGGCAACTGGCAGGCAAGGCTGCCCTTGCTCTCAGTTTTATTACCAGTGTGGGTGTTTATTTCCCACCCTTTTCCTTCCAGGTCAGTAAATTCTGGTAGGGACCATTTACACTTTCTACGATCTGTGTTATCCAAAGCTATAAAGTTTACAAATGAATGGGGCAAACCTTGGCTGCCTAGTTTTCTGGGTCTTGCCGTTACAGTACATCCATCTTATTTACTTGCTAGCTCTCAAGAAGGCAATGAAGCATTGTGACTTCATGAGCAATATTAAAATATTCAGATTTATCCCTGTGACTGAGATTGATACCATCATGGATGCTGAGATCTGTCTTTCTGATATCTGTGGCAGCTGCGATCTCCCTGTTGCTCTGCATTTGATACAGTTATTTACAGCATGGCATAATGTGTATGAGAGAAACTCAGAAGAGAAAATTTGGTTTTGCCTGATTCCAAAAAGTTTTAAGCAATTCAACAAGGTACAGGCGCAGCAGAGACTCGGTGCTTTTATTTGTTTACCTTTCCCACTGGCAAGGTGGGTTTGAGTGATCGTGCAGGTCTTAAGAAAATGTTGTAGCCTCTCTTCACAAACTACAGATGTGAATTGTACAAAATAATCAAAATATTTCAAGGATGAACTGTATGTATTGTCAGTTTGGTTTGCAAATTACTACAAAGTTACATCAGTGCTTTTAAGAACTCCAGCAAACTGTATAAATAGGAAAGCTCTGCTACAGTAAGCAATACTTTTTGAGAGTATCTGGTGAGACCTCTACAGCAGTGACAGAAAGAGAAGAGAGGACATTGCTCTTGTTTTGTAGACACTTTTGTACTGTGTCCTGCACTTTGGTCATAACAACCCCATTCAACACTACAGGCAGAGTGGCAGAAAAGGACAACTTTCTGCCTGGCAGAAAAGGCTAATTGAACATAAGCCAGCAGTGTGCCCAGGTGGCCAAGAAGGCCAAAAGTATCCCGGCCTGTATCAGAAATGGTGCAGCCAGCAGCACTAGTGACTGTGTCCCTGTAGTCAGCACTGGTGAGTACAAGTAGTGTCTTTAGATTTGGGCCCCTCACTAGAAGGAGAACATTGAAGTGCTAGAATGTGTGCAAAGAAGGGCAACAAAGTAAAGTGTTTGGAGCACAAGTCATATGAGGAGCAGCTGAGTGAACTGGGTTTGTTTAATATGGAAAAGAGGAGGCTGAGGGGAAACATCATTCTCTACAACTACCTTTAAAGCAGGCTGTAGTGAGGTGGAAGTTGGTGTCTTCTCCCAAGTAACTAGCAATTCAAGAGGAAATGGCCTCAGGTTGCACCAGATGAGGTTTAGATTGGGTATTAGGAAACATTTCTTCACCAAAACAGAGGTCAGCCATTGGAACAGGCTGCCCAGGGAGGTGGTGGAGTCACTATCCCTGGAGCTGTTCAAAAATGTGTAGATGTGGCACTCCAGGACATGGTTTAGTTGACATGGTAGTATTGGACAGGTAGTTGGACTTGACGATCTTAGTGGTCTTTTCCAGACTTAAAGATTCTATGATTCTGTGATTCTCCACCCTACCCCAGCCACCTTTTCCCGAACAGTTCTCCAGCGCTTCAGTTGCACCAGTCTATTGCATGGTTCAAAGTTCTAAAAGAGGCTCTTTTGTTTTGAACAAATTGATTTTAGTTGTGGAAGTTCTACTTATTTCATCCAATGCTTAAATGACTTTTTGTGATCATCATGAAATTGCTCATCTCTGTCCAGTTTTGTCATGGCAAAGAGCAGTACACATATGCTGAAGCTGGCACAGTACTCTGATCATGAGTAGGCTGTAGGATCCTGTCATGTAGCAGCACTGGAAGACCCTGTGCATCTACCTTATGTAAAAATTTATAACCAGTTCTTCATCTCCACAAACCAGTTTTTAGATATGAATTGTCATACTCTATCAAGGAGCACAAGGAATGGGCTAAAGTGGTGTCCCAGGTTCAGCTAAGATAGAGTATTTTTCCTTCTAGCAGCTGATGTAGCGTTGTGCTGGGGATTCAGGATGAGAACAGTGCTGATAACAGACTGATGTTTTAGCTGTTGCCAAGCAGTCAAGGATTTTTCAGCTTCCCACACTGGCCCGCTAATGAGAAGGTGGGGTGCACCCAGGAAGGGGGAAGGCATACAGCCAGAAGGGAAAGGGACACAGCCAGGGCAGCTTATCCAGCCAAATAGATATCCATACCACACGATATCATGTTCCATTTATTGCTGGGGGGTGGGATGAGTGGCAGCTGGAGGGCAGCTAGGTGCCTGGTGAGGGCTTAGAGCGGCAGCTGTGGGGCCTTGGGTGGCAGCTGGAGGTCTTGTGCAGCATCAACTCTGGGGTGATTGCTGAACACCTGCCTATCAATGGTGTGTGAATGGATTTCTTGTATTGTTTTACTTGTACCTGTGGGCTGAGAGGCTAGGCAATTTGAGGGTCTTCTGTGGCAGCTGGGGAAGTCTCTTCCATGCAGCATCAACTTCAGGTGGAAAGAAACTGCATTGTTTGTCACTGTGAGCCCCAGTTATGTGCATTTCTCATGTGTCAACAATAACTGTCAGAAGGGAGCTCACAAAGAAATGACCTTGTACTGAGCATGTAGCAAAAGAATACACAGTTAAACTAAAAGTAAACATAGCAAACAGATGTCTGTTTTCCAGACTTCAAGAGTTTGCTCTAGCGAAGTACAAAAATGGCAGACCATGAATCTGTGCAAATCCATGTAACCTAGGCACTGAAAGCTAATTGAAACAGTAGTGACTGTTGATATGCTCTTGTAGTTTTAAACAAGAAATGAGTTTCCTTCAAAACCAGGAATACCTCCTAGAGTCTTAAGGATGTCTATCAATTTCATAGCTAGTCTTTTTCTTGCTGGGATTTCAAGTTTGCTATCTCTACTTGTGCTTTCAAGCCAGAGGGTAGGGTTTTCAAGAAGGGTCTTGAATGTAGATGAAGTTAAGGTGAAATTTAAAATTGCAGCCTTTTTTTTTCCCACCAACACTCTAGTTTACACTATCTTTCATGGCTGTGAAGTGAGGATGAGGTTTGTTGCATATTTTAAGCCATCTAATCAGCCTTCTGGCTTCCTTTTATAATTCTGAGGTGTTTCCAGAGGGCTTCTTCCCTATCCAAAGAATACATCTGTGATAGGTGCATTACAGAATCACAGAATCACAGAATTGTAGGGGTTGGAAGGGACCTCAAGAGATCATCGGGTCCAACCCCCCTGCCAAAGCAGGCTCCCTAGCTCATATTGCACAGATAGGCATCCAGATGGGTCTTGAATATCTCCAGGGAAGGAGACTCCACCACCTCCCTGGGCAGCCTATTCCAGTGCCCTGTCCCCCTCACTGTGAAAAAGCTTTTCCGCATGTTGGAACTTCCTATGTTCTAACTTGCAGCCATTGCCCCTTGTCCTGTCTCCACTAACCACTGCAAAGGGGCTGGCTAACTTGCCCTGCATCCCATACTTAAGATAATTGTAAACACCAATTAGGTCCCCCCTCAGTCTTCTTTTCTCCAGGCTGAACAGTCCCAGCTCTCTCAGCCTATCCTCATAGAGGAGATGCTCCAGGCCCCTAATCATCTTCGTAGCCCTTCTTTGGACTCTCTCAAGGAGATCCCTGTCCTTTTTACACCAGGAAGCCCAGAACTGGACACAATACTCCAGGTGGGGCCTGACCAGGGCAGAGTAGAGGGGGAGGATCACCTCCTTCGACCTTCTGGCTACACTCCTCCTGATGCATCCAGGATCCCATTGGCTCTCTTAGCCACCAGGGCACACTGCTGGCTCATAGCCAACCTGTCATCAACCAGGATCCCCAGGTCCTTCTCCATAGAGCTCTTCTCCAGCAGGACATCCCCCAGCCTGTACTCAAATGAACAGTTGTTCCTCCCCAGGTGCAAGACTTTACTCTTGCTTTTGTTGAATTTCATCCAGTTTCTCCCTGCCCAGCTTTCCTGGCTGTCCAGGTCTTGCTGTATGGCAGTGCAGTGTTCCTGCGTGTCAGCCACACCTCCCAGCTTCGTATCATCGGCGTACTTGCTGAGGGTGGATGCTATCCCCTCATCAAGGTCATCAGTGAAGATATTGAACAGGACTGGACCCAACACCGAACCCTGGGGAACACCGCTAGTCACAGGCCTCCAGATCGACTCTGCTCCTCGAATCACAACCCTTTGAACTCTGTCCGACAGCCTATTCTCAACCTACCTCACTGTCCACTCATCTCTCCCATACTCTCTCAGCTTTGTTATCAGGATGACATGGGAGACAGTATCGAAAGCCTTGCTGAAGTCAAGGAAGATGACATCTACTGTTCTCCCTTCATCTACCCAGCCAGTGATTACATCATAGAAGGCTATGAGGTTGGTCAAGCATGATCTCCCCTTGGTGAATCCATGCTGACTACTCCTCATGACCTTCTTCTTTTCCAATTGCTTTTAGATGGCATCCAGAACAAGCTGTTCCATAACTTTTCCTGGGACAGAAGTGAGGCTGACTGGCCTGTAGTTCCTAGAATCCTCCTTCTTCCCCTTTTTAAAGACTGGAGTGACATTGGCTATCCTCCAGTCCTTGGGCACTTCTTCTGTTCACCAAGACCTATCAAAGTCGATAGAGAGCGGCTCCGCAATCATTTCCACCAGCTCCCTCAACACACATGGGTGCATCCCATCTGGGCCCATGGATTTCTGTACATCAATCCCTTTGAGATGCTCCTGGACCACCCCCAACCAAAATGAAGCTCTTCATTTTCAAAACATTACTACTTTCATCCAGTGTCTGTGGGTTCCAGGGAGCCTTTGAAGTGAAGACCAAAGTGAAGGTGGCATTCAAGTATCTCCACCTTCTCATCATCCCCCATTACCAGGACATCCGCCTCGTTATTACTCTCTAGATGTGTCATTCTCTCTTTTTATTTACAATTTAAAGTAAGGGAATAACTATGTTAGACTACATGACTGAGGTTTTTATGGGTAAAGTTAGGTAAAGCATCTTATTCAAAAGGCTTTAAAGTTAGTAGAGAGTTTTTGCATGGATTGCTCAAGGCTTTGGATCACTTTAGAGCCCAGAAACCTGTGTTTGAATTCTACACTCTCCTGAATCAGAAGTTGCCAGACTGACTTAGAAGATTCCAAAAGGAAACTACTGTTTTGTGAATCACTGAGAATAAGGTTTGGCTGTGCATCTAACCTTCCCAGCTCCACTTACCTTTCCCAATACAGCTTGTTTGACCTGCTTTTTTACATGTAGCATTTTGTATGCATGTTGTTCCTGGTTCTGTTAGTTTGTCTGCTTATAGTCTCATAGAATCTTTTTTAAAATCAGGTTGTTGCATCTCACATGGCTGAGAAAATATGTGACTAAAGTAGAATAATAATGAACGCAATACAGAGGGTAGCATTTTATTGACAGGGTTTGTTTTCTATGTTTTTTTTGAGGGGCTAGACTATATCTGCATATTACATTACGTGGCATTAGATGACAGCATAATGCCTTGCCCTTTGTTTTGCTGAGCTGGAACTTAATATTCTTATGCTTTTGTTTCTGTTGTTCTTTAGGTTGTAAACTCTTAGGGAGGAATTGTCTTTTTTGATATTTGACAATAAAGCATTTGAAGAATAGTTTCCTCATACATACTGAGGGCACATCATGTTATTATCTATGAATAAAAAAACAAATCTGAGGGACCAGTAATACTATTAAAGGACAATTTTTCTACAAATATGCAAATGCTTTTTCTATTGTCTTACTATACTCCTGCAACCATTTTGAAGTATCTACCATTACAACATTTATTTGACATCCCTGTAGTGTGCCTATTTTCAGCACAGAGAATAATAGGAACAAAACAGCATAAAAATTCAGATACCTAACATACTTAGCAGTATCCCTAAGTTGTATCTTTAATCAAAGGAAAAAAATGCAGTTCCTCAAGGGTGATTTAGAGGAACCTTTTTTAGACTTGTTCTGAGTTGTCTTTTTAGAAGTCTTACTATGGTGATTCGACCCTGGTGGAGGCCAGATGCCCACCAAAGCTGCTCTATCATTCCCCTTTTCAGCTGGACAGGGCAGAAAATATATATTGAGGCTCAGGAGTGGAGGTAAGGACAAGGAGAGATCATTCCACAATGAGCAGCATGGGCAGAACAGACTCAACACAGAAGAAAGGAAAGAAAACTCTCTTTGACACTGGCCTGCACACCCAGTGACACCAGAGTCAGGTAATGAGAAATGTGACCAGATCTTAAAACACCTCCCCTCACCCCTCCCTTCTTAGAAGACTTCACTTTAGTCATGATCTCTCAGTTCCTCGCTAGTTGTTTTCCTTCTTAGCTGGGGGGTTGTATTTCTCACACTCTTCCTCTGCTGCACAGAGGTGTCTCACCTATGGGAGACAGTCCTGAATGAACTTCCAACATGAGTCTTTTCCCACAGGGCTTCAGCTCTTCACCAGCTGCCCTGTTGTGGATCACTTCTAGGGGTCCAGTCATAAATCATAGAATGTCTCTTAGTCTATCAGGCCCAGATTGTTCCAGCCTGGTCCCCCACAGAGTCACAAGCCCACCCCCCCTAGCAAACCTGCTCCAGCGTGGATCTCTCTCACTCATCTCTGTGTCTCTGTCTCTCTCCATGGGCTGCAAATGCTGACAGAGGCTTGCTCCAACGCAGGTCACAGCATCTCCTGTCTCCACCTGCTCCTGCGTGGGGCCTCTCCATGGGCTGCAGGTGGGGTCTCGGGCTTTTCCATGGACTGCGGGGGGTCACCCTCTCCACCATGGTTTCTTCACAGGCTGCAGGGGCATCTTTCTCTCCGGCACCTGCAGTGCCTCTTCCCCCACCTTCTTCACTGGTCTTGATGTCTGCGCAGTTTCTTACAACTTCTCACTCCCTTCTCTGATAGCAAAAAGCAGCTGGTTGCTTTTTTTTCTCCTAAATGTGACTCCCAGTGGTGCTGTGACCATCGCTGATGGGCAGAGCCTTGGTCAGCAACAACTGCATCCTTGAGCTGGCTGGTGTTTGCTCTGTGGGGCCTGCAGAGAGCTCCTGGCTGCTTCTTGCAGAAGCTACCCCTGCAGCCCTCCTCCTCCATCCGAAACCCAGCCATGCAAAACTACAACACTTACCATCTACAGCTTCCAAAGGGCTGGGACATTGACTTAAAGAATGATTTTAAATCTTAGCTGATGCTCTTAGATGTCTGTTTCTTCCATGTCAGCCAGTTGAACTGGGTTTGCTCGACACTTGGGCTACCTCAGTACCACCACATAGGCCAGACCCATTTCTGTGGAGCTTCCAAGCTTCTGTTTTGGTTTCATCTCTGTCTATCCTCATTACTTTCTGACAGCAGGAATTCAGCTGAATTCGGAGAACCCTAACTTTTTCAAGCTGCTTTAGAGGTATATATTATAGAATTGTGATGGGAAAAGTAAGAGCTGTGCTCACCTTTACCTTTAAATGTCCACACATCTTGGTAAGAGTTTTTAGCATAATATTTTCCTAATTTTATTTTCCATTCCTCTGGTATGTGTATTTTACCTTTGTAGATATGCCTTGCACACACACTGAAATACCCTGTGCCATCTCTAAATTCTGTAAAAGGGGAGGAATGTGGATTGGAGCTCTCATTTCCATGCAAAAAAAAAAAGCTTAGTGTGACTTCTGTACAGCAGAAAGTTCTGTATGTGCTTTAAAACCAAGAAGATATTCTTCCTGTCACTTTTTAAATCACCTGTCACTCAACTTGGTAATCAGACTCTGGAGAAGTTCTTAAAGAAAATAGTGTATGCAATAATGACAGGTTGTTTTTTATACTAATCTTTGTCTATGTACATGTCTTTGAAAACAGAAACATCTATGAGAGAAGTTGTATTAAGAAGCTCCTTCTGTTTTTATAAAACTGGTGAAATATTTTACAAAGAATCTGCCTACTCAGGCAAAATCTGCTCTGTGCTGTTAACAGCATGAAGAAGCTACCATCCTTAGAGTTTTTGTTCTAATGAGGATTTTACAATTCAGTCTTCCACCGTTGAGATAAGAATGACAAAGAAACAGTTTAGGAAAATGGAGGTAATTACAATACTATTGTTTCTTAAAAAGCAGCAGCAACAGTGTTTTAAGATAAAACAAAAGGAAAATAGAACATATGACAAAATTATGGAGAGATCATAGTAAGAAGAGGAACAAGAAGAGGAACATCAGATGAATTATTTTTGGGCTTGTACTGGGTGAAACAAAATCTTCTTGAGGGTTCCTACTCTATTGAGAAAGTAGTTAGCTATCTGAATGTGCTAAAAAGAGGATACAAGAATGAGTGTCCTCACAGGTGTAGATTGTGCTAGTAAGATGCAGTTAAGACTGCAAAGGAGGACAAATTTCTCTATTGCAAAGAGGAATAAGATGAGAAGCAGCAGAGCAGATACTCTTCTGAAAGGGAAGAAACATTATATCTGTTTGAACCAGTCTATTGAGGAAACAGAATGGCACCAAGGAAAAACCAACTAATCCTCCTCTTTGTATAATTGCTACTAACCCTAACAGCAGTTGTGCAATTGTATTCTCTGGCTGGCTTTTCCTACTTGGGTTTAAGATGAAAGGCAGGAGCGGAGTGAACTAAGACGCTTCAAGAACTACATGAAAAATTGAGTTTGAGATTGTTTTATATAGGGAAATCTTGGCAGTGCATCAAACCGTATCACTATCCAGTTGGTGTGCAACCGCAGTTAGAGTCAGGAAGTGCTACAAAATGCTTTAGAAGATGTTGGCTGTAGTTGTTCAACAAATGAAGGCCAAATTAGATTAATGACATTGCAACTCCTCACATTCGAGGAAATCATTCTGATTAAATACAAATATGTTAAAATTCTATTATTCTTAAAAAAAACCCCAAAACAATTAATTCTGTCTCAACTAAGATACCAATTCTCTAATAGGATGGAGTCCAGCAGATGGAAATTTAATGCTGTGATCAGATGGATCATGCCTGATTTCTAGCATTGAACACAGGATAGGTATTTGAGATAAATTCTTTCCTCTTTGCAGAGACACTTGGCACCAAACTTGGTTGGTATAAGTGAAAAATTAATTGGGTTGGTGGCAAATTTTCCTGTGGATGTTTTGTGATAGACCTATAAGATGATGCTGTAAGCACTTCCCCGGGTTTCCTCATGCTTTACAGCTTTTTAGGACTGATGTAAACTTGTGTGACAGGTGTAAGATGCAATGTACATAATGTGGTCTTTTCGTGACATGGTAACTATTCACATAAATTTTGGTTCCTATGCTGAATTCAGCAGAGACTGAATTTTATTTTTTCTTAACAATCATCAAGAGAGATAGAACAGGGATTCAAAAAAATTTCTGGATTCACCATTTACCTGAATGAATATCATATGACTACATAATTTACCTTTGTTCATATGAATGAAGTGGAAGAGAAAGACAATGTTTTTAAATAAGGAGCTGAAGTTTAGCAGGTGGTAGCAGGTGCACCATGAAACCAATGTATTATTAAATAAACTACAAACCAATGACAAGTTGGTGTGATTGTCAGGGGTTCCTAAAACAACCTGTTTTGCCTCCTCATACTTTCTTTTTTTCCACCCTCAGCAGATAACAAAATTGTAAATGAAACCCCTTTACAGCTGATGTTTACTGGTTTTTTCATCATTCTCAGTGTAAGGGTTCCATATAAACACTTTTTTGCAATATCAATTTAGGATTGCAGTCCTTGATTTTGAATACATTTAAGTAATTAGCAGACAAAACACTTTACAAGAAACCTTCAATCTTAATAGAATAATTTTCTGGGATGTATTACAGACCTACAATGTCTTGTTTTGAATACTTTGCTGGAAAAAAACCCCAAAAACCAAACCAACATTTTTTAACCTTTTCTGCAGCATGGTTTATTGTTCACCACCATATATCAATCTCAAATGTTACAGCTCTGATTCTCTATTTGTAAGGGACAGTAGTTTACTCTTTGTGTCACAAAATTAATTTTGGGACATTGACAAAGACTCAGTGTCAACAAAAGTTCCCCAATTTATCCCAGATTGTTTGGGCTGACAGGAGAAGGGTTTGTCTCAAAACCTTGAGCTGTTATAAGAATATACAGGCAGTCTTTGTATCAGATGCCGGACTGACACAGATGAGGAAGTGTTCACATAAGAAGTGTTTCTACATGAACAGCACTCCTCTGAGCTCCCTCTGCTTCAGCATAAATTGTGTGTCTCCTCAAACTTTTTTACTGCCCTTGGCATTAGGTTTTGAGTTTGTCTTGGTATTAATCCTGAGAGACAAATGAAGATGTAGAGCTCTGGTTCAGTGTTAGGTATTGCTATCGCTTTCTAACTTGAGCCATGAGCCAGAGTGAGGTATGGAGCAAGTGTTTTGAGGCTGAAAGCCTTTGTGTAACATGTTATTTAGAGACTTCTAGGAGAGTCCAATGAAGGTCCAAAGCAGAAATATACTGTAGGTTCTGACAGGTTGACAATTTGCTTGTGGTGATTGAAGAATAAGCAATACTGGAGAACTGAAACAACAGCTCACCAGAAAGGAAGAAATACCCTCTCCCAAACATATGTTGATGACATTCAGTTCCTCTGTGTTTTGGGTTTAATATCAAAACGTCAAAGCTTCTTATAAAGTCACTGGAGAGTTATTTGCTCTATGGTTAGTAGAGCCCACAGGGTTGTTGGACTAATGCTGCATTAGATACAGCAGATTTACAGCCATGTAATTAATTCTCTGGGCTCTGTTAAGTTGTGATATTGAGAGACACAGTCACTCAGAGCCAACTGGGATGCGCAGAGATATCTGGGGCCTCTCCCTGAGGTTGGCATATATGAAGTGGGGTCTACAAGAAAGCTGGGGAGGGACTTTTTGGAAGGACATGTAGTGATAGGGTGAGGGGGAATGGTTTTAAATTGGAAGGGTGTAGATTTAGATTGGATATTAGGAAAAAAATCTTCACTACAATGGTGGTGAGGCACTGGAACAGGTTGCCCAGAGAGATGGTGGATGTCCCCTTCCTGGAGGTGTTCAAGGGGAGATTGGATGGGGCCTTGAGCAGCCTGGTCTGGTGAGAGGTGTCCTTTCCCATGGCAGGGGAGTTGGAATTTGATGATCTTTAAGGTCCCTTCCAACCCTAACAATTCTACGATTCTATGATTCTATGGAAGGCGTGGAGGTCTTCTCTGCTTGTGTCTGTGTCACAAGTGGGATGCCCTTATGTGTCTGAAGTGACACTAGATACCTCAGTGCAGGCAACTAAATGGTGTCCTGGATCTTTATTTAAGGAACTCAGAGAACAAGTGCACATGGACAAAGCCACGAGCACCACAAATTAACATGTCTGTGACAGCATTCAGACTGTACTTCTTGAACTGAATCTTACCCAATACCTATACCTATAAGGTCTTTCAGCCTTCGGTTCAATTTCCTTGAAGCCCAATTCAGGCCATAGAGCTGTGTGACGTATTCTGAGAGAAAAGCCTGGGTGTCTATCCAGGACCTACACTGTTTGGTAAAAAAAAGGGTATTCCTTGAGCCACGGGGAAGGATGACAAGTTACTGATTCTCCAGTCGCCCATATGTAAAATATACACTACAGCTCAGTCCTCTGCTCCAAGTAATTTATTAGAAGTGACCCAAGTTGGCACATTCTGCTTTAGACACAAGTAGAAACAGTGTAGTGTACTGAGTATGCAGTATATGTATAGAGTAGTATGTAGTGAGTAGCAGTGAACTGGTATTTCTGATGAGCTGAAGACAGATCAAAATACAGCCTGGCTGAATAAGAAGACATATCTGTCCATAAAATATTGATTGATAGATTAATTGATGTGTTATGAGCACAGCCATTGATGTAAGTTATTTCCTCTGGAATAATTCCTTTTTTTCTTTATGCCAGTAAAATATCTCATCTAATTATATCTACAGCAGAGACGCTGTATGCAATTTATCTATTTTCATGCTCTAAATTTTTATATATATTCTTCCAAATAGATTATGCTGCACTATTTTGTTATAGGAGCACTTGAAAATCCAGATTCCAATCATAATATTTGCTGGGTAAATTTCCTGTAGTTACTCTGGATTTTCTTTGATGAACCCAGAACTCTGTCCGTGCTTTTAGTTTTGTTACAGGATTTTGATTTTTTTTTTTTAATGTTAAAATGGACCAGATTTCCCCCCTCCCCCCCAAAAAGAATAAAAGCACAAATGGATGGCTCTTTGCCTATGCTACCAGGCCAACTCCTTGAAGCAGTCATATGTAATTATTTTTCCGAAAGCGGCTTGGATTTTTTGTTGCTTGTGTTCTGCAGTGTATCTATGGAGGAACACCTCTGTTGCAGTATACTGTCTAAAAGTGAAGTAGAACATATTGACACATAAGACAGACTGCAACAGATTGCATAATGGAATTCCACACAATGAGGCTGACCTCCGTTTGTATCCCTTTTATCTTAGCAGTGCCGAGGCACAACCTTCGCTGCAAGATAATAAAACACTCAGTGTGATCCAGATTGTTCTTTAATGAAAGGATTCTCCCCTTGCCTGGTTATAAGATTTGGCTAATGCAGGAGGAGGCTACAGCCAGCAAGGTCTTTCACATGTAATGTATAATTGATGCAGGATTTGACTGGCAGCAAAGACTCATCTTCTAAAGTTATTTTTATCAGCCCTTTCCTCAATGTGGTCTCTCTATTCTGGCTTACAGTTTAATGATGAAAAGTCTTTTGAGAAAAATCCTTATTTTATTAATGAGAGCTTTCTTGATTTAACAAAATAATAATTCTTTCTTTATAAAAGGCCAGCTGCTGCTTTTCATTTGTGGCTGATCTGCCAATATGGATATTTTTACTTATTAACACTGCGAATCTGGAATTTATTTGCTACTGTATACATTGAAGCAGCAGATGAAGATTTTAACACACCCAAACTCCCTTGTTCTTATTTGTCTATGTACTATTGGACTTCTACTCATCAAATTTACACTGATGTAAGTCAGAGTGAAAGGTATTCAGCAACTTGATAGTCAGCTACTAAGTGTTAAGCTCTGAATGAGGAAAAACTCACCATTTTAATTATTTAAAGATCTGAATATGTATGTGAAAGACTTTTTAACAGAGCATTGATAGAGAAATGCATTCTTCCAATTAAAAATTATGTCTCTAGTGATATTATTACAGTATATGCAAGTTAAAATTTTCCTGAAGCTACTAAATTTACATGTGGACATGAAAACAGGGAAAACAAACATCAGCTATACTCCCCAGCTTGGAAGAAGAAATGCAGAGAATTGAGGCCACAACTGAAAACAGACTTGGAGTACAAGCCTAGCCAAATAGTCACTGTTGAAGGAGATTTGGGGAGATTTTATTTCACCTGTTTACTGATGTCCATTACTGCACAAGACAAACTCATGTTCAAGGACAATATTCATCTGTTTCTTCTGAGTTATACGTATTTTCTGTTCTGCTATATTACAAAGAATTGTCTGCAATTTTACCTGATGAGAAAAGATCAATATTTCAAAGTGAATGCCAATCAAACAAATCAATGCCATTCTAACTAATGAAAGTAACCTACCAACAGAGAAACAGTCCTCTGCTTTAGTGCGATTCAAAAGAAAAACTGGTTACCATCCTGATAATCCGGATTACCACTTTGGCATGTAAACATGTGGATGGGGCTGTTTACCACCTCTGAACAGGTGGTATGTGGGATGTTCTTGGAGCTGCATTCCAAAAGAGAGTTTTTGAACTTGTGGGGGAAAGTAAGGAGTACTTTTGGTTGTAGAAGAGAAATTGTAGGGGACAAAGTGTTCAGGCAAAGGAAACTATATTAGATACACACAGTATAAGAAAAGTTCAGGCAAAGTTTTGCTTACTACTTTGACAAGCTCACCAATGATTTTTTAGCTTTCAGAAAAATGCTGTATTGCTGTTGGCTTTGTGATGGAAGTTATTTTTCATAGCAAGGAGGACTCAAGGGAAGCTGCTCTGAGAGGTCATCACAAATCAGGAAACACACTCCTTGTGCAGCTTGCAGCAGCTCCTTATCTACACTGGGCAGGCCTGTGGTAGAGAAAAGGGTGAAAAGTGTGTGGTCTACATAAGGGACTTGTATCCTGGGCAAGAATTTGAGATATAAGGGATCCAGACATATTTTGCTATTTCAAGGCCCGTGCATTCTTTCCTAAACTTTATACACATGGAGACTCTGATAACACTGTCCTGGGTTCAGCCCAGCAACAGGCTATGTTTGCTGATGAAAGTATTCCACACCAATTGCGTCATAATCAGGTGGTCCGGTCCTGGCCGAAACAGCTCCGGACCCAGCACGGGAAGTTCCGGGTACAAGCAGGAGGAGTTCCAGTTCAGACAGGCGCAGTGCCGGTTCCGAGTCTTCCCTCTTCCTCTTTTTGGATCGATGTGGCGGCGGTGGTCAGGGGGGTTTGTAGCGCTGGGGCTCGAGTTCTGCGCGCGGTCCTGAATCGGCAGCGGTTCGGGCACGGCTCAAATTACATAGTGTGGTGAGGGGTTACACTGTATATAATAGCACTGTAGTTAGTTGGTTTTTTGTATCTTTTCCTGTTGTTTTAGTAAACTATCCTTATCCCAACCCGCGGGGCTTTGGGTTTTTTTCCCTTCCTCGCAGCTCCTCCGTTCGCCCATCCCCCACCTCTTAAAGAGACAGGAGACTTTTTCTAACTTTTGTGGCACCCAGCTCTCAGCTGAGGTTCAAACCACAACAAACACAAACCAAACCTTCTGGCAACAAACCTCTCCCCTGCAATGACAGGCAGATGAAATCCTATGAAGAAAAGTCATCTGACATTTTTTCGTATGTCTTCCTTTCTTCCTGCAGATATGCTGGATGGCTAGTCTATAGGAGGTAAAAATACATGTAAAAAATCATCCTCAGAGAGCTCTTCTTACACTGTCCTTTTTTTACTAATTTGTTGCATCCAAGCTACAGAAGTTGCTTTAACTCCAACCAATTTATTGTATTCAAAATCTTGTAGGCAGAAGCAACGCACTTTGTATGCATAGTCATGGTTTTATTATTAGTCTAATTAATGTCATAACAGCCTAATCAGGGAATTATTATTATTCCAGTAACACTGATATTAACACAATGCAAATTATATACAGCTAAAGTGATCTGTACGCAAGCTTTCTGGTATTTAGCCCATTCTCTGATGTTATTCTCACCTTTTCTATTATCCCTCTGGATCTTTCAGCCAGAGGTGAAGGGTATAGGGAGTCTTCACCATCACGAACCATTCACTGGGAAGAGCTGACGGTGGCTGTTTCTTCCTCCTCCCTCTCAGATTTTCTTGTGGTCATCTGTGTATGTTTACCGACATTTGTATGTGTTTACACTTTGCATCTGAATTTACTGTGTATGGTACATGTGTTCTATTCACATTGGATACTTATTCTTTGTTTGTTACCCCTTTTTTGTCCAGATCTGTTCATAGCCCTAGCCCTCTGTTGTAGTCCCATGCCTGTACTTTCCAGTCCTCTGCTATTGCACCATCCATATCCTCTGTGTGCTGTGTTTTGCTCATTAGAGTTAAACAAGCTCATTCAAAGTCCTGAGACCTGTGTCTTTATATAACATAAAGCCTACAGCTCATTAGAAGCAACCACAATGCTACACTTACCTTGCTGTTAGGCTACATCTTTGCATTGGGCTTGTGTCCTCTGAGGCAGTAGAGCTCATGGGAAGTGTCGACCAGTCAGACTCACCTCTGTGCCTGGTAAGGTTTTAGAGCCTCCTAGGAGACATTTTGAAGCATATGGAAGATGGGGTTAGAGACAGTCAATATGGCTTCACCATGTTGGTGAAGGACAAGTCATACCAGACTAATCTAGAGCTCTTCTATGGTGAAGTTACAGTGTCAGTGGATAAGGAAAGAGCCATGGATGTCATAAACCTAGACTTTTTAAGGACTTCGATATAGTCCTCCAAATCTCCCTTACCCCTAAATTGGAGACATATAGCTTGGTTTTCCAGGAGTACTGTTAAATGGATGACTCAGATGGCTGCATCCAAAGAGCTACAAATGCTCAATGTCAAAATGGAAACAAGTGATGAATGTTATCCCTCAAGGGTTTATACTGGGACCAATACTATTTAGTATCTTCATCTGTAGCATAAACAATGAGATTGAGTGCACCTTCAGAAAGTTAGCAGATGATACCAGGCTGACTAGTACAGTTGGTTGATGAGAGGGAATGGGTGCCATCCAGATGGACCTTGACATGCTCGAAGAGGGAACCCATGTGAACCTTATGAGGTTCAACACAGCCAAGTGCAAGGTCCTGCACATGGGCCAGGGAAATCTCCAGTATCAGTATAGTCGAGTGTATGAAGGAATTAAGAGCAGCCCTGCAGAAAAGTACTTGGTAATATTGGTGTCCCAAACATAAGGACATGGAGCTGTTAGAGCAGATGCCCATGAAAATGATCAGATACTTGGAACATCTCTCCTAAGAAAGAAGGCTGAGTTGGGCTTGTTCAGCCTGGAGAAGACTCTGGGGAGACCTTGTTGTGGTCTTTTGATACGTAAAGGGAGCTTGTAGGAAAGATGGAGAAAGACTTTTTACCAGGGCCTGTAGTGATAATACAGAGGGCAATGATTTTAAACTGAAAGAGGGGAGATTTAGAATGGATATAAGGAATATGTTTTTTTGTGATGAGTGTGGTGAGACAGTGGAACAGGTTTCCTAGAGAAGTTGTAGATGCTCTATCCTTGGAAGTGTTCTAAGCCAGGTTGGATGGGGCTTTGGGTAATCTGCTCTAGTGGAAGGTGCTCCTGCCCATGGTGGGGGGTTGAAACTAGATGGACTTTGACGTCCCTTCCAACTCAACCCAATCTATGATTCTATGAAGGGGCAGTTAAGATGGTGCAGGCTCCTCTGCTCCTTACCTGTCTTCAGGGCAGGCAACTCCTGTGTGAGTGCTGCAGGCACAACCTATCCTTTGTCTTTCAGTATGTTCAGGAGAGCCAAATTTAATTGCCAGTAAGAAGCCAAAGTTAAGTCAAGCAAAATAAATAGAAAAGCAGGTACACACTTTTATTTCCTTCATTTCTTTGTCACTTGCATTGAGGGAGGGTGAACTCACAAGCTGCTCTTGTTTTATATTCCTTCTCTCTGTATATAATTGAGCGCTGATTGCCTGATGTCTGATTAGCTCAGAACAGAAGTAAATAACTGGTGAGAAAGGATGGTTGCTATGGTGCTGGGTGCTAAAGCTGTAAGATTCCTAGTCCTGAGTAGAGAGAGATTTTTGTGTGGAGGGTTTTTGGTTTTGTTGTTTGAGATTTTTGTTTGTTTGATTTTTTAAATTCATGACTAGTACAAAACCAACTCCCATTTCTTGTGGTCACCATCTGCTTTTTCTCTTTTTCCTTTTTTTTCTTTCCTTGTCTGAACTGTCCCTCTCTGTTCTCCCTCAACACCTGTTTCGTTAAGTAGCCATTTCCCTACAGTTTTGAGACACAAATGTGAACTGACACTGCTAGTCCCTTGATAAAGGCATTTTTAATGCTTGAACAACTCCTAGCTGTAGAGTTAAAACAGGAAAAAGAATTTGTTTTCCCCCTTCTGACAGAGATTTCAGTCCCAAAACAAGATATTACATCAAAATAATTGTTTTGATGATTTAACATAACAATAATAAGCATGATGATAGTAAACATTATTTTATTCAACTTACAGTGTCTTTATTTGCTATAACTGTGCTAAAGACATTATGGTTTCTTTTTCCCTTCATGCTGAAGTGTGTAATCTCTTTGATCAGAGAATGGACACAATCCATTCTGCTTATCAATATGAAGAAATCCGGAGTGACCAAAAGACATGCATAATCAGATAATTATATTTATTAGTTATGATCACAAACATTAGGACCTCATCCTCTGATATTTATTTACACAGGAACACATTCTGTAAATAGCCATTGCTCCACTGACATGAAAAGGTTGGTATCAGTTGAAATCGTGTGAGAATATAGAGCAACACAGATGGAATTATTTCCACTTAGATATGACCAAGAGTGACAAAAAACACTGACCTCCAAATATTTTGTTCCTTTCTGATTTGGTTAAATGTCAGTGAATGCAAAAGCTTCTGGGCCCCCACCTTTGTATCCCAACCTTTAACATGTGAGGAACTGTCAGCACTAAGATGTTTATTTATACTGTCCAGAGAAGAGTGCATGTCCACTAAAAGCCTGTGGTCTGATTTTGCTTTCATTTTATGTCTGACACCCATTTCCCCAGGAAAATGAAAGCATTCATGTCTTATTTCAAGCCTCAATTTCCAGAGCTGCCACCAATCTAGGTGATCTCTCTGAAAAGCCACCTCAGTTTGAAAGAATGGCTTCTGGGCAGTACAGATGTGTGAATACCTTTGAAAATATGAAGCAAACAAATACCCATCCTTGCTTACTGTTGCAGGGATGATTCCACATGCTCCACTGTCAAGAAAGCCACCAGAAAGGTCTGAGATGACAGCAGTTGTAAAGCGATACATTGGGTGCACATGCAAAAAGGATTTGCCTTTCACATTGGGTTTCTCAGCATGTCTGCAGAGGAGGTTGCTCAAGCACGTTGAAGAAAAAGTTGTCAGTATTTGTTCTCTGGTGTTTCCTACAATGTGTAAGTGCTTTCTAGACAGGTGCATCACTCACACGTATTGAGTATCTTGATATCTCATTCTCTGACAAAAATCATGAACATGTGTGAATTTTTTTTTTCTTTTTTTTAAAATTTATTTTTTCATTTTATTGCTGCAGTGTTTAGAATATCCTACAAATTCAGGGTGTTGGGGGATTAAATGCAACTTAAATGAGTAAGTAAGTACTTTCCTGATCCCAGAGAAACTACAGTCTAAAAATTAAAGGTCGGTAACAGAAAGAAGGAGAAGGCAGACTCTAGACCATGTCAATGCTTTCCACTTCCCAGCTCCGACTGTGCTGCCTAACTTGCTCTCAACAATATGATATTTCATATAGTTTTCTCCCTTCTTGATTCTACTTGTAGTGGTTTATATCCTGCTTTGCTTTTACTACTATAATCTGTATTGTTTATGCTATCTTCATTTTCTGTCAGCACGGCTTTCCTATTCCTGCTTTACTGTACTGTATTGCCATATAAATAACTAAGGAGGAGGCAGCTGTAGCAAAAATCTGAGCTGTGCTGGGTTTTATAAATTTCTCTTGTGAAAATTAGAAATCACTTGACTAATATAAATTACTTTGCTGGATGAAAATCCTGACATGAAAGTGAGTCTTGCTAGTGCCTGGGAGGGAATAGAAACAGGCACTGAATTTGGTGCTGTTGTGTCAGGAATGTATCTCCCATTAATTTCTGGAAGGATAAAGCACATCGTCAAACATCTTATCAGAGATGCAGATTTCTTTAATCTTGAAACAAAATGACAAAAAAACCCCATAAAACAAAATCAGGCACCAGGTGAAACAAAACCAGCCAAAAATCAACAAGATGCCAAGCTTTTATCATACCACTGTGAAAGATATAGTCCGATAACTCATGGTAAATTACTGTGAATTAATCATCACTTTAGTGAAGATACATTGGACAATAATTCTCTGGAGTCCAGTTCTATAACATGCTTTTATAGGAAAGCTTGGTGTTTCTGGGAGATGAGTACTCTGTATTTCTCATGAGAAATCACTGGGATAGATATCAGAGACTGGCTGAGCTGCTTTTGTTTAGCGTTTTCAATACTCAAGCATTGTGATTATAGCAGAGAAGTGCAATACTTCAGAAAGCAAAGGGGATATTAAATTGTAGGGAAACTGGAAGAAATGATGGGCCATCCTATGTATACACTTGACAGTACATTGTTGAGCTAGGTTGATTATTATGAAAGGCAGAGGAGTGAATTTGAAGGAAATGCATGCCTGCATCTGAGATGTATATTTGAACAGTAACAGATCTGGGATTGTAACCTGTCCAATAGTGAGCTGTGCCTGGGTTACTCAGAGCTTGTGCCACCAGGCTGGAGCACTCACCTTTCTCCACCAACACAAATGACATAGGTGCGAGGAGGGCCACTGTGCAGTTCTAGTGACTTCCAATATATTCCAGTTCCGGTCTTTTTCCCTGTATCAGCCCTCTGCTAGATCTCTTTAACCAAACAAAATAACTTCCACTACCCAGTGTTTAAAATACTCACCTGGATTGCCCCCTAGGTTTCTCAGATAATTTGTAATTCTCATTTGCTTGTCTCTATCTCTTGTGGAAATGTTGCAATATTACTTTAAATATCACCCGGTGGACATAAAATTGGCAGTGGTGCTGCAAACAAAAAATATTAACAAGCCATTAGGTCCTTAGTAGAAAGGAAGCATAACTACACAACTCCCTGAAAGTCCTGCTGTGATTTAACAGAGGTGGTTTTAAAGAATTATTATGCAGGATGTGTCCTTGTTAATGCTTTCAAGTTCCTGGTTTGATTTTTCTATGCTTGCCTTTAGAAAATGAGCAAGTTGGAGCATAAAGTGGGAAGCGCTCCACAAAACTCTCCAAATGCTTACAGCCTACAAAAAGCCAACCCAGTTTCTGCAATAATTCTTCATGCAATGTCAGCTTGTGCATTCTGAAACACTTGGATAGAAGTCTGGTTACGGAGAGATCTGGACAGGCTGGCTAGATAGGCCAAGGCCAATGGAATGCGGTCACACAAAGCCAAGTGAGAGGGCTTGCATTTGTATCATAATAACCCCAAGCAGTGCTACAGGCTTGGGGAAGAGTGGCTGGAAATCTGCGTGCCTGGAAGAGAGGACCTGGGGGTGTTGATTGACAGCTGGCTGAATATGAGCCAGCAGTGTGCCCAGCTGACCAAGAAGGCCAACCGTATCCTGGCCTGTATTAAGAATAGCATGGTGAGTAGGACTAGGGAAATAATTGGGGAAGAACTCTTCACAAGGGACAAGAACTAATGGTTTTAAAAATGGGATACTTAGGTTGGATAGTAGAAAAATAATCTTCTCTATGAGGGTGGTAGATCACTGGAACAGGTTGTTCAGAGAGGCAGTGGAGGATCCAGCCCTGGGAATATTCAAGGACAGGCTTGATGGGGCTCTGAGCAACCTGATCTAGTGAAGATGTCCCTACTTACCCCTGCAGGTAAGCTTACCCCCTGCAGGGGGTTGGACTAGATGACTTTCAAAGGTCCCTTCCAACCTTACACATTCTATGATACTAATTGCCTGTCTCGACTCAGCACTGGTGAGGCCTCACCTTGAGTACTGAGTTTGGCTTTAGGCACCTTGCTACAGAAAAGACATTAGGGTGCTGGAGTGTGTCCAGAAAAGGGTGATGAGGCTGGTGAGGAGACTGGAGAATAAATATTATAGAAGCATCTGAGGGAACTGGAGTTGTTTCATCTGGAGAAAGGGAGGTTACAGGGAGATCTAATTGCTCTCTACAACTACCTGAAAGGAGGTTGTGAAGGGGCGGGAGGTGATCTTTACTCCCTAGTGATGAAATGGCATCAAGTTACACTGGGGAAGTTTAAATTGGATATTGGGAAAAACTTCTTCACAGAAAGGGATGTTAGGCATTGGAATGGTCTGCCCAGGGAAGTGGTTGAGTATCCATCCCTGGAGGTACTTAAAAGACTGTTAGATGTCAGCTGGCTAACATTTAAACAGCACTTCTTCCAAGCACAGGAACATCCCTTTGAGTAAGAAATCAGGAAAGAGAGGCAGAAGACCTACATGGATGAACACAGAGCTATTGAGTAAACTCAAAGAGAAGCAGACCTATGAATTGTGGAAAAAGGGTCTGAGCACCTGGGGAGAATACAGGAATGTGGTCAGGGCCTGTAGGGATGCAACTAGGAAGGCTAAAGTCCTCTTGGAAATGAAGCTGGCAAGGGACATAAAGGATAATAAAAAGAGGTTTTTTAGATATATGAATAGTAAGAGGATGACCAGGGATAATGTAGGTCCCTTGCTGAATGAGGAGGGTGTCCTGGTAATGGGGGATGCTGAGAAGGTGAAGATACTGAATGCTGCCTTTGCTTCGGTCTTCACTTCAAAGGCCCCTTGGGACCCGCAGATCCTGTATGAAAGTTGGAGTGTTTGGGAAACAAAGAGTTTCCCTCTGATTGAGGTAGGGGAGGTCTAGGAGCGGCTCAAAGGGATTAATGCACACAAATCCATGGGCCCTGATGGGTTACATCCACATGTGCTGAGGGAGCTGGCGGCGGTGATTGCTGAGCCGCTCTCTATCATCTTCAACAGGTCTTGGAGGACAGGAGAAGTGCCTGAAGACTGAAGGATATCCAATGTCACTCCAGTCTTTAAAAAGGGCAAGAAAGAGGAACCTAGTAACTATAGGCCAGTCAGCCTCACCTCTGTCCCAGGAAAGGTAATGGAACAGCTTGTTCTGGATGCCATCTCCAAGCAATTGGAAGAAAAGAAGGTCATGAGGAGTAGTCAGCATGGATTCACCAAGGGGAAATCATGCTTGACCAATTTCATAGCCTTCTACGATCTCATAACAGGATGGGTAGATGGAGGGAGAGCAGTGGATTTCATCTACCTTGACTTCAGCAAGGCCTTTGATACTGTCTCCCATAAATCCTGATAGCAAAGCTGAGAAAGCATGGGATAGATGAGTGGACAGTGAGGTGGGTTGAGAATTGGCTGTCGGACCGAGCCCAGAGGGTTGTGATTCGAGGAGCAGAATCTGACTGGAGGTCTGTTACTAGTGGTGTTCCCCAGGGTTTGGTGTTGGGTCCAGTCCTGTTCAATATCTTCACTGACGAACTTGATGAGGGGATAGCATCCACCCTCAGCAAGTACGCCAATGAAGCAAAGCTGGGAGGGGTGGCTGACACGCAAGGACACTGCGCTGCCATACAGCAAGACCTGGACAGGCTGGAAAGCTGGGCAGGGGGAAACCTAATGAAGTTCAACAAAAGCAAGTGTAAAGTCTTGCACCTGGGGAGGAACAAGCATTTGTATCAGTACAGACTGGGGGATGACCTGCTGGAGAAGAGCTCAGTGGAAAAGGACCTGAGGGTCCTGGTAGATGACAGGTTGGCCATGAGCCAGCAGTGTGCCCTGGTGGCTAAGAGAGCCAATGGGATCCTGGGATGCATCCAGAGGAGTGTAGCCAGTAGGTCAAAGGAAGTGATCCCCCCCCTCTACTCTGCCCTGGTCAGGCACCACCTGGAGTATTGTGTCCAGTTCTGGGCTCCTTGGTTTAAAAATGACAGGGATCTCCTTGAGAGAGTCCAAAGAAAGGCTATGAAGATGATTAAGGGCCTGGAGCATCTCCCCTGTGAGGAAAGGCTGAATGAGCTGGGACTGTTCAGTCTAGAGAAAAGAAGACTGTGGGGAGACCTAATTAGTGGCTATAATTAGCTTAAGCATGGGATGCAGGGGGAATTAGCCAGCCCCTTTTCAGTGGTCTGTGGAGACAGGACAAGGAGCAATGGCTGCAAGTTAGAACATAGGAAGTTCCACACCAACATGCGGAAAAGCTTTTTCACAGTGAGGGGGACAGGGCACTGGAATAGGCTGCCCAGGGAGGTGGTGGAGTCTCCTTCCCTGGAGATATTCAAGACCCATCTGGATGCCTATCTGTGCAATATGAGCTAGGGAGCCTGCTTTGGCAGGGGGGTTGGACCCGATGATCTCTCGAGGTCCCTTCCAACCCCTACAATTCTATGATTCTATGATTCTATGTGGTGCTGAGGGACATGGTTTAGTGTTGGTTGGCGGGTTGGGGTGATGGTTGGACTTGATGATCTAGAGGGTCACTTCCATCCAAGACAATTCTAGGATTCTAGTCTTTAATAACTGATTACAAAACATCCGGAAAACCTAGGATGTCTGTGTACATATTATTAATGTTTGTGAAACAAATGCGAGATAAATGAGAGAAATAAGAATAGTGAATTGTGAGTGAATAAACATCCCACCAAAAAAAAATAGTATGTTCCAAATATCCTCTGCATAAATAAGAAATTTAAAAGATAAATTTGTTAAATTTAAGCAAGAGGTTGTTTGTTTTTTGCTTTTTTTTTTTTCCCTAGGAAATGAATGACGAGGTGTGATCTGTCTTCTTTTAGCAGAAACATAAATGTGATATTTTGATTGGGTCCACAGAGATATCAAACATGAAAATGGCAATAAAGGGAGAACAATTGGAAGAAGCTGAATGAGTCACAGAGCAGTGCAGATTGATTTTCTTAATCTCCGCCACGTGTTTCTGCTAAATAACTCCTTATTTTGTCTTTTATAATGCTGTGACAGGTCTTAAATTGTTAAGCTCTTTTTTTCAGATTGTATGATAGCTACAGGAAATGTGACAGGATACACAGCCACTACAAATGCAGCCCTTGCAAATTTAGCGTCGGTTACCGGCTCCAATCACCTATGTGTACTCTAGACATGAAAATAATCTTACTAATTTCAATTATACTTGCATATATAAAAATAAACAGACACATTCATGCATTCCGGGATGGATTATTTTTCGCCAAATATCTAGAAGCAAAGTGGGGAGATTAATATTTTTCAAGATATTTCACTGACAGCTTTCTCTTTTTTTTTTCCCTGTCATCAAAATATTAATTTTATTATTACAGTGGCATAAGAAAAAACATATCTTTATCTTGTCAGATTAACCTATTTAATACCAGTTTCTGTACTGCAAGTGCATGTATTGAGCTATTCCTCTTGCACTAACAGGAATGTGTCATTTTCTGTAGCATACAATAGGTAAAGATGCATGAGGAGTTTCAGCTGATCGCTATACAAACTGCAGCCGCTCGTGGCTCAGATTTCAGTATGCACTGGCCAGAAGGTGGTGCCTTCAGCCATAGATGTGCATATTGGAAAAGAAAATATAAATATAAGCTGTAAACACTTTTCTGCAGTGAATCATAGAGGAAAGCAGAGAATTCTGTGAGCTTTGCCAATCACAGTCCAATATGGAGCCACCACAGGGAGAAAGAAGCAAGTGCAAAATGGAATCTTCTTTCCTACTTTAATAATTTTATTTACCTTACTCTCTAAATCAGATTTTTTTCTTGATTGCTGCATAATGGTAACACAGCTTGGAAAGAAAGAGCAGCAGCTTGTTCTACTGGTATGAGCAAAGGGACTTCAACCTGACTGCAGGTTCCTGGGTCACAGTCTTACCCAAGTTTGGTTTAAGATGCAGAATTGAAAAAGAAGAAAGCAACCTGAAGTGTATGTGTCTGTCTCTTGAAATAGCTCCAGTTCTTTAACATCTACTTTGGCTTCCACTGATGGTTCTTAAAACAATAGAGGAAAAGGTGTTTGCTGTTATTTAGAAAAGCACAGGTAGCACATGGAAGAGTTAGAAGGAAGTAACAAATTTGACCCTATGTGGTGATTCAGCCCCAAGCAGTGGCTGAACACCACACACCACTTACTCATCCCCCAGAGGAGAAACAGATTGAGCCTCCGTGGGTTGGGATAAGGACAGTTTGTTTACAAAATCATGGTTAAAGGGGAACAATAACAAACTCACAGCTGTTGATAACAGAATACCTTACCAAATATACAATAACACAGAATGCTGCACCTACAGGAGAATCAACCTAACACCCCAACCACACTCAGACTGCTCTCCTGGACCAGCCCCTTTTATAGGACAGGGATGTCACGTGGTGTGGAAAACAGTGTGGGCTAGCTCAGTTCACTTGTGCTGGCTGCTTGGGGAGGTAACTCTTGCCTGGCTGGAACCAGAACACTGCAAAAAAAAATGCTTTGTGTTGCCATAAGAATAAGAAGACAGATTCTAAATGTCTGGTACTATAGGGTTACATGTGTGTGTGCATCCAATGTCTCATTAAACATGTACGTCTGCCCTCCAATGACTTTGGCAGATCTCAGGGAACTCCCTTGCTGTTTAAAGGTCTGCTGCTCCATTTCTGCACTTTCCCTACATTTACAACTGTATCATTTCACCTCTGACTAGTTTTATTGCCCTCAACAGGGTTATTTGCATATGTAAAGTTTATTAACATACTTACCTAAATGTTTGCAAATTCAAGCCATGAAGATAATCTTCTAAAGGTTTGATTTGAAATTACATTCCTTTGATTAGAACTCTGCTCTTTGTCTTTAATAAATCTCATTGAGTTGCTTGACCTCTAGATGATCATCCTAATTATCAGCTCTCTTTTCATGTTAATTAAAGATGTGATGGGAAAATTGAGGTAATGGTGAAATGGAAGTAAATAAGAAGGTTCATAACACAATCCAGAACTTTTTTTTGTGAATGTTGACTGTATCAATAGCACTTAAGTAAAAGGTTATGTACACATAGGTGTTTTATTTATTGTGATCAGTTAAGCAGAGTTCCTGGAAACAAACGAACAAACAAACATGCATTTTTGTATCAGTAGCTAGTATTTCTTCAGACTTCAACAGAATTAACTTTCTGTTGCAGTTCTTGAAAATCTCTTTAGATGAGGTCTTTAGTTTTGTTCCTAATGAACATGTTAAGCTTTTTAGTTCTGTTGATTGAAGCAAATTAATTTTGGACTTTGCTAATTGGGGACAACTGTCAAATTTTTCTCCAGGGATGAACAGGAAACTAATAAAGATATGATATCTCTAGAAATGTATGAAGGTTCTTAATCTTCAGGGCTTCCGTGTCCTTGTCATCAGATATTCTGGGGTAGCAAATTTTTTCCTTTCTCCCCATACAGGGAGTTAGCACAAGTCTTACACAATATTTAAACACTGTTTAAAAACCTTGGCTATACAAAAGGTGTGTATTTTGCCTGGAGTGAATAGTAACCCACTGATCTAGTCACAAGGTCCTTTCTCTGACATCCTTTTCAGGGGATTTTTGCCTTTGTAAGGGCTTTAGACTAAGATGTATGGTAATAGAAACGTTGGCGTTTTCTATTAGTATGGATAAAGAGATTATTGCTATAAAGAGATAGAAAGCTAAATAATGTTATCACTTTCTGAAGATTATATAGTTTATTAAATTTATCTAATCATTATTAATTCCACACCTAGAGGATTTAAATTGATGGGATGCTTTGAAATACTCTTTGGATACTAGATGAATTGGACTCTATCTATTCTTTACCCAGAATAGACCTTAAAAGCTCTTTGGGGAAGATCCCTTATCTTTCCATTTGTATATGCATATACCTATCTCATAAGTGAGACTATTAATTAATAAATTTTAAAAACATAACATTTACACAATAAGTCAGTTGTAGTCAAATCCACAGTCTGGATGACATGGGACTTGCGAAGCCATTGCTGTGCAGCATAACTTATAGTGTAAATGCCACAGTAACTGTGCCTAATAGGGTTCTATTCCCCATCCTCTTGTTAAAACAGCACCTGTTTATAAGAGATAGCTCCATCCTAGGGAAGGATTACTCAGCCTTAATAATTCTTCTTCATCTTCTTCCTTGTCACTGTCATAATTCATGCTGCAAAGGCTGGAAAAACAAAGGTCTCCAGAGGCTGGCATGGAGATATTTCTGTGTCATGTACAATGAGCATTGTAAGCAGATTCAGTCTTTTACCTGCCCAAACAGGGTCACCGTATCTTCTGCCTACATTGAAAGGAAGGTGCTAGTTCCTTTACAGGGTGATTAAGGTCAGCCAAAATTGTCGTAAGGAAATGCCCTTTTTCTTTCTGTTGTCCATAGTAAACATCAAGGGCGAACTTTTATTCCCTGTGTTAACAGAGCACTGCTAATCGCAGGATGGAATTCAGTGTGCAAACTCAGAAGCAGGTTGTATAGAAAACATCAGAAACACATCAGAAGCCAACAGAACTGAATCAATTTATACTAGCAGAGATCGAGCCTGGTGTGTCTGGCATGGTCTGGTGAATACAGCTGATGAATGGAGCAGCCATTCTGGATTACAGTAGAATTGCCTTAGGATTTCCACCAAAATATTTTTCATCAGAAAAGAATTTTATTTATACAAACCCAACTCTTTTCCCAGGAACCAGTCTGTCTGGGTGAAATAATGAGTTAAAACCCAGAAAATGTTCTCAAAATGGAAGAAAATAAGTCTCTCTTGGGCTTTGTGTCTTTGGTTTTGTGGTTGTGTTTTTTTTTCTTTTTTTCCAGACTGCTTTTTCTTTGGAGATGTGTTCTTGTATTATAAATGTTATATTTAAAGCATAGAAGTTAAATAAAAAAATTAGCTTTTTCAGGGTGCAGGGTTCTGAGAGATTTCTTGAATTTTTACTAGTACTTCTTAATTTTTTGGGGGAAAATATTGAACTGCCTTTGTTTTCATTAAGAACTTGAATAGATATGGCTTTCATTGTTATGAACCTTTCCATGAAATACAAATTTGAAATCTTGCACACCCCTGTTACTCTTGTTTCCAGAAGAGAGTCTGATGCAGGCAAGGGCTCTCTCAGGGCGTATCTGCACAGATGGGAACAAACAGACTCAATATGCTTTTGCTCCATGGCCATATTGTCACAGAGATATTTTCCTCAAGATAACTGCTGCTGAGCATAATCCTGGAGTTCCCAGCTTGCCCTGCTGTATTTTTATAGGCAGGCCAAATCCTGCATCCCAGGTTACCAAGCAGACATGTCATGGATGAAATGAGAGGTGAGAGTTGAAGAGAAGTGTAGCAGGGTCACAACAGGGCATGGGAAGGAGGAAAAGGAAACTTGTACAGTGTTGATATTGCTTAATGGTGCCTGAGAAGGTGAAGAAGGCTCATGGGAAGGAGCAGAGCTTCTTTTGATTGTTGGGTTTTGGTTTTATTTTTCGGGTTTTGTTCTTTTTCCTTTGAGAGCAAGTGAACCAAGATTAATTTTTTGAGAAGGAGGAAAGCATCTATAAGGGTTAGTAGTTTATGTGAGAGTTACTGTAGGTACCTGAAGAGACACTGCAGTGCACAGTTCCCAGGGGACAAGTATCGCCAGTTGTTCTCCTGTGGCACAAAAGAGATAATCTTTATGGATTGTCATCTCTTAGAGCCAGCTGTTGCAAAAACCTGTAGTACAAAATGGACCCAGTTTATCCCTGCCTTAATGAGCAGCCCCTTTTCCTCTTTACCAGCTTTTCCTAAATGCTACCAGTCAGCTCTACGCTGTAATAGATGTGCCGTGGGAGAAAGCAGACATAATCCCCACTGCAAAGAGTTCAGGATCTAAATAATCTGCTTCGGTTTATCAGGCTCCGAGAGTGATAGCAACACAATCATCAGCAGCTGAGTAGCTCAGTGATGGTTATCAACAGATGTTCATCCTCAATGCTGTGGGACTGAACACTAAATGATTAATAATTCCCATTTAAAAGTAAAACACATTTAGTAAGAAATCAGGATTTGCTTGGCTTTTGCTGAGCATTAGTGTAACTGAGCTATAAATAATTAAATAAATAAACAAATAAATAAATAAATAAATGAAGTTACAGTGCTGCAAGACAAAGGTTAGCTATGATTCTGTTCCTTATTTATTGAGGATAAAGGATATTATTTGGAGAAAATTCAGAGAAAATAGGAATGTGAATTTAAAAGTAGCTTGAATGGTGTAAGTGGACATGAGGTTGGACCCAGGTAAAAGGATTATATTTAAATACTAGATCGAGGCAGAAGGATGGTAGTTATTGCTATCAAATGTATTTAACTACTAGAAAGGTTATTTTTAAAAAATTCATTCAATCAGCATAAATTGATATAGTCACTTTTACATTAAAGTTTTCATCAATAAACATAATGCAAAATTACCTAAGGAATTAGTGAGGGGACAGGACAAGTGATGAAAGATATTTTTTTGCACAAAGGGAGTAGGGAAGCATATTCATCTTTCGGTAAGGACAGACAGGATGTAATCCATTGTGCTGATGGAGCACAACTATAAAGCTAAGGGTGCCCTTGTCAGGAAATAGGACCATTGATTCTTCATTTTGGCACCATGCTCCCAGACTGAAGCCATGTCCTAATGGGACTGGCATATGTTCAATGAAGCAATGAAGCCATCTTTTTTATCCTCAATTCTCCCACCTGAACACATCACCTCTCCATAGACCTTGCTATCTTGTGCCCAACAGTTGTTGATGTGCCTCCACAACTGCTGACTGGAACTGCCATTGTGCCATCTGCTTGTGGAAAGCCATCCAAACATTGTTTAGTGACGTATGGCAACACTAACAGACTGATTACACTTGCTCGGATGGAAGATACATCATACCATCTGACAGACAGCATTGTGTTGCATCCAGACTGCTGTTCTTTGCTCTTTTGCCATATGGGCACCATGATACTACCAATGGAGACTCTGACAAGTTCAAGAGTGACTACAGGACTTTTGGGGGATAGGTGAAGGGCATAGAAAGTCAGATATAGGTCAGCTCTGTCGTTCATGGCTGGCCATGCCAGTAGGTCTTTCTGCCTTTCTGACTGCAGATTCCTCTCCAAAAAACGAGTGTTTCTGGGAAGAGGTGGAATCCATCTGATGAAGTGCAACAAGAACAACTTTGCCGACAGGCTTCCTAATTTACTGAGGAGAACTTAAATTAACTTCGCTGGAAGACAGACCTAAAAGCTAAAGTAGGAGGACAGACGGGAAACTTAATAATTTGATAATGTCTCATATTTTTCTGGAGAAAATAATGTGAGCAGAAGCTCACTTGAAAGGTCTTTAGATAAATGCATTTAGTATGGGAGACACAAAAATAAATATACGTCCCCAAGCAGCTGCAGGGCTATGATATTACTGAGATTAAGGATGTATTGTGGAGTCCTGCACAACTGGAGTGCTGTGACAGGTGTATAGAGTCTCTGTAGGAAAGACAGGCAAGGAAGACAAAGGACAAGCTGTTGTACTTTTAAAAAGAAGGAGCTCAGATGCATGGAGGTTCTGCATCATGTTCAAAGGGGAGGTTAACAAGAGTACATCATGGTGTGTGTCTACAGGCCACCTGATAAAGTGGAGGCAAATGAAATCTTTTTTAAAATAACTGGAAGAAGTTTCATGATTTCAGGCCTTGCTTCTCATGGGGAACATTAGCCACTCTGACACCTTCTGGAAAACAATATGTTGGGATGCCAGAGATCTAGATTTCTGGTGTGCGTACCAGTTTATACTTAGGTGTTGAATGGGCTGCCCCAGGATATGTTTTCTGATGAACCTGTAGGTCACAATGAGGAAGAATTAAGACTCAGCAGATCAGAGGCAGCCCTGGTTGTACTGACCATGACATACTGTAGCTTTAGATCCTGAGGATGGGGGAAAAGTGAGTACACAACAAAAGTTTGAGTGTGAAGTTCAGCTTGATCTGGTATGTGATAGACCTGATATTGCGCTATACTATTCTGAAGGGGAAAGGGACCCAGGAAAGCAGACTGATCTTCAAGAACAATTTATCCTAATGTCCATTATGTTACCACTGCAGTCCTGGTATTTGATATCACTCAGTGGATTCTTCCACAGACTTAGGCACTTGCTAAAAGCAGAATGGGGGTGTCTGATGCATTAGTGCTTTTAAGAGACTGTGTATTGAAGCAAATGGAGGACATATTATAAGTAGGATAACCAGTATTTGTTATGCATGTCTTGCTTTCTTAATTTCTCTCCTTAATGATAGACACTATTCAGTAGAGCAGCTATAAGTTAATAACTTTCCTGAGATTATTTTGCTTAATTTAAACTTCACATAAACAAAGTTTGGTAAAGAACTTTACATGTATCAAACCATGGTATTGCATACCCAAATTAGCACCAAGGCAGTTATTATTATTATTTGCCCAATTACACTCTGCTGCCATTAAGCCATATTTTTGTTGTTATTTTGGTTTACTCTTAAACACTGTTCAACAATTTATAGTTCCTTTTTGCTCAAAGGGTTCCACAGTGCTATACAAACTGTTTCATAATAGAATATATTTTCAATGTTTGAATCAAAACAGCAACAAAAAAAAATCCCCACTGGAGTTTTGTTTCAATGGTTAGAAAACCATCTTTGAATTTTGTAGCATACTTTAAGAAAATATAATTATGATATAAGACACAATAAAAAAGATAATTTGTCACACATTTTGCTTACTTTTATTACATAATACCAAGCTTGAGGGTTAATTATATTTTGTAATTCCATTAAAAACATAATCATTTTCTGTATGCCAAAATACCCTATTTATCATAGTGCTGAGCTCCCAGCTCAGAATTCTGTCATTAGAAGTTAGAGCACTTTACAAAATTGGTTATGTGCCAGTCCTGATTTAGTGATGGGGGGAGATGAAGTGGGGAAGATTAAAGTGATTTACCTATGGTAGTCAGCATACTAGTGGCAACTGAGGGAAGAAAGCAAAGTCCCAGTAGGGTGCATTCCTCAGCAGGTAACAGCATCAAGGTGTTTTAATGGCTTTACATTCTTTATCTTTTATCTATATGGTATTTGTTTTGAATGGAGGTGTAGTTTTCTGAGAGTGCAATTTTTAGTATCTTGTTTCCTTGAAGACTGGGGGGTTTTTGTTTGATTTTTGGTTTTAATGAATAATGTGTTTGAAACAAGACTTTTCTGAAGTGAATGCAGACTTTGATTCTCAACAATATTGAAGAGGCTATCTGTGGAGTACTTGAATTTTCAGATGTTACTGAATGCTTCCTGCGAATCTGGATATTTTTACTTGCTGCAAATCAATAACATTTTAACAAAAATTTGATCTTGCTTGGCTTCATTTTCTGGTAACTTTTTTTTTCCATATATATATATATATACAATAAGTTATAATTTTCCTATCTTCTCCAACTCAATCATTCTATTAATTTACTAATTCCCCAGTATTCTGCCATCTGATTGCCTCTGTCATCATTTCAGTATGTTATCAGATTTATTACAAATATGAAACTTATTAAAAGGAATAAAATACTTCAGCCTCTGAGCCCTGGCTTTAGCTATGGCTTTCTTAATGTTTTTTTCTGCTGTTTCTCCTAAGTGATGATTGCCCAGTTATCTTTATTTACCTCTTTCTCCCTTGGTAACTATTTTGATTTATTGGAAAATAAATCTCAGTCTCAAGTTAAGCTGCAAGCAGTAATATTGTAAAAAGCAATATGGATAAAATAAAAAACAACACTCCAGAACTTTTTCTAGCAGGCCCTAATTGACAATACCTTCTTATTCTGTGGTTTTCTTTTATTGTGCCATTAAATATGCTTACACAAACTTGAAGTTTCCCTTTAAGTAACCAATCCATTCTATGATTCTATAAGTATGGGAAGTTTTGTTTGTTTTTGGTTTGGGGTTTTTTTAAAGCATTTTGCAGTTATTTCTAAGTTATTCACTCATCAAATAAACAGCAGTGGTTTGAGACACTAAATATTCAAAACATACGATGTCCTACTGGCAAGCCTAAATTAGTTAAGAAGCTGAATTTTTTTACTTTTAGTCAGCTACATAAATGGTATACACCGGAGCCAAGGCTTATTGAATCTCTTTCAATTGTATAGCAAAACCCGCACAAATATACTGAACAACTAACACCTCACTTAAAATTAAAACTTTGTTCATTTCAATCACACATATTCTGCTTGGGACAACATTTGAACTGGTGGAAGTTGATAATGGTGCATTTATTATGCATTGGGGAAATGTTAAAAAAAATGCGCACTTTTAGAATAGAAATACTTGTGCTGACAATATTTGTGGGGAAAACATAATGAAAAGAAAGATTTGAAGTAAATTTCAAACATTGGTGTCAATGAGTATTTGGAAAGTTGATCTAGGAAAGCCTTAAGATTTAGGAGTTTTAAAGGAAAATCAAAGGGTTTTTTTTTTTGGGGGGGGGAGCTGGATGTATTTTTTTCTTACAAGCACTGGATTAAGATTTTGTAAAAATTTTGTTGGTTTTTTAAAACTCATGTTTGAGTTCAAAATGTATAAGTAAGACAGATAGCATTGTTCTTCAGAGGCCACTGTGGTCCATCAGGTAAATAATTCATATTTTGTGCTGTATAAATACATAATTGTGTTTTCTGCAGTGAATGATAAAGGATCCAAGTTTTCTCTCCTTTTATTAGCTTTACATAAGCATTAGGGACATCACTCCAGAGACAAAGGGGAGGGAACACAAAGCCTGCTTTTGGATAAATTATGTACATTTTAACCTCTGTCTCTTTCTATATTTATTACAGACAAAACCCAACAACAGAAGAGAATGTTTTCAAGGCTGTGAATCCTAGAAATTAAAAGCTAGAAACTGCCCGAATTAAGATTGCACTGTGGGTTTTATAAATGTGGCTTTTCTCCCTCACCCATAGCACTCATGCCTCAGCCAGTTCCTCAAATCCTTCTGTGAGTACAGGAATATTAATCCTCTCATCATCTTGGATAGTATAGTCATCACTGTGGCGTTCACAGGCTTCCTAAATATTAAATAAAATATTCCCATGGTACCTTAATGGAGGGAGGTTATTTCTCAGTGTTTTAGATGAAGATCTACTGCATAAGAAAGGACCAAGTTTTCATTAATCAGGGCTGAATGATTAGGCGTCCTGATGACTTTACCTTTCTTTTCCTTTTTTTCTTTTTCTTTCTTTCCCAAGAGGGTACTTAGCTCTATATTGTATCTAGTGTGATCAAGAGCAGCTCATAGCATCTCTCAATGCAGCTGTGAAGGATTAGAATCTCTGCAAATCAGACCCTTGAGCACCAATTTTGAAACCCAGAAAACAACTCAGTGTTTCCTTTAGTCATATGATTCTTGGTTTTCTTGTAGCCAGATTATCCTCTTTCCGTTCCTTGCTTTCAAAACCAGTTAATCAGGTCAAAGATCCGTAGTCTAATGCACATAATTGATCAAAATTCACAATCAGACCCCACACTGAAACACAGGGATTCCAGACTGCTCAGAGGATGGTCTGTTCAATATCTTTTCACAAAAACAATTTTTTTTTCTATCTGGTACTTTCTACAGAAATATTGAACCTAAGTAAGCCCTTTAGCATGGAGAGTATCAGCACACAAGAGCTATGCCTGCCTGCAATATTACTTACCCTTTGACTTCTGGGCTTAGCTAATAACTAATACTTAAGTGTTTTCTGGGCTATTTCTAGGAGAAAAAAATGATGTTATGAATCAGGTATTTATTTAAGTTTCATCCTGTTTATCTGCATACAAAATACTTTTTTTTCTGAACACCTCTGGAGCAAGGGTGGAGTGGAGACAAAAGATCAGCCTCCCTTTTATAATCTGTGTTTGGTAAGAGTTTTTCATAGAATCGCCCAGTCTGGAAGAGACCCTTAAGATCACTAAGTCCAAGAAGAGCCTAACCCTGCCTAGTCCACCTCTAGATCATGTCATTAAGCACTTCATCTACACACCTTTTAAATACCTTCAGAGATGGCGACTTCACCATTTCCTTGGGCAGCCTGTTCCAATGCTTGATAACCTTTTCAGTAACAAAATTCTTCCTGGTATCTAACCTCAGTCTCCCCTGATACAATTTCCAGCCATTCCCTTTCGTCCTTATTGCTATTTCTTCCTACATTCTGCAAGCTTGGCTTTCTAGCAAACTCCACCACTGAGACCATGTTAGTGCAGGACCACTGACCTTCCTCCCTACTGGATTTCTGTGTATCTCAAATGCCACCATAGTTGCTGTCAGTCACACTCTTATACTAACTAAGCAGCTACCTATTCCTGGTTGCAAAGTTAAGAGTAAACTTCATTGTATCAGGTGATGACCTATGGTTGACTATGGATTTGTGGGTGCTGGGCTGTAGCTTGATCAAAAAAAAAAAAGACTCATTTTGCCGGACTTTAGAAGGCTACATCTGGATTCTAACCTAGGGTCCCTTTGCAATTTACAGAGATATGGGTATTTCTGGAAGACAATTCATTGATTTTATTGTATATATTTACTTTAGGATGAAATAAAGCACTCCATAAAGCCATTTGTTTTCCCCTGTCAGCTAGGTTAGCTAACTACATTAGACAAGCAATGCATAGCAATGATACGTCTTCAAATTTGGAAGCTCTGAGCAGACTCCAAAAAGCTTTGGGGACCTTTCCCAAAATTTTCTAATTTTTGTCTAATTAAATAATTAAATCAATAGTTCAGAGTTGTATATTTGGTCAGATAAATGTCACGTATCATACTAAGAAAACAAACCTTCCTCTGGATGTGTCCTGGTAGAATGCACTAAAGTTCAATTTCTTCCTTTCTCCTTTATCAATTACGATAAAAAAATGTTTTGACCCTGAATGTGGAGATCTGCTCAGACCTGTATGTGAACGCGTGTACAGCCTGAATAATGGACAAGACTGCATTGGGATCTGCACCTAAAAGGAAGCCAATTACCTAAAGACCACCCCTTAGCTTTCTTATGCAAACTACTTTGGCTGGTGGCTTCCTATTGTTTCCAGTTATTATGAAATGAAAAGCATCCCACTGCTCATTAATTAACATGAATTAAAGCATCCTACCATTTTCATGGGCTTTATCAAGGTTTGTGATTGGCAGCAGTAATTATTATCAGTAATAAATGAGATTTTTCATCTAAGGTCTAGAATTGTCGTGTGGGTTGTTTTGTGTTTGTTTTTTAAACAGTTCAACATTGTCCAAAAGAAAAAAAAATCCACCATGAGTGCAATATTATCATAGTTCTGGCATCATTCAAGTAAGAGTCCTTGTAGTTTTAAATGGAAAATATCTGCAAACAAGGTATGCTTCACAAATGGTTCTTGGGTTTGAAAGTTATCTTCCTCATTGTTCTGGGTAAGGGCAAAATTTCTTGTTTTGCACATCTTGGGTAAATTGCTAGGTAGATGATTCATACTTCAGTTTTTTTGTTTATTATGTTTGTCAGATGGAGTTGCACTCTCGCTGGTGAACTGACACCTGGAGAAAGGTCAGGATATTTTTAATTCTTGTATGCTTTTTTGTAAGGCTAGTGTATAGTAGCTCTGCATGCATCTATAAAAACTGGAGGAAAACAATTCTTTCAGATGGTTGAGGACGTATTTTCATGCAGATGAGTGCAAGGCTTTTCTTCTTTTGCTTGTCTTCTGGGTTTTTATTAATGGGATTATAGAAGGTACATTGGCCAAAGGTCATTCCTCTTTCTGCCACTCTCCTTTTCAGATGCAGAACATATTTATTTCACTTTCAGGACTGAGAGCTTCTGAGTGAACCTGAGATTCAGTGACCAGGAAAAGGGCAGTGCACAAGGGAGCTGCAAAACTGGAGTTGTAGGATTAGTGAACCAACAACTGACATTAACAGTGAGTCAATGGGCTATATGTAAATTCAGATAAAGTTTAACTGTTGACAGAGGAACTAAGAGCAGGGAGATATTTGGAAAAACG
Organism: Laterallus jamaicensis coturniculus; assembly: GCA_022605575.1. Classification (NCBI taxonomy): domain Eukaryota; kingdom Metazoa; phylum Chordata; class Aves; order Gruiformes; family Rallidae; genus Laterallus; species Laterallus jamaicensis. The sequence goes on from JAKCOX010000097.1 coordinate 162,060, forward strand.
ATTTCAGATTTAGCCAGCACTATATCAACCACTATACCTTCATAAGAAATCTGGTCTAAATTTCTAGATGTGTGTTATCACTCCTGTTCTGTCTAACTAAGCAGGGGGTTATCATGGCCTTGTTTGCATATCTGTTATGCTTCAAAGAAAGGAAAACTGATTCTTGTGTTGGTTGTAAGAAGAACAAAATTATCCTTCAGCAGCATAAGTCTGCAGCAGTTTCATTAAAAGGGCTAATGGGGAGGATAAAAAAAAATATCCTTTATCCCATTTTGTAAAAAAGGGCTTTGCTAGATGTGGAGGAGTCCCTATCAAAGGAAAAGGTCTCCAAGGCTCAAGAGACTGGAGAAAATACTCTTATATTACTTCTTCTCATCCATTCTAAGGAATAACAGGACTATGCTCCTTCCAGAGCCCCTGCTTGCTGAGACGTGGCATTTATTCCAATTTTTTCAAGTCAGGTCTGTTTCCTTCCATGCTATTCTCAGATTTTAGGGCAGAAATTACTCTCCAGAGCCATACTCCTTCAAAGGAGTCCAAAAGATGACCTATAAGAGCTATTAACCTCTTCTATCTTTATCTTCACCCACTGCCTCTCTTTTGTATATTGACTTCAGTATTCAAATGAAACATTCCCTTTCTGTTCAACTACCAGATTTCCTTTCATTTCAAAAGTGAAAAAGTCCTCTGAATGCCATTTTCCCTTTTTTTTTTTGAGTAAGTTTATACTGCGTGCTTCAAGTGAAAGTTAGTATTATCTGAAGGAATTCTAACATCTCCATTGAGAACAAACTAATAACTATATGTTGAAGGAATGACAATAATTATGCAGTATCTTTTATGGAGCAGCTCAGGTTATGACTCGCAGAAATTCACAATTTTTAAATGTCAACAATGTCATGAGGAGGTTGTATTGCAAAGACACAAATTCTTTCTGATTCACTGGATGAAAAATATAAATGACCTGCAATAGTCATTCAAAGTGGTTTGTGATGGGACAATTTTCTGTGAATGCTGATATTCAGGTATTGTTCTGAGTTGACCATTTGAATTATTTCTCAAATAAAATTGAATACAGTGATGATTCAATAAGCTAAATATTTGCCTCTACTATACCTGCCTCATCTCTTCCTAGTTCTGGAGGCCTAACATTAAAATCACAAGAAAAAATATATAATTAGTTATTTTTATTACAATTATTATTAAAACTCAATGAACAACTTAAAATTAATTTTAAAAGAATAAATTTTCTCGGGTTTATGAATGTTGTGGTTTAACCTCTGACAGCAATGAAGCACCACACAACCTCTCAGGCAATCCTCCCAACCCTGGAGTGGGTGAGCGGGGAAGAGAATTGAAAAAAAATAAAACTCAGTGGTTAAGATAAAGACAGTTTAAAGTCAGCAAAGAAAAAAAAAAGAGAAAAGAATATACAAAATTAGTGATGCACAATGCTATTGTTCACCACCAGCTAACTGATGCTCAGCCCATTCTGGAGCAGTGATCATATTTCCAGCCAGCTGCCCCAAGTTTATATACTGAGAATGACCTCATATGATAACCTTTTGGCCAGTTGGTTCAGCTGTCCTTTCTGTGTCTCTTCCTAGTTTCTGGTACACCTCCAGCCTTGTCACTGGCTAGGTAATATGATGAGAAGCTGAAAAGTCCTTGACTTGATGTTAGCATTACCTAGGAACAAAAAACATCTGTGTGTTATCAACACCATTCTCATTCAAATCCAAACCACAGCACTTTACCATCTATGATGAAGATAATTAACTCCATCCCAGCCAAAACCAGGACAATGGACAAAACCTTCTGCTAGATCTAATAAAACAAGTAAGGATATTTATACTGTACGCATGGTTCTAAACACAAAACTGAAACAGCTGAAAGGAATCATGACCATCTGCAAAATCACAAGCTTCTTTTGAATTTCCTTGTGTATAATAACATTGTATGATGAAGTCAATTTTGGGCCTCAATTTCAATAGAATTATGGGCCTACTCAATTATTTTAAACCAAGAGTTAATTCAAAGACAAATTAGGTTTAAATGAGGGAAATATTCAAGATTTCCAGTACAGAAATATTAGTTTTGGGTCTATGAGAACCAAAATTATTTTTTCTCTATAAAGAAAAAAGATTCCAAATCATCCCAGAAGTGCACAAAAGGACAAAGAAAAATGCACAAAAAATTGCTAAAATCAAATAAAATTCTTCCTGGATATTAGGAAAAAAATTTTCTTGATGATCAAAGACTGAAACAAGGATCAGTAAGCTTCTTCTGGTTTGAAATTACAACATGAGGCTGTGATGACAAAAATGTTTAGTGCTGGAGGATCCCATTTTTGGAACAGGAACTATGCTTTTTTTCTTAGAAGTGACTTCTGTTCATTTCCAGAACTCTCAAGCTACCCCTTGGTGAATGGTTTCCTAGGAAGAAGGCAGAGCAAGAATGTATTGGGAGAAATAGAGGACAATCCTTCATCCATCACTGGTTCCTGACTCCTTGACCATATACACTAGATGCAGTTTTCTGCTATGTCAGGGATACACAGGAAATTATTCCATGGGTAAATTTACCTGGTTACTTTTAGAATAGAGAAGTTTTATGTTCCTTCCTCTAATTCTTAGGAGGTTTGTTTCAGAATCTTCTTCTTGAGGCTAAAATTTTTTTGCTATATAACAAAAAAATTGTCCTCTCTTTTGGAGCTTGTTTTTGTTGTTGCTAATCTGCTATTTTTTTGAGATCAGTTATGGCTCCATTTTCCTCCAAAACTAAAGGGATGTCCATCTGCCTCACTACACTAGAAGCCTTTCTGTTCATGTGTTTGGCCTGAATACTCCTCTTCAGCCATGTGCAATGCAGTATCACTTGCTTGCAAAGATCTTGTATAATGGCCCTAATATCTACCTAGATCTACTGGAATATTCTATCTGCTATGCCTATTTGCAAGCACATCATGTTGTAGTCATCCTGCAATTAGTGAAGACCATGGTCATTCTCTCCTTTTGTATTTCAAATTGATTTTATAGCAGGAATCCTTGGATTTAGCCTTTTGTTTTATTTCTACTGCAGAATGTCATTCAAATTGTAGTCTAAGTCCTCAAGGTCATCCATCGCTTCCTCTGTGTTTATGTTGAATGGCTTTGCTATTGATAATGCTTCTCAGATTTGGTTCAGTGACAAATTTAATTTTCATAGTCCTACTTTTTGTGCCAAAATTCCTTAATAAAAGAACTTGTTAAGTCATGTGACCATTTCTCTGCTGGTACTATTTGTTCAGTAATCCCCACTTTGAAACACCATTGTGGTAAAATTTTCTTTGCTCAGTTTTGTGGATTCTTCTATTTCACAGAATCACAGAACATTAGGAGCTGGAAGGGACCCCTGGAATCCTCTAGTCCAACCCCTCTGCCACCTAGACTAAATCACACAGGAACACATCCATGTGGGTTTTGAATGCCTCCAGAGAAGGAGATTCCAAAACCTCTCTGGGCAGCCTTTTCCAGTGCTCCATCACCCTCAGAGTGAAAAAGTTTCTCCTTACATTCCCACAGAACTTCCTCTGCTTCAGCTTGTACCCATTGCCCCTTGTCCTATTGCTGGCCTTCACTGAGAAGAGCCTGGTTCCGTCCTCCTGACTCTCACCCTTTCCATGTATATAAACATTAATAAGGTCACCCCTCAGACTCCTCCAAGCTAAGGAGACCTAGGTCCCACAGCCTTTCCTCATAAGGAAGGTGTTCCACTCACTCAATCATCTTTGTGACCCTGTGCTGGACTCTTTCAAGGAGTTTTATATCCTTCTTGAACTGAGGGGTCCAGAACTGGACAGAATATTGCAGGTATGGTCTCACCAGGGCAGAGTAGAGGGGAAGAAGAACCTCTCTTGATCCACTAACCACAGCCCTTCTAATACACCCTAGGATGCCACCGGCCTTCTTAACCATGAGGGCACATTGCTGGCTCATGGTCATCCTGCGGTCCCTCAGGACCTCCAGCTGCCTCTCACCTATATTGCTCTCCAACAGGCCGGTCCCCAACCTATACTGGTACCTGGGGTTGTTCTTCCCCAGATGCCAGACCCTACACTTGCCCTTGTTAAATCTCATTAAACTTCTCCCCACCCAACTCTCCAGCCTGTCCAAGTCTTGTTGAATGGCTGCACAGCCCTCTGATGTGACAGCCACACCTCCCAGTTTTGTGTTATAAGCAAACTTGCTGTCCATACACTGTTCTCTCATCCAGGTCATCAATGTATATATTGAATACCACTGGTCCCAGTATCGACCCCTGAGGGACTCCACTAGATGCAGACCTCCAGCCAGACTCTGTCCCATTGACCAAAACTTGCTGGCTTCTTTCCTTCAACATGTTCTCAATCCACCTCACTATTCAGCCTTCCAGAACACACTGCCTCAGTTTAGCCATGAGGATGCTGTGGGAGATGGTGTCAAATGCTTTCCTGAGGTCAAGGTAGATAACATCTACTGCCCTACCATCATCTATGCACCTGATTATATCCTTATAAAAGCCTATCAGATTGGTCAAACATGACTTCCTCTTGGTAAAACCATGTTGACTGCTCCTAACAACCCTCTTGACTGGCTCAGTTACCCAAGTCCTCTTTCTTGCCCTTTTTGAAGAGTGGAGTACATTTGCTTTCCTCCAGTCCTCAGGCCATTTCCCAGGATATAGCAAAGATGATGGATAGTGGCACAGAATTACTTTTGCCAGCTCCCTCAGCACCCTCGGGTGCATCCTGTCAGGACCCATGGATTTATGGATGTCCAGATGGCTTAAATGATCCCTGACCCAGTCCCCATCAATCAAGGCAGACACATAGCTTATCCTGACTTTCTCTGGGGCTTCAGCCATCTGGGGCTCTTGCAGTATGGACAGAGGCAAAGAAGGCATTCAGTAAGTCTACCTTCTTACCATCCTCAGTCACCAGGGCATCCGCCTCATTCATCAGAGGGCCTACATTGCCTCTAACATTAGTTTTGTCTCCAATGTATTTGACAAAGGCCTTTCTGTTGTCCTTGACCTTCCTTGCAAGGTTTAATTCCAAAGAGGCTTTCCTAGTTTCCACCCTACATACTCTAACAACAATCTTATATTCCTCCCAAGTGGCCATCCACTCCTTCCATGACCTCTTCTTACACTTGAGTTTGCCTAGCAGTCCTCTGTTTATCCATGTAGGTCTTATGCCTCCCTTTATTGACTTCTTTCCCATTAGAATGCTCTGATCTTGAGCTTGGAAGAAGTGGTCCTTGAACATGGACCAACCTCCAACCATATTCATTAAGAATTTTCCATGTGACATTTTGCTGCAACCTAAGTAGGTGCAGCATATTGTACCTCTTTGGTCCCTTGGATCAGTTACTTTATCAAAGATGCACATTATAAAATTACAGCATGTTAAACCTTAAAAATGTAGCAGGAAAGACATGCTAAACCAGGAAAGAAAAAAAAAAAAAGCAGGAATGGATATGCACTGCAGAAAGTGGAATAGTGAAAATACAATACTAATGCCTTTTTTGTAACACAATGATTGCATTTTGTTCTCTTTTAAAATGGTTTAGTTTAGTGCTCAGTGTTATTTTCAATAGCTTGTTACACCTTCAACAAAAGAAGAAATCTTTATTTTTGCAATTATTAAGAGAAAACTAACCTGATTTCACTGAGCACAGCTGTCAGAACACCGAGACAGCAGTACTTCTCACTACCAATAATCTCTGAGAAGTATTTTAAAGCAAAGCTTTAATTACATTTGTCATTTCTGAGTCTCCAGTCCAAAAGTGTTAAAATAGAATTTTAAGCAAAGAAATTTTTTTTGAAGTTGCAGCATGAACACAATGCACTTATGCTGAGATTTTTACCTTTTCAGAAAAGCAAGCGGGAGACAATTTAGGCCTAAAAGGTATACTACATGTGAGTAAATTAACTAGGAATATGCTGATATTGGAAGTTACCTTGTTACCCAGAAATCTAAATTAACTTTATATTTTATCAAAGAAAACCAAAATGATGTTATTTCTGTTAAGTTTAAACATTTGGTCTATAAATTACAATTAGGTTAGTAAACTACCTTGAAAATCAAGTTGTAGTAATAAAAGCACAGTGCTAAGTGTACAGTTATGCTCAGTATAAATGAGTATTTTGTTCCTACAAGCATCAGATGCCCAGTATTAAACAAGCCTGAGCTAGGAAATGTGTGGAGAATGCAAACATGTCCCCCAGTGTGCTGTGTTGGACCAGTCACCGCCTGTAATATTTTTCAAGTAACTGTCCTGACCTAATTTGATAGCTAGGGGGGTTGGTCCTATATCTATTGTCCAGGTTTTGGCTAGGTTAGAGTTAATTTTCACTAGGAGCCGGGAGAGGTGAGCTAATCTGACCAAGGACATATTCCATATCATGCTCACTATAAAAGGGAGCTAGTCCATGAGGGGCAGCTCTGGGATGGTCTGAGCATGGGCTTAGAGTCTGGTGGGTCCGCAGGTTGGTAAATAGTCTTGCGTTACCAATGTTGTGTACATTCCCTTAGAGGTCCTAATGTTGCTCTCTCCTTCTCCATTTGCTGTTGCAGTAACCTCTCCTTATCCCAACCCATGAGGTCTGCCTTTGTCTTCCCATTCTCCTCCCCACCCTGCCAGGGTTATGTGGGACTGAGAGGCCATGTGGTACTCAGCTGTCAGCTGGGGCTCAACTGTGACACCTAATGTAGAAGTGGGAGGTGCAAGCAGATGATGCACATTCTATAAGAAGAGATAGTGCCAATGACATTGGTAGAAAAGGAGCACAGTGTTAGGCTCTGGAAAACAGGCTCATTTGAGCTTAACTGTTCAAATGGGCACCCAGATGATGATGAAGGTAGTCCTGAAAGTTGGACTACCTGAAAGCAGATAATCCTGCTTGTCCTGAAAAGCTGTCAGGTACAAAGGCATGAGGGATGGAAGGGCATGTAAAAAAATAAATCAATAATAGCTGAAAAACTGTAAGTGTTCCAGTGATCAAATGATGATGTTGTTGGATTTAAAAGACTGAAATGTGAGTGTTCAGTGTTCAAACCATCTTGACTACCTTAACTGTTCCACATGCACATTCAGCAGGAGCTGGGCTTGCTTCCACTTAGGACCTGTAGATGATACAACTAGATACATGGTGTCCTTGAGGCTGTCCCATGGTTGGTACAGAAGACAGGAATGACTGTCGACATCACATTGTAGGTACTGGCTCTGATTTACCTACTTTGTCACGGAAAGGTTGCACTGCTCCTGCTCCTGTGGCAACTCTTACAGAGCAGCTGCTTTTTAAGCGGGGCTGAAACCTGTGTTTTGCTTTCAAATATATTTTGTAGTTTCTCTGTTCTGGGCAAAATTTTCCTTTTCCTTCCCAAATTGTCAAACTGCTGAGCTGAATAAAATGAATGAATGTTGCTTTTAAACATTTTGGGTAATTTGTATTCTTTTTGCAAGTGCACAGTTTTAATCACATAAATAATTCACAACTTTCTGTCCAGACCAACCTGTAAAGCTTTAAGCCTTTATACACCATTTTAGGCTTACCCAGTAGGGGAGTCTGTCTGTTCTCAACTGCTGCTGCAAGTCAGTGTGTCTGGTCAGCATGATACTATTGTAAAGAGAGCGCGTACAATCCATGGATGTGTGATATCTCTGGTATGAGAAGTCTGGCACACAGCAGGAAAGAGCAAATTCCCTTTGCTGGTGTGATACTGCAATGGTCGGACTGCAGTCAGTAGTGTGTAATCATGAGCAAGCCCTGCAATGACAAAAGAAACTTGTGTCTACCTGGCTTTGCTGGGTCCTGGTGCAATCAATTGCTCTACATATTGAAAGGAAGAGAGCGCAAAAGCAGCTTCTACCTACCCAAAAAAGATTGCAAGCCTGTTCTTCCCCTGCCTTAAGATACTCTATATATGTAACCTTAAAGTCATTAAAGAAACCTCTTATATTTGAAGTTTATGAATTTCTGATCCAGTCCACTGTTTGGTTCTACAGAATCCTGATTTAACAGCTGTTAACACCTGTTGGCAGCTAAGCATGTCAGCATTTTGTAAGGTAAAATCACTGAACAAAATGAAGGTTTGACAGCCAAAAAGAATTTTTCAATAAATTTATGGATCTGGTGGTAGAATATAGAGAGGCAAATGTAGTGGGGAATGTGGAGATTGATACTGGAACTCAGCAGTCACAGAAGTACTGAGCTTTGGAAATACTTCTATTTCATTATTAAATTTTTATTTTTATGGTAAAGGGCTACATGTTGGTAGTAGGTTACAAATCTGATGATATATATAAACACCAGAACTGTACTGATATCTGTCTAGATATGTTTCCTCACCGTTTGGGAAACCCAAAACATCTAATTCCGGCACTTCTGCCATTAATACATGGACTACACGTGATATATAGGATTGGAGTATGTATAAATAGCGCTGGAGGCCTGCTGAGTTTTCTTTTTTTTCTCTCTCTTAACTTAGTATTTCCTCAAGAATCCCCAACCTGCTGCTAGGTGCAATATACTCCTCCTATATTATCTATTAATAGGAGCCTTTTGCTAGGCAGTGAAGCTGATTCTTCAATGTTTGTGTTCCTTCACTCAGGGAAGTGAAAAATGCAGTCTCCAAGGATACAGTTCTAATGGGAAAGGAATTAAGAGAGCTGGAAGTTTTCCTGAGAAACTGACATTGCAACAATGCAAACTATCCCAAAAGAGAGTAAGGACAAGGAGTGTAATAGGTGGCTGACTTCGTTACCCATGAGCTGACTTCAAATCCAGCAAAGAATTGTGTGAGCTTCCAGTGATTGAATTACAATGGTCAAAGCAGAGGCTTCATGGTCTCTTGCAAGGGAGAATTAAAAGTAAAAAATATCTACGCCTGTGGTAGGAATCTACTTCTCATCTGAGTGGGTACTATCAATAAATGCTGTCAAGAACAGTTTAATATTCAGTGTTTGGGTTTTGTGCTGTTTTCTCTAGAAATGGCAACAGTAAGAGGTAGTGAGCACAGCCAATTCCAAGTGAAAAAGCATGGAATTCTGACTTAGAATAGGGGAAAAAATATATTAAATTATATTTGCATTATGAGCTTAAGCCTGGTGTATTTGAAAAAAAAAATCATGTAGCCTGAGGACTATTAGTGTTTATCTTTTGGAATTTTGGGTGTGATAATAGAGGATGTGGAAAAGAATAAAACTGTGCCACTCTTCTCAAAGTGACTAAGAATGAAATTAAGGAGCAGACAGGTTAAATTCAATCCTCAGGAGGGAAAAAAAAAGAAAAAAAAGGCATATAATATGATTATTTGAAAGTATCTGCAAGATAACAAGGAGATGAGCAGCAGAAAATAGAGGTTTGTCAAGGGCAGCTTGTGTCAAACCTATCTCCTTTACTTCTGCAAATAAAGTAACAGACTCTGTAAGTGGAGTAAGAGTAGTAGATGTCATATAACTCAATTTTTAGGGTTTATTCTGGTATAAATCAAAGATGTTAAACTTATTTTCTGCAGGAGAAAATGTACCTTGATATATCAAGTCCACTTAAGCAGTTCCAGTGGAGTATCTTTATAACCTGGAGAATATGAACACAGAAGCAACAGATCTTTGGTAGCTGGAAACAGCAGAAGTAACCAGACATAACAGGATGGATAAAGTATTATTGAGGAAATAAGTTGCACACAAAATTTAGTGTATCATTTTTATAAGAACTATATGGAAGAGCTTTAAGCTTGCAAAAATGCCCTGTGAGGGAAACTTGGGTTTATGAGTGGGTACATTTTTTTAATACAAGGTTGTCAGAAACATGTAATTGAAATTTTCATACAGAATCACAGAATCTTAGGGGTTGGAAGGGACCTCAAGAGATCTTCGGGTCCAACCCCCCTGCCAAAGCAGGCTCCCTATCTCATATTACATAGATAGGCGTCCAGACGAGACTTGAACATCTCCAGAGAAGGAGACTCCACCACCTCCCTGGGCAGCCTATTCCACTGCTCTGTCACCCTCACTGTGAAAAAGTTCTTCCGCATGTTGGTGCGGAACTTCCTGTGCTCCAGCTTACAGCCATTGCCCCTAGTCCTGTCCCCACTGACCACTGAAAAGGGGCTGGCCAATTCCCCCTGCCACCCATGTCTAAGATACTTGTAAACACTAATTAGGTCCCCCCTAAGTCTTCTTTTTTCCAGGCTGAACAGACCCAGCTCACTCAACCTTTCCTCATAGGGGAGATGTTCCAGACCCCTAATCATCTTTGTCGCCCTTCTCTGGACTCTCTCCAGAAGGTCCCTGTCTTTTCTATACCAGGGAGCCCAGAACTGGACACAGTATTCCAGGTGGGGCCTGACCAATGCAGAGTAGAGGGGGAGGATCACCTCCTTCGACCTGCTGGACACACTCTTCCTGATGCATCCCAGGATCCCATTGGCTCTCTTGGCCACCAGGGCACACTGCCGGCTCATAGCCAACCTGTCATCAACCAGGACCCCCAGGTCCTTCTCCATAGAGCTCTTCTCCAACAGGTCATCCCCCAGCCTGTACTGATACAGTCGGTTATTCCTCCCCAGGTGCAAGACTTTACACTTGCTTTTGTTGAATTTCATTAGATTTCTCCCTGCCCAGCTCTCCAGTCTGTCCAGGTCTCGCTGGATGGCAGCGCAGTGTTCCTGCGTGTCAGCCACTCCTCCCAGTTTTGTATCATCGGCATACTTGCTGAGGGTGGATGCTATTCCCTCATCAAGGTCGTCAATGAAGATATTAAACAGGACTGGACCCAACACTGAGCCCTGGGGAACACCGCTAGTCACAGGCCTCCATTCAGATTCTACTCCACTGATCACGACCCTCTGAGCCCGGTCTGACAGCCAGTTCTCAACCCACCTCACTGTCCACTCGTCTATCCCTTGTTTCCTCAGCTTCTCTATCAGGATGTTGTGGGAGACAGTATCGAAAGCCTTGCTAAAGTCGAGGTAGATGACATCCACTGCTCTCCCTCCATCCACCCAGTTGGTAATAACATCATAGAAGGCTATGAGATTGGTCGAGCACGATCTCCCCTTGGTGAATCCATGCTGACTATTCCTCATGACCTTCTTCTCTTCCAGTTGTTTGGAGATGGCATCCAAAACAAGCTGTTCCATCACCTTTCCAGGGACAGAGGTGAGGCTGACTGGCCTATAGTTACTGGGATCCTCCTTCTTGCCTTTTTTAAAGACTGGAGTGACATTGGCTATCCTCCAATCTTCAGGCACTTCTCCTGTAGTCCAGGATCTGTCAAAGATGATAGAGAGCGGCTCCGCAATCACCTCCGCCAGCTCTCTCAGCACACGTGGGTGTATCCCATCCGGGCCCATGGATTTGTGTGCATCCATTCCTTTGAGTCGCTCCTGGACCACCCCTACCTCTACTAGAGGGGAGCCATTCGTTCCCCAACCACTCGTTCCCCAACCACTCCTACTTACATCTGGGATATGTGAGTCCTGAGAAGCCTTCGGAGTAAAGACCGAGGCAAAGAAGGCATTAAGTATCTCCACCTTCTCATCATCTCCCGTCACCAAGACACCCGCCTCATTCAACAAGGGACCTACATTATCCCTGGTCATCCTTTTACTATTTACATACCTGAAAAAGCTCTTTTTGTTGTCCTTTATGTCCCTTGCCAGCTTAATTTCTAAGCAGGCCTTAGCCCTCCTAGTTGCATCCCTACAGGCCCTGGCCACATCCTTATATTCATCCCATGATCTCAGACCCTGTTTCCACAGTTTATAGGTTTTCTGCTTCCCTTTGAGTTTACTCATGAGTTCCCTGCTTATCCACGCAGGTCTTCTACCTCTCTTTCCCGATTTCTTACTCAAAGGGATGCACCTATTCTGTGCTTGGAAGAAGTGCTGTTTGAATGTTAGCCAGCACTCGCAGGCTCCCATTCCTTCAAACAGAGCAGCCCATGGGATAGCCCCTATTTGATTTCGGAGGAGATCAAAGTTAGCTCTTCCAAAATTCAGAGTAGCTATCCTACTTTTTGGCTTGCCTCTTCCACTCAGGATCTTAAACTCGACCATTTCATGGTCGCTTTGTCCTAAGCTGCCCCCGACCTTCACTTCACTGACGAGCCCGTCCTTGTTAGTAAAAACAAGGTCAAGTACCCGCCCTCCCCTAGTAGGTTCCTGCACCATCTGTATCAGGAAGTTGTCTTCCATATACTGCAGAAATTGTCTGGACTGCATACGACTGGCCGTATTGCTTGCCCAGCAAATATCTGGGTAGTTGAAGTCCCCCATAAGGACCAGCGCCTGCGATCTTGAGGCTACTTCCAATTGCTTATAAAATTCATTATCAACCCGCTCCTCTTGATCAGGGGGCCTGTAGTACACGCCCACGACTATGTCACCCAAACTGGCCTGCCTTTTAATTCTTACCCACAAGCTCTCAACAAACGGTTCATCCCTACCCAGGTGGAGCTCAATACATTCTAGGTGCTCTCTAACATAAAGAGCAACTCCTCCACCTCGTCTCCCTAGTCTATCTTTCCTAAAAAGCACGTAGCCATCCATGGTAGCGTGCCAGTCATCCAGGCTGTCCCACCACGTCTCAGTGATCGCAATGAGATCGTGGCCCTGTGACCGCACAAAGATCTCTAATTCTTCTTGTTTGTTCCCCATGCTACGTGCGTTTGTGTATAGGCATTTTAGTGGGGCAGCAGATCCAGATATCCCCAACAGCTCACTGCGAGATTTTCGATAGGGGGTGGGCAAAAACTGCTCCACCGAGGAGTTCATGGGGTAGTCCACAGAGTTACCCCTACTCTCGTGTGGAGCAACATCCCCAAGTCTGCAATCGTGCTGTTGGCATTTATCTATTTCCCCCAGCAACTCGTGCTGTGTCTCCCAAAGCATCTGCCTTACCCCAGCAGCCTTTGTAATATCCCCTTCCCCCTTCCTAACTAGTTTAAAGCCCTATCAATGAGCCCTGCCATCTCCTGAGCAAGGATCCGCTTTCCTCTATGGGACAGGTAAGCCCCATTAGCAGTACTCATGTCCGGAGCAGAGTACACCATCCCTTGGTCAAAAAACCCAAATTTCTTGTGTAGGCACCAGCCTTTCAACCACTGATTCAATTCATGGGTTCTTCTGACCTGCTCCGAACCCCACCTCCCACAAGTGGGAATAGAAGAAAATATTATTTGGGCACCCGCCCCCCCAACAAAGCGACCTAGGTCACGAAATTCACTCTTGATAGTGCGCAGGCTACACTTCATGATTGCATCTTTACCTGCTTGAACTATCAAGAGCGGATAATAATCAGAGGGACTAACCAGCCCTGGGAGCCTTCTGGTAATATCCCTGATCCTGGCACCAGGAAGGCAGCACACCTCCCTACGTGTAGGGTCTGGTCTGCATATGGGGCCCTCTGTCCCACTAAGGAGGGAATCCCCAACTACAACTACTCTTCTTACTCGCTTTTCTGAGGCCGTCACAAGGCGTGCAGATACTCTCCTTGCTCTGGGCTTTTGCTTCCTCTGAGGTAGAGGGATTGTATTCGTCTCCTCACATACCTCACCTTCAACTCCCAGGGCCCCATATCTGTTGCTTATGGGGACCTGAGGGGGTGGGGTAGGGAGGCAGGGGGAGTGTCTACGGCAGCGAGTAGGGACTACCTTCCAGCCCTCCTCAGGGTGTGGGTTGCTCCCATTTACCTGGCTAGGGCAGGGCAGGGGGACTGCTAAAGTTTTTTTTCTCAAGGCGAATAACAAAAAATAGGAACACCAAAAAATCACTAGTCAATTCTAATTTGATCATTATTAATATTTAAACCTACATAAAACTTTACTAAGTTAATGGAATCTATTTCTGAATAAGACTTTCTTTTTTTAATTGGATAACAAAAAGTTTTCTGAGAGATATGTATTGTGTTGGTACATATGAATCAGAACTTCTTATAGATCCTTATCCTTCTGGAATTAACAGTTTCAGAATCTGATTCTAAACTCATAACTTACATTCAGCATTGACTAAACTGGAGATGGAAATTATTGCAAGCTCCAACCCACCCCTATGTTCACTAAAAGGTGGCCTGTAAATACTGGCTCACATGGGTCATGGTTCTATGGATGCTGCAATACAGCTTCCCATGTGACAGAATTTAAACTTTTCTCTTCAAAGAAAGACCTAACAGGAAGAGCTTCTCTTCAGGAAGACCTAACATCTTTACACAATCTAAGCTTTCTACATTTTTCTTTTTTTAAATGAAAAAAAAGCATATGGCTTACAGGGGAGTATTTTGTACCATAGGTTCCTGTTCTCTTATCCAAAAAAATTCTCAAACCAGTTGGTACGTTCACTTTGGACATAGCTGGAACTGATAGTAAAGCTAACAGGATGGATAAAGTAAAGCTATCAGTGGTACAGACTATCCTATAAACCATCTCAATGATGATTTTGTGGGAAAAATGTTTCTAATTAATATTTTAATAAATATTCTGGAACCTTGGTTCTTTGTAGAGATACTGCAGGAAATTTTAACTATAAGGGAAAGTAAAAGTACTGAATTTCAATACACAGTTTGAGGAGGAGAAGGAGGAAGTGAAGGAGGGGAGAACCCAAACTGGTACAGAGGAAACCTGTGAGAAAGGAGTGGCAGGGAGACACATTGATATTCTGACTGTAAGTCACCATTCCCCACTCTACACTATTCGGAATGCAAGGGTTGTGTGGAGTGAAGGAGTGAAGTTGAGCTTGGGAAAGGAGATGTTTTTAACATTTTTAATTTTTATTTTTCTACGCAAATGCATTTTAATTAGTAATAAATTCAACTAATTTCCCCCCAGTCAAGGCTGGTTTTCCCTGTCTTTATCTCTCCCCTGTCCTACTGACGCTGGGTGTGAAGAAGTGACTGGGTGGGAGTTTTGCTGGTAGCTGTGGCCAAGCCACTGCAGCTTACAATGTCGTGTGGAAGTGTAACAGCAGATTAAAAAAGTCAGTGGCGAATGTTCAAAGCTGTGCTGAGCAGGAAGGCCAGGATACCCAGCCCTTACATCACTCATGGACTCATGAAAAGATGAAAATAGCAATCTCTAGGGAGAGCATGAATAAGGAAGGATGGTTCTGCTGCCAAATTAACCTCCATTACTTCACCTCTCTTCAAGAGGAACGTGTTATTGACAGGTGCCCTAGAACTATAAACAAGTATAATTGCATTGGGAGTGATTTTGTATCACATGAGATTAAGCACCAATGGTTTTTTGTTAACACCTTAGAAAAACTGGACTGTTACGAGGTTTTTGCTACTTTTAAGAAAAACTCCTAGTATTATTCATTTTCCTGCTTTTAAGTGCCTGAAACAGCCATATGAAACTATTTTCTGGAGCAATGATAAACTGGTAAAGCAGAAGGTGGTTAGTAAGGCTGAATTGTGTTTCCTTGCTTCATTTAATTGTTTTCTGATTCCTTTGTCTCTATTGGAGGGTTGTGGAACATAACGTTTTATTTCAATATTGTCATGATGATGGATACATAATTGCAAAAGACTTCCTGGAATACAGATAGTGGTAGAAAAACTAATTCAGACCCAAGAAAAGATATTATGGTACAGGCTCTGAACCAGACCTGTGCCTCCGTTCTGCACATCCATGCCAGGCAGAAAGTCTGCACATCTGAAAACTATACTCTTCTAAAGCAATAAATTTTTTCTCAAATAAAATAGAGACAAAAGAGAAGTCAATAAGTTTCTACTCCCTCATCGTTTTTCTAAAAAAAAAAATCATATGAACTCCTTAAAAAACAAGTTGTTGCTTTCTCAGAATGACAAGGTACCATCTCTGTAATCTGTTTACTTCTTTTTTTTATATATTAATGGAAGAGGAATATCTGCATGCCACATGGCTGAGCCATTCTCTTCCCTGAGTATGGACAATGATTCCAGTGCCTGAAAGGTGCCTATTAGAAAGCTGGGGAAGAACTGTTCATAAGAGTATGTAGCAATAGGATGAGGGGTACTGGTTTTAAACTAGAAAAGGGGAGATTTAGGTTGGAAGTTAGGAAAAAGTTCTTCAATATGAGGGTGGTAGATCACTGGAACAGGTTGTCCAGAGAGGTAGTGGAGGCCCCATCCCTGAAGATATCCAAGGTCAGGCTTGATGGGGTTCTGAGCAACATTATCTAGTGAAGATGCCCCGGCTTACTGCAGGGTGGGTTGTACTAGATGACCTTTAAAAGTCACTTCCACCCTTACACATTCTATGATTCTACGTCAGCCACTACCACTTTCTCTGAATAATACAATTGATAAAAGCATTTTCCTTAAATGTAGATTGAAGCTTTGGAAGGAAGGGCTCTGATTAGTGTTGTGCCAGTGATCCTGCACCATGGGGTAGAAGCAACATTTACACCTTTTCTCTAGCCAGATGTAGATATGAAAGGCTCTGCATTAGTCTTTGTGATATGAGTGTCTGCTTACCCAGCCCGAAGTGAAGCAGCATGGGATCAGAGAATAGTATCAGACCAATGTCAGCATCTACATCTGAGTATACTGGGCTGGATATCTTTACAGTAACCACAGAGAAACGAGAAGCTTAGGGCAAGATTCAGATCCTGAATCATACCTGTCTCATAAAAACCATGTATAATGCCTAAATCTCTACGTTGATTATAATGTTAAAATGTAAATGCCAATAATGTGTTTTTCTAAATTTTAATGTGACAATCTCAGATGTAGACATCCTTAGCTGAAATGAAAGTATTGATGATTTTCCTCATTTAACCTCTTTTCCCTATTTTATAACAGTGATTAGGATCAGAAAAATTGCGGTCGTCCTGCATTTTAAGAATTGATTGTACTTTGTGTCAGTTCAGCAATAACCCCTGGCAGTCTTTGACAGGGAGTCTATGCAATGTGTAGGTGGTGAGTCTCACATATTTTGAATCTAGAGCCTCATCTGCAAGTTTACTTCTACCCATCACATAAATAAGGATTATGTTCACGCAAAAAGAAAATCTCACCTGTTTTCTAAACTGCCCATTTAGCTGCAGCTGCTAAAATCCTGTGTGATTTGATTCTCTCTATGGAATTATTCTCTTTTAAAAATACCTCAAAAAAATGAACAAACCAACCAACCTCCCCCTCACACAAGAGATAATCTACAATTCAGAAGGAAAAATCTAAAAAGCTACATGGCTACCTGCTTCAGTGGAGGAATAGCTCTGTTAGAAAAGAATTTTTTACTAGATGAGCACTCCCTGAAATGACAAATGAGCCCATCATGGATAAAGGCAGAAGCTTCCCTAAATGGCCATTGGAAGTACACTTTTCCAAGCTCTTCATGCAAACTCCGAAAAACCTTGGTGATATTGGTAATTAGAAGATTTAGAGGTGCCTGAACTATCTACATTTCTTGCTACCTGTAGCCAGTATAAATCTATCAGGTGGACAAACATATCTTTTCCAACTGCAGAGTTCATCCTTCTGAAAGTGTCTGAGACTTTCTACAGCTAAGGCTGGAAAATTATTTTGAAAAATGCCCAGACATTATACTAGCACAAAAAACATCCTTCAGGGTGGTGTGGTATTTTTTTTCCCCAGTGCTCAGACACAAAAAGAATTGCGATCTGGAAAAGCATTCTAGTAGATGATATTTAAATAAATATACCCCCAACATGCTCTGTTTTTCTTTATATTGTTACCTGCAGTAAAACTATAAGTAGACCTGCACAACTTTCTACAGTTTTAAATTTCCATTCTCAGGCAGTCCTTAGCAGAAAATTTTTCTAGAAATTTTTAATTTTCTATTTACTTCGTATCACAGAATGTTAGGGGTTGTAAGGGACCTCTGGAATCTAGTCCAGCCTCCTGGCCAGAGAAGGATCACCTGCAGCAGGCTGCACAGGATAGCATCCAGGTGGGTTTTGAATGTCTCCAGAGAGGGAGACTCCACAGTCCCTCTGGTTAGCCTCTTCCAGTGCTCAGTCACCCTCATGGTAAAGAAGCTCCTCCTCATGTTTAGGTGGAAGTTCCCATATTCAAGTTTGTGCCCATTGTCTCTTGTCCATCACTAGGTACCACTGAAAAGAAGACTGACCCCCATCCTCCTGACACCCACCCCTCAAGTATTTAGAAGTATTGATAAGATCCCCAGTCAGTCTTCTGTTCTACCTTCTCCAATAGCTCCCTTTTCTTCTTAAATTGGGGATCCCAGAACTGCACACAATATTCCGGATACAATTATGTCTAATCTCCAAAGACAAGGAGTGTTAAAGCTTCTTAGATCTTAATGGGACCCTTGGCCTTGCATTAGGTATTAAATTCTCCAGTCAGGGCACTATGACAATTAGCCTGTTACTTGACAGCATGCCATAAGCTGTGTTACTGCAGAATGCTGTAAAGAGTTGGCCTTATTACCACAGGTTCTGTCCCTTTAGCTTTTCTTGTGAATCTCATGTTCATGTAGCCTTGAGGTAAATTAGGTTGATGATGTGATGGAGATACAAGCCATCAAGAAATTTTTGTAACCAGCTTACTCACAATTACAAAGTCCAATGAAAGGAAGGGCTGGAAATCAGTAGTGGCAACAACGAAGAGAGCGGGATTTGCTTTCAGAAGGTAGCCTCAACGTTGAAAAGTGTTCTTTCATACTCAAATACAAGATCTCCAGAGTTATCAGACTTGACATCACATGATATCCAAGGTAAGAATACTGAAGAAGCCAACTTGGCCCCCAACCAACTGCTGCTTGAGTGGTAGATATCTATGTAACAAAGGTTTTGATTGCTACATTTAGACACCATGTGGAATGGCTTCCAGAAAAACACTGGGATAAAAATATTGCCCCATCCACTCTGTCTTGGAGGGGGAGAAATTTTACTATAACTTTTTACATAACCTACCTGTCCTCTGTAGAGAAGTCTGGAGTGCACTCAGCGCTGGTAGAACCCAGCAGTGTATGCTTTTCCTCTTCTCAGCTGTGATAAAATTAACTTTTTTCATAGTAGCTACTGTGTGGTTGTGTTTTGGATTTGTGCTGAAAACAATGTTATTAATATAGAGATTTTTTTTGTCATAGGAGATGTTTTTGTTGTTGCTGAGCAGTGCTTTCACAGTGTCATGGAATTTTCTGCTTCTCACACTGCCCTGTGAGCAAGATGGCTGGGGATGCACAAGGAGCTGGGAGGGGGGGACAGCCATGACAGCTGACCCCAGGTGACTGAAAGGAGATGCCATGGCATATGATGTCATGGTCAGCATATAAAGCTGGGGGAAGAGGAAGGAAGGAAGGAAGGGGAATGTTCATTGTCATAGTGTTGTCTTCCAACAACTTATGCATGATGGAGCCCTGCTTTTGTGGAGGTGGCTGAACACCTGCTTGCTGATGAGAAGCAGTGAATAAATTCATTGTGCTGCTTTGCTTGCGCATGTAGCTTTTGCTTTACCTATTAAAGTGTGTTCATCTCAACCCATGAGTTCTCTCCCTTTCACTCTTTCTATTTCATCCCATTAACTTGGCCTTGTGGATTCTCATCAGGTTTGCATGGACCCTCTCCTCAAGCCTGTCAAGGTCCCTCTGTATGAAACCTGTTCACTCAAGCCAATCAGCTGCACCACTCAGCTTGATGTCATCTCCAACCTTGTTGAGGGTGCACTCAGTCCCACTGTTTATATCATTAGTGAAGATATTGAAAAGTAATGGTCCCTGTATAACCCCCTGAGGGATACTATACATTATTAATCTCCATTTTGATATTGAGCCATTGACTTTAAATCTTTGGATATGAGCATTCAGACAATTTTTTACCAATCAAACGGGGCAGGGTAGCTCTTCTTTTCTGGAGATCTTTGATACTAATTTATATAAAACCAGATAGGATTTGCATGTAAGAAGCTTTTCAGAGGTACTGAAGCTACGTTCTCATGAGAGTTTGTAATTCAGTATGTCCTGTCAGGTAAAATTTAAGAAAAACCATGTGATGAAACACATACTAAAGTACTCACTTGTCTCAAGTATTATCTGCTGTAGGTGCCACTGAAGGGACAGAAAATTAAATTCCAGATTAACCATTAGTCTTTTAATTAATGTTCCCATTATATAAGGGAGAGTACCTGGTACATAAATCAAAGTTTTAGCTTTTGAAATCAGCTATCAGATTTCCTATACAATCTTTATTCATGTTTATGCTGTGAACAGCATCCTGTTCTCTTCCTCCTTCGTTACAATCTAGCAGGTGTTGGACTTCAGACATCTTCAGAGCACATCTACACAATCAGGTGAAACAGTGCTTGGATATCGTGTTTCAGTGTCTATATCTTACTGCCTGGAAGCTCAATGGATATAAATAAGTAGAAGCTTTTAGGTAACTTTGTAAGTTCTGCTATTAAGCATAGCACAGGTCTCACCTTTATGACAATTTGAGAACATCAGAGGTGCCTAAATGGTAGATTTAGGTGGTTGTGGCATATAAGTGCCATCTCTGGGGGTGTAAAATAAAATCAAATTCTTGGTTTGCTACCATATTCTGTAAAGATTTTGTAATTCATGGGCAGCATCTATAAACTAACTGCCTCTCCCCATTTTTAAGTCTGTGATACTCATTGATTTTTGTAAGACAAGATATACTTATGGGTAATGAATCTTTCTATTGCTTAAGAATTTTCAGCTGGAGGGACACCCTTAGCCACTGGATTCACTCTGATGCTTTCATGAAGTCATGTTATATAGCAATAAAAGTATCAAACTCCACTTTTTTGATTCTCAGCATTGGGATATACCTCCTAAATATTTCTCTGTTAATGACACATTTTCTTCTAATTTCTACAGGAAATTAATTCAAAGGTGGTCTTGTGATTATTAAAACGTACATTTCCTCTTTCCTCACGTTGCTCACCTTTCTCCTTCTCTTCAGTCCCCGTTTTCCAGTGTATTTATGTGTCTTTGGGTACTTTGGGTTCATTTTGTCAGTTTTTTCAAATCAATTCTCTTGTTTTTTTGCTCACAAGATGGGTCTCATGTTCCTTAATAGTATTCTATAAATTTTCAATCTCAATTCAGCATTTGGAACAGGAATCATCATGATTGTAAACAAAAGTTCAAAATAGGTTTCTTTACTAGCTGTCACTGTGCAATTAATACTTGTAAATCACAACTGGACATGCATTCATCACTCAGTATATGACAAGCTTTTGTTGATGTTTTTTATGGTCTGATCATCCCAGCAGTTCTTTATGATCTTGTGATTCACTGAAAAACAAGTGTCTCCTCTCTCTCTCTCTCTCTCCTTATTACTATTGCACAAGTCTCTTCCAGACACAAGCTTAAAGCACAGATTGACATCCTTTTCTGGTGGGCTCAGTATTTCAAACCCTTTTATTTCCTTGATAAGTGTTGTCCCAAAAGTGGGGTAAGTACCCAGTGTGCAGTGACCCAGTACACACAGAGTGGAGGTATTTTATTTACTCCACATCTGTGCAGAGATGGGTGCTAGGTGGCCAGTCCACAAAGCCAGCACACAAAATCTACAGCATACTTATCTCATTACAGGGTTAGAAAAACCCACCTAAATTTCTGCTAATTGGTCAGTAATCATCTGCTATTCTTCATGCATATTTAAATTAGTATGCATATTCCTTGAAGGAGTGTGTGGGTCATTTGCATAGTCCTTTAATTGGGTGGGTGGTAACATTACTGCCTATTTTTGTTGCCTTCAGGCCTCTCTGGCCATTCCCCAGCTCTGGCACCTGCGGGTCAGACTTTATCACTCTTTCAGCTCTTCTCCAAGGATACTTTTTAGCAAAGTGTGCTTTCTATCAGCCCTTTGGCTCTTCTTCAAAGGCAGCCACTGCAAGCAAAGCAAGGTGGTACACTGAACCCTGAATTAACCAGTGCCTGAGCACTAACCCAAACACATTTCTGTCCCCATAAAGTGGAAAATTCTACCTAAGAGATATCACAAGAAGTTTGGCAGTTTCATGAGCAGCACTGAGAGAAACTCACTAAGCTGCTTCTTGTTCAAATCTGCACTGCCCTTGTATGGAGTTAACACCTCACTCTCAAATCCACTGCAGGTGTCGGGGTCCTAGATTTTAGCTTGTCCTGTAGAATTAAAACAAAGTCAATACCCTCTCAAAAGGTCTCTAGAAAAGCTTCACTGTGAAATGTGCCTATTGCCTTATCTCAGTCATTTAGCAAGCTATTAGTAGTTTAGTCAAGCAGAGGAAACAACTTAACTGAACTGCTTAAATAACATTAGCAGTTCCACTCCAAAGAGGTGAAGTTCAGGAGAAGAAGATTCAACTTGCTTCCCCAAGAATCATTCAGCGCTGCAAGGCAGGAAAATGGAGGAGAGAATTTAAGCAGTAACGAACCCCTGAACAGACCATAAGTACTAATGGCAATACAAAATCTAGCATGCTTCCTAGAATTTCTCCTAGAAAATCCAGTTGCAGGTGTAGCATGTGAAAAATAGCATAAAGCATGACTGCACAGGCTAATAAACATCTCCAACTTGTCTCCTGAATGCTGGTAAGGAGAGAAATGCCTGACAGATTTCATCTTGGTATCAATAAAAGATTATTTAGGTTTTAGTCTATTTTGACATATAACTCTAACAAGCCTTTGGAACTTTCTGAACCATTTTTCATATTGTAAATTATTGTGGTTCTTCTTTGGGGTTTTGATTTTAATTTTGTTTGGTACTTTCTGAATGGGAATCCTAAAATTAGGTTGTTGGAACCTTCTTGAATCTATCACCAACCCATTATAATACTCCTAGAAAGATGAAGGCAAAAAGAAACACACAGCTGTATATACTAGTTTAGGAATTAGCAATGATGAAGTCACTCAGCATATGTGCTTTCCAGGGCCACTACTAGCTAAAAGAGTTTCTTGGCATGAGCGGTGACAGCGTGAGCAATGCCAGAGTCCTGAGGTTTAGGGAAGTGTTTGCACAGGTTTGTACTCAGCGCTCTGTCTCCCTGTAATGGTGTCAGTCAGTCCTTATGGACCTACTAGATCTTTAATGCAGAGGTGGAAGATCACACTATGAACTGGCGGTAACTCCTGCTTCTGATGATCTACTAAAGTTAATTTTTCAGCTGGCAGCAAAGTGCTGAGTTAGGTCCCCAGTCTATCTCACCCTTTCCTGCTCAGATTCGTGTTCATGACAAGCACTTTGTTTGGGAAGGAAATTAAAAGAAACTGGAGATTGAAGTGATCCTTAATTATTGAGAGAGGTTTTATTCTCCCCTGATTTCACATGAACTCATATTCTACCCATCTGTGCAATACAATCTTTTGTCTTCTAGCCATTGTCGCTGAGAGTAGATAAGTGTTTTGGATTAGTGCCTTACAATATGCCAGTCTTCTGAAGCCAGTCTAGTTCTCTTGTACTTACCTATAAGACATATAAGTAATTTTTTTCTCCTGGATAGGTGTGACACTTATAAACATTTTGCACATTGTGATATACATTTATTTATACTAACCTTGTAATTTCAGTAGTTTATAAAATTAAGTCTTTGATAATGCATTTTTCTTTTGTCACCAGACAAACAATAGAAAATTAAGATTGTGAAAAGCTGAAATTCACTTGAGCTCTAGACTTCTTTCGTGGTCCTTTGTTTTGTTTTCTGACACTAAAATTTAGACAGTAAAATGTTATGTTGATTATTGTAACATGTCCTAGTAATTTGAAATTGGATAAAAGCCTGTTGTAGTGAATCTCAGTAAAAAACTGTTTGTAATTTACTCATTGACTATAAACTGCTTCATTGAGATCAGAATCTGTGCAAACATGCATTAAAGAAATAATAGCGTATGTAATTTCAAGATTATTTTTCTTTTCTATTTTCAGAAGTTTGACCAGAAAGGAGCATTAGTTTATCAGATTAGCTGCTGAATGCTTCCATGTTCTTCTTGTTTTATATTCCTGAGTTTCCTAGTCCTAAGATTTGATTTAGTGAGATACTGTTTTCAGCTCAACATGAAGAGACGGATCACCAACTGGTCCCTATGTTCAGATAATCAATAATTTGTTTGAATTATTAAAGAATCTGACAGTTTAAAAGCCTGTATTTTGACTACTTAAATTCATAAAATTTCCCTTCCTGATCCTGTTTTAATCATGATTTCTTTTGCTAAAGAATTGTCTAGTATCAGCTATTTTCTTCTAATGAAGATAGTTCTGCGCTGTAACAAGCTAACAGTTAAATAAATGGAAATCATCAGTGCTCACAGGATAAGAGCTCAGGAATGACTGATAGTTATTTCCTGTGATATCTCCTGGTGGCTTGAATTTTTTCCAAAAGTCAGATACGAGAAATATTTTTCCAAAAGTCAGATGTGAAAATAGTATGCTGTATTCTCATATCATTTTCATTATTTTTATATCCATATGTAAATTAATCTTCAAGATACTATGCTTACAAATTCAGAAAACGGTAATTTTTCTTCTTACCCATAAACTGCCTACCAAGATATGAAGAACCAGCTCCTAAGACAGTTAGATACTTTTCCTTACAAATGGTTTTCAATCCGTGATTACACCCTTCGTAAGGTATAGCTTTCCTATATGTACAGCTCAGACTGTGGCTGCTTTAAAAGGTTGTTAGATTTAGCATAGTTCAACACATCAACTGTCTTTTCTTTGTAATTAATTATGTTTTCAGAGGTCTTTTTGCCATCAAAACATTTCATCGACAGTTGTTTGAGATTCCCTTTTGCATATTCATAAAAGGTTTTAATAGTTCCCTAACTCTGATCCTTGCAAATTGTCTGTAGATATGTAATCTGTAGATGGCAATCTCCCTGTTGTTTTTTTTCTTAGAACTGTCGGTCTGCTACTGATGTCTTTAATTTGTAGTACATTTATATTGCTAATTTGACATTCTTAATCCTAAAATAGCAATTGTAAAAAAATCAAACAGCTACAAAGCTCTTAGAATAGAATATGTAAATAGTTATCATTACCAAAGAACAAGTAATAACATCAAAATTTTAATTTATATAGCTGTCATGTTGAAACTATACTCTGTGTCTATGGACACAGATTATAATTGTTCAGACATAGCTTCTATGAGCACTAAATATTAGTTTCAAACAGTGTGAGTAACAGTGCATCTGTTTATGCAGAACACAATTCTTTCATTGCTGTAAACACAAAGCTGGTATGTAATTTTTCTTTTCTCTTGATAACTAAATAGACCTCTGGTATATTTTGAATTCATACTATATGACCTAGAAGCTCTCTACCTAAGTAAAGAGTTCTTCTATAGGAAGTATAATTAATAGGTTGGAGCGCAGTGCAGTCATTCTGGTTTTCTAAGACAAATTTTGCCATTAATATATTGTGCTAGGAGAATCACATCTTCTCTGGTCAACAGTGAAAAAGGTACTACATCTACCTATCCATCTAATAGATAATAATCAAGAGTTATTCAACATTGGAAAGTAGGTTGGGTGCCTCAGAAGAAAGACATGAAATGGAAATGCCAAAAAATTACGTATGCAAGGAATGACATCCATCACCAGCTTTTGACCTAAACTTTCCCATAGAAGCATATGTGTGACTGCACATTTCAAACCAAGGCTCATCATATAGACCTGTAAAAACCCTGAAAGAGTTCCCTGTACAGAAGTCTGTCTCTTTAAAAATATAAGAAATAGAATGTCATACACAGTAGGTGTTAATTGTGTTGCTTATAGAGGTGACGGAAACCTTTTAGATGCTGTGGTGATGACAGAAACATAAAAACAGATGAGTTACATTGATATCCCTTTCAGTGTGGGTTTTTTATTTATTTTGTTGAAATTCTGATTTCAAAAGGGTTTGCAAAGTTGAGCCCTTATTCTTTCAGGTAAGTTAAAATATTAAGAGTACAGCTCTAAAAGTTGTTGTTTTGGTGTTGGGTTTTGGTTTTGGTTTTTAGTTCCTTCCACCCCCTTTCCTTTTCCTCCCAAGAGTGTGCTCTTTGTTACATGATTTTGGGGAAACAACTGTAGTTTGGAGAAGTCCTATGTTCAACATGAACAAAAACCATTTTGACACCATATTCAAAATCTGTCAAATTTCAAGCTTCTGAATAGAAAGCAATTGAAAAATATATGAGCTGAATTACAAAGCAAAATATAAAGCTCTTTTTGTTATGTTAATCAGATATTTCTTTCCCAAAATATTAATGATATTGAAGAAAACCCAGTTACTGATATACTGATACAGACAGACCTGTGAAATCTTTGTTCTGACAGTTACTACATGCAAATATAATGGGAAGTTAAAGAGTACAAAGGGATCTGGATGGATTCAAGAAGATGGGAAGAAACAAGAGAAATAAGGGTGATAGCAGTGAAAAAGTTTAAAATTTCTGATTGATACCCACCAAAGAAGATAAGACTTGCTGTAGAATTATGTTCATAGAATTAATTTTGTCAGCTGCTGAATTTATACCCTTGATTCAGCTCTTGCATAGCAACACCATTCAGGACTTAAGTAGATATGCTGAACTGAGGCATGGTTGTTCCAACCCAATGATCTCCTGGATTTTCAGTGAAGTAAAGAAAAATACAGTAGTGATGCTCTACAGAGGGGGATCTAAATGAGGTGAAATGTTGAAGGGAAATATTTTATCTTTTACTAAACTGGCTGAAAATGTCAGTAGTACAATTTCTAACAGCAATGGCCCAAACTGTTTAGACCAACAGATTTGCTGAAATTTGTTGCTCATTCTCCAGTCACTCCTTTATATGGTTTTTATCAATGTTTGGTTTTATGGAACATGTCTAGCAAATGTCTGTGATGAGAGACTTTTACCACACTCAAGTGAGCATTCAGTGGCTTTTTAAGTGATTGGTAACAATGCAAGGTGGTACATGAGATCTTCCTGTGAAGCAAGAACTTGGATGTATTTTATATGAAACAACCATGGTATAAAATTTAAAAAGTATCTGTCAAGCATGAACCAGATGTTAAGATGCCTCCACCTTTGTGCCTTAGGTACCAACTTTGCTTGTCAAGCATATCACTGAGTTT
This sequence comes from Laterallus jamaicensis coturniculus, assembly GCA_022605575.1. Lineage (NCBI taxonomy): Eukaryota > Metazoa > Chordata > Aves > Gruiformes > Rallidae > Laterallus > Laterallus jamaicensis. The sequence goes on from JAKCOX010000097.1 coordinate 189,091, forward strand.
TGTGGCTTTTTTGTGGAAAGGGGTATTTATTTTCTATTTGTTATGAAACTTGGAATCTATTGCAGCATACTGGAGAGTAAGTCCAGCTATATTCCTCAATATGTTTCTTAACCATATTATAACATTTAGTAAGTATTAATGTTAATGCCATTGAAAGTATCAGTTACAGATTACCTTTTCTTCCAAGCAAAATTAATTAGTCAATAGTAGCTTCCCACTTTATTGATACTGGTGCCTTCACACAGCTTTAGCCTTAATATAAAAAAGCTTCCCTCCAGCCCGGCACATCCCCTCTAAAATCCCATTATCAAAGAAAATCTCTTTCTTGTGCCTTCTTACCATACTATTTAACTCTACCATCTAAAACTATTAAAACAGAGGCTATGACAGTACAATTCGCTTCTTAAGTGGTCTCAGGCCAGGTAGGCATTTTTGTATGAATTCAGTTTTATCTCAAGATTTTGGTCTCAGCAATTTCAAAAATCCTTCAATTTTTTACTGTTTGCTTCATATAGAACACCACGGGACAAATATAACTTTGCTCAGGAGACAAATATTTAGAATGGACTCAAGCTTTGTTCTGTTTTAAGCAAGAGGAGGCGACTCCAGACTTCTCTGAAAAGGTCCCAAACATTGTTGGCAAGTTGGAGCTCTTATTCGTGAAGCAAGTGGTAAGGTATGTGGCACGTTTTGATCCAGGTACCACTGTCCTTATGAAATAACCCTTATATTCCTCTTGGTGATGCCATATATTTTATGGATTGCATAAGAAATGAAAAAAGGGAAAAATATCTACTGAAACTTTTCTCAGCATAGGAGTTATGCTTCATTTGCTTGCTTTTTCTTTTCTTTTTTCCTTTTTTTTTTTTTAATTATTTTCCTAAGAGTAAGGCAGTAGAGACTCATACAGGAAAGAGATTTCTGAACAGCTATGAGAAGGATTCCCTTTTAAATAAGGGATGGGATAACAAGAATCATCTTTGCCACTTCAGACTTCACAGTTTCCCTCAGAGATGAATTTTTACTTCAAAGTTGAATGTAGAGTACAGAAGCAGTTTTATTGCCTTGGGATGGGAGCAAAAGCCAGACTATTTAGCTGTGATCTGCACCATGCTCTCCTTAATAATCTACCCCTGCTGACATATGTTTTTCCCTTTGCTTTAATTATTCTTGTTAGCATCTGGCCAGTAGACTGAAATATAACCAAAATTTGAGTCTGTAATCAGCCTAATTCACCCAGATCCTGCCTACCTGTGCCTTGCTTATTTTCTTCTACTTTCTTTGTATGTGCCTTGTTTCTTAAGATCCTTTACAATATACATGACGAGTAACACTCAAGCTTGATTTACATGTACAATGCATTTGTGCACAGAGGAGCAATCACACCAAGTTTATACACAGCCCATCATTAATCTGTTCAGCAGTGCATTCCCATGTTAGCATGGAGACTCATTGACTTTCCAGAATCACACAGGTCAAAATTCACTGCTGTTATAAGGTCTTAGCACGAGTTTTCCCCTCTGTGATATGTGACTAATATTATCCACTTAACATCAGGAGGCTACAGCTCTGAAGCTCAATTCATTAGCATTTATAAAATATATCAAAAACTGGAAGTGAAATATGTTATCTGCAGGAAAAAATCACTGCTAAAAATAAATGAAAAAATTATGCTAGCAAGTGAATTGTCCTTTTCCATTAACAACAGTGCTTTTCCCATCTCTGCCATTGTCACATTTTCTGAGTGTTTTCTGTTCTATGAAATCTTGCATTCATTTTGTTGTCTGATTTTTCAGTCAAGCTCAGAACTTTCTCTGCAAGACCTCAAACAAAACCAGACTGAATTGAAAAGTGTATGTAACTCTTAGCTCTCAGAAGCTCTTGGAAGTAGTAGCATAAACCAAAAGTAGCATCTAACAAGACATCCTTCCCCTACTGTATGGTTCTGCAATTCTTCAGTCAAACAGAAAATTTGATGTTGATAAGTAACTCTAAAGTTAATTTGGCTACTGAATACAGTTGAATTATCTGTGAAACAATACTAATTGTTTGTTATTCGTTAAGACTGCACAATATACTCTTTATTATTTTACTTTATTGACTTGGATACTTGCAGAAATTTCAATTAATGTCAAATTGCTAGTGAGCCTTCTGCGATATAAATTCACTGAAATATCTACAGCTGTCTATAATTAGGCTACTTTACTTAAACAGAAATGTATGATAGTCTTGTGACACTTGGGGAACAGTGATTTATTCTAAGGGCTACAATACAGAAAGGAAACTATAGTTTCATCAAGACTATATTTTCTTGATAGTGGACAGTACTTTTGCATTAAGATTTGCAATCCAATTTTCATAACCTTTAATTAATTATTTAAAAAGTTACTTATTATCTATTTCAGTCTATTTAAATACAGCTTTTTAATTAAGTCATAACATTTTTTACTGTATTAAAATTAATTTTAATTTTTAGCTCAACCACGGTAGAATCAATATTCAACAGATATTTGCTAAAGTCTGTTTAAACAATGAAAATATTCCTGCCATGGATGTAAGTAAATGAAGAAAAATACCATGAGTTTTGAGAGATTGACAAAATGAATATTTGAGGATTGAATTTCATGCTGTTTCTTAATACAAGACTTCTGAAGCTGCATACGTACATTATTTCATGCTTAGAACACAGACAATTCTTATCCAGCCTTTCGTAAACTCTTAGCCTTTCTCTAATTCTCATCATGCTTCTCAAAAAAATTGTATTTGTGACTCAAAAATTTTACACTTTTCCATCCATTACAATTTATTCTTTAATAAAATTAATTAGCTCAGAATGTTTAAAACAGAGAGCCTGACTTTTCCTGATGACGGGATTGAATCACAAGATGACACAAAACTTTCAGCACTTTGGGAAAGAAATTCAGCCACTGAAAGTCTCTGACTGCTTCAACTCCATCATCTGTTAAGAAGTTTAAAATTGTAAGTCTGCAATGTTCATTAACAGTCACTACACCCAACCCCTGCCATCGAGAATTTAGGTCTATGTATTTCAACAGTGATTCTAAATCAGTTTTTTAGGCTTCTTGTATTACAAATGAAGAGATATATGAACCTCATTGAATGGGTCAGATCCCTCTCGGGAATCTTCATTTCTCTTGGTTCATTTGTAGCAAAGATGTGCTCTGCACAAGCGGCTGATTTAGGCTCTTTGGGAAGTTCTTTCTTCCATGTCACAGCCTTGCCTGGATTATGAGTCTGGGGATAAGTTGTGGGTTAGGCAAAAACTGTCATACACGCATGTAATTTCAGTTACACAATATATATTTTTTTACATTTCTTTTAATTGTGATGATATTTCTCTCACGGAATTGTACCCTGAAAAAAACAAAAAGAAGAGAGGTAACACTGCTCAACTTTATGTAATATTTGATTTAACCTTCCCTTTCACCATATAATGAAGAAATGCTATAAGAAGCCTAACGCAAGAGAAAATTGTCACCTCACAGAAGAATTAGGAAACAGGCACTCAGCATTAAGTACTTTGTCTTCCTTATATAGTGAAGAATGAATAGAGGGGAGATCTTTGACTTTTTAATACTTATTTATATAATTGACTTTTTCTTCTATCTCATTTTTTTTTAATTAATAGATCAAACTTAGGATACATTCTCGGAAATAATTACTATTTTGTTGCCATTTTTTTTCCAGGTCAGGGGGCACTCCCTTAAATAAAAAAAAACAACCTTGAGGGAAATAAAAATTATCTATAACTATAAATAATTTTGAACTAAAATATTGTGTTTTAAAACTGATTTTAAAATGATGAGCTTTACGTTCCTTTAAAAAGAAGGTAGCATGTATCATTTCCTTCTGATTCCTGTGTTTCATAACAGCCCAATTATTTCAGTTTCTGCATCATTCCTTGTATATTCTGGGTCTCACCCATATTTTGCTTTGAAATATGAGTCCTAGAAATTACATGAGGTGCTCAAATGAGGTAAAAGCTCACCAACAAACCTGGCCAATGGGAGAGAAAAGGAAATAGAAGCGTTACATTCCTCTGGCAATGAAAATATCTCAAAAAGTCCTAAGAAAAACCTTAATCTCCTTTTAATGACTTCTTCTTTATCTAGTCTTTTTTATAGTCAGAAACAGAAAAGGATTTTTGTCCAGTATTAATAAGTTAAACTGACTTCAAAGTTAACTGCACAAGTTCCTTGTCTGTGATACAGAAATTTAAAGCTCTTATTCATAATTTTCCTTTATATTTTAGTACTATTATTTGTAAGAAGTAATTATCTGGTAAAAAATATGCCCAGGGTATTATTGGAAAAGAACGAGACAATTTATCTCAGTTCCTCCTCTTCTCATTCTAACAAATACATTTGTTGGCAATTATATGTCACTTTGTCTTACCCCACAGAGGCATCTAGCCACATTTTAGATGTTATTGGACATCTTGCTAGGACCCTAGATGCCTCTTCAGAAGCATGTGTGTATCATATCTGCTTACTTAGGTGGATGACTTGTACTCATTTCAGCTGATAAAGAGTTCATTGTCTTCATAGTAGATTGAATGGTGATATGTTTTGGTTTTGTGATCAAAACTGTTGATAGCACAATGACGGTTTAGCTGTTGCTGAACAGTGCTTACACAGAGCCAAAGCCTTTTCTGCTTCTCATCCCACCCCACCAGTGGGATGACTGGGGTTGCACAAGTAGTCGGGAGGGGACAGAACTGGGACAGCTGACCCCAACTGACCAAAGGGATGTTCTGTATTATATGACCTTGTGCTTGACAGTAAAAGCTAGCAGAAAACAAAGAGGAAGAAGTGGACATTCAGAGTTATTTGAGGTATTTATTTTCACAAGTCATGATGGAGCCCTGTTTTCCTTGAGATGGCTGAACACCTGCCTGCCCATGGGAAGTGGTGAATGAATTAATGGCTTTGTTTTGCTTTTGTGTGTGACTTTTGCTTTACCTATTAAACTGTTTTTATTTCAACCCAAGACTTTTCACTCTTTTAACCCTTCTGATTCTCTACCTCATCCTGCTGTGGGGAAATGAGCGAGCAGCTGTATGGTGTTCAGCTGTCTACTGCAGTTAAACCATAACAATATCTAAGAGCACCTTCAAGAGTGCTAGACATGCTTCTGGTCAAAAAAATCTCACTACAGAGTAATCTCACTTACAGGGTAAGCTTTGTCACTTCATGCCGTTCTTTGACTGTTGGAGAGCTTAGACATTTGTTGTACACAGAGAAAACTACACACATACATCCTATATGTAAGTATCTTTCTCTAGAACTGATTACCCTGTAAACTTTGCACAGAATAAAGGATCCTTCCAATTATGGACTATTATCTGCTACTACTGTCCTAATAACCATCTTATCTGTGCTTCAAACTACCTCAAGAGAGAAGGTTAAACACATTCAAACAACATACCAGAGAAATGAGGTCTTCCAAGGACATTGGTAGAAGGGGCTGGAATCATGATGGAGATAAGATCATCTCCGCCAACACAATAGTCCAGCTCAACATGCCCAGTAGTGCAGTTGTACCTACCAATTTGGAGTGTTTTCACAACACTTGGACTGCTTTAAAGTGCCTGAGCATCAATGGAACGTTTTTGATTTTTTAGGCAAACTTTTAATAAATTTTGGTTTGGATTTTTTTTAGTTCACACTGTATCCTGCGGTTCAGTCTTTGAAATTATCCACTGCAAGATGACAACTTGATTTTTCCTGTTGTTTGTCACAAGGGAGTTAAATTGTTGATGCATTCTATTCTAATTGTATTAATATTCGCTCATCTGGTATACATTTTACTCAGAATGTCACTGGGCCCTCTTACTTCAAGGGAAAAAGGCCATTGATTTTTGATTTAAAGACACAAACCAAATTTGTCTACAAAATAATAATTACATATTTGCTTATTTTCAGAATCTATGTCATTAAATATACAGTCAGAAATTTATCCAAAGATGATCATTAGCTTATACTACAAAGACAATTACCTATTCTAAATGCACATATATTAGTACACAGAGGAAAAAAATACATATAGATACAGTGTGAATCCTTAGCTCTCAGAAATAAATATCAGTTTTGCTCCTGACCTAACTAGGGATAGGATTTTCAATGCAATGTTTGCAAACTGAAGCAGAGGGACAGAAAGGTAGGAAAACAGACCCTCCTGGTATCCTAAGAATACCTATAGATGGAGCAGCAATATATCAGCTTCCTGATAATAAGACAGACCTCTAACTTCCCCTTTCAGTGACACCACATACTTCATTGGGAGTTTAAATTCAGATTTGGGGCTTGATATTTTTGAACCCACACATCTTTTCAAGGAGGCTGGCAGCATGGCTTGTGCTTGGTAAGAGAACTTCTCTTGAGCGAGGGTCTGAAATGAGGGTTTCCATTCATAAGCAAAATGAAGAAATTATGTATAAATTACATGAAAACATAAGAGAAAGTGGAAATCTGATTTTGATATTCTTGAACTTTCCAGCACATATGTTTTGGGTCATACTTCATTTCATATTAGTGACTAAGAGAAAAAAAATGTTTATTTTCAGGAGTGCTAAGTGGCTGTGGAGCTGATTGCTTCAACAAGATCTCATCAACTCTGCAAGTCAATTTTATAGGCTCTATATCATCAGCTTCATGTCTTGTCCACTTCTCTAAAGCACATAGGTTAAGCACATTGTGTCCAAGAAAGGATAATAAAGCACAAAATCTCATCAGATGGTCTGTACAGTAATATGCTCTAAGAAGGCATTCAGTATGTTAAGAATATAGATATGCTTCATAACATTGCGCAAATGATTCTTACCCCACATACTGCTCATGTAGGCACTTCTAATCTTTATTTGATATCTTTTCTATGCTTATAGTAAAAGAAACGCCATTTAATCAAGGCACAGTTTAGAAAGGATTTTGCTAGTATCTTATTTTTAAGCTTGAAACCAGATATATGAACGTGGGAATTGAACCTAAGTATCTGCTTATCTGTTATAAAAATATTGTGGATGGAAATCTGCAAGGTTGGTATGAGAAGTAGCCAAAGGAGGGAGTCCTATGGCAGCAGGATGGCCCTGTTTTGGCAAGAGAATGAGGAATAAAGTTATAGATGGTTTCTACACAGAATTTTGAAGGCCAAGATGCCCGAAGTGCGAACGTTTGCTTCATTAATGGTGAAATTAATATTAAAATTGACACCCCTCAATATGCAAATGAACTAAAAGGAGTACATGTTAAACATATATAACCGTAGTACTCGACTCTCCACTCAAATATTGTTAAGCATCCCTGTCATATGTCAGCTAAGACTGGAATTTAAAGGATGTTGTGGAAGTCACACATTGATTGGGGAGGGGAAAGAAATTGAAGACCCCGAAGAGACAATCGACAGGCTGTGCTCCTTCTCCATGCCAGACAGGGACACCTACTTGGAAAGCAATTATGATTTCACTTTTTTAGTGAGAATATCAGGAATAGTATTGCTACCATTTTAATAATATATTAGCACTATTGCAGTCAGTTCATTTATCAATGACAATCCCAAACTCTGTATATCTGTTGCTTTAATAAAGTTTCTCTTAATTTCAACTTTACAAAGCTGTCTCAGTGAAAGTCTTTCGGGGGGTTCTGACAGGTAAACGTTAACTCTGGTTACATATATATAATCCTTTAGCCATAAACTGTGAACCGAGTCTTGGACTAAGAGTGGACCTAGTGCACCTAGGCTGCTCTCTGAGAAGATTAGAAAGTAAGTGGGTTGCTTCTGAACCTCATGATTCAGTGGGAGGGCCTTGATCATCCACACATCATACTCATACTGTTTACATGACAATAAGCTTCCTACTTTTACACATATATATGGAGCTTGGAAAAGAAAACATAAATCTATGTGTCACAGGAAGGAAATCCAACAGGGAGAGGTCAAGTTTAAATAAAGCCACACAATAGTTTTGATCTCTAGCAACACAGAGGATTGAAAGGACTTGTTTCATATCACCTGTATTTTTCAGTACAGGGACAGTCTATACTTAGCTGGCATTAAGTCGAAATGCCTCTTCCCTGGAGCTTCAGTCTCCAGTTCTAACATACTTAATTGAAAGTGATCTAATGTCAGATATTTGACTGTTTGTTGTCAGCAAAACAAATAATATGCTGTACCACAGGGAATGAGATGTGTCTGGAGGCAAAGGTGAAAGTGTTTCAAAATCATCATCAGCTGGTATATAGAATAAAATATTTATTGCCCACTGCTATGGGTAGCTAATTAGATCCCTCTTTCCACTTAAACATATATGCCATAATTCTTCCTTACTAAAAGATATTCCTTTCATAGCAGGTTTTTGGGCTTGTTTCATTTTGCTTTGTTTTAACTGAATTCTCTTTCCAAATAGATTTTTGCTTTCAAAATTTCAAATAAACAGTCATAGGAACAGAAATTGTGTGACAGACAACCAGCAATGATCACATGTAGAATGTCACAACCAGAAAATTTTGTTTGGAAACAGGTAAGGTCGAAAATTAACTCATCAGATCCTAGCTGGAAATGAATCTTCTTGACAATTTTTGATGTTATTTAAATTACTTCAGAATTCTTGATAAGATGCAATGAAAGGTTTTAGATAATTTCTGAGGGTTGTCAGCATTTAACCTATCATCTCTTTATGTCTCTTCCCTCATATCTTATATTTTACCCTTTAAATTCTTGGGAAGTCAAGAGTCAAACAGTCTATATCTTGCTTATTAATTATGTTGGTAGGATTTCAATGGCAAGCATAAAACCCTATCTTTTTTTTCTTAAATGTTTTTTCATTAGTTTCTTTTTGTTTCTGAGGTATGGCATTATGGGTTTGTATTCCGAACTTTCAGTCCTTAAATACATTAAAATCCTATGCTTGGAGACAATGATAAGCATGTAAGCTGGTCATCTGTGTAAGTAAGAAGTGTTTGAAGACCATATTTCAACATATTACAAATTTATTAATGTAGAAAGTTGTGACTATCACCTACTGATGCATCTGTAGAATGTTTTGGCTTTTTGTATTCCTTATACCTTTCCATTTAAACTGTCTCAAACAAAAAATATTCTGGAAAAAAAGTGCCAAAATTTAACATCTTTAAAAAAGCAATAGGGAGCTTAAAATGCTTTGGGATTTATACCCTTAAGGCATTTCTTTCTTGTTGCCATGGTTCTTTGTTTCTCTTGTGGATAATTTTTAACAATAGAGGATGCCATATTATTGGTAATACAGGTTTCTTTTGAACTAAAATAAGTAAAATTCCTAGACCATCAGAGCTGTAACCTAAAAAATGCTAACACTGGTACATCAAAAGACCTTTGAAGGACCAGAGGTGTAAGATTATTTTACCCATTTAGAGGATCAATCTGATGTAAATCTTTTTTTAATTTCAATGTTCTAGTCACCAACACATTCATTTTTCCAGATAAAAGCTAGATACATGGGATAGCTGTGCTTCAAAGTAAAAATATTTAATGGGCTAAACCTTACAACCTCCAGAGAGTAGGAGAGTTTGAGTTAGCAGACTTTGAGTCAGCTGGAACATGCTGTTTCTTCTGTTGTGTTGGCACTCAGTGCTTCTCCAAAGTGCACAGACCTCTGTGAAGGGGGAGTTCCAAGAAGCAAATGGCCTGAGCACCTGCTGCAATGTGTAGAGAGAGGGTGCAGTTAGCCCTAATTTTTTAATTCTTATCCCTCTCAGGTCAGGGAGCTGCTGTGAGGTCCCAAGGGATACTTATTTGTTAGAGTGACTTTCGATGCTGATAGGCAGGTACATTTGGTTTGGGGGAGTACAGTGAAAGTACTGACACTGCATGTCTTCTATCCCATCTGGCTTCTAGGTTCTTCCATGCCTCTGCATTTGAAGGCACAGACTCTTGCGCACAGACCTGGATGAGACTCAGAAGAAAGATGAGACTGACACATTTGTTGGCTAACTGTCAACCATCATGCAGCTCTTCATCTGGAAACAGAATTTGGACTCCATTCTGCACACAAGGTTGCTATGATTTTGGCTGCCAAATACAGAAAAGATACCTCCATTCAAAATGAATAATCTCATCTGTGTTGCTCAGTCCAAAGGACCAGGGACATTTTAGGTGATTTGTGATTGCATTATGTTGATTATTCTAGAAGTGCTTAGAGACATTCGATCTTACACTTTGATGGAGGAGAGATCACCTTCTCTCTGCTGGACATATTGTTCAACTCTGTTTACTGTTGCCAAAAGGTTTTTGTTCATAAAAGACAACAGCTGGACATCAATATTTTATTTTGTCTTGCATGCGTACTCATAAACTGAGAGATGCATTGAAGATTGTATCTGCACACATACAGAGAACCACTAGAGGCCATCATATACCTCTCTGTATAAACAAATACATTTCAATTAATGTGTAAAATTGACACATAGGAACCTGTTGATGTCCACAAAGATAGGATGTCCACTGCTGGGATCTCACAAATTAGAAAGGAAAGGACAAGAGGAAAATGCAAGTCCCAAATGGACATATAAAAATAATTGCTTAAATGAAAGAAAAAGAAAAAAAGATATTAAAATGAGAAATTGGTAAAACGGTGTTTAAGGGACTACAGCTGGAAGTAATATATATGGCTTTATTTTATCTACAGCTATGAGAGAAGAGGCAGTTTCCCACATGACAAGAGAGTATAGCTTTGACCTCCAAATGTGTTTGATAGCTCACAGCAGGCTTCCACTACTTTGCATCTATTACAACAAATTCGCTGACATAATTTGTCACATCTATTTGTTTCCCAAGGAAAACATATTAAGGTACAATTAAAATGAAAGCTTAAACGTAAACAAGGAACAGTATTTGTACTTTCTAATGAATGTATAAATTCTACTATAATGCAATCTCACTCTGTCTTTCTGTTCGATCCCATTAAAATCAACAGGACTGCATTTGACTTTAGCAGGAAATTTATCCACCCCTTTGCACCAATACTTTCTCCTTTCTGGTTTTTTTTTGGGGGTTTTTTTGGGTTGTATTGTTTTTCTTTTTTGTTTTTTCCTTTTTCTGTTTTCTTATATACATTACTGTAATGCCTTGGAGCCCTCTTATATGGACAGATTTTCCAGTGTGTCAGGCACGAACATGATCTAATGATTAGATTGTAAATATTAATATGCTTGCCTGAATTAAAGCTTCCTTCACTGATGGCATAATTGTAATTCTCCTTCTCTAATAGAATAGGATCATGACAGACTTATGCTTTGGAATCCTCTTTGACGTCCTTATTGCTGTCTTTTTTCTTTTCTCTTTTTTTTTTTTCTCCTTTTTTCCTTTTTCTACCTATAATCTTTTGTTCAGATGAGGAATTCTCCCTCAATAAGACCAAGATTAGAGAAACCCAGCTAGATTTTCTCAGCACCAAGGTCTGGGTGGTGGCATTCAGTCTTTAAAAAGAGCTCATGACAATGACTGTTCTTACCTTTCATAGTAAGGTGTGAGATGTACCATGGACATCCTTGTTTCAGAAATAAATAAAAAAAAATTCCTCCACTGCCAGAACAAAGGTGAGGAATAAGAACTATATGTCTGCTATTTTTATTTCTTTATAGGACTACATTGGAACGAAAATATTTTCTCATAGGAAAAAAGAAATTTCTTCCTGAGCATTTAAAATTTATTTATATGAGCTGATGTGATATGTAGAAGATACTACTTAATGTCCAAAATTGTTAATTTCAAGTGATACTTAATACTGAGAAGGGGGAGTTGATTTGCAGTTATGATAACACAACTGCACCTACTCCCATTCAGTGCTATTTCTTGTCTCCAGCTGCCCAAGAGTGTCTCAGTTCATCTGATGCTTTTTCTAACTACTCATCTAAAACAAGGAAAAGATATGTGAAGTTCTTACTCATCTTGTTTCAAGAACCTCAGTGCACCCATGCTCTTCATCTTCAGTATCACTGTTATACCTGTAAGGTTTAAGCAAAGAAAATCATATCCCTCTGCATCACTGTGGCACATCACTTAAACTAATAAAAATTCAGATAAATATCTGTGCAACTCTTCCATAAAGTTAAAAATGTATTTGGAACCCATTTTAGTGGGCTCCTTTTACACGTGTCTTTTCTTTTGTGTAAAGATTTATATTTGTTCACCCGTTCATTATAGTTTTTATTCCTGACCACTTCAGGTGAAGCAGTGTTGCTGCTTTTCCTCTTGCTTTTCATTTAAAGCTCTTTATTTGTGGTTGCTTTTGTTTTTTTTTTTAATTCTTTCATATAATGTCAATTTGTTTTGCTTAAAATACCATTATTTTTCCCCTTGTATGCTCATTCTGTCGTTTGCTCTGTTTCAGTTTGTGGTATCAGGTTTATGTTTTAATTATTCCTCTTTATGGCTCTGTATCCTGATACTATTTTAATTAGGCTGACTTTTCTTAGAAGATTCATAACTTACCCCAGAAGTTATGGACTGTAGGTGGAAATATTATTCATTTTATATGGTGTAGGCAGCAATCATTACCTCTTCAGGCTTCAGAAACCTCAACCCTATTCATTGGGTTTGTATGTTGACTAAATGTGCTTGCAGAGTAAGCAGTGCAGCCATGAACCAAGCACAGTGCTGATGAGAGTTGACTTATAAGAAGCATTAGGCTTTTCATGAGGGTCTGAACAGGCAGCAAGATCAGTCCACAGCCGATGGGCTTATTTGATGAAGAGGTCTGAAAGTAACTGCCCAAAGAGCTCCTTTCCTTTATACATTATCCCAGTGGCTTGGGAAATTGAAGTAAAAGAGCACTGTTTTAATCCTATCTCAGACTGAAAGTTTTCAACTCATTATTCCTGCTTCCTGTGAAGAAACATCCTACACTTGAAGAGCAGAATTTTTTCCATGATTTCCATCACATGTTATCTGCTTCTCTTTACAGAGAAACACTCAGTTTCATGTTTTTGCCAGTTGTGCTATTTGTTGTATTCACAAAGAGATCACTGTTAAAAAGATTCATCAAAGCTCAAATTTTTATAGAATTGCCAGCCCAGTAACTTGACTGTTCATGTACTTTTTTACAGTCTTGTTCAATTCTTGTAGATTAATTTTTATGGCACATTACAATTTAGAATGGTCCAATCATGCATCATGTGATACATAGAATCCTAGAAATGCTATTTGAAAGGGATTTCTGGAGGTCATGTGTAAGATCCATCTTGAAGCTGACCACTGCCAATGCTAGACTACATTAGGCATGGCTTTCTCTTACCAAGTCTTGACAACTTCCAGGAACAGAGATTCCATGTTCAGTATGGGCAAACCATTTTTATGCTGCACCTCTCAGGAATTTTTTTTCCTTATGTCCAGTCAGCAGGAAATAGCATCTATAGGATTTTGAGATTTTTTGGTCCATTGGTTTTGTAACTATGCTGCTATTAACGTTACTGTCCCCCCTAAGCCATATAGAGACTAATTTATGCCTTAAACTTATTTTAACATTTTTGTTTGTTTGTTTATTTGTTTAAACACAGCTGACTTTAATACACCTTTTGAATGTTTTCAGTAGACTTGATACATTCAGTTAAAACTACAGTTCTTTAAACAACAGATCTGAGCATCTGTGGGAAGCTTGATGAATGCAGGGAAATTCAGAATAGGCATACCTGCAACAAACGACTGTACACAAGCTCTGGATCATTATGAAGTCTCTTACTTAGAAAGTGGATTAATGCACTTTTTTAGATACTATGAGTGGAAGTGGGCAGCGCAGGCAGAAACCAGATTCCATATCTATTGTAATGAAATAGTTTGTGCACTGAACTGAAAGGCAAGTGCAGCATCAGGCACAGAACTTTCAGTAGTTAAAAAAGATAATTAAGAAATAATCTTGGACAAAGCATCAAGATATTTGGAAAGATGGAGTGGATGATCAGTTGTTAAGAACCTTGAAATGGAGAGCAAAAAAAGGCGGATAGAGATGCAAGAAAAAACTTATAATTGAAAGATATTCTAAGACACGGGGTGGGGGTGGGGGAATGGAAGAAGAAGAAATGAAATGTGAAGAGGCCAGAAAAGGAAGATACAGTGAGGAAGAAGACCTAAGCACCAAAAGATGAACAAGGACTTTATCTGAAGAGGTAAAGTCAAAATTGTAATGCTAGTGCTGAGGAAGAGGCACAAGATTAAATGAAGTCTCGGGTCTAAGAAATTAAGGAGAACAAAGAAATAAAACTGCTAACTTATACAGAAATTATATAAATCTATTGCGCCAAATTTATTCCTGAAATCAATGGAGTTGGGAGGGGCTGGATTCAGCTCAGTATGCTTATCTTATTTTATAAATAATAAATGATAATAAATGATAATTACAGTATTGATCTACCTTTTACATTTAACTGTTTTATTTATATTGTTTTCATTGCATGCCTCTGGAGAGTTCCATGCCTTTGCATTATGTATTCTGAAATCTGTATATTGAGATTTTTTAGTGTAAATTTTAAGATAATAGAGGAAAGTATGACTTCTACATGATGGCAGAAGCAATAATATTCTCTTTGGTGCATAACACTGGTTAACAGGTTGAGTAACCATGAGACTGAAGTTTGATTGTGCTTATAAGGTCCAGGTTTTAGTAAGATGCATTGTGTCTGAATTTACAGGTGTGACAATAAAAAGAGTTAAATATGTTCAGTGAAACAGAGTGCCATCATGCATGCAAAACCAGTGTAATACCAACATCACTCAAAATCAGAGTGATACCATGTTGCACTCAGTTTTAACTGAAGTAAATTATTCTATAAGAGACAAAGCTAATTCAATCTTTGATCAAATATGAGAAACACAGATCCTTGTTCCATACATTTTCTCACTATATAAGAAGGTTTGTGGGATCTTTTAAAGACATAGAATACATTATAGGAAACTTCCTTGGGGGCATAGCTATATATCAGTTAATGTGTACCTGATTTGATAAAATCATATTAAAAAAAAAACAAACAAAAGTCCAGTGATTCAGAGTTTTTGAATCTCTGCTTATGTTTTTCAAGTCCAGAATTTTGTGTACAGATTTTATGAGCTGGGGTCATCATTTCAGCTCTCACTTTCAAAGTTTTTTGACCCCTATATGCTGTTTAACTTCTTCCTTATAATTCAAACTCCTTGAAAGGAATATTCATGTTTGAGTTACTGACAGAAAGATAGATGGTTTCTTGTCTCTGATGCTCATCGTACAAATGAAGTTACAAGAAGTATAAGCACTGCATAAAAAAAAAAAAAATTGTTCTAATGTTTTGACTCCTTGTCTGGTTATGAGATATTCTGTATAGTTGCCTCTGGTCTCCTGCAGAAGGCTACAGACACAGGAACTTTGTTGGATGTGTTATTCAGTAAGTTTTAATCTAATTCTACAACATTTATGCAAATGCTTTTCTGTTGTTACTCAGAACAAAAGCAGGTAAGCACACCCATGTACAAAGCTAATATTCTACGATCCCAGACTAGATGGCAGTACTGAGATAGTCATATGATCAGTCAAAACTAATATTAACCACTTTCATGTTCCATTAACAATTTTATCAATTATAGGGGATTGTGTCATAAATTGTCTTAACTCGATCCTTACAACTGCTTTTATGTTCTATGATCTGAAGTGTTATACTTCGAGTTTTATAAAATTTTTTTGTTAGGGAAATTGTTGACAGGAAATACTCTATTCCTGTAACCCCTAGATATATACTTTTTATCCCCTAAGCACAAAGGAGAAAATACTGCCTTATAGTCCCTGTTTCAGAGTTAGCAAACTTGACACATGGAGTGTTGAATGTGGCATCCTCAATGCCATAGTGCAAGTCTGAAGCAAGCCAGTACTGAATATATATCTTCTGACACCTGGTCTGGTAATTTAACGATCAAGTTTGATACCTGATATAATGTAAAAGGGTAAACTGGTTAGTCAATTAAAGGATCCCTTTAAATCCAAATTTTACTGTTAGAGAAAATATTTTTTACATAAAAAACCATATCTCAACCCTCTTGTCTACCATTTGAAAGACAAAACCACCTTTTGTCATGGCCGTCTGCATCTTGAGTGATCATCTGAGACTTTCTGATCCCTTGGAATAGAATAGCTGGGGGCTGCACTGCAGGAGGAAACAAATATGACTATTTCAGGAGCACAGTGTTGTTTTCTGTTACGTCAAAGCTTATATATTATTGTCAATGGGCCATTAAAATGTGGTTATATGCCTAGGAAGGTTGGTCTATCTAGCTCTGCATTGCTTTAAAGATATGTCGCATGGAAATAATACAGCAGCCAGTTGCTTCTTGGACTAAAATTCTGTTCTCCGACATGGCTATGAATTTTAATTGGCGTTGAGGGGAATGATTCAGCTAGATTAAGTTAGTTCCAGTAAACAGCCTCTACTTGAGACTGGAGAAGTGTCATGTTGCACTGGGGAAGGATGGGACCGAACATGAAAGGAAATGAAATTGTCCCACAGTGGTATGTTGCCTTCTGCAAACTGTTGCTACTACATGTGTTTCTGAAATGAATGCAAAATCATTACTGCTGTCTTCCAGCAGTGACTAGAGCCTTCATCTGAGATTGGGATCCTCATTATTAAACAAACACATAGTGAGATGCTCTGCTCTGCAGAGCTCACACTCTAGAGACAGACAAATGTTGGTAGGATAAACAAGGATGTAAAGAAACAAGGTAGTAAAATATCAAAGCAGAGGTTTGTAGAAACAACACCAGAATGTGCTTGTGATTAAAAGTAAAGCTGTCACTAGCACTTCAAATGCTTCAGGTTCTGTGAATATTCTCATTACCTGTTTTCAAAGATGTTTCACTTTGGGATGATATTTTCTCTGCTGTCTTTCTTTCTCTCTATGTGAGGACCTGTATCCAATTACAGCTTCAAATATTCTCCACAGTGTAGCAGGCTTGTATATTATAACTGTTCCATACATGGATAAATGTGCCACAAAGAAAAAGGGATGAGAAGATAAATCAACTGCTTAGAGGTTGGTTATAATAATTATGTCAAGCCTTTATGATAGCTTCGCATGCAAAAATTTTTAGACTGTTACTGTATAAACTGCCTTATAAGAAACTTAATATAAATATGCAACTATATAAATGTATAACTATCCTTTATATGTCCATACACTATGGATTAAAACTCACAAGACGATCCATGTATTTGGATCCCACCTAATCTTCATTATCTAATCTCCACTATTTGATAGTCAAGTGAAAACATCATGATCTCAAACTTCTGCTCAGTGACCATGTAGATTTACTGGTTTTGAAAATCCATAGTGTCCCAGGCTGCTTCTTTCACTCCCTGACTTCTAGGAGTGTTCTTTCCGCTCGGCAAAACAGTTTCTTGCATTCTCAATGTATTATCTGTACAGCACGATTTCCCCAGGGAAATAAAAAGCGTATTTTTCTGAAAACACAGCTTAGACCAGCCCTACAACTCTTGAAATCTAAGGAAACTTTACCCTACTCTTCAGTACTGGTAAACTGAGTACCTTTTCTTGTTGATTACTTGTGTTTCTTATGTGTCAAGTTTCTATGAAAATATTTCGTTTTCAGTTCTAAAAGTCTCCAAGGGACTAACTTAAATTTACCAACCGATTTTTTCCAAATCTCAACACTTTTTTTTTTTTTCATGAAGCTGGCATTATTGGTAAAAATATGCATATTTGATCTCCCACATGTAGGCTGAAAATAATTCCACCATAATCAAGAAAAAAACCCCACATTTCTGATAGTTTGGAAAGGAGTAAAATCTTTTTCCTATAATTTAACAGGAACATAAGACTGAGAAGGACCTTCTGGACTGCCAAGTTTAATCTGCTGATATTGTAATCAGTAAGTATATAGAATTTCATGCATGGAATTATTAAACCCAGTTTGTCTTGTTTGCTCTCCTTTGCAACATCCATAAGAAGGCTATCCAGTAGCTTACTGATTTCTGAGAGCCCTTTCAAAAAGTGCTATGTACTGGGCTCTCTAAAAGACAGAAACCTTTTCTGAATTCATGATTTCTCAAGAAATCCTGTCTAATTTGTTTAAAGGCATAGGTTTTTGAACTAGTAATGTTACTAAAACCCCTAAGTGAGCTTTCATTTAAAACACAACTTTCAAGAAGACCGACAATGTTAATCCACTGAAGGAAGTGTATTAGAAAGAAACAATCTGATAAATAATGTGCTACTCTGAGAGCAGGTTACCATCTCATTGTTCATTTTTATATTAAAATGAGCTTTACCAAAATTGCAAGCAAGATTTTCCAGTCCAGAAACCAACATCTTCTTATCTTTCCTTTTCAGTGAAAGGACAGTGATAGTACTGACAATAATATGTTATTTAGCATGTCACAAAAATCTCTTTTCTGAATGACTGCTGAGAGAAGGATTAATTATTTGTGGTACTTTCAAAGAATAAATTATTTAGCTGTGCTAGTTTAAAATGGTGTTGGTCAAAATAATTCATGGAGGTTATTCTCTTGAAGGAGAAAAAACTATAACAAGCTGTATCTGAACCTTGTATCTGTGATTTTCAGCAGATGTGTGAACTTCATCCACTCTGGGTAATCAAATGCCCTGGATGCCATGAAATTCTGCAGGAACTCTACTATGCATCCAACCATATGTATGCAGTGAAAAAGAGAGGCTGCTCAAGGGATAAGGTTTTGCCCATATTTATTTTGACTATGTGTTTCCTGGCACATAGTAGGATAACGAGCACATGATGGGTACACTACAAATAATGATTATAAGCAGTTTAGCCATTCAGAGATATTTAACTAATCCCCTCACTTCCTCAGAGTAAGCTTATCTCTGTTTACTTCTACAAAGATCATTGCTGCAGTTGTATTTTTTAAGGATTAAAGCAAGCTTGACAGGTTAAGCTTTAGTTTTAGTTAAGAAACAGCATGGAGTATATGGAAAATGAAAAAAAGAGAGATTTTTCTCTGTAGAGTCAGTTCAGAAGATTATTTGGCTTCTTCCACTCTCCAGAGCATGCATATTGAAAGGCCTGCATACAGACATCTACAAGCAGCCTGAGAAAGGAGACAGAAGAGGAACGTATGTAAGAGATTCATCATGGTAAAGAAAATAAGAAGGAAAGTAAGGGAAAGAAAATAGAAAAATGCACTAAATGTGAATGATGTGACACACACACCAGTACCATTGCTTTATAGTGTGTTAACAGCCAGAGGCCATACCAAAAGATAATAGAACCATACAAACTGTAGGGTTGGAAAAGACCTCCTGTCAAGTCCAACTGTCTTTCCAATACCACCATGTCAACTCAACGATGTGCCACATCTACATGTTTTTTAAATACCTTCACAAGCTCTCTGGGCAGCCTGTTCCAATGGCTGACCACACTTTTGGTGGAAAAAAATTTCTTAATATCCAATCTAAACCTCATCTGGTGCAACTTGAGACCACTGAAGTCATACTTTTACAGGGAGAAAGGAGAGAGGGCTTCAATCTGCGTAGTAAGCTGTAGACCCATGTAGTAGTTCTAGTTCATATCACTTATATTGTAGATGCAAGCTTCCTGGAGAACAACTGCTTAGAACTTCATCAAGGGTCATTTGCTTCAGTGGGTGCTGAGCAGTCAGTGGCAATATCTGCTTGCTTGGGATGGAGGAACAAAACTTTTCTGTATGTTTCAGAGCGAAGACCTAGGTCCTTATGCCAGCGACTAAAGAATGACAGAGATGTATCTCTTTTGCTAGAGTTACTCTACTAATATTAGTGAACATGTGATGTCCCCAGCTAAGCATAATGTTCTAATCACTGGCTCATGAAGAGTTAAATTAGGGCTACTATCCATCCCTGACACATTAAGAAAGACAGAGTTTTGGTAGACACTGGAGTTCTACTTTGCAAAACATGGCTGCTCTGTATCTTTTTCCCAAGTTGCGGTGCACATCTGCATTCCAAAACCTAAAATATTTCGAGCAGCCTGTCTCCTGGAGGTCTGCCAGTTCACTCAGTGCACATTTCAACATATCCAAGTAGAAGAGAAAGGGCAGAGTTTGTGCAGCCGGCAGGACTAAAAGCTCTGTGGGAACTATGTTGCTTTTTCCACAGAAACCTCATACTACTGAGGTTCTGTCTGCAGAGTTTTATCCCTGTCACACAACAGAAATCAGCTTGCTGAAAAGTACCAAAGCTCTGCAGAGGCATCTGCTTTGATGAACACCCTAGCACACACTGGGACTTTGGTATCCCTAAATCTGCAGACTGGCACCTGTTTGGAGGATGGTGTGGTTTTTGTCATGACCAAGTTCCCTCTTGTTGGAGATTAGGGCATGCAGCTGTATGAGAGAGGGCTTGGTGCACCTGCATATTTTATTCTAATGTAGAGCTGGGCACTCATCCAGGGAACTCGAAAATGTTTCCAAGTGAGGTGACTCAGAGAAATCCTACCTAGCAATGACTATCAGTAGGAAGCAAAGACCCACAAGGAAACCAGGAATGTGTCCCAAGTGATATGTGGTGAAGGTCAAATAAAGCGCCTTTTCCTCTCTTCAGTGATGCTGTATTGCTGCTTGGTTTCTTGTCATTCCACTTAACTTGGCAAAAGAGATTCAGGCAAGGCAAGAGAAACCTGTGAGCGGCTGGCAGTGAGGTTGTGGTTAAATTATATATTTTTATCAGTTAAATTTTTACAGATAAGAGTTTTTCTGAATGAGTAAATCAGGTTCCATAACAATGAAAATTAATCTCCATGCCAGCAAAAGTGAGAAGAAATTAAATTCAGCTACCACAAAAAAAAAAAAAAAAAAAAAAAGGTAAATTTGAGAGCATAGCTCTGGGAAAAGGACTAGTCAGTTGAGTAGAGCAGAATGAGGAATGGGGTGTGTCTGTAGAGTAGTAAATGAGCAGTTCCCTCCTTACATGCTGATAGAAAATTTGAAGAGATTATGGTATTTTTTATATTCCTATTTATCCTACACCCAAGGACTTTGACCCAGAAACATCAATATGCAAAACTGAGACATTTAGAAGTGGAATGGTAAATTCAATGTTAAATCTGTTCTTTTCAACAGGTGGTGGATTTCTGTGGTAGTAGAATAAAAAGCAACATTTGCAGAGGAAAGTGTGGTCAAAGAACAAAAATGAGTAAAGGATATAGAGGTGCTGTTCACATTACCTCTAAACTAAATTAAACTAAATTAAACTAAACTGAAATATGTGGTATTGCACAGTACAGAGAAAGACTGGAGGTCAGGGTCTCAAGTGGTTTATTTCCAGTGATGTCAACCTAACCCAAAATTTTAAAGTATATATGTTATACTGATTTACACCAGCTGAAAATCTGGTCCAACATTTTCTATCACATCATATCATTTCCCCAGGGGCAGAGCTTTGAAATCAACCTCTTGAATCATAGACTCATACAATCATTAAGGTTGGAAAAGACCTTTAAGATCATTGAGTCTAACGGTAAACTCAGCGCTGCCAAGTCCACCATTAAACCATGGCCCTAAGTACCACATGTACACATCTTTTAAATACCTTTAGACATGGTGACTCAACCACTTCCCTGGGCAGCCTGTTCCAATTCTTGACAGGCCTTTTGATGAAGAAATACTTTCTAACACCCAATCTAAAACTCCCCTTGTGCAGCCTCTTACCTTACCGCTTGTCACTTAGAACAGGCCAGCACCCACCTGACTACAGCCTCCTTTCATGAAGTTGTAGAGAGTGATAAAGTCTCCCCTCAGCATCCTTTTCTCCAGGCTAAACAAACCCAGTTCCCTCAGCTGGTCCTCATAAAACCAGTTCTCCAGACGCATCACCAGCTTTGTTGCCCTTCTCTAGACATGATCCAGGACCTCAATGTCTTGAGTCACTGGCCTGCTCATTTGGATCAATTCCCTGGAAGGTGACCACAGCAAACATAGAGCATTGTTGACAACTATAATATTTTTATGCCATTGATTCACAGATGCCAGTATGATTTAAAATAAACTCCAGCTGCAGCAAACCCTTCTGCTGATTTCCCTAATGAACTGTGAACCTCCAAAGTGTTTCTACTGACCTTGTGTTGAATATGCTTTCAGAAATGAAAATAGTGCCATTTAGAAGTGAATCTCATTTCACTAACAGTCTGTCACTTACTGGCAGAGCTCAGACAGCTGTGACAGTGAGGGCCAGGTCACACCAACCTCCTCTCAAAGAGAAGGAGAGAGAGAACCTATGGGAATTCAGAAAATAAAACACCTGAAATACTGAAAGTGTGTGTTATGTCTGTTCTTGGAAATTATGGTTGAATGGTCAATCCAGGCTTTGGCATTAGGGATTTGAACTCTTGAATTATACTAAAGTTCTTCAGAAAAGTCTTTGAATGAGGGTATCCTTACCGTGGACATCTAGCATTTGTGTTAAAATTAATCCAATTCAGAGACTACTTTTGGCAATATTACATATATTGATGGTTCACTTTTTGTTAGTTGAAATGGAAGGAAAAAGATAAAAAAATCTACAATGAGCATTTTCCTGTTCCCTGGGTACATTGCCACATCAGTAAGAAGAACATGAAGTCTGTGTTTCATAGTATTGTCATGTAACAAGTCTAAGCTGAATACATCATACTAGATAAAAAGTGTGTTGGAGAAGCAAACCTTACATCATTTAGTGGAGTTCTGCCTTCCATAATAATTTTTGAACTTTCTACAATATCAGTTTCTAATGTAATTTGCCTATTTCAAGGCCATATTCATTTTAAGGCAGAGCCTGAGTTGTTCTATAGTGGGAATAACTTATTTTATAAGTAATGTCATCAAGAACAATAGAAACTTTCAAGGACTAAGAAATTAATTAACAGGAACACAGATATCAGACTTTGTTTCTTTTTGTGGCAGTCTTTTAATAGCAAAATGCAGTTTTCCACTTTCTCTTACATTTTTTCACATGAGCTTGGCATAGGATAACCGTTAGTGTGTTCCCTTTTGACCACATTTCTTCAGCGGCTTTTTTGTTTTACAGTCTCCTTTGTCAAAGCATTAGAAGTGAATCAAATAAAGGGATCAAATAAACTCCATAATATCCTCACTTTTGCAGTACGGTACCCACAATGACAAGAAAAATCTTCTTAAAAAAATTACTGTACTGCCCTGTTTTACCCAGAGAGGTCTGACGGTTCCTTTATACTTGCATATCATGGATGGTTCGTAGTTGGATGCACAAGCAAAACATTTTACGGAAACTAATCCCAGCAGTGGGCAGACCTATTTGTATTACTCTGGCAATGTTCCTTGCAATAGCATACTCAGTTGTAAACATAGCAGAAAAGCGATCTCTAATTCTCATAATATTCACATACCACCAGGAGGAATATCGACTTTGTTAGTACAGAGGCCTGCAGCCAGAATCTACTTCAGCAGCCCAATTGTCCTGTATGTCAGTAGGATTATTCTCCTGTCAGTATCTGTACCACTATGTCATTGAGCAAAATTATCTGAAAAACAGGGTTATGTGGTATTTTTTTAACATTCTTGGTGGTCTTCCCAAGAGTTGACTGGTCACAGAATTTCTTTTAGGACATCTCTGGAAAAAGGCTTTAATTTGTATCGGGTTTCTTATTCTAGCCACTTCATTTTTCCATCAACAGAGTTTGACCAACAATGAAATGCTTCACGTAACCCAAAAGGTTCCTGTTAACCTGTACCCTGACTCTGAAAGGTGGGTTTGTCTTCCTAATATAAAATATTCATTTATTTAAGAATTATTTGCAATAATTAGGTCACATAATCTTGTAAACAAATAAACAAAAGAGCAAATGCACAGATATGGTGTTAAATTATTTAAAACAGTTGTTTCCAGAATGTTTAGCTGAATACACTAAAGCATTGCTTAATACTGAAAACTGAGATTGATATGCAATATATTTTATAGTATCTGCAGTGTAAATTTTCATGAAATAAAAGAAATCCCAAACAAAATCCAAAGCTTCGCAGTCAGTTTCTGTGGAGAATTTTTGTTTTAAAGGAAGATTTCCCTCGCCTTACAAAAGAAAAAAAACTGTCTGGGATGCAGTTTGAGTGGCTGGACTAAGCCACTAAGCTTGGGCCAAGTTTTACAACTAATTCTCCTATGATAATGACAAAAATTTCCTTATAGGGAATGGAGAACAGTAGATGTCTTTGGAAGAATCCAGAGGGAGAACTGCTCTATTTATCTTAGCACCTAAATGTGAATTATGTGAAATTCAGCCTTTGTACTGAGAAAAAACAACAGATCAAGCTCGCAGCTTTTACATCTCTTTGTCAGCCACAGGACTCTTTAACCCAGTCATTCTGGAGTGAGACCGCCTAGAAAGAAGCAAGGTTTTTTCCTAGAGAAGTTTGAAGCAAACTACTGATGGCGAGCGTTACTTCAGAGCTGCAAGAGATCTCTGAACTTTGAAAGTCATAAAGGAAGATTTAAAAAGAACTGGAAAAGGAGGGAAAAAAGCCCTTCAAAATAATAAATATTTATTGCACTTGGCCTGAAATATGAACAAAATATTTAGCTATAGAACAGAAAGATTATGGGGGGAAAAAAATACAATACTTACAAAATTCACATTTGTCTTCTTTTTATGAACCTCTTATGAAGTGCTTGTCCTGCATGCTGAGTGAGAAGCACTGAAAGTATTATCACAGCATGGTTGCTTAGATTCAAGCCAGATACTGAAATATTTATATTTCCCTCTTAAAACATGAGATATTATTAGAAGTATCTTGTAGATAGTTGTTAATGGGGATTCATTTTTATGTGTTTCCCTTAATTTTACCCGGTGTTTTTGTCCTACAGACCTGTATTTTATCCTTGCTTTTTCTCCAGGAAAATTGCCTAAATTCTCTTATTTCCATTTTTAATGTATTTTTTTTTAAGTGTGTTTTTCTCTGTGAATTCTACACAAGGTAGGTGCTGTGAGAGTCTTGTCAAAATGCAAATACCTTCTGTTTTTTAAAGAAACTTTCTGATCAGAATTGCACTGCTTTTTCTGATACTAATTGTGCACTAAGGCTAACTAATTCATGAACAAAAAGTCCATTTTTGAAAAGAGAAATTTTATTTGCCTCTTGAAAAACCAAAAATCCCAAAACAAACACCTGAGGAAAAAAAGCAAACTTCCTAAAGCTCTTCAAACAAGTAAGAAAGTGATTCTCCATTTTTATGTACCTCATCTATAGCTTCATAAAAAAATTGTGTCTGACAGCAAAGCTGGTTTAAGATCAGGTTTCACAACCTTCAGCCAATTATCACAGAACCATAAATATCCTGAGTTGGAAGGAACCCATAAGGACCATCAAGTCCAACTCCTGTCTCCACACAGGGCCAGCCAAGTCAGAGCATGGGATTGAGAGCATCCTCCAGATGCTTCTTGAGCTCAGCAAAGTTTGGTGTTGGGATCACTTCCCTGGGGAGCCTGTTCCAGTGCACAACCACCCTCTCAGTAAAGAACGTCTTCCTGATATAGAATCATAGAATGTGTAAGGTTGGAAGGGACCTTTAGAGGTCATCTAGCCCAACCCTCCTGCAGTAAGCAGGGATATCTTCACTAAACTTAATACAACATAAACCTCCCCTGTTGCAGCTTTATACTATTCCCTCAGCCTCTATCCCTGGTCACCAAAGAGAGGATATCAGTGCCTGCCACTTTGGTCCCCCTCATTGGGAAACCACAGACCACGATGAGGTCTCCCTTCAATCTCCTTTTCTCCAGGCTGAACAAACCAAGGTAGTTCAGCCTCTCCTGACTTCCCCTTCCGAGCCTTCACCATCCTTGCTCCCTTAAACTATTCTTACCCCTGTGCAGCCCTTTGACACTGCTTGGTTGTGCCAATACAGTTGATTCAGGATGTATATGTAAATGAAATGGTCCAAGTTAGAAACAAAAATCAAAATAAGGACCAGTGAAATTTGATTTAATCGTTCTGTGTGGGGTGAGGGTTGTTGTACAGTGGGTGCAGTCATTGCAGCATTGCTCACATGATCTGTTCAGTTACCTGCATAATTTGATGTTAGACTTACTTTGAATATTTTCGTGGTACCAATAGTGACCATGTCAGTTTGGCTTTTCCAATATATGTCTATTCGAGGAATTAACTTCCATAAAAGAGAAAAATCTACCATGACAGTCAAATGGTCTCTGCTTGAGAAAATGTTTTGTTCCTTTGAAATATATTTTACATTTCAGCAAAATTTCAATGGAACATTAAACCTAAGGAGATTCACTTAGATTGCAGAAGCTATGCTGTCTTTATGCATGAGTGTCAAGCAATAAAGCACGTACACCCCCTGTGCATTCTCTTGGTAGGGGGCCCATGGAAACTGCCGCTTTCAATTCTATCTAATGTTTACATGCTAGGCAGTCTTCTTTCAGATATTGAGGATGTCTTGTTCCTAATGTTCAGGCATATAGACCAATCCATCACACGGAACTGTCAGTGACATTTCTAACCTTTCTCTGGTTTTGTCATTAAAGTGAGGAAATAAACATGAGACCTCTATTTTAGCCCTTTGTTTTTTCTCTGTTAAGGGATTATTCATTCACTTTTATCTGTGAAGACACGAATTACAAATGAATGACGGTGCATTCATTTTGTACCTAGAATCCCATAATTCACCTGATCTGTTTCTGAATTTACAATGTGTTGGAATTTCAACATGCTTTAGGACAAAGATTTTTCTTCCATCTATATTTTCAAAAGAGTCCAGAAATAATTCCTGTTCATCTATTCCTAGTAGTATGAAGATTATGATGAATGAAACCTTTTTTTACAGCTCTTTAGCCTAAATAGTAAAGGTGCAAGGACATTGATTTTAGCTGTAAATAGAACCTGCTTGTAGATCATGCAATACAAAAGATACTTAAAAGCAGTGCATGTTTCCTGTAATAAGATCAGATGGACATTTGTAACATACTAAAGTATAGAACTAGATATTACTGCAAAGCCTTCAAGGGAGGAGTTCTCTGTTAAAAAGAGATACTGAAAATAAAGATGCATATCTCACTTATTTTGAAGTACAAAATCAAATTTCAGATTGAATTTCAGCTAGAAAAGGCCTCCTAAAACTGATGCAATTTGAAACAGATTAAGATATGGAAATATGCTCTTCAGGGCTGAAGTGTGGACAAGGAGGCCATAAGCTGTTCTGAGAAAAAGCCCAGGTTCTCTCCTTGACAAACCAAAAGTAGAGGCTGCTAGGGAGCTCTTTGTGTTACTTTTACAAAGACCTTAGGAGAGTTAGAAGGACAAGATTTTCAGGGAGATATAATATCCTTTATTAGATCAATTCATATAATTATAAAAACAAATAGGCAGGTGTCAGGCACACCTCAGGTCTACTCCAGCTCACAGAAAAGACCTTTTATTTGAGGAGGACAGGTAAAGAGAAGCACCTTTCTAATTTTTTCTGAACATGTCACCTGGAAGTGGAAAGGGCAGCTTTTCAAGAATAATCTGCTATTTCATTTTTAACTGGATGACCAGAGTTGCAGAGAGTATTCAAGTTCATACCCAGGTATTCATTCCAGCACAGGTTTATACAGCAGCATGGTAAGAGTTTTGTTCTCCTTTTTTCTTTAAATAATTTCCTAATAAAGTTTTTTGTTTGGTTTTGTTTATACTATAAACCATATTTTTGCCAAGCTATCCAAGAGCTTTTACCATGAGAAAACAGGTAATTTAAAGACCCAAACTGTGATTGTGTTATCTTTCTTTTCCCCTCCATTTGTGTTGCTTTGCACTTATTGATATTGAACTTTGTTAACTCAGTTTTGTGAGACTGCAAACCTTCACAATTACTTTCACTTTTGACTACCATGAGCAATAATTTTGTCGTCAGCAAACTTGTCCACATCACCATTCCACAGAATAACTGTGATGTTGACAAACATCACAAGTCCTAGTTCAAATCATTCAGCCACATCAATGGCAATATTCTTCCTTTGTGAAAACAGTATTCCTTGCCATCTTGCCACAGATTTCTCTCTTTATCCAGGAATTTTGCAAGAACTTTTTCAAATCCAAACACACTATGCCCATTATATCCCAGTTATCTACACAGTTACCGATTCTTAAAGAATTCTGAGTTTTTTGAAGTGTGATTTACCTCTACAAGAGCTCTCTTTTCTGTCTTACTGCTCCATGGACACTTATGTTTCTGCTAAATCTACCAAGTTTCTAGCATTTTGAAGACTACACAAGTCAAATGTACACGCATATAATTTCTCATGTCTTCCGGAATGATCAGTTTTTAAATCTGTAACTTTTGTCAAATTCTACTCCTTTACTAATGGTGGTTTTAGAAATAAGTTATATAACACAGTTAACAATTACACAATTTACTACATGAGTTCCTCCAGAGCTCTTGAATGGATAACATAGTACTGGAGATATTTTACTTTTCATTTTATTAATTTATTCTAAATTCTCTTCCACTGACAGCTCAGTCTGAGACTGTTTCAATGACTCATTTGTCATAGGAAAATCTTCCTCTGACTTCTAAAGTGAATGCCGATGGAAAATATTCAGTCAGATTTTCTACTGTGGACACGTTTTTGCTGTTCTTTTTACATCTCAATCATTTTCTCCTCAGCAGGCAGGGGGAGAAAATATGTTTGAAAAACTCATGGGTCAAGATAAGAGTACGATAATGAGAGATAAGAACAAAGCTAAAACCACAATCCACCCACACCCCTCTTCCTCCCCAGGTTTAACTTCACTGCTGACTCTTTTACCTCCTGAACAGTGCAGGGGGATGGAGACTGGTGTTGTGGCCAGGTCATCAGATGTTGTCTCTGACACTCCTTCCACCCCATGGTCTTGCCTGGCTCTAATGTGGGTCCTTGCCACAGGCTGCAGGTCTTCACCAACTGCTTCTGCGTGGGTCCCTTCCACAGTGTGCAGACTGCTCCAGGGTGATTCCCCCACAGGATCACAAGTCCTACCAGCAAACCTGCTTCAGTGTGGGCTCCTCTCTCCATGGGGCATAGGTCCCGCCAGAAGCTTGCTCCAGCGTGGCTCCCTATGAGGTTACAACCTCCTTCAGATATTTTCACCTGCTCCAGGATGGAGTCCTCCATGGACTGCAGATAGATATCTGCTCAAACATCACTGTCCATGGGCTGCAAGGGGACAGCCTGACTCACTATGGTCTCCACAAGATGCAGGGGAATCTCTGCTGTTGTTCCAGGAGCACCTCCTTCCCTTCCTTCTTCACTGACCTTGGTGTCTGCAAAGTGATTCCTCTCACATCTTCTCACTCCTCTCTTCAGCTGCGGGGCAGGAATTTTTACCCCTTCTTAAATGTATTAACAGAGAGGTGCTACCAGTGTTGTTGATGGGCTCAACTTTGGCCAGCAGTGGGTCTGTTTCTGAGGTGGCTGGAACAGTCTGTGTCCTACTTGGGGACTGCTCCTTTTCCCCTCTCACAAAGGCTGCTATTGCAGCCCTTCCATTACCAAAATCTTCTCATGTAAATGAAATATAATGTATATATTTTAATTTTATTTTTAGTCATACCATTCTCAGCATCCTTTTTTGCTTTTATATTAAAAAAGGCAGAGCTAATTTTTTTTTATTTCATTTCCCCTGTCTGGATACAAATGCTACTTTTAAAGGATACTTGCTTCTTTAGTGAGGTGCTCTGTATTGACTGTTATCATTCAGGAATGGGATCTTAGTGTTATGATGAATAGCTCCATGAAAATGTCAGCTCAGTGCTCAGCACTGAAAAAAAAGTAAATTGAATCTTAGGAATTAAGAAAAGAGGAGAAAAGAAAACAGGAAACATAATCATATCAGTGTGAAAAGCTGGTATCCAAAAATCTAAAAAAGGATGCAATGGAACTGGAAGAGGTTCATAGAAAGGCACCAAGAATAATCAAAAATACAGAATGGGAGTCAAAGGAATTCATAAATAGACCAGGACTATCCGGTCTTGAATGTGACAATTGAGGGAAAGCTTTGACAGAAATCTGTACAATCATAAGGGAAAAGGAAAAGATAAAAAGAGACAGATGGTTCATTTTCTCTTCCAAAAGAAGAATGAGATTATCACATGCTGTTAGCAGGTGGTAGGTTCAAAAAAAAAAACAAAACAGCAGGTAATTCTCTACATAATGTGTAGATAATCCTCCCTCACCAGGCCACTTTTCTTATAGCATTCTTTACTGTACACAAAAAGACACTGAAAGCAATATATGAACCACTTACAAGGCACACGGCAATTATTGAATGCCAGTGCATCCAACAGGGAGCAATGATTGCCATTCTGATGTCCTCAGGCATGTGAGGCGTGGGAGGAGTCTCTGGATCCGCAGTCAGATGGTGGTTGGGAAGTAGCAACCCTGTTGTGTTCTGGCATGGTTTAGTCTTTGGTGCTGTCAAAAAGGAGATGCTACGACTTTTCCATAGGTCTTAGTATTTTCATATCAGTATTTTTCTCTAGAATCCCTGAGTTGCTAATTGTCACTGTCTCACTTCAGTTCCTGTATTTTTCTTTCCTTGTCTTGCAAGGCATTAACTTAGATACACCCTTGCATTCGAGAAACAGGTTACTCGGTAAAACTGAGCCAAATCTGCCTGTTAAATTAGAAGCAGTTGCACTTTAGAAGAATTTTGCTCAGTGTATTGTGGATGCTAAAGGTTTGCATACATTGAGAAAGCAACTGGACTAGTTCATGGACAAAAATACCCCTTTGAGATGCTAGACAGAAATACCAGATACCTGATTCTACTAAAAAGCTTCAGAAAGCCCCTGAATAGTAAATCACTGGGGATTTCAGAGAGTATTCACTGCTTGCCTCATCATTTTGATCTTCCTTTGAAATCTACTTGTCATCATTGATGGAAGTGGGACATGAGGCCTGGCTGACCTTCGATCTCACTCAGCACATCTGCTCTCATGCTTTAAAAACTTTCTTCGTTCTGCCACATAGACACCTGGTCTGGTTTTAGTTCTTTGATTTTTTTTAACACCTTTTTGCCAGAGGTTGTACGTTTCTTCTAGCATGACAATTTTAAGCATTTTTTTACATTGTCTTCCCTCACCCCCCCAAAATATTAATTACTCCTTATAATTTGCTTTAACTATGCTTTCTGGGTTTGGTTTTCATTTTTTTTGGTTTTCTTTCAGAAGCCTCTCTGATACAAAGCTGATGTGGTTTAGGGAGGAGGGAGAACTTTTTAATCGTAGCAGGATTTTGAATGAGGAAAGTCTGAGAGAGCATTCTATTTAAAGAGCATGCCACTGCAGCTTCAGCTAGTGCATTTTTAAACATACATTTTATCTGCTTGGTTATTTTTCTATCTTACAATTTCACACTTTATCAAAACTCATTCTTATATTTTCTCAGATAGTCTGAGGGCTAATTAAAGTGTCCAGTTATTGTAATCTTTTCTTTCCTTGTAGTCACCTTAATTTAGCATTTCTGAGTCAGTATCACAGGAACATGATGATACAGTGTAACCCTGATAATACATTACTTTAAGCATGAAATTTTGGTTCACATAAATTTTCATAATCATTATGATTAATATATAGGCTATATTTAACTCTAAGATATCTTTAACTTATGAAACTGTTCACTAACAGCCTGATCTACTTGCCAATTCTATACACTATATAGTTGTTTCTCAAGTTACAAGTTTTTCCCAAGTTTTTCCCTGCTTATTCTGTCCACATCCTCACTTCAGATCTGTCTCTTCATTCATCTTAATTTATAGATTTTCTGTATTTATAGACTTCTATTATGATAGAAACACGTGTTTTCCTTTGATCTAGTTGTCTATTTTTAGGTCCATATTTACATACTGAGATTATTCTTTGATGTTTCTTATCTGAAGCTTATTGAATCCTTTCTTTTTTGAGGATGGAGATTTTACTTTTAGAAGATGAATCATCTCAGACTGTTTTCTTTTATTCCCTTGTTAGATTCCCCTTCATCTTTATTAAAACAAAAATAAACCCAAACCCAACAAACTCAGCTCTTTTAAAACTTTTAAGACAAATACAAATGTGTGTTCCATATTGGCCAAGACAGAAATTATCCCTTTTTTAATAGGATCAATATATTTCAAAGGTTTCTAAAAATCATCCACTCGCTGCCTCACACTACTGTCCTGGGATAAAGTTGTGGGGTTTTTTGGTGTATGTGTGCATTGTGCATCACTTGTTTTGTATATTCTAGTAGTAGTAGTAGTTGTAACATCATCATCATGATCATCAATTGTCATAATCATCATCTTCCTTTTCTGTCCTGTGAAACTGTCTTTATCTCAAGCAAGGAGGTTTGTGTTTTTGGGTTTTTTTAAATTGTTTTCTGCTTTTTGATCCTTTCCCCCACACCACAGTGGCTGGGCGAGTAAGCCAACATTTGTGGTTTTCTAGCTGTTAACCATGTTAAATCACCACAATTACTTTTACAACCATCTTTTAACTTGTTTCCTTGTCAACTTGTGTATCAAACCCCAGAAGGTTTCTATAGACTACTATTTTCAAAACTCTATTTTTACATTAACATTGAAAGATCAGAATTTATGTCCTTTCCACTCCCCCACTATGTCACAAGTACTTCACTGACAATGTAAAACAGGTAGAAACTTTGTGAGGTCCAGAGCTCTTGTGTGCAACAGGCAAGTGTTAGGCTTTTAGAATTGGGTATGTTCAAACCTTAGAAGTTACCTTAACTGTGTACATTAAAGAGATTCTAAAAAAAGTTTACCCCTATCTTCTCTCTACAGTGCCCTAGGACACACCTCCAAAGAGTGATTGATTATTTCCTTCCTTTACCTCCTAAGATTGTGAAATAATGAGCAGGATACAATTGGCTCCTACTGAAATCTCCATGCCTCTCCCCTCTTGCCTTTCCCTATCAGTATGGTATTCACAAAATGGGAAATATGTGAATATTTCAACAATCGTATTTTCAACAACCATGAGGGCTAGGCTAGGCCTGGTGCTTGAGCAGGTTAGTCTGGAATAAAGTGAACATCAGCTCAGATTAACCTTGAAGTACAGGCTGGAGGGAACAGTTGTATGACTACCATGTATCACCCATGTTACAAACCTTACTAATCATGTTGATTTGATAGTTTGCGTGTCAAAGAGGAGCACTGCTGACAGAAAAGAACACACCCAAGTAACTAAATGGGAGCTAAACACTCAAAAAAGAACAAAAAAAAATATCACTGGGAAGCTCCAACAAAGCACATCCATTTTTCTTATTTACTGAACATTTTCATTCCAACTTTTAAGGCTGTCATACTTCATTATTCTTCATGCTTGGTAATAGATTTTATGGTATTGCTTAAGTACTACTGATTCTCCCCCTCCCCCCGCCCAAAAAAAAAAAAAAGTTTTTCATTTCGAAATGTGCTGTGCTGTTCTAGAAGAGCTCTGATAAAGTGGCTAATGCAACTGCCTTTTGTTACAGGTCCGCTTGTATGAATCCTGTCTCCAGTAACAGAGAGAACTACATTAAAATAGAGCTGACTGGAAGGAATCATTACTGTTTATTAGCACAAAGATCATTCATTTCCCACAGTTTACAGTAGATAAATGCACATTTGTATCTTATCAGTTCAAATAATTTTAAGTGATTATGTTTTTCCTTAGACAAATAAAAACTGAGCTTGAGATGAAGCATAGTTAAGAGTTTTAAATATCTTAAAGTCTGTATTTGTGCTGGTTTTTTCAGTTTCAGTGTCATTACTTTTGCTTTAGAAATTATATTTGCATGAAAAAAAAAAGGTAATATAAATCCCGACTAAACTTTGTTCTTAATCAGAAGGTAATTAAAATAATCTTTAAAATAAATGAAAGCAACAAGCATGTCATGCTCAAAACTGAAATTCTGACCCATGGGAACATTTACTTTCTTTCTAAAACCCAGGATTTAGATTGTGTAGAAGACAGTAACATGTCAAAATAAGTTTTCGCGCTGAAATGAAAACAACCAAAAATACCCATTTCCCCCATAACGTTTTGTAACAAATAGTGCATTCTAGTTAACTACAAAATATATTAAATAAACATTAAAAAACCCTATAGATTCTGTTCTAGAATTTTTTCCTTTTTTTTTTTTTTAGATAATTCTTATAAATAAATACATCTTTTTAGGACCATACAACTTACTGCTGAGTAGATTGAAAGAATAATGGAGACCAAAGTGAAAACACTTCCAATAAGGAATTTGTGGTCACTTCACAGTCTGACAAATTCCAATCTTGCACTACATCAAACTGTACATGAAGTACCTCTTCGGGGTTCTGGAGAGCCATTAGAATTCCAGTTACAAAGATTAAAATCAGATTTATTCTTTTAGGTTGGGTTTTTTGGGGTTTTTTTGGCAGAGGGGGTGGTGTTTCTTTCAGTACAGGCAATTGATATAAAACATACTTCTGCTCCTTTTTGGAGAGGTCTTTTGCTCCTTTGATAGCATTTTGTAGCAAAACCACTTTGTCCTAGACATTTCTGTAGAGAAAACATATTATAGCGAAATGATGATTACATATTTGTTTAACTAGTTGTTCAGGATCTCCTTATAGTGAGTGAAAGATGTAGATAGTTCCAGATGGTGAGAACATTCCCTTAATGATGAAACCTATCATAAATACAATTGTCCCTGTACAAAGAAACTGGTATTAAGATTTCCATTAAATAGAATATCTAACTGTTTTGAAAATTGCCCAAAATGTGAATTTAAAAATTGCCTTATATTTTCACTTATTTCACTACAATATTTCAAATACTCAGAAAAAGGGAAAAAAGGAAAAAGAAATCGCATTGACACGTAGTGATGCTCATTCTGATAGTTTTATCAAAGTCAGTATCTGGCATTAAAAACTAATTTCCCATGTGATTTTTTACAAAGGTGCTTGGTCCATGTGCTCACCTACTGATGAGGCTTTCTTCCTTCAGCTGCAGGAGGCATTGCAGTCACAGGCACTCATCCTGATGGGGGACTTTAACCACCCAGACATCTGCTGGGAAAACCACGTGGCGAGCTGCAAGAGGTCCAGGAGACTCCTGGAGTCTGTAGATGTCAACTTTCTGGTTCAGGTAGTGGATAGACTGACCAGAGGAGATGCATTCCTGGACCTGGTGCTCACCAATGTGGGGGAGATCATTAAAGGTGTTAAGGCTGGAGATAGCCTGGGCTGCAGCGACCATGCCCTAGTTAAGTTTGCGGTATCAAGGGATGTGGGCCTGGCAAAGAGTGGGATTAAGACACTGAACTGTAAGAGAGCAAACTTTAGGCTGTTCAAGGACCTGTTGACCAAGATCTCCTGGGAGGTGGTCCTTAGAGACAGAAATGTTGAGGACAGCTGGCTAATCTTAAAGGATGCCTTTCTGAGAGCTCAAAGGCTCTCTGTCCCTCTGAATAAGTGAGCAGGAGGGGCAGGAGGCCAGCATGGCTAAGCAAAGACCTGCTGGTCAAACTGAGGGAAAAGAAAGGCAAATACAAGCTCTGGAAGCAAGGGTGTGTAGCCTGAGAAGAATACAGGGATGCTGTTCGGACTTGCAGAGACGGGGTCAGGAAAGCCAAGGCGCAGATGGAACTGAACTTGGTGAGGGATGTTAAAAACAACAGGAAGGGATTTTACAGGTACATTGGCCAGAAGAGACAGGCCAAAGAGAGCATACCCCCCTTGGTAAATGAGAAAGGAATATTGGCTGCAACCGATGAGGAGAAGGCTGAGGTACTGAATGAGTTCTTTGCCTCAGTCTTCTCTGGCAGCCAGGATTCTCATAATTCTCAAATCCCAGGACCTTGCATCCCTAGAACTCTAGATGGGAACTGGGGGAGCAAATTCCCCCCCACTGTAAGAGCAGAGCAAGTCCGAGACCGCCTCATGAGATTGAATGTCTACAAGTCTATGGGGCCGGATGACATGCGTCCCAGGGTCCTGAAGGAGCTGGCTGATGTGGTTGCTGAGCCGCTCTCCATCATATTTGAAAAGTCGTGGCTGTCAGAAGAGGTCCCTGGGGACTGGAAAAAAGGTCATGTCCCTCCCATTTATAAGAAAGGGAGCAAGGAAGACCCAAGGAATTACAGGTCGGTGAGCCTCACCTCTGTGCCTGGGAAGATCATGGAGCAGATCCACCTGGAAGACATGTTGGAGCACATGAGGGAGGAGCATGTGATCCGGGACAGCCAGCACGGCTTCACCAAGGGAAGGTCATGCCTCATCAATCTGGTGACCTTCTATAATGGAGTGACAGCATTGGTAGATAAAGGTAAAGCAACCGATGTCATCTACCTGGACTTGTGTAAGGCCTTTGACACTGTCCCCCACCACATCCTTATCTCTAAACTGGAGAGATGTGGACTTGATGGGTGGACCA
Source organism: Laterallus jamaicensis coturniculus (assembly GCA_022605575.1). Classification (NCBI taxonomy): domain Eukaryota; kingdom Metazoa; phylum Chordata; class Aves; order Gruiformes; family Rallidae; genus Laterallus; species Laterallus jamaicensis. The sequence continues at coordinate 225,490 of JAKCOX010000097.1, forward strand.
TCCAGTGGATAAGAAACTGTTTAACAGACCGTAGCCAAAGGGTAGTGGTCAATGGCTCTATGTCCAGGTAGAGGCCGGTGACAAGCGGTGTCCCCCAAGGGTCTGTCTTGGGATGAGTTCTCTTTAACATCTTGTCCTGGGTTCAGCCCAGCAGCAGGCTATGTTAGCCCTGAGAGTATTCCATACCAATTGCATCATGATCAGACGGGCTGCCCCCCCCCCCCTTTGCAGGGGCGACTTCGGACCCAGGCACGGGAAGTCCCGGTCTGGGCAGCCGCAGTGCCAGTTCCGGGGGAGACTCCGGACCTATCAGAAACTGCTGGGCTCGGGAAGTGCCGGTCTGAGCAGGCGTGTGGGAGTTCCGGCTTCTCTCTCTCTCTCTTTTTTCGGGATCGGCGTGGCAGGAGGTGGTGAGGGGGGTGCTCGGGGGTGCTGGGCTTGGGGAGTGCTGCGTTCGGGAATCTGAATCTGAATCGGTTCAGGCACGGCTCAAATGACATAGTGTGGAGAGAGGTTTGCACTGTATATAATAGCACTGTAGTTAGTTGTTTTCATACTTTTCCCTGTTGTTTAGTAAACTATCCTTATCCTAACCTTGCAGGCCTTGGTTTTTTTTTCCCCTGGCTCTGCAGCCCCTCGATTAGCTCCGTTCGCCCATCCTCCACCTCTTAAAGTGGTAGGGGGTTTTTTTGTCTGACCTTTGTGGCCTCAGCTTTCCGCTGAGTTTAAACCACAACAACTTTTGGCGCCCAACGTGGGGCGACGGGGGACCCCCAAGGGGGGCAAAAAAGGTTGGGATAATGATAGATTTGACCTTAACTCAATTGCAGTTAAGTTAGAGTTGTGATAGGTACGGTTATTTAAGTAATTTCTATGTACATTGTTGTGGCATTTACTCTTAAGTATGCTGCCATGGTTGCCAACTCGTGGTATGCTGCTGCATTTAATCCTGCCAGGATTCGTTGCCATCCCGTACGTGTGTTTAGTGTATGTTGTGATAACAGCCTATGATTGGATAACGTTGAAGTTCATGAACTTAAAAGAGTACTTGTATCAGCTTTTGCTGTTCGGTACAAGGAGGGATAAAACAGGCCTTGTAAGAGTGTTTAACAATTTCCAATATCCCTGGGAAATTCTAACTAGCATTTTCCTACTGTTGGTTTTGGTGCAAATGGTTCTGCTTTCGATATATATATGTATATATATTAGGCACCGGTTTATGAATACCACCCAAGAGTTTTCCCTGAGGCTGGATAAGCTTGAGTGGCAGGGCAAATGGCGAAATATGAGCAGGTATCTAGGCACTTTCTTACCCCCAGTGGTTTGGAACTTCACTCCTGAACAGCTACAGGATCCTAATAAGGTGACTGCATATTTGAAAAAGAACTGTAGTGGGCTCCCCAGAGAAATACGCCCTACTGCACTGTGCTGGGGCTTGGCTACCATCTACCAAACACTGCTTGATAGCAAGCAGCACTGTCAGTACTGTCAGCACTGCCAAGGGGAACAAGGAAATGGATTGGCAAATACTGCAGCTACTGCAACCCCTACAGTAGACATTGCCCATAATCCAGACCATCAGTACTGTCAGGGGGAAAGAGGAAATGGATTAGCGAATACTGTAGATGCTGCGACCTCTACAATGGACCTTGCCCCTAATTCAGAGCATCAGCACTGTCAGGGGGAAAGAGGAAATGGATTGGTGAACACTGCAGATGCTGCAACCTCTACAATAGACCTTGGTCAGCCCACACCAATGTCTGCTGCTCCCATTCAAAAGGGGTGCCAGGGCTGTCAGAGAGAAAGGGGAAATAGCCTAGTACATACTGCAGATATTGCAACCTCTACAATAGACCTTGGTCAACCCACACCAATGTCTGTTGCTCCCATTCAAAAAGGGTGTCAGTGCTGTCAGGGAGAAAGGAGAAATAGACTAGTACATACTGCAGATGCTGCAACGTCTACAGTAGACCTTGCCCCTAATTCGGAGAATCAGCCCACACCAATGTCTGTTGCTTCCATTCAAGAGAGGTGTCAGCACTGTCAGTGCTGTTGGCACTGTCAGGGAGGAAAAGGAAATAGACTAGTGCATACTGCAGATACTGCAACCTCTACAATAGATCTTGGCCAACCCACACCAAAGTCTGTGGCTCCCATTCAAAAGAGGAAACACACCAGGAAGTTAGCTCGCGCAGTGCCAGATGATGATGGTGAACAACCAGGGCTATCTCAAGTATGGCCGGATGAGGATGATGATGAAAAGTCAGGGCCATCTCAGAAAAGTCAGAATGGAGCAGGGCCATCTCAGACAAGTCAGAATGGAGCAGGGCCATCTCAGAAAAGCAAGAATGGGGCAAAGCCATCTCGAGCAGGTCAGGATGTAGGAGAACCAGAGATTGTTACCCGATCCCTGACCCTGAGTGAATTGCGTGAGGTGCGAAAAGATTTTGGCCGCCGCCCAGGTGAGCACATTATCACTTGGTTGCTCAGATGCTGGGATAGCGGGGCCAATAGTCTGGAATTAGACGGCAGGGAGGCCAGGCAGTTGGGATCCCTGGCTAGAGAAGGAGGTATTGATAAGGCACTAGGTGAGGGGTCACAAATCCTCAGCCTTTGTAGGCGATTGCTGTCAAGTGTGCGGGAAAGATACCCCATGAAAGAATATATTACCTGTCTGAAACCCAAGAACGACAGCATAGAGACAGTTATCCAGTACCTGAGAGAATTAGCTGTACGAGAGTTGATTTATTATGAGTCGGACAACAGAAGGCTCCCTGATGATCCTGATGATGTCCGATGCACCCCAGACATGTGGCGTAAGGTGATACGAAGTGCACCATCAGGGCACACAAATTCACTGGCAGCAATGGAATACGATGAGATGTTTCCACCATCCGTATATGAAGTGACCCGCCGACTCTGGACTTATCAAGACAACGTTGCACGTTCTGTCATTGCAGCAGTAGAGCAACTGGTTAAACTTAAACTTGACGAACACATGGCCGACTCCCAACCTGTACAGAGCGATGTTGCAGCTATCCGGAAAAGTCATCCATCGTCCCAAGAGAGAGAAAACGGCAGGGACATACCACGAGCCACACCACGAGCCACACGGCGAGCCACACCCCGAGCCAAACTGTGGTTTTACCTGCGTGACCATGGAGAGGACATGAGAAAGTGGGATAAGAAGCCCACTTCAGCCCTTCAAGCACGAGTAAAGGAATTGCAAGGTAGAGCAAATGCACGAGGTTCTTCCAAGAGGAATGTTGCACCAGTTTCTATCCAGGAGCAATAGAGGAGCCCTGCCTCCAGCCAGGTGGAGGAGAGGGATAATCGGACTTATTGGACTGTGTGGATCCGATGGCCTGGAACATCAGACCCACAAGAGTATGAGGCTCTAGTGGATACCGGTGCTCAGTGTACTCTAATACCATCAAATTATGAAGGGACAGAATCTGTTTATATTTCTGGAGTCACAGGGGGCTCCCAACAGTTGACTGTGCTAGAGGCTGAGGTGAGCCTAACTGGAAAGGACTGGGAGAAACACCCCATTGTGACTGGCCCAGAAGCTCCGTGCATTTTAGGTATGGACTATCTCCGTAGAGGGTATTTTAAAGACCCTAAAGGATACCGGTGGGCTTTTGGCATAGCTGCTGTGGAGACAGAAGAAACTAAACAATTGTGTGCCTTGCCTGGACTTTCGGAAGATCCAGCTGTTGTGGGGTTGTTGAAGGTCGAAGAACAGCGAGTGCCAATTGCTACGACGACAGTGCACAGGCGGCAGTATCGTACAAACCGGGATTCTCTGATCCCCATCCATAAGCTGATTCGTCAACTGGAGAGTCAGGGAGTGATCAGCCGAACCCACTCACCATTTAACAGTCCCATATGGCCAGTGCGGAAGTCTGATGGAGAGTGGAGGCTGACAGTAGACTATCGTGGCCTAAATGAAGTCACTCCAGGTATGAGTGCTGCTGTGCCGGACATGCTAGAGCTCCAGTATGAACTGGAATCGAAGGCAGCCAAGTGGTACGCCACAATTGACATTGCAAATGCTTTCTTCTCAATTCCACTGGCATCAGAGTGCAGACCACAGTTCGCTTTCACTTGGAGAGGTGTCCAATACACATGGAATCGTCTGCCCCAGGGGTGGAAACATAGTCCCACCATCTGTCATGGACTAATCCAGAGTACATTAGAAAAGGGTGGAGCCCCAGAGCACTTGCAGTATATTGATGACATCATTGTATGGGGCGATACAGCAAAGGAAGTTTTTGAAAAAGGAGAAAAGATAATTCAAATCTTGCTAGAAGCTGGTTTTGCTATAAAACAAAGTAAAGTCAAGGGGCCTAAGCGAGAAATCCAGTTTTTAGGAATAAGATGGCAGGATGGGCGTCGCCAGATCCCAATGGACGTTATTAATAAAATTGCAGCTATGTCCCCACCAAGTAACAAAAAGGAAACACAAGCTTTCTTAGGTGTTATAGGATTTTGGAGAATGCATATCCCAAACTATAGTCTCATTGTGAGCCCACTCTACTATGTAACTCGGAAGAAAAATGATTTTGAATGGGGCCCTGAGCAACAGCAAGCCTTTGAGCAGATCAAACGCGAAATAGTCCATGCTGTAGCCCTTGGACCTGTCCGTACAGGTACAGACATTAAAAATGTGCTCTATACTGCAGCTGGTGACAATGGTCCTACCTGGAGTCTCTGGCAGAAAACACAAGGGGAGACTTGAGGGCGACCGTTAGGGTTTTGGAGTCGGGCCTACAAAGGATCTGAGGCCAATTACACTCCAACAGAAAAGGAAATACTGGCCGTCTACGAAGGGGTTCGAGCTGCTTCAGAGGTAATTGGAACTGAAGCTCAGCTTTTCCTAGCACCTCGACTGCCGGTGCTGGGCTGGATGTTTAAAGGGAAAGTCCCTTCCACACACCATGCAACTGATGCTACATGGAGCAAGAGGATTGCACTAATTACGCAACGAGCTCGAATAGGAAACCCCAATCGCCCAGGAATTTTGGAGGTGATTACAGACTGGCCAGAAGGCAAAGACTTTGGGATGTCACCAGAGGATGAGGAGGTAACACGCGCAGAAGAAGCTCCACCATATAACCAATTGCCAGAAAATGAAAAGCAGTATGCCCTGTTCACTGATGGATCTTGTCGTATTGTGGGTAAACATCGGAAATGGAAAGCTGCTGTGTGGATTCCAATGAGGCAAGTAGCAGAAGCCACTGAAGGAAAAGGTGAATCAAGCCAATTTGCCGAGGTAAAGGCTATCCAATTAGCCCTGGACATTGCTGAGAGAGAGAAGTGGCCTATGCTATATCTTTATACTGACTCATGGATGGTAGCTAATGCCTTATGGGGGTGGTTGCAGCAGTGGAAAAAGAACAATTGGCAGCGTAGAGGCAAACCCATATGGGCTGCTGACTTATGGCAAAATATTGCTACCCGATTGGAAAAGCTGACTGTAAAGGTACGTCATGTGAACGCCCATGTACCTAGGAGTCGGGCCATGGAGGAACATGAAAACAACCAGCAGGCCGATAAAGCTGCTAAGATTGAAGTGGCTCAAGTAGATTTGGACTGGCAACATAAGGGTGAGTTGTTCCTAGCCCGATGGGCTCATGATACTTCAGGTCATCAAGGAAGAGATGCAACATATAGATGGGCTCGAGATCGAGGGGTGGACTTAACCATGGATGCTATTGCACAGGTTATCCATGAATGTGAGACATGTGCCGCAATCAAGCAAGCTAAGCGGCTAAAGCCCCTCTGGTATAGAGGACGGTGGATGAAATATAAATATGGAGAGGCTTGGCAGGTTGATTACATCACTCTCCCACAGACTCGCCATGGCAAATGGTACGTACTTACAATGGTTGAGGCAAGCACTGGCTGGTTGGAGACATATCCTGTACCCCATGCCACTGCCCGGAATACAATTCTGGGTCTGGAAAGGCAAGTCCTATGGCGACACGGCACCCCAGAAAGAATTGAGTCAGATAATGGGACTCATTTCCGAAATACTCTCATAGACACTTGGGCCAAAGAGCATGGCATTGAGTGGGTGTACCACATTCCTTATCATGCACCCGCTTCTGGGAAAATTGAACGATATAATGGACTTTTGAAGACTACACTGAAAGCAATGGGTGGTGGAACATTTAAAAATTGGGATACACACTTAGCTGAAGCTACGTGGTTAGTTAACTCTAGGGGATCTACCAATCGGGCTGGTCCAGCCCAGTCAGAATTCTCACATACTGTAGAAGGTGACAGAGTCCCAGTAGTGCACATGAAGAGTATTTTGGGAAAGACAGTTTGGGTCATTCCTGCTACAGGCAAAGGTAAACCCAAATCTGGGATTGTTTTTGCTCAAGGACCTGGTTGTACCTGGTGGGTAATGCAGAAGGATGGAGAAACTCGATGTGTACCTCAAGGGGACTTGATTTTGGGTGAGAATAGCCAATATCATGTTAAATAATTCACTATTGTTTTACTGTTGTTATAGATACTGTATGTTATACTAATGACATTACAGCTAGGGTCATCGGTGCCGTGATGATGGAGTGAAGACCAGCCTCCCAAGAACTCTTTCTTTTCTCTTTTGAAATAAACACCTCTGACCCACGGACTATGAGCATGGATCATGCCAGGTGCAGTGTTCGAGAGCCCGAGATACAGCATTCAACGATCCAGTGGCACGTACGACTCTTCATACCCTGAGAGACTGTTGTAACAGAGGGACCAGTGAGCCTGAGAATCGTGGACTGAATGAAACCGACCGACTCGGAGGAAACGTCCACAGACTGAATCTATACGCACATACATGTGTGTGCATGTGTACATGCATGTGTGTGGATGCGAGAGACTCCCTGGACCCAAAAAAGGTTGCTGGTCCTGCTCATGATGTAAATGGTATGGAATAAGGGGTGGATAATGTCCTGGGTTCAGCCCAGCAGCAGGCTATGTTAGCCCTGAGAGTATTCCATACCAATTGCATCATGATCAGACGGGCTGCCCCCCCCCCCTTTGCAGGGGCGACTTCGGACCCAGGCACGGGAAGTCCCGGTCTGGGCAGCCGCAGTGCCAGTTCCGGGGGAGACTCCGGACCTATCAGAAACTGCTGGGCTCGGGAAGTGCCGGTCTGAGCAGGCGTGTGGGAGTTCCGGCTTCTCTCTCTCTCTCTTTTTTCGGGATCGGCGTGGCAGGAGGTGGTGAGGGGGGTGCTCGGGGGTGCTGGGCTTGGGGAGTGCTGCGTTCGGGAATCTGAATCTGAATCGGTTCAGGCACGGCTCAAATGACATAGTGTGGAGAGAGGTTTGCACTGTATATAATAGCACTGTAGTTAGTTGTTTTCATACTTTTCCCTGTTGTTTAGTAAACTATCCTTATCCTAACCTTGCAGGCCTTGGTTTTTTTTTCCCCTGGCTCTGCAGCCCCTCGATTAGCTCCGTTCGCCCATCCTCCACCTCTTAAAGTGGTAGGGGTTTTTTTTGTCTGACCTTTGTGGCCTCAGCTTTCCGCTGAGTTTAAACCACAACACATCTTTATCAATGACATCGATGATGGAATTGAGTGCACCCTCAGCAAGTTTGCGGATGACACCAAGCTGAGCGGTGTGGTTGACACCCTAGAAGGAAAGGAAGCCATCCAGAGGGATCTTGACAGGCTGGAAAGATGGGTCTGGGTGAACCTAATGAGGTTCAACAAGGTTCAACACTGCCAAGTGTTAGGTCTTGCACTTGGGCTGGAAGAATCCCAGACATAGATACAGACTGGGAGAAGAGCTTCTTGAGAGTAGCCCTGCTGAGAAGGACCTGGGTATCACAGTGGATGAGAAACTTAACCTGAGGCAGCAGTGTGCTCTTGCAGCTTGCAAGGCCAATGGTATCATGGGCTCCATCAGAAGAGGGGTGGCCAGCAGGGACAGGGAGGGATTGTCCCTCTCTACTCTGCCATCGCGAGGCCCCACCTGGAGTACTGTGTCCAGATCTGGGGCCCCCAATACAAGGAAGATGTAAAACTGTTGGAGAGGGGTCAGAGGAGGGGCACGAAGATGATTAGAGGGCTGGAGCACCTGCCCTACAAAGAGAGGTTGAGGGAGCTGGCCTTGTTCAGCTTGGAGAAGCCTGCGGCGGGACCTCATTGCAGCCTTCCAGTACCTGAAGGGAGATTATAAACAGGAGGGGAATCAACTTTTTAAAGGGTAGACAATGGCAGGACAAGGGGGAATGGATTAAAGCTAAAGGAGGGAAGGTTTATATTGGATATTAGGGGGAAGGTTTTTACAGAAAGAGTGGTGAGGTGCTGGAACAGGCTGCCCAGAGAGGTGGTAGATGCCCCGTCCCTGGAAGTGTTCAAGGCCAGGTTGGATGGGGCCCTGGGCAACCTTGTGTAGGTCCAGGCTTGGAGGTTGGTGGCCCTGCCTATGGCAGGGGGGTTGGAGCTCTATGATCCTTGGGGTCCCTTCCAACCCATGCCATTCTATGATTCTGTGATTCTATGGTCTGACACATTCAGTGGGTGATGTTAAAAAAAACAGACTTTCTAAGTAAGTTGTACTGTCCTGAAAACGGTGTGTAGCTGTCATACTTAGTAGATCAGATGGTTTATAGCAGAACTTTTGAAATGCACCCACAGAAATAGCATGTTCTTTAGAGAAAGCATGTCACTTCACATATTCATATGGCGTTTGTAACAAAATGAACACTCACTGTTTTAAAATCATGCCTCATAAAAAAAGCGATGACGAAGTTTCGCACAAGATCTGTCACTGATACATTAAACCCACAAATAAAATTAAGTGTAAAATTTATGAATTCGAATTCATTATTTTTTAAACAGATAAAACAAGTTATCACTGTGAGTTTTATGCCATATTATGAAATCAACAGCGGTTTCATAAAGGTGAAGCTATGCAGTGTTGACACAAGTTTGTTATGTGCACTATATGACAAATGTAAGAATTTTCTTTCATGTATTCAACTCCAAAATAATAAAACAAGGCTCTGTGAACTGAAGAAAACGAGGCCAAACTTCCTTGAATAGAACTATAGAGATCTTTTCCATGTCAACGTCAACTTCTGTGTGCATGCAAGGGCATAATGCTGCAGGCTGGTTTTGTTTATAAGCCTCACTGTGGAGTTCAGTGCCTCTCCCTTGTAGTTAATGGATCAAGAACAATATATACCAGCTTCAGGTTTGGTACTAAATGTGCTATATCGAAATTAAAGTGAAAGCTTATGTCCTCCAGTGTCCTATCATTAACCAACCTTTAAGTCAGATTCAATGTAATTGCATGCATATTCTCTGGAATAAATCTCAGGCTAACTCTAGGCAAGACAGAGCAGTGAATCAAAGAGAAATATTATGTTTGGGGATTCAGATAACTTGTATCTGGAAAACAATTCTGATTGTTGATGTTGCTGTTAGAAATACACTATTGTTTTTTAAAACCTGGTCCCCTAGGGTCACTCATATTTTACATATTAGGGGAAAAATATTCAAGTGAATGTTTGTTTCTCCACTATATCACTCCATGAAATTACATAAGTAAATGCAGGAGTGAGAGGAAATCTTTTTTTGCCTGCAAAGGAAAATGGATGGCAAAATTCACAGCAACCGAATGAAATTGTTCATTCTGAATATTTTTCATTCAAAATTTGGACATGACTAAACACAGTGGTTTCAAAAAGCATTTATGAGACTTAAGAATTTATTTTTGGCTCAAATTCTTTTCTGGAATTAATATTCATAAGACTTTGGAGAATCTGACAGAAAGCTTTACCTCACAGTCATCATGAAAAGGAAACTCCAGCAACGCTCGAAGGAACAACTTACATAGCTAATTGCTACTCATGAGGCCAGTGCCTTGCAGAGCCTGGACTTACTTTATTAGTCTCCATTTCCAGTTTTAATCTGTAAGCATGGATGTTAGGGTCTGAGCATGGCTAAGGGGTTGTATCTCAGTAAATCAATGCCTGAAATAGTTTCAAAACCTGACAGATAATGAAAACACAACTGAAGTATGGGCATTCATCAACAAATATCCCACAATCCAGAAGTAAACTTTTATATCTGGTCTTGGTCAAGGAACTTCGTCCTTCATGGGTAGGGTAGCCCATGATTTAGACATGTGTCACTCAATCTCTCTGCCACTTCTTCCACCCCCTTCAGGCTGGGACAGCATGTGAAACATGCATTCCAAACCCACTGGATTTATTAACTGTGCTCAGGTAGGTTTTACTGACACATACTTTCACCTGCCCTGGGTGTTCAGCCATCCCATACTCCTCTTGGTACACAAAGATGCCTTGCAGAAGATGTACTGGTCCACCTGACATAGGCCCTTAAGGTGTCAAACTCTTTTCCCTCTCTGCCCACAGCTGATGAGCTCCTGGAAGAGGAGGTCTGTCAGTTAGCTTCTTTCCTTCCTATAGGCCCTTCAGATATGAACAGGGAGCAATATGAGTTACATGTCTTCCCTTGGCTAACTGGACATAGAGCTTAAAGCTGTAATGAATTATGATCGGGCCACATCTCTTGCCTACCACAGATATCATCTATGATCTTGAGAAAGCTACTTAGTCTGACATTATTTTCCCCCTATGTTTGTTCATGTCAGTTGAGTCCATAAAATTTTCAGGGCATGTTGCCTCTTACTATGTTGTTGTCCAGTGTCCAGCACATTGGGTATCCCATCTTTGGTGGGATCTTTAGAAACTATTTGGCTACAGATAATGAATAATAAGAGCATATTTGCCATGCAAGAGCAATGAATGCAGAGGCAGGAGGAGGAAGACAGGTCCTTATTCTTCTTTAGTGCTTGTTATGCGACTTGAGAAGAAACCAAACATCTTTTGTGTGGGATTGGAAATTACATTTTTATCCTCTAAGAACAGCAGTACCACAATCTGCTGTTTACACAGTGAAGAGGCAGCTGTCCATCTATTTTATGTCTGGTTATCCATGTCTCTCTACATTTCATCACAACAAGTACTTCTCCCTTAGAATTTTGCATATATTGTCTCTGGCCAGTGGACTTATTTCACTGTTTTTAAGTGGTTTGGGAGGAATCTTATGAACATATAAAATAATGTTGTAATATGCTTAACACTGTTTTTGTGTCACCCTAATGGAAGAACAGTGGGCCTCTGGACTGCAAAGCTCTGCAGTTGTTAGTCAGAGTTGGGTACATTGTTATAGAAGTGACAAAATGCCTGGACAGGTACCTCATTTATTGTGTGGATTCTGATTCTCATCTCCACGATCACCACTACACAGAACAAATGACTGTCAGTAGTGTAAGTCTTCTCACACTCTTCCGAAGGAGGAACTGCTATACTTCTACATTTTTAGTTAGTTAGTTCATTTATTTTTGTTTTTATAATGAGGCAAATGAAGCACAATGCAGCAAATTAATAGTGGAACCTGATGCAGCTGTGGTTAGGCATGGGGATTTGCAGGAATGCCACATGTTTCTCTCCTTTTTTGATCTCTAGTGGAAGAAGAAGATTGGCATAAGAATTTCCTGTTGTACTTGGAATTGCAGCCAGGAGACTGAAAATACTAACACTCAAATTCACAAGTTTTTTAGGCGTTGATTTCCCACTGAGTTTTATGGGAGAGAGGTGACTAAGCTGCTTTGAAGATCTGAGACCAACTACCTTCATCAAATCAATGTCAAGCCGAACTCGGGTAGCTCAACTACTAAATCGTTTTCTGTCTGACCTTCTATATTTCTGTGACACTAAATAAAGAACAGATATTTTAGTGGATCTTGCCAATGTGAATTGCTTATTTTTTGGAGTAGTCACAGGAACTGAAGGGTACCTGCAGTGTAACTGGGAATGTATAAAGTCGTTCACAATTATAACAAAGACACACATTTTTGGGTGCACATGGTCATTGCAATCCCCCAAATCCATTATAGTGGTGAAAATTCCTAGGCAAATCTTGGTTTCTTGTCTTCTCCCTGAGGAGTCCTGTACAACACTTCAAAAAGAAATCCTCTGACCACAGCATCAGCATGCACAGAGCATGGGGAGAAACATCCTCACTCAGGCGTATGTCTTCATAGCAAACGTATTTGTGCAGTAGAGAGGAGAAGATTTCTTGTAGAGTTACCGTGAAGCAAAAGGAACAAGAGAAACATGAGTTGGCCCAGAAATTGCTCTAAGGGAGTTGTTTAATGAATGGTGAAAGCTGTCTCCTTGCACACCCAGCGCTAGTGCAGAACTATTTAGTGTTCCAAATTTACTGCACGAGGGCAGCCTGATTTGAAATTGCTAAGCAATGACCTACAGCAAGCAGGAATCTAAGCAAAGTTCTTGGACGATATAAAGTAGTACTCTGATGATTTCAGTGTACTTCACTTGGTATACACTAGAAAAAAGACAAAAGAAAAATTAAAGCTGTCTACATAATGTAACAAAGAATCTGAGTGGGATTTAAATTTTATTAATTGTGTTACTGAAGTCTGTTAATCCCTAACTGAAGTGTAGTGGCTATTATGCAGGTAATATACAGCTTCATAAAGAGACCATCCTGCCTCAAAGATATATCACCTAATAAATAAAACAGCCAAAGTATGTTAGGAAAAAGGTACCTGCATGAAAAATTTGGATAGCAGGTGAAATGTGTAAGAGGATTAATATCTGCTCTTCTTTTAAATTGTTCATGCAAGCTTATAATTCATATTGACGTGTTTCATTTAGATATGGATTGGGACAATGTGGTTTATGATTAAATGGTTATTCAATTTAAGATAATATTGTGTTACTAGCATCACCATGTTTGTGTATACTTTCTTGTGAAACCACTGGAAAATATCTCCCCTCCCCCCCCCCGCTTATAGATTGTGTCTAATGTGGTTTTCTACTTGCTTAAATCACTTAACCTTGAATTGGTCTCTTCATTTAATAATAGTAAATAATCTATCAATTAAACTACATATTTTGCTACATTCTTATAATAAACAGTGGTCTTTCTGTGCAATGATTTTCTTTCAGGATCCAAGGCAGGACCAATCTGCTTCGCACCCACAATTATGCTGTATCAGCCCTAGAAAACTACCCTTTTCTAGGGTAGCTAGAAAATATTATTTCACAGAAATGGAAAGAAGGTCAAGTGTTCGTGTTCCTAAAGAAAAGAATATTGTTTGGAGAAGGATGATAGTAACTAAATGAAGAACACCTGAGGTATTATGTGCTTTTGAGAATACTCTATCAAAACTATCAATTATGCGGTATTTTTAAAAATCCTGGTCATGCAACTCATTGCTGTTATTTGAGCATATAATTCAAAACCGAGTAACACTGATCAATTAATAGTCAAACATGCATAGCATAAATAAATCAAATGCAGGGAAAAAAGAAATAGAAAGCTTATCAGTAAAATGCACTACAGATGAATGTGTATATTTTTGATTGTTCAAGTACAAAACTGACGGCATTTATTGAACAATAAAACATTGAATTTCATATTTACTACATAAACTAGAAAAAGAAATTCACTTGACTTTAATTGTATGCACCATATTCAACGCTTAAATTAAAACAGGTATTTATAGGAATACTTTAGGCTGTTCTGTTCTTCAAAGCTTTTAATTTAGCTTGGAAAACGTAGAGCTGAGTTTTAAGTATTCTTTAGTTTACTAGGATTATAAAAATCTTTCATACATATACTCTGTCTTTAGAGTAAAGATAAAACAGGAACAAGATGTGAAATGGTGGATCCCAGGTACTCCGACTCTCGGTTGATTTCCAGTCTGCTACATGGTTATTAGCTACTAGGTTTTTTAAAAAAATTGTTAGATTGAAGCACCGTTGTGCTAAGTGATTTATAAACACATGTTTATAGATTAATAAAGAAAGAGGTTCCTTTCTCTCCCCGGGCCTCTTTAGCCTAAGGGAATTTAAGCCAACTAACATAACTCTGTTATTACATTAATTGATTGAAACACCAGATAAAATTAATCCATGAGTTCTTACTGCTTTATCAATTGGTACCAAGCACTTCAGTTTTAGCAATGATGGCTTTGGGGTTTTTTTGTTTGGTAATGCGTCAGATAGAAATTTGAAACTATGTTTTATGTATGTACACATGTGACTGTACTTAAACATGGCAAATCATTTGAAGAATGGGATTTGTACATTTATTGAATGTTTTCTATTTATAACACTCCTTCACTCATGCTATCAACTCAATAATTACCTGTAGATGAATAAGAAGCTATAATTGCGTCACAAATCAGTGAAAACCGAAAGCTGAAATTTCTTTGCAGTGATGCATATGTTATGATATTTTTCCCTGTACTTTTCAATTACAGTGAAAAAGTTCTTTAATTTATAATGTGATATTTTATTGGTATCACAACCTTTTTCTCAGGTCTCTATCTGAACATGCTGTAGTGTTTTTGTTATAATCAAGCTGAGGTAGAAAATGAACATTAGAAAATATGAAGTATCATACTGTTACCATTTAAGACAAAAAAAATGTTAGGATCATAAATTGCCACTTTGATACCTGGACATGTTGAGCATCATGAAAGAAAACTATACAGCTACTTTAATATCTTATATTGGAAATATGTAATTATTAAGGGGTTCAGTTTAATAATCTTAGCTGTGAAATGTCAGAAAAGAAGCTTTCCATACTATTATTATTATTTAGTTGCAGGTAATGGAATATTTAATCACAAGGCAGTTAATATTGTCTCTTCATTTACCCTCTTGAAACCACAGTTGCAGGTGGTTCCATCATCCTCCTAGCTCTCTGCTGCACTGTCTCCAGTAATTCCCTGTCTGTCTTGAACTGGGGAGCCCAGACCTGGACACAGTTCTCCACATGTGGCCTCACCAAGGCACAGCAGAGAGGGACGAGAACCTCCCTTGACCTGCTGGTCACACTCCTATTAAAGCATCCAAAGTACCATTGACCTTCTTGGTCATGAGGGCATACTGCTGGCTCATGGAGGACTCCAAAGTCCTTCTATATAGATCTACTTCCTAGCAGGTCACCCCCTAACTTGTACTGGTGCTTCTGTAGGAAGCATATATTCCACATAGCATATATATATAAGCATATATATACATATACATATATATATATACATATGTATATGTACATAGGAAGCATATATATTCTTACATAGGTGTAGGACTCTACACTTGTCCTTGCTGAACTTCATTTTATTCCTTTCCACCCAACTATCTGGCCTATCCAGGGCTCATTGAATGACAGCACAGTCTTCTGGTGTGTCAGTCTCTTTTCATGGCTTTGTATCATCAGCAAATTTACTGAGGAATTTTTAGAAAACTACTTAGAAAAGTAGAAGCAAAATCTTAGATATAGACTTTGAAGGATTAGAGTTTTATTAGATTCCAGACTTTGGTCTTAAATCTATGTATCATCATTTAAGTTGGTAACACAGTACATTGTATATACAGGATATTATCTGCATACACTTTGATTTTTTTTTCTCATTTAAGAATCAATCTTGCAACTGTTCTCCAGCATTACCAAGTGTTGCACTCAAAACACTCTTTTCAGCAAACTGAAAAAATAGTAAAACCATAGAGGTGAGCTGGAGTCACCCTCTCTCCTTCCACTTAGGAGTCTTAAGATTCAGATATTGTTCTGATCCACATGGACCACTCTTGGGTCCTTTGTCTGAAGGTAATGTTTTGTCAGAGTAATGATATGGGCTGCAGGCATTAGGTATAGCAAGTATTTTTATCTTGTGTGGAACAGAAGGGTTATATACCAGAGCTGAATGTAAGATGGATTTAATTAGAAGCCAGGGGGGGACTGAAGGCTTGTGACAGGAATAAATCAATGTTTTTGATCATTAGACCCTGTGCAGATTCTGTTACTGCAAAGTAAAACTGGTGCCTGCTATTTCCTTCAAAACCCTTGACATGACTGCAATATACTTCTCTGGTGTACTGTTACACAGATTTCTTTGACTTTCACCATCCTCAATCTGATCTTACTTCAGATTATTAGTAAGGTAAGAAAAGAAGGATTATTTTTCTGGTGGCTACAATAGCATGTCCTGTAACCCCCAGCCATGTGCTAGCTCTTCATCAAATGTTTATTACAAGAACTAAATGTAAATCCACAAGGAAATAAAATTATAGTTGTACTGCATTTAGGTTATAATGCATAGAGATGACAGACCATGTCCTCAGTTGGAGCTAGAATAATTTATTTTAGGTGAAGGTCTAGTCTAATAATTTTAATTTTCTTCAGCGTAAACCCATGCTGCTTTTGAATGGCAGCTTCTGCCATTGATGACAATGATGACATTGACATTGAGTTCATCTGGGGCTGTGACTGACACTTTGTCCATCATTTGTAAAGGGCTGTATGCCACTTTCTTCTGCGGGATGTGTATCTTAGGGGGCAGGAAGAGAAATAAGTTATTTCTGTCTCTCTGACAGGTAGCTGTATTCAAATGGAACTAAACGTGTTAAAAAAACTTCATGTCTTCAATCTCTAATGTTAGGTATGCAAAATCAGCTGCACTTTGAAAACTGAAGCAGTTGTGTGTCTCAAATTGTGTAAGTATAAATACGTAAACCATGTGCTGAAAGCAGCAAGTGAAGGTCTGTGTCTGCGCATGTGTCCATTTCTCTGTGAGATGAGTCTGTTCTCCCACCTGGCACAAACAGCAGATAACACAATTATAGAAACAATTAACTGCTTATTGCCTGTGGGTGGAATATTCATGTTGTCTGTTATTTAGGTAAAGCTTAAGAGAAATCAAAGCTTTTTTCCTTTTGTAAGCACAGTCTTGATTCAAGGGTAGCACTCATATTTGCAGAGGATCAATTAAAAAATTGTACTCTGGTTTTAAAGTCCATTTTGCACACATTTTGTACTGACTATATTATTCACTGATTCATTGTAACTCAGAATTTTTTGTGGTTAAATTGAAAGTTGTAAGTAGTTTTCTTTTAGTGTAGGTTTCTCCTTAATATACTGAGTGTGAAAACCTCTAGTCACACTTGTTCAGTCCAGAACACCTAATACAAATAATGTTGTTTTATTTCTGACAGATACTGCAGTTTGTGCTCACGTGCGTGTCTACTAGGCTAGACGTGAGTGAACAAGAAACTACAGAAAGCAGCAAAACATGTCATGAAGGTAGTCAGTGGAAACAGATTTCCTTTGCTTCTTGGTAGTGTTCACTACATGCTTAATACAGTATTCAACTCTTTTATGAAACAGACTGTTATGGTTTACCCATAAAGAGTTTTTTGCTGTACGCTGCACTCTGTCTTGACTGCCAGTGGGCCTTGGAGTTTGTGTTGGAGGTGAAAGGTCCAGCTATGTTCACAGAAAAGCACACCCACTAGTTCCCAGTAAGTATGATTGTGGTTTTTAGAAATTGCTTAATAGTATCAGTCTATCTTCTGGATTCACTGAGAAAAGAGCATATGACTGTTTTAAGGAAACAGCTTGTAGCAGACATACAGAACCTTTTCCAATTCAGCGGTAGCAGCTTTTTAATAGAGTTCCTGCTTGACACAGACTTTGAAGAACAGATGAAATTACTTCTTCATAGTGTCTGCAAAACAGAAAAATGTGCAGATTAAATAAATATTACAAGTGTATGTGAACCACTAAGTTCATGTACATAAGTGCTTGCATATGGTAAGTACCTGTAACTATCCTTCAGTTATTAGAAATTTTTTAAAATTTCTACTCTATTAAAATTTTCTAGAATTAAAAAAAATAATACTTGCATGGAAATATTTGTAATAAAGTAGATAAAGAACATGGAAAATTAATTTTGTTCATAGGTTATTTTCATCTTTTTCCTTACAAGAGCTGTTAAAGTACAGCCATTTTCTGAAAATAACTTCTTTAGATAGAGATGACATTTTTCAAAACAACCTCTGGAAGCAATTTAGAAATTACTAGACCTCAAGTATGTTAGAGCAGTACTTAAAAATCCATTTGTTTCCTTCACTTTTTACTGGTATTATTATATTTGCTTAGGATTTTTAATTAATATTTATTTTTTAGTTCTTCCCTCCAGTTGAGTTCTTTACATTTAGTAACTAGTTACTGTAGTTACTCTTTTTTTTGTCTTTATGAGAATACCCTCTCACTCACCCTCCTTCATTTCAATAATACGTTCATCAAGAAGGAACAAAAAAGGCTTTGGGTTTGTGCCAGCTCTCTCCCAGCTGCTCACCTACTTTCTATTGAGATAATGGAAATGTCCATAATGAGATCATTTAATGCCATTGAACCATTTGATGCATTAGAAAAACAGAAACACCTATAAGCAAGTAAGACTGAATCGAAATGTAAGGAGACATGAACTTTAACTGCCTTTCTACTCCCATAGGTTTGCATTTGGGTTTTCTAGCACTTAACTCTGGAGATGTGGTTTTGGGCTACTATGTGACACATAATGTTGGACTTGATCAATTTAAAAAATCCCTAAAAATTTGAAACAGAACATTTCAATGAAAACTTTACTTCAAAAATATGTTACATTTTACAAATTTATCCCAGAAGGCTTAGTGCGAATTGAAAGTATAGCCTAATATGCATTTATCACAAATCCAAACAAAGCTGATATTAAGAACAAAGTGAAGTAAACCATCTGATTCTCAATCCCTAGAGCTAATAAAAACATAAGAAGCAAAGAAGAACGCTGTGGAAGTGAAAAGAAGTCACACATTTAAAATAGGAAATGTAGCTCAGTAATTAGGAGACCTCAGATAAACTTTATCTTTTCCTTGAATTAAATTTCTGTAGTGCCTTTCTTGTCCAACAACAGTTCTATATCATAGTAAATCTTCTGACTTTCAAAGTAAGATTTCAGGTTACAGCCTCTCTGTAGTCTTGTACTGAACCATTTGATTATTGATTTAAGAGCATGCTGGAGCACTGTTTTTTCCCTGAATACTTCTCATGTATCTGAAGGGGCCAGAAGTGATGCAATACCCCTTCCCCTGCCCGGATCTACTAAGAAAAGCACAGCAGCTTGTGGTGGGAGTGGGTACATTACAGGTTGTGAAGTACTGCCTTCCATAAACACTGCTCTTCACCTGCCAGAATGGTGAGCAATTAAACTCAGATGATGCTCTTAACCTGAGCACAATTAGGCAATTAATTGAAAGTGGAGATAGATAAAAAAATAGAATGGAACCATGAAATAAGTTTAGTATTTGCACAGATGATGCAAACCTAAAAGCCTTCGAAGCAACAAACCTTCAAACAATTCCACAGCTACCTGTAACTCTAAGGAAATATTTGTGGTGACTTTATGCTGTCCTGTTTTCCCTTCTGTAAACTGGTTGATACAAATGAAATAATTCAGCTGACGCCTTGGTATTTCAAAAGGTCATTTCTGCACCTACTAAATCTATGATGCCATCTCGTTTGACTTTTATACAGGCACCTTTATGTTTTTCCTCCTGCTGCCTGTTGGGAGGATTTCTCTGTAAATAAATGATTTTTTTTAAATTATTTTATCCTTTTACAAATCCTCCTTCACTTTCTTATTCCATGGAATTCTTTGAAAACAAAAAAAAAGTAACAACTTAAGTCTCTGGGCATGCCAAGATCAGCCACATCTCACTGCCTTCTCCTTGTTCATTGTCTGTCTACATTAATCCTCTGTTTCAGGCCCTATATTTAGATTGTGAGTTCTCTGAGACAGGGGCTGTCTTTTTTTTTGACCCGTGTTCAGTGCCAAGTGTTAAAGTGGTGCAAATAAATAACACTAATGATGTGCCGGTAAGATGTATCAGGATACTCTACTGCTGTGCTCAGCTAGTCTGGCTAGTGAATCGGGACACATAGTCATCATTGCCTGTTACTGCTGCATTTTAGCAGCCATGGAATCTGTTTGTAAGTTCATTAGTTTGCAAAGCCTATTCTAAGTTAAAAAATCTTAATGCACTATGAAGGTAAAAGCAGGTTGTAAACAGCCATATAAAATGACCAAAGACAGTAATTTTCTTTTAAGTGATACCAAATTTTCATAAACAAATTCACTTGGTTTAATGTGGGTTTTTTCAGAGAAAAAATCTACAATATAAGAAACGTCTGAGGAAAAAAATTATGTACTTGGAACTTATTTAACAATGTTATTCAGATCTTTTTCAAAGTAAGTAGTATAATATTTTTTACATGCTCTTTCATTTTAAAATAATTAAGATACACCAGAGGTCTGCTGCCGTTCAGTAATACTTAGACTGTCTGGAGAGCTGGGCAGGGAGAAATTTAATGAGATTTAACAAGGGCAAGTGTAGGGTCTTGGGGAGGAACAACCCCAGGTACTAGTATAGGTTGAGGACTGGCCTGTTGAAGAGCAGCATAGGTGAGAGTCTGGTGCAGGGCCACCAAGATCCTGAAGGGAGTGGAACACCTTCCTTATGAAGACAGGCTGTGGGAGCTGGGTCTCTTTAGCTTGGAGGTGAGGAGACTGAGGGGTGTCCTTATTAATGTCTATAAATATGTAAAGAGTGAGAGTCAGGAGGATGGAGTCAGGCTCTTCTCAGTGATGGCCAGCGATAGGACAAGGGGCAATGGGTACAAGCTGGAACCAAGGAAGTTCCATGTGAATGTAAGGAGAAACTTTTTCACTGTGTGACAGAATGCTGGAACAGTCTGCTCAGAGAGGTTGTGGAGTTTTCTCTGGAGACATTCAAACCCCACCTGCATGCTTTCTTGTGTGATTTAGTCTAGGTGATCCTGCTCTGGCAGGAGGGTTGGACAAGATGATCTTTCGAGATCCCTTCCAACTCCTAATGTTCTCTGATTCTGTGTGATTCTGTGATTATAGATACACCCTTTGAAAGAGAGGCAGAGACATACAGATTTTACCTACTAATAAATTTAATTTTCCCTCAGTGAATTTTAATAAAATGATTGTCCTGGTTTCAGCCTAGCAGTGGGCCATGTTTGGCCAATGAAAATATTCCATACCAATTACGTCATGTTCTGTATAAAGGAGAAAAAGCGCTCCAAAAGTGGGAGTCTGGCAGGCGTGGCTCCGGGGTCTGGACGGTGCGGCTTGGGTTAGGAGCGGTTGTGGTGAGAGGTTGCATTGTGTATCACCAGTTTCGTGTACCCTGTGTTCTAAAGTAGTGTTAGCACTGTTGTTAGTTGTTCGTTGTATTTTTTTTTCTGCTGTTTTAGTAAACTATCTTTATCCCAACCCGCAGGGTTTTGGGTTTTTTTTTCCTTTTCCCCTCGGCTTTTCCGCTCGTCCCTACCTCACTCTTAAAGAAACAGGTAACTTTGTGGAACCCAGCTCTCAGCTGAGGTTAAACCACCACAAATTTTTGGCGCCCGAATGTGGGGCACGAGGAGGGCAAAAGGTTGGGATAACAATAGATTTGACCCTAACCCAATTGCAGTTAAGATAGAGCTGTAATAAGCACTGTTATTTAAGCAGTCTCTGGTCACAATGCTTTGGGATTTATTCACAAGGATGTTGTCATGGTTGTGGCACTCAAACCATTGCATGCTGCATGTAAACCTGGCAGAATTCTTTACCATCTCAGGACTTGCTCCCGTACTTTGTTTTAGTGTATTTTATCATATCAGTCTATGATTCAATAATATCGATGATCATGAACTTAAGCGGGTACTTGTATGAGGTTTTGCTGTCCAGTACAAAGGGGAATAAAACAGCTCTTATAAGAGTCTTTGAAAATCTTAAATATCCCTGGGATATTCAAACTAGCATTTTGCTGCTGGTGAGTTTGGTGCAGATGGTTCAACTTTTGTTATATATTAAGCACAGGTTTATGAATACCACCCAAGAGTTTTCCCCGAGGCTGGATAAGCATGAGTGGCAGGGCATGTGGCAGAGTATGGGCAAGTACCTAGGCACTTTCTCACCTTATCCCAACCCACAGGGTTTTTGTGGTTTTTTTTCCTTTTCCCAGCGGCTTTTCCACTCCTCCCCCCCCCCCCCCCCCCCTTAAAGAGACAGGCAACTTTGTGGAACCCAGCTCTCAGCTGAGGTTAAACCACCACAATGATTCAGGTGCTGATATTTAGTTCTAGTTTGGACTCTTAAACATAATAATGTTATGAGGAGATAATTTCCCATTTGTGTTTAAATCACTAAACTTGAAAGGATCATTCACAACTCATATATATATATATATATATTAATTCTGTCTATTTACATCAGTGGCTACTTCCATGTTATCTTTTATATAATTTTTTTAAAGGAAAATGTAAACATGTAAATATTGTATAGTTTGATTTGTGATTTTAATGTATCATTTTAAGAAGTTGTTAGTAATATACTTTATAAATTGGTTCTAAAGATATTTTGAGATTTTCATACCCTTATATCTTCCTATGTTTCTGTTACTAATATATAAGCTTTATTAAAAGTTGTTTGCATGAATATTCTCCTTACCGTTTTAGAAAATAAATATTTTTGCAACTTTATTCTTATATTTTCATAGTTGTTCCTCAGTATATAAAAGATTATTTTCAACGCCTGTTAACTAATATCTGTACTGCCTTGCAGTCAATATAAAATTTCATCTTGCTTTTAAAGGGATTTAGGATGCACTTTTACCTGAGAAAAATGCAAGTCAATGGGCCTATGAGGATTTTAGAAATAGTCATTGCTTTCTAATGTATTTTTCCCCATTTTTCATTACTAAGCCATTTTACTATGTCCTTTTTTTATTTTTTTTCATAACAGTTTAGAATTTTTTTCCTGGTTTTGGTTTGTGGTTGGGTTTTTTGTTGGTTGGTTGTTTTTTTCTCTGAAACTATTCTGTATAATTTTTCCCCCTTCATTCATTCATTAATAGACTCATTTTCTTCTTAATACCTCTTTTTATACTGATATGTCCATAAAAGTCTTTCCTATATTGGAAAGAAATAAAACTTCCATAGAAAAGCATTAAGAGATCTGGGAGTAATACACACCAGAGAACTGAAGTGAACTCTTCAGTGATTACAAGGTTGGCTGTCAGTCCCTTACACTATTATATTTAATCTCTATCTAATTGAGTTGAGAACTCAGTGAGAAATGGATATTTTCCAAACTTCAGACCTACTTCTTTATAGATAACCTCCAAAATGGAGCATCTATATTCTTTGATATTTAACTTCCGAACTCTGTTGAATACAGAATTTTAAAAGGAACGCTCAAAATAGTAGTGTCAAGCAAATACACGTCCTGGTTCCTATCTATTTACAGCAATAGATCTTCACAGGATTCTAAATAGTTCAGTAAGAAACATTTATGCACAAATTTTTACAATTCAGATCATGTCCATTATTCTGCAGTCCCATGTCAGTAAATTTCTGGTCTACTCAGTTAGTAAGGCACTTTAAATCATAACTAATCCTATGCTGGAGAATATCTCATAACAGAAAAGGATTTTCTGACAGTAGTTTATTACTAAAGAATTGTTTTGCCAAATTTACAGTTGTTGGAGTAAAAAGAGGATGATTATATTATTAGTAGTAGTACTATTTTTTTGTTGTTGTTGCTGTTGTTGTCAGGGAAATGTCTAAGCCTTGATCAAACCTGACCTTTCGGATGAAGCAGAGAGCTCTCATGTTTCCATGCATGTCAGGTTATCAGGTGAATGTTCTGAAAGGCAAGAAACAATTGAGTGTGGATGCGTGTCTGGATGATATTGCTAACAATTCCTGATCACATGTGTGTTCCAAATCTTTGTGAGTCAGAGCTCAGTCACCTCTGATTTGCTTTTGCTAACCTACCATACAAACAACCCTTGGTCTCAAGCTGAGAAGTTTCACATTCCTCTTCTGTCTCAGTAGAGATACTGCTCACTACCTTGGGTTTACAATGACAAATTGCCGGCAAGTTGCACAGTGCGGAGCTGAGCCTGAAATCACCTTGTGAATGTAGCACAAGCAGATTTGCCACTTTTCACTTGTATGAATCCTGAGAGTGCCAGCAGATCTGAGACTCTTGCTTCATTGTCTGTTAGAAGTCAAATACATTCTGGCAATAAGAGGCTTTGAGAGTGCTCTTGCAGCTCACTAGACGAGCACTCTACAAACCTTTGAGGACTTCATCTTATTTCTGAGGTGTCACTGCCTGGCAATGGATGAGCCTTTAAATGCCTTGTCACACTCTTGGGATACTCACTGTTTGGCAGCTCTCCTCATATTATTAAGAATAGAAAAACATTTAAGTAAAAGTGAAAAGGATTTTACTTACTGAAATGCAAACTTTAAGTCGATTCCTTTATATGGAAACATAATAAGAAGTTAAAGAATAACACACTTTAAAGTAACTTAGTCTGGTTTAGCTTAATGACTATTTTCACACTGCAATCAGACTGAAGGCTCTGAAGTTTGGGTAATTCTTCAGACAATTTCCACAGATCAAATATACGTGACCCTGTCCTTTAGAAAGGTCTTGCTTTCCTCAAATAGGATCATAACTTTTAGTAAAGCTGCCAATCTTTTTCAACTAAAAGTAAATTCACCAATATCCACTTCCTAAAAACCCTTCATCCTTATAACTGAGTCAATTAGAACATCTCTTCTGTGCTAGCAGAATCCTTCCTGAAGCTGGATTTATCTTCATTAGAAAAAGATTTCCTTGGCTGTCTCCCTGGATCTGCCTGCTGGGCAGACTCAACTACACTCAATGTCTTGTTGACTACAAGCATATCTGACTTCCAAAGAGAGCAGAAAATGCTACTTGGCCTGAGTATAAAAAGAACACCTACTACTGTGAAATGAATTCATCCTACAGAATGATTTAACTTTGCTAATTGCTGATGTAAGTTCATAGCATTTGGATGAACGTATGACTGAGTGTAGAATGTACTTTGTACAAACATACAGTGGAGACAATATACAATACAAGTGAGGAAAGTTTAATGGAACCAAAAATGCAGAGGCACTCTAGATTTCATTCCAGATACCCTTGCCCACTTGAAAGTCAGTTGTTTATCCCAAATTCATTACCTGTATTTACTCAAGGAGAAGAGTGAGCGATTTCCAAATTGAATTTCATTAAATCCTTTAACAGATACTAGGTTGGACAGAATGATTCTCCACCTGTCAGCATGATTTACTAAGTATAATTGGTTCTAGATGTCTGCTTCTGTAAGGCTCCTGAATTCTTCAACAGATAAACACTGGTGTGGTAAAGCCCCTTCTCAGTGCCCAAGTCCTATGCCTCATTAAGGAGCATATATGGAAAATTAGAGGCAACTGTGAAAAATAATTATTTTAACTTCAAGTATTATAAATAACTCCTCTCCCAAAACTGTTAGCCAGTTGGTCAAATTCTACTTATTTAGCAATCATATAAATTTTAATATAAGACTCATTTTATAATTGGCTAAAACAGAAAAACTTTGAATGAAAATGTTACACATTGTGTGTGTATATATATATATATATATATATATATATATATATAAAGTATATGGAAAGATGAAACACTGACTGTCATTCCTAAGAGTGAAGAGCATGAAACTGCAGATCTGCTGGTATACAAGATGGTTTTTTGGAAAGAAGCTATGATCATTGTCTTGTTGATGATCAGCTGATCTTGTAGACTCCAACAAGGTGTTGTTAACAGATGATGCATATTTCTGTTGTTTTCCTTTCTTCTGATGGATCATAATAGTGTCACACCATTTCATCTTGGCTTTGCTATTTGCCAAGCATTATTCTAGATATATTTGTGTCTTTTTGACATTATGAATTAACTTAGTGTTCTCTCTAATATATATTAGAGTTATTATATATAGACTAATAGGGTTATTATATATAGACTGTTAACTCTGTCTACACCTGAGCCTTACCAATCAAAAGCAGTATCTGCATGATCAGGTTGTGTTTAGTGACATCAAGTGCAGTTTGAAGCCAGTCAGTCATGAGTGATATGATGATCCTGGGCTAATACTAATCAAAATCTTCAGTAATGGCCTAAACAATGAGATGAAATACACCCTCAGAATATTTGTAGATGATGCAAAACTAGGAGGGGTGGATGATACGAGTGGATGAAACATTAGATGGGTGCACCACCATACAGAGTCACTGTGAAAGACTAGAGAAATGGGCTAACAGAAACCTCATGAAGTTGAATGGGGGGAAATGCAAAGTCCTACACGTACAGAAAA
This sequence comes from Laterallus jamaicensis coturniculus, assembly GCA_022605575.1. Taxonomy (NCBI): domain Eukaryota; kingdom Metazoa; phylum Chordata; class Aves; order Gruiformes; family Rallidae; genus Laterallus; species Laterallus jamaicensis. The sequence continues at coordinate 251,637 of JAKCOX010000097.1, forward strand.
ATAACTCCAGGCAACAGTAAACACTGGAATTCACATGACACTGTGACTCCGTGAAACCCTATTTTAATACAGTGAGAGAATTTAACAGATCAATTAACTTGTTCACTTTAAAACAGAGATGAGGTCATCATTATTAGTCAGGAAGAAAGTCCAGATCCAAGGGCTATTAATTTTATTTGGGAGTAATAACATGTTTGGAACACATGCTGCCAGAAGTGATGAAGGGTGATGTTTCAGAATGTATCAAATGGGAAATTAATAGTACCCAAAATTTAGACTGTGGGGTTTTATCTTTCTATTATTGTTGTAGTTATTGTTATAATCCTCTGTCAAGTAGCACAGCCTGCAGACCTTTCCCCTTCTCCCCATGTTTTGTTTAAAACCAAGGTCTAGGCACTAGTCATTGATGAATAAAGCACTACAAAGCTTTTCTGGACCAAAAGGAGGTTAAAAAGTGTAAGAAAACTGATCAGTATATATCACTCCTTTTTCTGCCTTTATATCAGTTTTGAATCCTTGTAATGTTTTTACTACCCTGAGGCAAGACAGGGCAAAGAAACTGTCTGTGACAGTCAGTGGGGTAGATGTGATTCAGCTGGGCAAAGTCTGTCCTGACAAAGGGTCATGTCTAGCTAATGTACCCTGAGACAACGTTAACTGAACCATAACCACTTTTCTAGCACTGATGCATCATATATTCTTCACAGTACGAACAAAAAAGATACTAGCATGGTTCAAAGAATTTGCCAAGTGGGGTTTTACATGATAAGAAACACGATCGGAGTAAAAGACATAAGAGAGATTGCATCTCTCTCACCATGTAGCTGTGTAAGCCCCATCACAGCTGCACTCTGAGGATAGAAGAGGGCAGGTCTACCAGAATAAATAAACACGTTAAATGCTTGTGGGCATGGTTGGCTACAGGATGTAGAATTTCTACAAAATACTGAGTTGTCCTGAAGTGCAACATTCCTGGACTTTGTACTCTTGGTTAGTCTACAGAATGATAATTCATTCTGAGGAAGTGTAATTTCTGAGAACCTAATGCAGCATTTTCTCCTCAGCTTGAGTCAGTAGCTATCTACCTCCTATTGCTCCTCACTCAAGGCATTAGATAAAGCTTGTTCTTGCACCTCAATAGATAAACAAAGGGCTTTAGATGACCTAGCTCAGAATTCAGCAGCTTTCATACACTGTTGTGCCAACTAATGTATTCCCAAGAAAAAGAAAATACCACGTGGGGCTGATAAGACAAATCCAGTGACAAGAAGTCAATATGTAAGCCAAGATAAAAGAGGTAGATAGTAGTAGTAAACATCTGCATGGAAAATAGAGGGTTTGGTGTTTAAAGGTCAGAGTGTGCACCCAGCAGGCATGTACTGTAGGGGTTTAGAGGGTAAAAAAGGTAATTAGTGGAATATAATGAGGCCAAATGCAAAACCAAAATAGTGTTGACTGCATGAGCAAGGATTAAACCAGGAAGATGGTTACGCTGTTGAGTCAAAAGTGTGCCTGAAGCAGATTCGTCACATACAGGGAGATGTTAGTATAGAATCATAGAATCACGTTGTACGAAATAAAAAAGGAATCCTTCAACATAAGACGTTGAAGCAGGATCTCAGCCTGTATAAACCTTACCTAGGGAAGACAAAATAGGGATACAGAACTTCTCCAGCTAAAGATGTTACATATTTTGTGTTTTCAATTAAAATAAAACAGAGACATAAGAAGTGTGAGAAACTATTTGGACACATTGTATTTGTTATAAGGCTCAAAACTGATTGAAGTTTTGAAAGATCTGTTTAGTTCTTACTGTATTCAACTATACTGCTAAGTGATTATACATGTGTACTTTTCCTAGTTCTCTGGTGTGTCAGGTTGTGGTAAAAGCATATGATTATTTCTGAAGAGTTGCAGCAAGGCAGAAATTCTTAGCATTAACAGTTGTAGAAAAAGCAGTGTTATTGAGTATGTTTAAAGACCTGGACATGCTATTCAGGAAAGCAATCAAATACCTTTACTTTAGATATTTGCAAATATTATTTTAAAATGTAACAATACAGGAACTGTGATATCTGAAAAGAAAAACAGAAAAAAAATGTTTGACTTTATGATACGGAAACTGTAAAATACATAAATCTCTTCACATAAACTCTAGTATTTACTAACATATTATAACTAGTTCAGCTACAACAGGTTTAGGTTGGAAGCTGTGGCAAGGAAGGTTTAGGTTGGATTTTAGGGAGAGGTTCTTTACTGAGAGGGGGGTCAGGCACTGGAACAGGTACCCCAGGGAAGTGGTCACAAGACTGAGCCTGACTGAGGTCAAGAAGCATCTGGATGATGCCTTCACTCCCATGCTCTGACTTGGCTGGGCCTGTGCAGAACCGGGAGTTGGGCTTCATGATCCTTATGGGTCCCTTCCAACTCAGGATATTCTATGATTATCTTATTTTATGAGTCATTGTCTTAATCCAGAAATAATGATGGGTAATGCTCTTTTCCAAGAGATGAAGCCAAAACTTGGAGAAAGAAACAAAATCATGAAAAAATATGAGTTATAATAAGGAGTTGTTTAAGAATACTTTGGTGGCTACCAGAAAAAGCTGCAGTCATTCTTGAGAAAGAGGCCCATGCTGGTTGCAAATTACTGTGATTTAGAATGTAAAAGAGAGCAGCTATATGTGAAAAACAATAAAAAGTGTAATAAATATTTCTCTCAAGCGAGAAGTTATAATAACTGGTATGGAATGCCAAGAAATAAAGGACTAAGCTGTGTCTATCAAAACATTAAGGAGATACTTTCATATCTCCTTTCATGCAGGTCTCACTGGGAAAAAAATAGTTAAAGAAAAAAGTATCCTAAGTTTTGTGATTTTGGGGAAAAATTATAGAATTATCAGTAAATGACTGGATGTAAAATAAATATATTGTTTCTTTTTGGTGCATAAACATCTATCTAAATCATGTTACATGAAGATTTGATGAAAGTAATGAATAGTGATCAGCCTTTCTAATGATAAACACTTAAAACTTCTTCACATAATTTATGACTAAGGATGAAAGCATATGGCTAAGTAGCTCTCTATGCTGTTAATGTTGATTTTTCAATAAGCCTTATAATGCTAGAAAGGCTCAAATGGTCTTGAAGAAGGCAATGTTTCACCATTTATTTTAAAGAGCGTAAACTGGTCAACTTTTCAGTTACGGGCTTGTATTGTAATGTCAGTCATGGGCAAAACAGTGATATGTGTGATATATAAATGAACTACTAAAAAGTTAGAGGAACCAATATAATTAATGACAACCTGGAAGAACTCATGGAAAAATCTTTGGAGTAATGTGCTTGCTAGATAAAGCAAGTACAATTGATTTCTCTAAGGCATTTGACTTGATACTGAAGTGCATGTTTATGAAGAAATTGGAATGGTATAAGAACAGCCTGCACAAGTTCAGCAAAAAAGAAACTAGCGAGTTGTGATCTTTCATTGCAGGAATTATTGTCTATGTAGCGATCTGTTTTAGGATTCAGTTCCTGACATGGGCTTCTTATCAATGTTATCAATGACTTGGAAGAATAAATTAAATAATTTACAGTGAATCTCACTGGTCAAGTTATTAAATCGTCTCTTCATTGCAATAAAATGAAACAATAAAAAGCCACACCAAAAAAATGATCTCATTTTGGCTGTTGCGAGTGACTCAAGAAATTTCAGGATAAATGCAATGCTTGCAGAAAACCTTTTGCATCTCTTTGGAATAAGTTATTGTGAGGAGTGATAGACAGTTCAACCTAAGTAAAGATTGGATATATACTCCCAGATTTTGATTGAAATGTGAGGAATACATGTATTCCTCATTCTGTTTGTAATGTATGAATCAAACCAGAACTTTCAAAAGTGCTGCTATTCACCGAGTCACAAATCTTCAAATTATTTTAGGAATATTTAGGTCACCAGACTATTTTGACATCAACTGAGTTATTTCCTATTGTGTGGTAGTGAAAGGAAAACTCAAAAAACCCCAACCAAAACATTATATTCAGTGTGTTTGGTTTTCTGAGATAGATTTGTATATACCTAAACCCAAAATATTTTTTCAGTATAATGGTAGTTCCTCATTCAGCTGTAAATGTGTTTTCTTGTGCTCTAATGAAGCAGCTAGAGTCTGTTTACTCATCTACGAAACATATATTTCTTATATCAACAAGTAGTTTTGTATACACCTATACCTGTATTCCACATTCCATGAATAGGTACTGATATATACAAAGATATGGTGGGTGATTTTTGTATTGCAGGAAATTAAAATGCCTAGGAATAGAATCCAAGTGCTAAGGAGAGTTCACAAACCTAAAAGAGTGTGCAGGCCCTTTATTCTCAGTATGAAACTTTGAAAAAATCTCTTAATTTAATTCATTACAAGTGGATTTTAGGCATCAGTTAACTCTTATTTTTTAAATTCCACAGAGTCTACTACAGACAATTTCAAGTAAGAAGTTGAGGTGAGGTGAGAAGTGGAGAGTCAAGATATTTTTCTGTGAATATAGTCCCATGTGATTATTGCTATCGTTTTAATGCCCTACACCCCCTGTAATACGTGTTTAGAGTCAGACAATTTCATCTATTTTGCATGTGAAAGGTTAACATACAAAGAACCAACTTTCAAAGCCTGACCCCATGTAAATGTAATCTGAAACTTAATTCTATCAAGAAGGAGTATAAACAAACCAAAGTTTGGGTCCTCATTGCCCTGGTATGGTCTTGTAAACACACTCATAACACTCACAGTCACTTTAAAAGTTTTGAAAACCATATACTATGTGGGAGACATCCTTGTAACAAAGGACCATGACCATGGCTGCAAGAGTCTGTCTGGTTAGAAGACACATTGAATCCAGTGTGTGTGGCACACAACAATATCAAAATGCAAATATTGAGGTTTGCAGTGATATAGCAAATAAAGTTTCCAGAAATTTAATTTATCTTAGAACTTTAGGAAGAATGCAGAGAACTCAATTAATGTGAATGTGAACTAAATTAGGGACAAATGGACATCTGAATAGCAATGTGAAATAAATGCAATGAAAGAATGAATATGCCAAGGCAGGAAGGATGTTCAAGGCATTACTTCTGTAAGCCTTTTTAACTGCCATGATCTGAAAATCCAGTTAAAGTTATAGAAAATGCTGTTTATGCATGGTCAAGCCTCTGCCTGTGTAAATGGGAGTGCAGACTAGTTTTCACTAGTGACAGACATCAACTGGGTCTGGTTCAAGGCCCATTTCAGTAAAGAGAATGTACCAAAAAAGTGAGTTCTGGTAAAATATTGTTTTACAGTAAAGATATACAGAAAGAAAAAAAAATGTTGAAAATTGATAATTATTGAAATTTTTTCAAGAATCAAATGTACCATATGTTTTATAGCATTTCTTTCTCTAAAGACTCCTTTCTTTACAATGGATTAGTGCTGAGCACAAGGAGTATGTGATATGTGCTGTAGTATCTCATATTTGTAGTGGAGTGGTATTTGAAGTCTACCGTATCATTGTGTGAGGGCACTGTTTTGCCAACTGTATTCCTTGGCTCTTGGTAGTTCACAGGTTACTTCAAGGTTCCTGGATGACACCTTGCAGATTTTACCTTCCTCACCCTGAAGATTAGACCTGTTAGTTTAAATAATCTGCAGATGTATCTGTTATATGCCAGAAAATATGCAGTGCCATGTAAACAAACAATGGCTGGAATAGCTAATTGTCTTCATAGTATCTGGTATGGGGCTGTATTTTGGATTTGTGCTGAAAGCAGTGTTGATGACACAGGGATGTTTTTGTTACTACTGATAAGTGCTGACACAGAACCAAGGCCTTTTCTACTTCTCACACAACCCTACCAGTGAGTAGACTGTGGGTGCACACAGACAGGACAGCTGATCCCAACTGCTCAAAGGGACATCCTATACCATATGTCATCATGCTGAATTTATAAGGCTGAGGGAAGAAGGAGGAAGAGTGGGACATTTGGAGTGATGGTGTTTGTCTTCTGAAGTAATTTTTACACATGATGCAACCCTGCTTTTTTGGAGATGTCTGAACACCTGCCTGCCCTTGGGAAGTGGGCAAAGACATTCTGCCTTGCTTGTGTACATGACTTTACCTATTAATCTCAATCCACAAGGTTACTTACTTTTACCCTTCTGATTCTCTGACTCCCCCTGACTGAGTGAGTGGCTGTGTGGGGCTTAGTTCTAGCTGGGGTTAGACCATGACAAAATATATGTAACTAAAATGAAATTTCTTCTGTAAAGACAGTTCATTCAAATGCATGCATAAGCACAACTACTGGTACTTGGTACAGCAATGGCAGAGGGTACATGGAGGTATTGACAGTGGTGGCTTTTGAAACTGGCCAAAGCATTTTTGGGTGCTGGGAGACACTATTTGGTGTAAAATCATAGAATCATAGAATCACCTTTAAGATCATTGAGTTTAACCATTAACCAGATACTGCCAAGTCTACCACTAAACCATATCCCTAAGCCCCACGTCTACATGTCTTTTAAATACCTCTGGGGATGGTGACTCAACCACTTCTCTGTGCAGCCTGTTCCAATGCTGGATAACTCTCACAGTGAATACTTTTTTTCCTAATATGCAATGTAAAATTGAATGTAACAAACAGTAGAATTCTGTATGAAAAAAAATCTTCTGCAGTAACAAATGTGATATATTTAGGCATTGCTATTGTGTTTCCTGTGAGGCCTTGATCTGATATGAGACAGAGCACATAAATTTGTGACAGAACCATTCTTATCACACTCTGTGATTTGAGGAGCAGGAGGCTCCAGATTTATCTGCTCTTGATGTTTTTGCTCTACCATTCTGACACTTGGTGACAGCATGCTCACAGGGCAACAGTGGAGTAAATGTGATTGAAAATTGGCTCATTTGTCATTTTGTCATAATTTTCATCCATCAAAGCATGTAACATGTTAATGCTTAAATGTTTATCTCATATCTATATCTATATCCATATCCATATCTATATCTATATCTACTATATATCTATATCTGGTTGACCACCCAGACAGAATTATCTAAGAGGATGCGGGGAAAAAAATTAAAAATCTATGTTCCTTTTTTTGTTTTCAGACTGAGTCGCTAGTGTAAGATTTGGCTGCAAGTTCATTTCCTGGAACTTCACCAAATGTTACTACAAAACATTTTGACACTGGTATAAATTACTCACAGGATGTACAGTCTGTGTTCTCATGATGTCTACCACCTCACAACGACAGAGGAAGAAGAGTGGTGAGAACAGTCCTCTCCCTTCCTATGTCCCTTTGGTAAAACAAATAAATTGTCTGGCTCTGAGGGGAGAACCGCAAGGGATTCATAAATGGGAAAAAAAGACCTTCAGACTATGATACAGTCCCTGACACTAAAGGAAAATAACCTACAGGCTTAGGCACAGAATATATGTTTATATTAGTTAAACAAAAAAAAACCCCAAACCCACCACCAACAACAAAAACAACAAAAGAAGAGGCTGGTATTAAACATTTGCCATTTGTTCTTTCTTCTACCTTTTCCCAAGGCAGAGGAAATTTAGCACTAACTTGGTGGAATTTTTGAAAGTAAGAAATGTATGTTAGTTTGGGGCATTGGATAAAGCTTGATTTGTCTTTATTTCACAGTATCTAAATATTTCCTGAGGCTTCCCAGAGTTGAAGAATAACAAACACTTTTCCAAAATTATTCTCAACTTCTCTGGGTCACAGTGTCAGAGAGGCCAAACCCTCAAGTAGTTTTTAAGCCCCAGGTTATATCTAATCATTCTTTACGTGCTCCTGTGAGCTCCAGGAGCACTACCATCTTTTATATCTCATTTTCTTTAACATCACAGTGTTACTCTCAATACAAGGATCCACTCCTAAGTCACAGAAATAACTTTCTCTTCAATTTCAGCAAATAGTGTGAAGACCGTTGTTTTGAGTTTTTGACTCCTATAGGACTTCAACTCATCTTGTGAATCCAATCTCTGATTTATCTCTGCATTATCTGCTAATGATTTTGAATAATTTCCTTAGAGATCAATCCCCTGAAGAAGAATGAGGCACCAGAGAGTTCAAACACAGATGTGGCTCTGTCATTACTTACACTGTGTCAGACATGATGCCTAAATGAAATTGTGCTACCATTTAAAAAGTCAATGTTGTTTTTCCCAAAACTTTTATTACTGTTTCTACTCCTGTCTTTTGTGGAGCTGAGAGAAGTTAAAGAACAATCAATTTGCTGTAGGCATCTACTAAGGCTATTATGTTATCAAAAAGTTCAGCAAACCCAAACCTAACCCAAACCAAAAAATTATAGAAGTTCTGAAAGTTTTCATTGTATATTTTCACTCCTGTTTCTGGAAAAGAAACTGCTTCTGGTCCAGGTAGTTTAACATCTAAATGGCCACAGTAGGAGTTGCTCAAGAAAATTATTTTCATTTAGCTGTTTTTTCAGGTGAGAGTTGCTCTACGGAGACAAGATGCTCAATTCCTGTTCAGTAGTGTAACTTCCAGTTTTGCTGATGAAATCCTGTAGCAAAATCCAGCAGGATTGGGTGTTTGGTTGGTTTTTGCTGTTGAAAGTGTTCTTTGGAAAAATAAGGAAGACAATATACAGTATACCGTAACCAGTACCATGGATTTATAATATATCCAGATCTTCTAAATGGAGAAAGAGAAAGAACTGATGAGTTCAGCTTCTATTTATCACTAGAGGTAGCCGTCACATCTCCTAACAATAACCTTAGCTGTCTAACAGCTGTCAAGTCTAAACTACTCATCAAAGCTCCCTCTGTAGCAAATAGAAAGGAGTGGCTTCATCCATAGGGTGATCCATCTCAGCCTAAGATAAATGTATAAGGTAGAACCATGGAATAATGTCAGGTGGAAGATAGGTGAGATGTATCATTCTTTGTACAAATGCCTCCTCATTTTAGCAATAAATGTTGTGGAGAGATTCTGGCTAGACTTGACCTATAGACAGATAATATCAGATGAGATAAATCTTGCCTGGCATTGTGGCACTTGAGAAATCCTATTACTTTCCTGTGGTTATTTGCACACCCATAAAATGGGGTACATAATGTATCCTTACATCAAAAATATGCTGCAAAATTTCATTTATGACAACTGTTTATGACCCTTGAGTAAAAGGCAGCATAGGGATTGTACAACATATTTCTCTAAGGGCAGAAAGTGCAAATTCAATAAATTTATATTATCACCTTATTGTAAATACCCAGGCCTTGCATGCAGCATCCCACCTTGAGCCTTGTAAACAGGTCTCAGAAAGCTGAAAAGATACACAGAAAGTGTGCACAGCTAAATGAGTTTGGTGATTGTCAAGCTATTTCTATTAGACTGCAATAGGCTTGGCATCTAGGTCATGCTTTGCTCAGAAAAGAATGAGAAAGAGCTTTAGATGCACTTTTCATCTCAGCAGAATGACCCCATATGAATGCCAAATAGAGCCAGAGAGAGCTGTTAATCAGAGATTAAGCTCCAACAAACAAGTTTCTTGCCAATAAATTCTGTGGTCATCTACTGTGATGTGTTCAATAGGATCAGGTTTTGAATTAAAAAACAGTCCTTTCCTGTTCTATCTCTTTCAGCACAATACTGACATACAAGACATTAGAAAAAAAAAAAAAAGGATAAACTCAGAACTCCAGTTTGTTCTCTCTTCCTGAAGTACCTAAGGATAAGTGGAATTATGGAGACTCTAGAGTGAGGAAGGGTCCATGGGAAAAAAAAGAATCACAAAATCACAGAATTAGAGAATTGTAGGAGTTGGAAGGGACCTCGAGAGAAGATCTCAGAGAAGAAGACTCTACCACCTCCCTGGGCAGTCTATTCCACTGCTCTGTCACCCTCACTGTGAAAAAGTTCCTCCGCATGTTGGTACAGAAATTCCTGTGCTCCAATTTGCAGCCATTGCCCCTACTCCTGTCTCCACAGACCAAAGAAAAGGGGCTGGCCAATTCCCCCTGCACCCCAAACTTAAGATATTTATAAACATTGATTATGTCCCCCCTCAGTCTTCTTTTCTACAGCTCTCTCAGTCTTTTCTCATAGGATAGATGTTCCAGGCCCTTAATCATCTTCGTAGCCATTTTCTGGACTCTCTCAAGGAGATCCCTGTCCTTTTTATACCAGGGAGCCCAGAACTGGACACAATACTCCAGGTGGGGCCTGACCAGGGCAGAGTAGAGGGGGAGGATCACCTCCTTCCACCTGCTGGCCACACTCCTCTCCTCCTGATGCACCCCAGGATCCCGTTGGCTCTCTTAGCCACCAGGGCACACTGCTGGCTCAAGGCCAACCTGTCATCAACCAGGACCCCCAGGTCCTTCTCCACAGAGCTCTTCTCCAGCAGGACATCACCCAGCCTGTACTGAAACGAACGGTTGTTCCTCCCCAGGTGCAAGACTTTACACTTGCTTTTGTTGTATTTCATCTGGTTTCTCCCTGCCCAGCTTTCCAGCCTGTCCAGGTCTCGCTGGATGGCAGCACAGTGTTCCTGCGTGTCAGCCACCCTCCCAGCTTTGTATCATCGGCGTACTTGCTGAGGGTGGATGCTATTCCCTCATCAAGGTTGTCAATGAAGATATTGAACAGGACTGGACCCAACACCGAGCCCTGGGGAACACCACTAGTCACAGGCCAGCATTCAGATTCTGCTCCACTGATCACAACTCTCTGAGCTCGGTCCGACAGCCATTTCTCAACCCACCAGACTGTCCACTCATCTATCCCATACTCTATCAGCTTTGCTATCAGGATGTCATGGGAGACAGTATTGAAAGAAGTGAAGGAAAAATTTGAATACCTGATTGAAGTATCACTTCCTAACTAAATATTTGCTTATTTACTCCAAAAAGATGGAGGAAACAGGCTTCAGTCTTTCCTGCCATTTATTATCATATATTGTCCCTACTATGGACACAGAAATATTGCAGTCTAAGCTCAAGAGGGGTCTTCTGCTCACTAGAAGGTAGGTGAGAGAAAAGCAGACCATTGCAAAGCTTGGACCAGATGCAGCAGTGAACCCTCCTGGTAATCTTTCCTTTCTGGGTCACATTATTGAGGTGACTTTTGCTGAAGGCACAGAGAATCTGCAGCAGGATATACACAAACCATATGTAGATTTTTAAGTCACTTCTTAATACAGATAATAGACAGCTAGGTCTAGCAGTCCTGAAGGCTAAGCTTTACACTCACACCCCAAGAGAAACACTGGGACACTTAGCTGTGAAATCAGACAGGAAGGGCTGGGCTTTGTTGTTCTTTGGAAGGAGCTGATCCTGGATGTTATGGAGCTGCCATCCCAGAGCCTCTTTAGTCTCTCCATTTTTTCCCTCTCCTTATGGGGAATTTTATCTTATCAACTTTTTTCCTCCAAAATCCTCGAAGTATTAACTGTTAGAGTCTCAGCAATTAAATTTCTATATTCTTGCTTATTTATCTTGCATGGATTTAGCTCCATGTTTTATGGCATAATTTTTTTTAGTTAAGCTGATTCAAGATTACACAGCTACACCATACAAGTGCTTGATCATTGGTAGCTGAACCTCTGGGTTGTGAATTCTATGTTACATTATCCTGATTAAAACTGTAAAATTATTAACTCATACATATTTCTCTACACCCATCATTTGTCTTAGGAGAATATGTGTGTCATGTATACCCCTATATATGAGTAATCACCCTTGAGAATAAATGAGTCTCTTTTTGTGTTTCTTTGAAAATTATTGCCTTGTGCCACAGAAAAGAATTCCTTAAGATGCATGTGGAAGGACCCCCAGCATTTATTGAAACTTATGAGAAACTTCACAGGATACACAAGACTAAACTGAATCCCTGCAAAGAAGGATAATCAATAACATACTATTTGAGCACACTTTGTATATGTGCACTGGAGATTTGAGCTGTAGGAATCTAGATATTCTGGAATAGCCTTCCAGTAAGAAAGCTTTTTTTTTTTTAAGATGGATCTTGATCAATATATGCTGTGCCTGCCTGTAAGAGCATAGATGTGCACTGATGTCCTAGGAGAATACTTTCCAGTCCTACATGGTACCTAAAAAAAGCCATAACAAAATAAATAAAGAAATAACTCCCTGAGAAATGCATACAAACACACATAAAAATTAATATTAAAGAGATTCACATGTATTGATCATGACATGTCTTTTGTCTGGTTTTGGTAGTCTTCATTTAAAAGAGCACATTGATTCAGAGTAGCGTTTAAACATGTTTTATTTCGATCACGTGCCTAAGTGAGCTGGCAGCTCACTGCTGAAGCCTACGCTGTGTGTTTCAATCAAGATTATTAGACTTCTTAGTACTTCCACAGATTTCTTTATGAAATGTAGACATGAGAACACATCACACTAAAACTCTGTGTTTAATTTAAATGGTCTAGAAAACCTGAGTATAAACTCACACTTGCTTAGCCAGTCAGCGTTATTTTATAGATAAACTTGCCCTGTCCTTTTGGGGCTTCTAAAATTTCTTTTTAGCAGTCATCTGAATGACAGAGGTCTGTTCTGATAATGCTTGAGGGATTCCTTGAGTTACTGTTACTTCAGATTTGAGACAATCAGGTGTTGAGTCTTAATCTATGCAATTTGTGCCAGAGTTGTAATTGTGCCTATTCTAACACCATTATGTTATGTCTCCACAAAGATTTTATTTTTCATTTCTACTAATTGGAGTAGCGGTTAGCTCATACAACACAATTCTCAGTATCTATGAAGTGGCTAGGCAATGTATATACTTTGGAAGAAAATAACATTTTCAAAGAATGAATTTAAGGCACACAATCAGTGGTGTTGAAAAATGAGCTGTTAGCCTATGGTGCTGAGTAGCCTCCTAGCATTGATCTGTCTGTTTTCCTGTATCTCCTTCTTGTTGACTAAATACTGTGACACCTTGTTTAAAAGTTAAATGAAAAGAGCACCAATGCATTCATTATTGCCTGTTTCTGGTGTAAGCATCAGCTAGTTCTATAGCACTGTGGCACCTACTGGGCCTTGCCTGGCACACTCAACAAGGGCAAGGTTGCCACCACCACCAACTCACAAACAACCCAAACCCAGAAACAACCAAATCCACTGTTTTTTTGCTGGAATGACTAACAGAGGATAAACTGGAACTCACAGAGTTGCAGGTTAAATGTCTGTTTGAGAATTCTATTGATGTGTGCAAAACAAAAGGGACCATCCAAATTTTCTAATCATAGAAAGTCTGTGACATCAGAACTTTTTTTTTGGAGAAGCTACCCAAGCATAGGTCACTCTGTTTGTCTCTCCCCTGCTATTCTCTGGTTTCCATGCTAACAAAACTTGAGAATGGGAGCGGGAAGAAAGAGTCGGTATCTTTAAAACAATCTATTTCCCAGGGTACAACTTTCTCACTGAAGATGCCATAGTCTCCAACACTTAAGTTCCTGCACAGAATCACACTGATTAGTAATCTAAGAGGGCTAATTAGATACCTATACTAGGTGTCCACAGTGAGGGAGCAAAAATGTCCTTTTCTATCCTTCCAAGCAGTAAATTGACAAGCTTCTATCTGTCATGTAAGTTTTGGAGTAAACTTCCTGTTTTGTTTATGAACTCAGAGGTCTGATAGAGGAGGAGGAAAATAAGAACTTGTGTCTTGTCTCAACTTATGCAGAATTATCAACAGTGATACTAAACATTAGCTGTCTAATAGCAGATCAGCTACTTGTGAAGTTAGAGCATTCAGTGATATGTCAAATATCACTCTAGCAGGTGATTAATATTAATCATCAACATATGAAATGATGTTTCAAAGTACTGTTCAGTCCAACCTAGATAGAAATAGATGGAAAATGGTAAATGGCTAACCCTAAAAGATATTATGACAGTGAATGAGGAACCCTGAGGAAACTTTGACACTGTTTCAGAGCTGGAATTGCTTCTTGCTGGTTTCCACTGTATATGCGACATTCTTCCACAGGGAAAATTTGATGAAACAGAGAGCTGCAAAATGTTCTGATGAGTGGAGAAAATGCTTTCCAGTGAGAGTTCAGTATGCATAACTTATCAGAAGAAGATTGAGCAGTGACTTGATTAAGGTATATAAAGATCTTCAGGGGAGGAAAATAGCGGATGATAATGGGCTCTTCAATCTTTTGGAAAGAAAGATGCTACAGGAGTGAAAACCATTGGAAGTTAAAACTAGAACAATTCAAATTAGACATACGACAGATTTTAAACTATGGGATAATTAAGCATTGGCAGGGATGGAGCGGAAGAAAAACTGCATGCAATGATGGCTTTGCTTCTTTTGTCTTCAATCAAACTGGGTATCAGTCTAGTAAACATGCTTTAGATAAACTCATGCACAGTAAACAATGTAACAGTAAGATGTCTGTGTAATTTAGGAGTGTAAAGGAGGTGATAGAAGGTTTCTTTCTGGTTTTAACTTATGATTGAACAACACCTAGGCAATGTGTTTACATTTCCTTGCAAAACCTGGGGCCCAGACCTATATAACTACATTTGCACAGCTGGAGTTGACTTAATAAATCTTTTCAGTCTGGATCAGAGTCTGCCCTTTCCCATTTTCCAGCACCCATTTTACTGAATTTGGTTGGCTTATAATTCAGATTGCACACTCAGGCAAGAGATAAAACTGTTCTCTAATCCAGACATAGCTTGCTGTGGTCTGTGGGTTGGTTATCCCTCCTCCAGACTGCAGTGCATGAATTGTCTCCGTATGCTTTGTTCCCATATTGCTTTTGTGAAGGGCAGAGTTCCCTCTATTCTTCATCTCAGTGCAGAACTGCAAAATGTTTCAGAGACTTGAATTTCTCCAGCAATGTGAACTGTGCCATCAGACATAAATCCACCTGACCATCATTTATTAATTTGTCTGACAACTTTGTTTTACCTGTTTATAATTATCTTAGTAAATATATTTTACCTTTCATTTTAAAAATGAGGTTCTTCCATAAACCCCATAATTTCTATATGTGTGACCACTTTTACAGTAATACTTACAAAAAAGAAATGTAGCTAGGTAGGATTATTATTCACTGAGAGGTTTAGAATTGCAAAATCCAGGGAAAATAAAACAGATAAAGGGAGAACTGGAAACACAGACATCAGATGACAGGAAAATATTACTTCTTCAACACAATGCTTGTTCTCTCTCTCTCCTATCTATCTATCTATCTATCTATCTATCTATCTATCTATCTATCTATCTATCTATCTATCTATCTATCTATCTATCTCAGATTTTCTGTGGTATTTCCAGAGTATCTAAATAGTAAGGGAAGGATCTACCCTCAAGTAGAGTTTTGTATAATGTATTCACTGAGAGTCTGACACTGCAGCCTGAGAATTCATTCTGGTAGGTTGTCAGTATGAAAACAGTTCGATTTGGTGTTTTTTCAGCATGTGTTGCAGGAGGCACTAGAAACATTTTATATGAATAATTTACAACATTGAGCCCTTGGTGTATTACTCTTTGTTTGTCCCTAATCTTTTTCACCTGGAGATCAACAGGACTGTTGTCACCAGCTACAGTGGGAATTGGGGACACCAGACCTTTTTCTGTTTGTGTTTCTCAGATATATTCCTGAGTGATTGTTAACGTGTAAGTCAGGGAAAGCAACTTGCTGTTACATCTGAAAAATGTCCCATTCCAACATAACATCCCCTGGACATTCCTAAACATTGCAAGTGGTAATTAGGTGTTGCACTATCTATGTCACAAACCCACACAGACCTGAGTTAGGTGAGGGTCATCTACTCTATCCCTGTGTCCCAGAGCAGGATCAACAATATCTTGCATCATTCCTTCCAGCTGTTCACCTAAACCACCCTTAGAGAGCTCCAGTGATGTGAACTGTATAGCTGCCCATGGTAGTTTTTTTGTGTACTTCACCATCCTCACTGTTAAAAAGTTTCTTCATATATCTATTCCAATCATACTCACTGCAGTTCAAACCCATTAATTCTTGTCCTATCCTCCCTGAACATGAAGTGGACATGAAGAACAGGTTGTTCTTGCTGCTTTGCGGTAGTTTCTCTGGTAAGTGAAGGCTGTACTGTCCTCCTCAGTATTCTTTATTGCCAGCAAAACAAATCCAGTTATTTTATTTTACAGATTTCTGATTCTCATGATTCTTCGACAACTTTAAACACAGCTTTAAGCACAAATAAAAAGAAATGGATATCAAAATTTCCACTGCACAATGCAAAATATATGTTTGTCATTGCTACTTAGGTTATTGACCCTCTGAATGTTTCCCTTGGTCTAAGTTCCTATTATTATCTTCTGTGTATTAATTTCTCAATTGATCTTGATTTTTCTACAGGTTATTTTGATTTAAATGCATTTTTGTCTTACAAGATATTTTGAAGTATCATCATTATGTGGACAGATGTTTTGAATTTACTTTTAAAAATAAATTTCCTTTATTAAATTGCCTTGACAATATCTTTTCTAGTTTTATTTCCTGACTGAACACCTATTGAAATTCATTGAACATGTTTGTCTTTTCTTCTTTGTTTTAAAGACCAAAGTAATTCACTGTAGATAAATCTCACCTTCATTGTCTAAGCTTTAGCTTTCTTCTGGAGAATTATGGTTGATATTACAGTCTTAAAGTATGTATGTTAAACCTTTAATTTCTAAGTTTTCTCTCTCGCATCTACCTTTAAGTTGTTAGCTGAATTATTGAAGACATGGCCTGAAGCTTTTGAGTAACTCTTTTGAGGTTGGAAGAATAGATCTAGAAATTTATAGTGTTTAGCAACTCATGGATGGAGAAAATCCATAGTTGGAATAAATTCTATTGATTGTGAAATAGCACCAATTTTAGTTATTTAGGCTGTAGCCCAGGATTTTCAAAGTTTGTTACGGGATCAAGACTTTGAAGTTCATTCTTGTGAGATAGTGTTTTCTATTCAATTCTACAGGGAAATTAGAAATGTATTGTGGGAGATCAGCACAGAAGCTATGAGGCACAATGCTTTTTTATACACAGTCTGTTCAGGTGAAAACAGGAACTGTGATCCAGCAAGAAAGCTGTTCCAAGTATACATCAATAAGTTTTGAACAACTTGTAGGCAGACTGGTTCATGGTGAGGCATTTGTCAGAAACATTCCAGTTAGCAAATAGATCCCATAAACTTTCCTTATTCTTAATTATTTTGGGGCTTTTTTTTCTAAGTACAGTTAAATAAAACCCTCAGGAGAACTATTATTTTTGCTCCACTCTGGTGAAAGTTTAGCCTTGGATGTTTATTAGCCAGGGTGTGAACTCAGGACACCTGAATACTAAAGATTTGCAATGTATATCCTCTTGTGAGTATAGCCTTTATTGTTCCTAGACTTCTTTTCACTCCTTTCAACAGCACACAATCTCTGTCATGGAGAGAGTCAGGGTTGTTCCTCATAATTTATTTACTGAACCATAAACAAGAACTATCTTATTTGAAGACTTTGCTATGCTTACTATTTGCCTCAGAGTATTTCAACACACAAAAGTTTGGTAAAACAAACACATAATAAGATATAGTCATGGTTTTGACCCAGCTGAGAGCCGAGCACCACTCAGTCGTTTGTTCTTTTAAAAGAAAGAACGGGAGGGAAGAGGAGGGGGAGGGGTGAGGGGGAAGTGAAGGGAAAGGAAAGGAAAAAAAATCCCCAAAACCAAGAAACCAAAACCCCACCGGCTGGGATAAGGATAGTTTACTAGACTAGCAGAAAGATAGATATAACAATGATAACAGGACTTTAGAGCAAAAAATACATGAAACTGGTGATACACAATGCAGTTTCACACTGAACCACATAACTCTGGCCGTGCAGCCCAAAGCCGTGCCGAAAAACCAGACCATCCCCAAAAACTGCAAGTCCTGGAGCCACCTGTTCCTCCTCCAACCAGACCCCCTTTTATTCTGAGCATGACGTAATTGGCATGGAGTATCCCCTTTGTGCAGTTTGGGTCACCTGTCCTGGCTGCGTCCCCTCCATTCTCGTTAGTAGGGAAATACGAACAACTGAAAAAGTCCTTGATTGCTTGCCAAAAACTAGAAACATCAGGGTGCTATCAGCACTGCTTTCATCCTAACTCCCAAACAGGGCATTCTATCCACTGTTGGAAAAGAAATTAACTCCATCCTAGCTGAAACCAGGACAGATGTATGGTAGTGTCTACTGTTATAATGCATGAATAGTAAAAACACTGTGATTCTTGTAGGTTTTCTTTAGTTCTGAAGAAAGGATTGCTAGGATGAGATCATAAATGCATTTATTGCAGATTTTGAGATAAAGGAAATGAAATTGTCATGATGATTAATTATTTAGCTTGTTATCATGCTATTTGTGTATGATTTTTATTTGGGAAAAAAAAGAGAACATTCTGAATGTTAACATTTGTGAACTTTATCTTATTGTAGCTTCTACTCTAACAGATCAACTTGCTCTTAAATTTCCATTAAAATCAAGAGTCAGGATTCTTTGGTCAGCTCACCATTTCTTTGGTATTCACTGCAACTCAGATTTTTGTTCACCCACAGTCTTAAATGACTAGTAAGACTGTGACTTACCTACCATATCCTTCTACTTTCATTCTCTTACACGATTATTTCATATAACTTGAAATGAACTGCATAAAAACTACCAAATGTGCTGTGGAAAACATTCATTTAATAACCAGTCAAGATTATTCAATAGGAAAAAATCATTTATGATAAATGAATATGTCATTATAACAGAGGATGTGATCACAGAATCACAGAATCACAGAACTGTAGGGGTTGGAAGGGACCTCAAGAGATCAGCAGTCTAAACCCTCTGCCAAAGCAGGCTCCCTAGTCATATTACACAGATAGGCGTCCAGATGGGTCTTGAATATCTCCAGGGAAGGAGACTCTACCACCTCCCTGGGAAGCCTATTCCAGTGCAGTGTCACCCTTACTGTGAAAATGTTCCTCTGCATGTTGGTGCGGAACTTCCTGTGTTCTAACTTGCAGCCGTTGCCCCTACTCCTGTCTCCACTAACCACTGAAAAGAGGCTGGCTAATTCCCCGTGCATCCCAAGCTTCAGATAATTATAAACACCAATTAGGTCTTCCCTTAGTCTTCTTTTCTCCAGGCTGAACAGTCCCAGCTTATTCAGCCTCTCCTCATAGGGGAGATGCTCCAGGCCCTTAATCATTTTTGTAGCCCTTCTTTGGAGTCTCTCCAGGAGATCCCTGTCTTTTTTATACCAGGGAGCCCAGAACTGGACACAATACTCCAGGTGGGGCCTGACCAGGGCAGAGTAGAGGGGGAGGATCACCTCCTTCCACCTGCTGGCCACACTCCTCTCCTCCTGATGCACCCCAGGATCCCGTTGGCTCTCTTAGCCACCAGGGCACACTGCTGGCTCATAGCCAACCTGTCATCTACCAGGACCCACAGGTCCTTCTCCACAGAGCTCTTCTCCAGCAGGACATCCCCCAGCCTGTACTGAAACGAACTTTTGCTTTTGTTGTATTTCATCTGCTTTCTCCCTGCCCAGCTTTCCAGCCTGTCCAGGTCTTGCTGGATGGCAACACAGTGTTCCTGCGTGTCAGCCACCCCTCCTAGCTTTGTATCATCGGCGTACTTGCTGAGGGTGGATGCAATTCCCTCATCAGGGACTTCAATGAAGATATTGAATAGGACTGGACCCAACACCGAGCCCTGGGGAACACCACTAGTCACAGGCCTCCAGTTCGACTCTGCTCCACCGATCACAATCCATCGGGCTCGGTCCGACAGCCTATTCTCAACCCACCTCACTGTCCACTCATCTATCCCATACTCTCTCAGCTTTGTTACCAGGATGTTATGGGAGACAGTATAGAAAGCCTTGCTGAAGTCAAGATAGATGACATCTACTGCTCTCCCTCCATCTACCCAGCCAGTGATGACATCATAGAAGGCTATGAGATTGGTAAATGAGATGAATGAGAATTGTTAAGTTTTCTTTGAAGAAGGCTTCTGTTTCAATTGGAGTCACATTCTCTGGAAGGGTTTGATGACATCTTACTCTGCAGCCAATGGAAAAGGCCATGGTGAGGCAGGTAGAGACACCTGAAGGAGACTGTGAACCTATGGGAAGCCCATGTTGAAGCAGGTTTTCTCGCAGTTCCTGAAGGTCTGCAGCCTGTGGGAAGGAGTTATGCTACAGAAGTTCATGGAGAAGGATCTCCTATGGTAGGGTCTGGAGTAGGGCCAGAGTGTGAGTAGTCTTCTTCCTGAGGAAGGAGCAGCAGGGACAACATGTGATAAATCGACCCCAACCCCCGTTCCCTCCCCACCTGTTCTGGCTGGGGGAGGAAGAAGAGAAATAGGGAGTGAAGTTGAGCCTGGGAAGAATGCTGTCTAAAGTTTTAGGTTTTATTTTCCTCGTTATCCTACCTTGATGTTATTGGCAGTAAATCAAAATAATTTCCCCAGGTAAAGTCAGTTTTTCCTGTGATGGTAGTAGGTAAGCGATCTCTTGTGAGCCTCCCTGGTATGGCTGAGGAGGGAAGTGATAGAGCAGCTTTGGGGGACACCTGGCATCCAATCAGTGTCAACCGACCACACAGTCCTAAGCCTTACAGCAGCTTATCAGTGGTTTGTTATCTGCTGTCTGCTCCAGAAGTTTTCTCTGTCTGTACAGGATATGTAATGTCATCTTAGAAAGATACTAATGCTACCAAGCCTCGAAAGGGCACTGTCATGGTGATGCTAACATGCTCAATCCATCTGTCCTAAAAGTTCCTCCGCTATCCAGGAAATGTGCTCCTATTCCTCTCCTTACAAAAGGAACAGCTTGGGCACAATTGGTAAGGGCAGAAAAAGTGAGTTTATTGTCCTGCTTTAAGCTGTGGTCATCGAGCACAGGGCTGCTATCAGGTGCACCCAAGGAGAGCCAGTGGTAAGGCTTGCCTACTTCATTATCCCTTTTCCTTTTTCTTGATTATCCTTTTTTTCCACCTTCATTCCTAACTTTATCTGTGACAGTTCCCTCCCAAAAATCAATGAGGACTTAAGTAATTTCTAGTCACAGTTTTGATACATCCATGTTCAAAGAGGGTTTTAGGATGTGAGTTTCAGGCCTTGCAAATTCCACGCTCCTGAAGTTCCTCAATATGCCTACCCATTTTCTGTGAAGTTCGGTCATTTCTCATATAGATTCTCCTTAAGCACCTGTGAAATCCAGTCATCTTTCATGGAGCTATCCTTAATCCTTATTAGCTTCTTGCACTGCTGTCAATCACATTCAGCAATTTCTTGTGTCATACCCAGTAGTTTTTTACATCCTGTCCATCTAGCTTTAACTCTGTCCTACTCAGTAGCACAGTGATTCCCTTGCAGCCCTGCACTCTTGAAGAATTAAAGATTACAAAAATTCTGTTTAGAAATTGAAATGTATAAACCACATTTGCATAGCTTTTATACAGTACAATTATGCATGTGGTTGGTTAAATAGCAGTAATGAAAACTTATTGCACAGTGAAACATAATCCTATCTCACCAGGAATGGCTGAAAATATCACTGAAGTACTAGAGTATATAGTATACTCTAATTTCATAAGAGTATATCTTGGGTAATGAAAGGTCTTTGGAGCTCGGTGGAAGAATAGGATTAGACATTTTTAGGGCTAGAAAATTACAGGATATGATGTCTAGGAGATCACATAGATGCTCTGATGTCAGCAAATGAGTTATTAGAAGTGTTGAATATCAGGAGACAGTGTTGCTTAATAGATAAGTGTGCTGAGGAGAAAGAAACAACTGGTGTATGGAGTAATAATAGCAACAAAATCCAAGAAATGATCATAGGATGATTCTGGGCCAAAGCTGAGACAGGTTTTTTGCAAATAGTGCTGTTAAAGGAACCCCTTTGTACTGCTAACAAGACAAGGTTATACTACTTATCAAGTCCAACTCTATTCAAGGGACCATTATGCTTTCTTGCTTACTTGCAAATTTACAACCTAGAAAAAGAAAGAAAAAAAAGAAACAAAAATCATTGCTGGGATTTAATTTATTTTTTTTAAATTTTTATGGTGGAAATGAATGAAGGATCCATATTCCTCATGGCTGCTTCAGTGAAAATACTGCATACTTCTGTTAGACAGAGTGCTGAACTATAATATTAGGCTCTATTAGATGAGCTAATTTATTGATCTGCACTATTGTTAGCTAACTTTTCTCCTTGTTTTATAAGGATGATTATTGATTACTAAATGACTTTAATTTCAGTAAACAGCACAGGGAGTGAGTTAAATTGAGTTATCAATAATTAATTGCTAAATGTTAGCAGATGTTTACACTGATCTTTAGCAGAGGGGTTAAATTCAGAAATTTGAAATGTTTCTTGATGTAGTTTCTTCCAAGAATGTCATTATTATTATGTTGTTATTAGATTCCCTAGTAATTTTAAAGACAATAATTTAGCTCATTATAACTGGCACCATCTTTTCTTCCTGTTGCCAACTTGCAACTAGCACTATAGTCTAATGACAATTTTGAGCTTATTTTATAATCACCTGCCAACTTGTAGCTTGCAGACCACTTGAAGACCATGATGTTGCTATTTCTCTCAGGAGGTCCTCCTATAACAGTAGGACGTTCTCGAGTTGGACGTTGTGGAGTGCCTAATACATGTTATAAATAGTAAAATCCAGATGATCTCTTGACTCTCATTTAGCTAAAGACATCAAGTTAAGACTTCTGCCTCTGCATCAAAGTTCCTCAGGAGATAAAAAGCTTGATGAATAGTTTCATTTTGGAAATGATGAGACATTTAACTTCTGAATCATTACAAGATGCATTCTCCAGCAAAAGAAAAAAGAATGATGAGATGAAGAAGATGATAGCAATGAACAGTCCTTAACTACATCTTTGAAATCTGTTACTCCTCTGGACAAGAACATTCAGTAGCTCCTTCCTCTGGTATTCAGAACTTTTTGTACACTTCCTATGCTAAGCAAGTTCTACACTGAGGGCATCACAGAAGCCCCCTGGAAGCAGTCAATGTTTAGCACTGTATCAGCAGAGTGATGAACAGTGGGGTGCCAAAGAACTGTTTGTAGTATCTCACACTGCTTTTGCATCAAGGATGGGCAGATCAGGACTCTCTTTACTGCTTTTGTTGGTATGCAGTATATATGCCACCTCATTCTGTAAACTAGATTCTTGATTTCTGTCCTAGTAGTATTTCTTTACACCAAAGGTAGCAGGTAGTTGGAATGAATAGTTTTCTGCTTCCGTAAGCCCAGTGTAATTCTCTATGTTGCTCAGCTGAGTGGTTATTTATGATGTTTTTAATAGAGACCTAGTAAAACAAACAGGAATAAAATATGTCTGGAAGGAAAATTTTAACCTGAATGTATTCAGCTCAGATATCATTAATATGTCGAGCATTAAAGCAAACAAATAGAGAAGAAAACAAAACAAAACAAACCTAACAAAAAACCCGCCCAATAAACCACCAAGTATAAAAATAAAAATACCCCAAAAGCCAAGTACCCTCTAAGGGAGGAAACAAATAAAAAACAAAAGAAGAAAAAAGATTTTTTAAAAAAATTGAAGCTTGGAATTTCCAGCATATTTATAGGATTGCAATTTACATAAAACTTTGTAACACATGCTTTGTTCCAAATCCATTTTATTCGTTCAAATGCATTTTGTACTGACAGGCCAGTGCCACAACTTACAAAATTACTGATGTCTCTTTTCTCCAAGTTATTAACAAATTTCTCTGGCAACTCTGGTTCATTAAATTTTCTTGTTTGATTTCCTGCTGTGATGATTAAAATTGCTGGATGTGGAATCCCACATCTAATATTTTGTTCTTTTTTGGTTTGGTTTCCCATCCTCCCCCTTGTCTTTAAATACAGCAAACTTTTGTATCTGGCAGCTGTTTCCCTTGTCACATCAGCATGTATCTTTATGCTAATCATCTTTAAAAATAGTGAAGCTCACAGTTCTTCCCTTTACTCCTTCTGAACTAGATTTATCTTGTAATTTATTTTAGAAGTGTTTCCAAAGGGACTACAGAACCAATGCTTTCTGCAAACAGTGTTCCCATTTGGAATCCAAGATACACTAACATAGTTGGTTTCATACTTTCTAGTTCCTCACCTAACATAACATAAAACTGCTAAAATACACAGGGAAAAAACCAACCAACCAACCAAAGAAAAAGATTATTGTTTGTACAGCAATAGTATTCCTAATTGGTGTCGCAGCAAGGCATCGAGAAACCTTTTTAATAACAGAACCAGAGGCTCAGCCTAGTGGAGAAAACAAGATGGGAGGATAAAGTACCTGCATATGCACCTGCACTATATCCCATTTCCCAATAATTCCAAAAGGATATAATCTTCCCAAACCTTTCTCTCTTTTCCTCACCTTAACTCATCCTATCTGACAAAATCATTTTAATGGTGGATTACTAGGTATGAATGCAGGAAGCAATTAATTGTCTTCAGAGGACTTAATTATTACTACTCATATAATTGTTTTTATCAATATATCTCACTCTAAATCTTATTAAATAGCAGTTTTCCATCAACTTCAATAGATTCTAAGTTCATAAAACTTAAAATTATTCTTGTTTCTTTTGAAATCATTTCAAGTTATGTCAGCTCATGAGTTACAATAAGACAAGAAGCAGTCACACTTTATAACACTATACCGCTAACTTCTCTAATTACACAGTTATTGCAGTGTATGTAATTATACTGCATCTAACTAATTACTAATGTTTCTTACAGCAGGGAAGTTAGTCCCATTTGCTGAATATATTTTTATTTCATATTCTAAAAATCCATTTTAAATGTAGTTGCACGATGCAGTTATTTACACTGCATTTGCAGTCATTTATGTACAGGACTTTGCAGTTATGCTGATGTATTATTAATTACCTGGACCAGAAAACATAACTACCACAAATGTATACACTACACCAGTCTTAAAAGCCAGCTATCAAGTAACTCTAATGCTTTCAGTAACTAATACAATGTTTATCTATTGCATCTTAACCTCAGCTCTAGATAAAGTAAATAAGTTTTATTATAGAAAAGGATTCTCTTCACAAAGACAAAGGGTAGCAGGTTTTGGTCACATATAGACAGAAGCTGAATGCCCCCTATGTAATACCATAAGGCCATTACATTTCCATTGTTTATCAGAAATGAGCCAAACCTCTGAAGCTTTTGAGGTTCATCCATTTCTAAGGAGAGTTCTGCCAACAGCTTTGTACCTCATTAAAAAATCTATATATATGCCACAAGCCAAATGAAAACATTAAAAAATATAACATCCTCAGTGTGTTCTCTAAATATATATATATATTCTCATTTAATTGACAGTGGAAATTATTGGTGGGGTATTATTTTAAAGAAAAACAACATAAGGTTCGGTTGGGCTGAGTACGTTCACACAATCAAATAATAACTTTGATTAGGCATGATAGCTGTGGTTGTCAGGAACTTGCCCTCTTGTTCAAGTTATGCTTTAACATTTTCTGAACCTCCTACTAGAGTCAAAGTTAAATTTACAGTCCTGACATTTTCCACTGCCTTTAAATATCCCTGTGACTAGCTATTCAAACATCTTCCCAGTTGCATTGTTCCCTCTTGTTTCTGAAGTTAGAAATGATCTTAAAGTTTGCAGTTCTGAAATAAAAAAGGGATGATTTGAAGGGGGGGGATGGAGAGAGTGTGATTATGGCATGAAAATAACTTTTCAACTTTAGTGGCTTGATGTACTAAAATGAAATCCAAAATAGAGCGTCATCTGTAAGATTCTGAGCTCATTCCACAAAATTCTAGCAAATATCTACTTTAAATTCCAACAGCCAGAGGTGTGGAGCCACATACTAGCAAACTGAATCTCAAGGCAATTAGAAATACAAGACAGTATATCTAGTAACTTCACAAGGATTTATCAAAGTCAAGGTGTTATTCAATGAACGTAAAATCTAATTCTGCTGTCATCACATATACAATAAAACACATTGACATTAAAGCATGAGGGTTGGTGGGGACCAGTAGTGATAGAATTCATGAAGACAGTTGCCATGTCTAGGATTGTATTTGCCATAAGGCAACAGCAGAGGACACAAAGCTTGGTGATATACAGACAACAGTCTTCATATGTGGCATGTAATTCAGAGGCACTGATGCAGCAATAGCAGTAGTTACAGACTTTGTAGTCCATGACAGCAAAGACAACCAAAGCTGTAAACCCCTGTCATTATCAAGGTGCTCTGAGAGGGAAAGGATTAATGCTGCAGTTCCAAAATGTTAAAACCTAATTTTTTGTGGGGATCTTACCTTTCACAACAGTACTTACTACTGAACTGGAACATGCTGTATCACAGAATCACAGAACGTTGGAAGGGACCTCAAAAAATCATGTAGTCCAACCCTCCTGCCAGAGCAGGATCACCTAGACTAAATCACACAGGAACACATCCAGGTGGGGTTTGAATGTCTCCAGAGAAGGAGACTCCACAACCTCTCTGGGCAGCCTGTCCCAGGGCTCCGTCACCCTCACGGTGAAAAAGTTTCTCCTTACATTCACATGGAACTTTCATGCTCCAGATTGCACCCTTTGCCCCTTGCCCTATCGGTGTCCATCATTGAGAAGAGCCTGGCTCCATCCTCTTGACTCTCACCCTATATTTATAGACATTAATAAGGTCACCCCTCAGTTTCCTCCAAGCTAAAGAGGTCCAGCTGCCTCAGACTGTCCTCCTTAGGAAGGTGTTGCACTCCCTTAATCATCTTGGTGGCCCTGTTCAAAGAGTTCTATGTGCTTCTTGAACTGAGGGGCCCAGAACTGGACAGAATATTCCAGGTGTGGCACTTATACTTGTGTTACAGTAGTTTTAAATGTTAATAATAGTATCTGGTTGATGTCCAAGAAACTGAGGTGAAAAGGTTGCAACATATCAATGGCATTAACACACTTTGGATATGAACTACTTTCTTAAACATTAAAACCTATTACCTTCAACCTTTATCTAATTTAAATCTATTATTTGAGATTACATAAAACTATTTTCTAAATAAAAATAATATTTTTTTTGTCTCAGATGAGCATACTATAGTTGTATAAATTACTAGCAAGATAAACCACTATACTAAATTCAGAAAGGAAGTAAGCAAGTTTACATGTGGCATTTCTCACTGCTACCATCACATAAATACAAAAACAATACAAAAAATCATGTTTGTTATATATTAGTTTACAGTGACTTTCTCCCAGATTTGGGGAAGAAGATCAAGGGTGTTTAAAATGAAGTGGGGGTTTTTTCATTACAAACACTTGGGCAATACAGTATTCTGACCTAAAACCTTCAGAATCAAATAATTACAAAAATCCATACCCATAAAATATAAATGGAAATATTTCTATCAGGTCTAGCTAAGAATATTTTTTTTTGGTCAGTGAGGAAGGGGAATTTTGTGCACATGTGGATGTGCATATAAAAAATGTTAGCTAGATTTCATCTGACAAATCCACAGAGAAATTGAGAGATGATCATTACCCTTAATTTACAAAGAGCAGATAACTTCCATGAGTATGAAAGCCCACGGTTAGCCATGTCTTGCTTCTTACAGCCACACAGAGAAAAAATGGTGCATGACTGATACCCTTCTCTTTTTACTTTTACTCTTTTTACCTTTCTGTCATTACTGATCTGCTGAGAAAAATTCCTTGTCTGTGACTTTGGAACTCCTTTATTTGGCTGAACTCTTGCTTCTCATCTAGCACAGCCCTAGCAGGAGGTGTTGTTTGCTGAGTCTCCCTGTGATAAAGCTGGATAAAGTTCTTGTGATATGAATCATGTCACTGGGGAAACTGCATCTGGAAATTGAGACTCCCATGGATAATTGAGCAATGAGGTCAGAGCAAGTGTCTCCATGTCCCTCTGTAGTGCACTTGATTCTTCACAGGTTTTCCACATGTATGCTATTACCTAGTGCAAGTTGTATAAAATGTTTCCTCATCAGCATATTTGTATTACCAACCATTTTAAAAGGAATGACAAGGTGAAGAGAAAATATAAAGGTGAAAAGAAAAACATGAGAGTAAGATATCTTTAGCTGGCATAATCTGATGTAAAATCGTTAAGTCTAGAAATTAATAATGGGATTTTGATTTATGCCAGCTGGGTATCAAACACCCATGCCTTGCTCTAATACTTACAATCTGGTTAGTAAATCTTATTTATAATCCAAACACTTCTAAAATGGAGATGTTCCAGCAGCATTTTCTTGTTGCTATGTACTTAAAAATCTTAGAGATATTAGTAGTGACTTGCAATGTATAAGTTGCCATGGTGATGGCTTTCTTAATGAACAATGAATTAAATTGCTTGGTAAAACATATATAGTTTTAGCCTGTAGACTGCAGGTGCTTTGTTGCATCCAGAGTATCTGAAAGAGTGTTCATGCTTAGTGGCACGCATGTTTAGTGCATGACACAGGCTGCTGGTGCATGTGGCAGCAGATGCTGGTCTGCAGAGATTTAAATATCTTTTCCCAGAGCAGAGACTTCCACTAGGATATAGCAAATGTAGGAAAAGTTGGGTCCAGCCAACTCACATGCAGAGAGGTTACATGCAGACCCCTTCAGGCCTGAAAGCAATATTGCTATGTTTGCATAGCGCCACACTGAAGATAATAAACTTCCTCCCTCAGAAGAGTGGAAGCCAGCACAGCCATCTCAGCATTTTCTGTACTACAGAAAATAAATGCCTGAGGCATGTCAGTGGATTTGGCCCATTCACTAAGAGGGAATGGCACTTCAGGGAAGAGCCAGCCTGCCTAACTGCTGTCTAAATGGCCTCAAGACCTCCACAGTCATCTCAGCATTTCAATAAAAATCAAAACTCTCCAGCTGAGAATCACAGTGTAGGCACAGTGTACTTTCTGTTCTCCTGTGTATTTCCTATTCTGGTTTACAGTTTCAGCCCCAGCGTGCTCTGAGGACAGGCTTGGTGCTATTGAGTTTCATGCTGCATTGAGTACAGGAGGGAAATACTACCCAGAAAGATTTTTAGAAAAGTTGTGAAGTTCTTATGAAGGTGGATGATGATATCCCAAAAGTAAGAGTCTCCCTGGTCCTGAAGCATCCTGGTGTAGAGAACTAGAACAATTAAATTCTAATTTCTGCAACCCAGTGTCTTTACTCTGCTTTTATTGTTCTCTGATTTCAGTAATACAGTAGGCAATAAATTAGACCCACATATGTACAAGTGAAAATTATAGTTGAAAACTTCTTTTAAGTCATTTGTCAAAGACATCACAAAGGCAGGGTTTCAACAGAGATTATAGCGCTACTCAATCCTCTGGACAAACATTGAGAAAGAGTGATAGAATTCCCTGTGTAAATACTGACAAAGAAGTCAAATATTTTGAGATACAACTGAAAAAAAATAAGAGTGTTAAGTAATATTACATGCAGAACTTCCAGGATTTGTGGTTAATAGAACACCTGATTCATTTTCACTATCGTTTGAAAGAGAGGTGCTGCAAAAGGACAGCCAGGTAAAGAGAAGATATAAGGATGTAAGTACACTATTCTCACTTTATCATAACTTTGCTACTTACCAGACAGCTAAAAGTATTCCTTAGCATTTAAATAGCCTTTATCACCTGTAGACTTCCAAGTGCTTTTCTGTAAACATGATTTGATAGGTTTCTTGAAGGTGTCAGAGATTGATTTTTTTCTGGATCCCTGACCACAGTTTCATGCATTATGCTATTGACAGACTGACAAATTAATCCAATGTATGATGTCTTGTGCAAAATACAAGGGAAAACATTTTCATATCATATATCTTTTCCTCACTCAACCACACAATGCTTCTTCTCTCTGTTCTTTCTTCAATGCTCCAACTCCATCCACTTTGCCCAGTAATCCCCCCCCCCCGCCTTTATTTTTAAATAAGAAAATCTTTGAAAGGATTTCCCTCAAACTCATATATGACATACATATCCAGAACATTGTTCCACAAATACATGGAGTTATATTCAAAGTATGCATGTAGGGAAGTCCCTTTGAAAGATTCATTAATCCCCAAAAAATAGATATTTTCTCAATTTTCAAAAGTTAAAGTGGTTGGAATCATACTTTCTCCTTGAGTAAATTTAGTCATTAGCAGAATTGTAATTTTATTGTTATTTTGTTATAAGCTAGATTCTATGTAAAGACATTTTTATTGTAAATCCATATCCATATGGAACAGGTGGAGACGATGGAAGATGCTGTGACCTGTGTTGGAACAAGCTACTGGCAGGACCTGCAGCCGGTAGGGGGAGAGAAAGACTTCCAGAGTTTCCTTCACACATCAGCTGTTCTGTGACTGAGGATGGGAATTCTGTCTTGTTCTAGAGGTGAGTTGGCAGAGGACTTCCCAATGCACAAAGGTGAAGACAAGCATTCTCAGGGTAGTTGAAAGTGGGCAGAAAATTTAAAAGTGAGCCACACTGTATTCTTACTGCAGTCTGTGATTCTGCCTACACAGAACTGCTTGTGAATGAAAAGTGCTTATAATTTGGATCTTGATCTCCCTTTCTCTGGGGAATACTAGCTTTCTGTTCCATTTTTCCTTGCTGCATCCACATGATAATGTTGATGCACCTGATATATTTACCATCTGCATGGTAAAATCACTCAGATTTCTTTGATGGGAACTGTGTAGCGTTGTACACATTAGAGGTGTCTCAGATTTCCCAATGTCCTTCCACCATGATGGAGTTTAATATTTCTTCCCAAAATAGCCTACATACTAAATTTCTTACTTCCTGCAAATGTGGTTTCCTTAATTCTTATAACCTTGTCCTAATGTGCTGCTAAAAACAAACACATCTTCAATTATTTAACCTGAAAATATATTGGCTTCTAATGCTTTAATCAAATGAAACAAAAGATCAAGTTGAGCAGTGATCAAATGAGCTGGTCCTGTTGTTTGTGTATCCAGATTTAATTCTGAGTATCTACTCAGGCAGGTATCCCCTTGCCATGGATGAGTACTTCTGTGAAAATCTCTGAAAAGTGCATTCACTGTCTCTTTTCATGACTGTATTGTGTCATTTAGTGTCATTTAGAATATAAAATAATTACTATTTCTACAGCTGTTGGAACCAGGTGATTACTGAGGAATTTCATTTTTCTTAAAGAAAATGAAAAAGTAATCTGCTAACTTTTCTGTTTCCAAAAAATCCAGACACTGTGAACATCTGCAGAATATCTATTTGGTCAGTTGAGAGGCAGAAAAAAGGGAAGAAAAGCCAACATTTAATATTCTTAAGCTTCATTTTTGTTTTGAAAAATAAGTTAATTATTTTGGAGGCTATATTTTTTCACATAGCAAGCACTTGAGATTAACAAAGTTCAATTCCAAGAAACTAGTAAATGGGGGAAAAAAATGAAATGAAATATTGAGAAACCAATTAGGTCATTTCTCTATGGATTTTTTCTTTCTACAAATCGAGATTGATTGAATTGAGATTGAATTGCAAGGAGGCACATTGAACAATGCTGCAGATAAAGCAGACCATGAAGTACACAGTGTGCACTGTGCTTCCTGATATGCTTTCATTACCTCTATGGACAGATAAATTGAGCAGTAGTTTTTCTCTTACAGATCTAAATTTATTATATCCTTCTGCTCTTCCATGTTTCTCATTAAAAATGTTCATCCTTATGGTATGGCATTAGGAAATTAAGAAAACTAACCCCTCCCCCTCAAAAACCCCCCCAGCACTACTACATTTAATTTTCAGGTGATTCCATGTATTAAAAATACTTAGTTTTCATATCATAAGGAATCATCTTAGTGGATACAGAAATTTTTGTCCTTCATTCAATGAGGATATATTTTCTATACATTAAGGCATTACTATAAAAATACTAAATAAAGAAATAGCTCTAGATACAGTACTATTTGCAGTGCAATATAAAGTACTGTAATACTATAAATTCTTGTAAATTTTCCATTTAATTTTTGGCAGAAAACTCATTGTGCTAATGTTTAAAAAATTACCTGGATCATATGCAAATTTGCAAGTCAGTTATCAGACTGTCAGGTGACTCCCCTTTCCACTAATGTTCATTTGTTTGAGGTTTGTTTTTTTTTTTTCCAAATGTCCAACACCTCATGAGCATTATTGTAAACTTTTCTCATGCTGGTAAAACTAAAGCCTTTAGACATATTCCTATAGCTATTTGAAATATCTGTCTTAAGACCTCAGAAAGCTATGTTTTAAAGAAAAAAAAAGGGTAAAATCTCTAGCTTTAGAGCCTTTAGGCATTCCCTCTCTGCAGGCACTCTGTGCTTTGAATTTGTTCTTGATATTAACCTCTCATTCTATAAAAATCTCTTGTCTTAAAAGAGGAAAAGTAGAATTTTCATATAAATCCAGGAGCTCTAATGTCAAAGGAGTCTTAGCCTTTACTTTGAAATTGGTCTATGGAAAAAATTCTTTTCTACAAGCACCTAAAGCCAGCTAGCCTGAAGGAAACTTAATTTTTCAATAATAGCAAGGAGGCAAATTGGGAAGATTACTGAAAATGCTCACCTTATCTAGTTGCAAACACTATGATCTTTCACAATAACCTGGGTACTATCAAAAAAGTGTTATGAAAATTGACTATAAGGGACTTACGGAAATATATTTTTCTTTACAGTAAATTAATATCCTGAGATGAAGGACTAAACCTAATTATTGAGATGGGAGGCATGCAGAGCAGCTCATAAGAGAATACTATTCTTTAAATACAGCTGCACTGAGTTGACATAGGGAAGTAGCACGTGGATGGGATTAAATTCCTAATTACAGACAATCACACTTTGCCTTGGCGTGTGAGTATGGTGCCCTGGCTCCCATCACCAGTGCCCAGACAGTTCCTTCTGTGCAAGCATCTCTTTTCATCTGGGACACTACAACATCTAGGACATAAAAAATGTGACTCAGCACCTAGGGGAGCCCTCCCTGTGCCTTGCTGGAATGGCATCTGGACGGTATTTCCAAAGCTGCTACACATCTATGAATATGCATCAGAAAAAAACCCTTTAAATTGTATCACTCTGAAGTCCACTGAATTTTTTGAACAGACCTCCTTTAGTTATGATAGGAAAAGAGATCTCCAGCCCACAAGAAAACAGCAGGACTCAGACACGTAAAAGTATCTAAGAATTTAGAGCCGAATACAGATAATATAGTGGTATGATTTGTTTGCAAGAGCATTGAACAGATGTCAGAGAGAATCCTTGCAAACTTTCCTATGAAAACCAGTTCTCATCTTCCTCTTTCTGATTATGCGGAACCTTCAGTGACCGAGAAAGAAATTTTGTGGTTATTACCGAAAACAATAATTAATTTTTATATATGTTTTTTATGCATGTTTTTCTATGATTATTTCATTGAATTAACAAAGGACAGCTTAGTGGTTGACCTTTTTTTTTTTTTTTTTTTTTTACCATGTTGTTGTCCCAGGCAACAAAAGAAGATTCATTACGGAGCATATGCCTTGTCTCTTTTGGAACTGTGTTGTTAAGTTTTTCTTAATGTGTGATATGCATATACATATGTACAGGTCTATATATAAACAACAACAGTGAGCTTTTTAATAGTTTTACATTTTCCTGAAAAATTATGTTTTTCATCAAAGAATATTACCAGCAAAATATTTTTGTCCATTTCCAATTAAAACTGTAAAACTTTCACTATTTTCTCTTTGCATAATACCCTTCTGACCCCGTGTTTACTGATAGCAGCAGCTGTGAGGTGCAAAAGAAGTGATAGGTCTCATTTATTTAAATAAACTACCATGAAAGTTTGGGGATTATTCTGCCTTTGGCAATTATTGGAAATCCAGGAATAGTAGTAATAGTTAGATTTAGCTAATTAATCTTCATGTCTTTCATTAGTCACAACTCATTTTACATCTAAATGAGCATTCAGATCTGTTCCTTAGCTCAGTGGACCAAAGTGTTGCCTTTTGGGGCTGAGGAGCAGATGCAGAACATCCGCTGTGTAGCATATAGGGGCATAACAAGCTCTGGGTTACAAATGTCAATGGTACTAGATCTGTGCTGAAGAACACCAGGGATGGTGACCTGTCTTTAATGGGAACACCTTTGAAATGTACTTAGGTGAAATAACCCTAAAACAGGGGAACTAACAGAAGAGAAGCTTAATCCCATTGCTAAAGTATCATCAAATCCCATTCTCTCAAGGGTTTCAACAGAGAATCCCAGACAACCCTATCAAAGATGTTCTCACCACCTAGTGATAATGCTACCAGAAACTCCTTCCAGCACCATGATATTGCAATCACCAACAGTTTAGCTGCTTGCCTGCTTAAATTTATGGAAAGCTGTTTGTAAAAGCACAACATTCCCTCACCCTCTGAATATATAACAGATGCAAAAGTACACTTGAGGGTATATATACTAGGAAGACTAAACTGTTCAATTTGACACATTTAGCTTGTTGGCAATGTGCTTTGTTTAAATTAAAAATAACACTTTGCTAAAGATGATGAAGCAGACTGCTGCATTGAAAGAAAGTATTAATCATAATTATTGTAGTGATTTGTTCTTTATTAACATTGTTGCGTTAGTAGCCTCAGGCCCAAAATCCAAATCACTGCCCCATTTGGGTAGACTAAATTAAATTACTAATGAATTAAAATACACATTTCCTATACACCAACACATAATAGAACTTCTTTGGAGAATCTGACTTAGCTTTTTGTATGTTTTGGTTTTTTTTGTTTAGACTGTAAGATTTTTGGTAAAGGTCTAGTGTTTGTTTTGTTTGTACAATGGGGGAAGACTTGAGGGCTGTCAACAAGGCCAGGTATACCCCAGTGCTTCCATTCCTGGGGTTCCAGTTTCACTGGTGAGAGAAACCTGTCTCTACACAATCATCCACAGCATGACCACAGCCGCACCTGCATAACTGTGTGTTCACAAGGGTCCAGGTAAGGACACTGAGCAGGGTGTGAGAAAAGAGCCAGCCTCCATATATGCACACGGGCAAACTGAAAATGGTAAATAATGTGGGGCTTTTCCCATGCTTGTATTAGTTATTCTTAAACATTGGTTGCCATCTTTCACAGGGAATCTATTAGCTGGTCCCTAGATATTAGTTTGCATTTACTTTTGGTGGTTATAAACTAGTGCAAATCCTGCTGATTCACTGATTTTACTCCCAATAGGGAGTTTGGTCAGCAGCCTCTCTTTACCGTACTTCAGTAGATTTTAATAGCTTTTACAAAAGACTTCTAGTAATGGAGCTACCTAGTTCACCTCCACAGCTGCAGTGGCAAACTAGGACTACTTGCAGGGGATATGTTTCTGGGTGGTGCTTCTTGACAGTGCTGGTCAGTGATGCTGCTTTTGGGTAGAGAAGGGTGCCTCACAGCTGCAGATCTGTAAAGGCTTTTAAAAAAATAATTTAAAAGATATTCTGCATTTGAAAACCAGCAATTTTTCTTCAAATATATCAATGCCCTCTGTGAAGTCTGCTAAGAAAATCCAGGACTGTTTCCTCGTGAGATTACTATGCTCTGATTCTGCTTGAGAGATACATATTATCAGCAGATATTCTCTCACTGGGAAAAGAGGTGTTTCCATTTCAGTGTGAAAACAGAAACCCGTGGGTTAGACAAATGTTACCATTCTAAGAAAAAGTAAAACTAAACATTTATTACCCCCAAATCTCTGGGAAAAACAAAACAAAACAACAAAAATCCCCCCCAAAAACCAAACAAGAAAGGCAACCAACCAAAAAAACCCAAACAAGAACAGTCCCTTCCTCTAAAATGTTGTTTGTGTGGGAAATGTGGGAGTTTTTCTGTCTCAGCAAAAGAAGTATTTATCTCCTTTAAATGAAAACAAGAATAGTATTCCTTGTTCTATAGCTCAGTGATCAGAGTTCTACCCTGGGATTTTGCTTTTCTTCCCTGAAAAACAAACAAACCGAAAAGTCAGCGGAAAAAAAGTCTAATCTCTGTCTCATTTTTTCTAGTTCATATTCTGGCTTTATCTTTTTGAAAGCAAATCAGTAAATGGCTTCACATTCTCTGTTTTTTAATTTTAAAAAAAATTAAAAATCTTACAGGCAGTCTTCTGTGAGAAAGCATGAGTCTGATTGAGTTGCAAAGGACAGAAGTGTAAGAGTTTGAGTACTTCACCACTTCAGAGCCATCTTCCTCCCAGAGTGAGTCCTACCTTTCTATCTATCTATCTATCTATCTATCTATCTATCTATCTATCTATCTATCTATCTATCTATGATCTAACCTTTTATCTGTTCACTTTTTTAAATGCTAGTACAATGATTTCAATAAAGGTGTTCCATGCTTTGTTTTCATCTGCTCTGCTCCAAAGGGGTCAAAGACTAGAAGAGAAAGCTTCTGTTTAAGTCTCATTGCACAACTATTTTACTTGTTTAAGTATTTTTCCCCTAAGTAAACATCCCAGCCAGTGTACATGTATATCCCTGCATATAGAAACACACTTTCTAGACACAAGAAGAAAAGGTAAAGGTAAAACTTTAGTCAAGCCTCAGAATCAAATTAGTTACTCTAAATTTCTCTTAGGCTATTCTGGTGAAGGAAAAGGATGATGACAATAACAGCAAAAGGATGCTTTGCTGATTTTTACAGAGACCAGGTAGGGGATCAATAATGTAATGTATCCAAACATCTAGGAAAGCCTTATCCATGAGACAGGAATAAGTCCTTATGTTATTATTTGTTAGAAGTCAGAATTTTCCACAGTAAGTCTCCATGTGTTTAGAACAACAGTAATAACAAAGAACAGAGATTATGGGTGGGAGTTAGAGAGACAGAATTGAGTCACAATGTAATTTCATAAATCAAAGTAGTCTGTGCCAGTTTGGGGATAATGTGGTTCATGCTAGATAATGAAATATGTTTTGAGACAGAAAGAGATTTAAAAATGATAGCTGAAAAATCTAAACATTGTGTTCCAAAATTGCCCAAATGTTCTATGGCTCCAGCTATGTTTTCAGACCCAATTTTGTTAAAATTGACAAACCATTTCAGAAATGTTGATGTTGATGAAATGACATTTTTGGATGACAAATGCTTGGAAACCCTAGAAACCTTTAAACTGGGTTTACTGTGACTGTATTGTATTTAATTACTGATCTTTTATCCCTGGGGTCCTGAGGATCAAAAGAAATTATAAGAGACCTTCCCATTAGCTTGCAGCAACTGCTTATGGTCCAAAGGGCTTGATATTGCAACCATAGTTTTCTATGCAGAGGCCTCTCCCAGCAATGTCACTTATATCTCCTGTGTCATTTATAAAGTGGAGAAAGTAACTTTACATCACAGCAGTGAATTTCTGACATCTAGAGATCTGTATTAACTTTACTACTTGTAGAGATTTTTATAGCTAGCCAAAATGTGATAAATCAGTCTTTTAATGATGCAAAACATTCTGAAGCAGCCCACTCTTCGGTAACACTTTGAAAGGATAATCCTCAGAAATTTTATCTTCTTAGTTTCTGATGAGGTTAAGTGATTTTTTAAAGGTGTATTTTGATGTATTCTATTATTCTGAAAAGTAATAGATTTGAGTGTACAGAAGGGATATGAGAAGTTTAATTTAAAAAGTCACTAAGCACCGCACAATGGATTATTTTCAAAATTCAGCGTACTGGGTCCATTGTTCAAGGCTGCCTAGGCATCAATCATCTTGTGGGAAGGCTGACTGATTGCCTTTGGTTACTTGTTTTGTGCGGGTTTTGATTTATCATTCTATCACTTATTGAACTGTTTTGTCTTGACCATGAATTTTATCACTTCTGGTTTTCCTGTTCTCTCCTCTGTCCTGCTGGGGAGCAGAGTGAATAGTTTGGTGCTCAGCTGCTAGCTGAGTCAGTATACAATATTGAGATATTTTCTTTAATTTTTAAATGCCAAAAGCTTTACCTGTACATATCAGTGTTGCAAATTAAGCAATAATAATAATGAAAAAAATTCTGAATTTCAACATAAACGAGTATCAAGCTGATTAAAACTTTGAATTATTATAAGCCATAAATTCTCTCAGAATGTAATGTTTAGCAATGAAAGTAAAGGGGGTTACTTTGAAGCAGGAGAACCTTATATTTTCAAGAGTCAAGAGTCACCAAATGTTTTTTAGAAATTTGTATGTCTATGAAAGCAGAGGAACAAAATCCTAATCTTAAAAGTATTTTATATTTCCTTTTATATTGAAAATAAAACCAAACCTAAACAAAACAGTTCATCATCTCTGGCTAAAGAGTAAGAAACAATGTTGTGCCCAAGGACTGCCTTTGCTGTCATCATGCTGTAACCAGAAAGGGAGCATGGTGTGCTCTGATGAGGTTGGTTCTGGTGAGTAAGTACCCCAGAGGAGTGCAAGTATGTCAGGCCCTAAGCCAGAGGTGTGGTTTGTGCCACTGGGGCTGAATCTCTGAGATTTGGCAGTGTGATACCAGCAAGGTGCAAGGTGGAGATTTGCAACCCATTAACTAGCATGGGCATCCCAGCAGAGTTGTGTGGCGTAGCCACAACCTCATAACTGCACGTCCTGTGGGAGACTGCTCGTTTTGTTCACTATAACGTTAAGTGAAAGCACTCAGCATTCAATCTTAAAAAAAAAAAAAAGAAAAAATAATTACGCTTGCTCTTAAAAGCATATTAGATCTATAATGGAAAACTGTAACCACACAGCAGTATAGTTCTATACACAATTAGTCTATGAAGCTAAATTAAGAAATGAATATTGTTACATGCTATATTGCATATTATGTTACATTATAACAACTCCTTTAATTCTTTCTACTAGATGAAGAAGTTAACAGCTATTACCAACAGACCCTGTTTATATAACAAGAAATACACTTAAAAGTTCTTGTAATGCTGATGAAAAGTAAGTTGACATAATAAAAAAAAACCAAATAAAACCATACCTATTGCTTTATCTTTTATTTATATTGATCTTCTAAAATTCTAGAGCAAAGGATGAATATCTATTTTACTATTAGCAATGATAGGGGTCCTTTATTTCTTACTATTTACTCGACTCAAACAAAAAATCAAACCACAAGAGACACAATTCTAAATTGTTTCCCAAGTTCCAGTTAGTCAGCTCTATTGATGCCAGCTGAATAGAAAAGATAGAGGCAGCCTTGATTATATGTGTTTTAAATACAGCTCAAAAAAGTGAAAAATTAATCATAGAATGCGCTAGTTTGGAAGGGACCTTTAAAGGCCATCTATTCTAACCCCTCTGCAATAAGTAGGGACATCTTCACCAGATCAGGTTGCTCAGAGACCCATCAAGCCTGACCCTGAATATGTCCAGGGATGGGGCCTCCACTACCTCTCTGGACAGCCTGTTCCAGTGATCTTCCACCCTCATAATGAAGAATTTCCTTCTTAATATCCAACCTAAATCTCCCCTTTTCTAGTTTAAAACTGTTCTCCTTTGTCCTATTGCTACATGCCCTCGTGAACAGTTTTTCCCCAGCTTTCTTATAGGCACCTTTCAGGTCCTGGAAGGCCACTATTAAGGTCCCTCCAGAGCCTTCTCTTCTCCAAGCTGAACAAGCTCAACTCTCTCAGCCTGTCTTCATAGCAGAGGCACTCCAGCCCTTGGATCATTTCTGTGGCCCTTCTCTGGACATGCTCAAACAGGTCCATGTCCTCATGTTGAGGGCTCCAAAGCTGGACACAGTATTCTGGTGAGGTCTCACCAGAGCAGAGCAGAGGAGCAGAATCACCTCTCTCGATCTGCTGGCCACACTTCTTTTGAGAAGTGTGTATGTCATGTTCACTATATAGATAGGGAGCTGAGGCACATAGAATACAGGTCTTCAAAGTTGTGTGTTGCACTGGTTTTGATTTTTCTTTTTATGCTTGACTTTCTAATCAGGAAAATTATACTCCAAATTATTTCAAAGCGATTTTTTTCAATATTTGTTTGAATATAAAAATAAAATAAAAATTAAAAATCAGATTGTTGAGAATGCAGAGCAGATTTTTGAATGTCACAGACATTTGGGAACAGATGGCCATGTGTACCAGAATCTTTTTCAGGACTGGGTTTGTTGCAGATTCTAGATGCTCAGGGTCAGGTATACTGTGTCTCTGTACATCTCTTGTTTGTGTACTATTTGGAGGAGAAAGCAGGCATATGCCTATTCTTCCTCTAGACAATAAGACACTGTTTACATGTTCTACATTTTTTAAAATTTTTATTTATTTTTAGTTTATTTTCTGGAGAGAAGTAGCCTGTGCAATTTTTTTTATTTTTTTTTTTTATGTATACTCTCCTCAGAAGTTTTGAACTTGGCACAGCCTTTCAGGCAAACTTGGCAGTAGTGGAATGGTAAGGTCACTAAAACCCACAAAGTTTCAAAAGAAGTTTTATGAAGATTTGTAGACAGAGAAGCAAAAGCTTAACATAATTCCAGCAGAATATGTTAGTTAAAGCATTCTTTCCCAGATATATGTTTCTTTACTTTGTTGCTGATATAACTCATCCCTTTGCTTCCTATTGAGTAGCATCAAACTCTTCTCAGAAAATTAAAACCAATAGGCACAATGTTTCAACTATAGACAGCGGTACAAATTTTAGGTTTAACTATTTAATATGCATATGATCAGCACAACACAATTTTCATCTAAGTTCTTACAGTCTGTCTTACCTCTCAGCATACTAAAGTCTAAACCCAGCAGCATTGGCAGAGAAGTCTACTGATGTAAATTTTACCTTTTCACAAAGGCAGTGTACCTGAGAGGAACCCACATTGATTGTTGCTCTGATACATATATTAATAGCTAAAAGAAAAATTCACCTTCCCTGAGTCTGTAGTGAACTCTGTCTGATGCCATGGAGAGCATCAGTGCAGGACCAGGGTAGGCAATGTGTTATGGAGGGGGAAACCAGATGGGAACCTTCATGGTTGAACTGAAGTCTTTCCCAAATTCTTCATTTCACTTTAAAAGAAATGAAGTACCAAGCTCTCATTCTTGGTAAAAAATAATGTTGGCTTTTTTTTTTTCTTTTAACTATGTTTTGAAGCAGCTAGGCTGCCATGCAATTAAAATAATTAGCATAGTTCAAGTATCACTTTTAATACTTTCAACTTTGTAAGAAAATATATTTTCCTAATTACCAAAACCTTTAGATATTTAAGAAAAAAAGAGCACTCAACCTCTACTAGGTATTCAGTTCATGGTTTTCAGAAA
The DNA here is from genome assembly GCA_022605575.1 of Laterallus jamaicensis coturniculus. Classification (NCBI taxonomy): domain Eukaryota; kingdom Metazoa; phylum Chordata; class Aves; order Gruiformes; family Rallidae; genus Laterallus; species Laterallus jamaicensis. The sequence goes on from JAKCOX010000097.1 coordinate 292,992, forward strand.
CATACCTTAATATATGGAGTAGGGGTTGCATTTAATATGCTGAGACATGTAGTTACCAAATGAGCCTAGCTTTCACATTCATGTAAAACAATGGAGTGATGACCATTACTTAGCTATAGAGAAAAGGATACTGGTAATAAAACTGCAAGTGATTATTTGACAACTATCAAACATTTGAGTTTTACTTTAGAGGAGTAGATAATGTTTCAGATTATTAGAATAATTATTGTTTTCTAGAAAATATGTTGAATCCATATATTTATATTCCTTCATTTATTAATTGCTGAGGCTTGGGTTGTGGTGTTTTCTTGGTAGGTTGTTTGGGTTTTTTTTTTGGGGGGGGTGTGTTTCATTGGTTGGGTTTTTTGGTGTTGACATAGAAATATTTTGAGAAATAATTTTAGAATATTTGAATTGGACTAAATTATTTAGAGAGAAGTTATACATCCTGAGGAACAATGGCAGATGGGGAGCCTCAGTGACACCCCAAGTTGGCTGGTTCTAGGGCATAAGATGGGATTGACCATCCCCCCGAAAGCTCATTCACCCCAACCTTGAAGGACATTGCGGCATAGGGTCAGGGAGGAACCGCTATGACCCTAACCTGTCCCTGAAGCGATATCACAGGGAAACCAAAAAAAGGAGATACCTGTCACCATGGGCCAACATGAGAGGATCCCATCACTCCACAGACTGAGGGGTCACTGCCATCAAGTTGATGGGACTCAGTGTGGGCTTCAGGGGAAGGGTATTCTGAGTTTTCACATGGTTTACCATGGGATGTTTTAGGGACAAACCAAGGTTGAGGAAAGGGAAAGATCAAGGTGGTTTGGGGAGGAAGAAGAGAGAAATAGAAAGCTAAGTGGGTAAATCTGCTGGCTGTGTAGAAGCCAAGGGCTGGTTAGTGCACTTTCACTTAGAAATAAGCAAAATATGTGTTCATGTAAAACATTTTGATTTCACTGAATTAGTATTTTTGACAGAAAATTATAGCAACGGAAATATTTTGCATATTTGAAGTAGAGATACTAAACTAAATCCTCATCTTTTGTATTAGTATTACCTCTTAGGATTATGAAAATGATGCAACTTTGTACTGGGTCAGTCTAGGATGGAGTTATCCTTTGTGGTTACATGGGTTCTCAGGTCCTGGCTGGGGAGAGAACCTCACGCAAATTTCCAAGTCTACTTGGGATTATTTCCTAAAGATAATTTTACATACAGAAACAGTAACAGTTTCTTGAAAACTATTGGTCTTTAAAATACATCCCCATGTTGGAAAATAAAATGTTTTACCTGAACAAGAATATTTAATTTTACTAAACTTCATTTTATGAAGACCTGGCAGGGGGCTTGCAACTAAATAATTTCCAATGTCCTTTCCAACCCCCAACCATTCTATGACTCTATGATATTATCATATTAGCAAAACAGTAAACCATGGTTTTTTTCATTCATGGGGATTCTGTCTGTATCACTATCTCATAACAAATGTTCTTTCCATAAGGTTCCCTATCCGCAGAAAGAAACTGACGCTCCCATACTGCAGTCACTGTGGTGCCCTGCTTCCATATAGAAAAATGCTAGTTTAGTATTTAACAGACTTGTGAGAAATAGCTGAATCCATATTAGCCACCTTTGGACATATGGTGGGTATGGGTACTGTGAACTGGTCCCTTTGGTTTATTCTACAGTCAAACATGGGGACATGCACACATTAAAAAAAAAAAAAGGCTCTCATTCTGATGTAGATGTTTAGAGTAAACCAAAGGAACAGCTTCCTAGTATTGCCTATTTCTATCAGCTACAGAAGGAGCATAAAATGACTCAGAAGAAGACTAAAATTAGTCTTGTGGAATCTCATCCTCATTTTAACATGCAATTTGTATTTGGGGAATGCACAGATTTTTTATTTCATTTAAATAATAGGATTAGGTTCATTGAAAGAATATACATTCCACAAAATTGTTTTGAATTTACCTTCTTCCTATTTTGAGATTAAAAAAGTTTGAATTATTTTTTGTCTTTTAAATGTTGGATAACAGTAATGTTAATTACGGATTCTTTCTTTTACAACATTACACTATTTCTAATTTTTTGAGGCTGCATCTAGGCTATGTTTTCTCTTGGGATTCCCCACTTAGACTGTGATGGGGATCTGTCATTCTTGATTGGGCCAGGAGATGCTAGACCTCCTCATTTTGTGCAAGGGGCAATGAGAACTATCCACCAACTCAAACCAAAACAGTAAAAATTCAAATTTAAACTCTGTAGTGCTTCAATTAACCAAAATGCAAAACTTTAAGGGTGCACTGAATCACTAATACCTTACATTTGTCCTTACAAAATAAATAAACAATCCTAAAATACAGTGCTGTAGTATGCCATGTGGATTTCTCACATTTATTTGAGGAATATGAGTTCATTAACTTCTGTTTTAATTAGAATGAATGATAGGCTGTGTTTTCTTTTGTGACAAAGGATGTTTTATTCTATTCATAGAATACCTTCTTTTTTAACCCAGTTAGATAAGAAGCAACATCTCAGCATGGCATGAGTGATGTAGAAGTATATTAAAAAATAAAATTTTTTAAATTATAATTATGATCTGAGAATTAATTTAAAACAGTACTTCACAGTTGTTTTGGTTTTTTTTATACAGGGAAATAATTTTGTCTTTCTGAACTTTTAGATTATTTGACTATGTCAGAGGAACACAGCTTCTCACCAGTTTCTCTGCACTGTAAGGAACACTAACATCCAACCTGTTGATGGGTATCACCAGGGTTTTGTGAAATAATTTATTTCATAACAGTCTCTATAATATTAACTTTGAGCTTACTTTTCAGGGTTAAAGTACATTCCAGAAACTCAGTGCTCTAATAAATAAAAATATTTTTCTGTTTCCCAAACTAACTTTGTTTCTAGATCACCCAGTTGTGTACTGATGAGAGTAGAGGTTTCCCCCTGTGTTTGCAAGCCCCTCTGTATGTGTTGACTTTGAAAGAGGCTGGAAGGGACACTGGAGAAAACTCTGTTTATATTCTATGTATAGTACAACACCTAAGTGATTGTTCTCAAGTCATTAAAATCTCCTGAAGATATGTTACATGTTTACAAGATCAAAAAAGTTGGAAAAATACCTTATCAACTCAAAAACAATTGTGATTCTCTCCTGCTTACTCCACAGATATGCTTATAGGCAATAGTAATGTACCGTTTGGAAATTAATGCATTTTAACACATTTTTGACTTGTAAAAACAGCAAATCCAAATTTTTGATCTCCCTATTTGACTCTCTTGGATGATCAGTCGAACTTAATCATTCTGTAGCCTAAGGATATGCCTATTATGATGAATAAAAAAAGACAAGGAGTAGCACCCGGCCCTGACTCTGGGTAGAACTGAATTGCTCATGTCCATTCTGTGTTAGGGACAGACTTCCCCTGATTGGCTGGCTGCATCCACAGGTATGCACTGACCTTGGCATCTTCAGACCCAGCTGGTGTCTCCAATATATAAAATTATTAACATATGTGACAGTGGTGGTAGTAGGGATAATTTCAAAGTGCCTGAAATTACGCAAGCTTCGTATTGTAGTTTGCTACGGAAAAGTTTTTATAACATGAAAATAAGAATACAGCTTCTATGCACTGGCATATGGCACATGTAGGAGTACTCAAAGGTACAAAACTGGTTTTGATAATATTGTAAGATTACAGAGAATTGTGGTAGGCAGACCTTGTGCAGTTGTACATGCATTTGCCTGACAAGAGACAGAACCTGGATGGCTTTATTCCAAGAACAGGAATCAACCTGTGTTGTGGAAATCATTATGGAGTGATCCAGGACAGATCTCAGACAGTAAGTCGACGCTTAAGGAATGTGGAGAACCATGTCTGGCACAAATATGTTGCTCACCATGTTACAGATGGCAATGTAGAAGTATAATGACTGACTAAGGGTGTAGTATTTTGGAATAAATCCTCTCTGCAACTGCTCATTCTTTTCTAGTATAGTTTGGAAAAAATATGATGTTACTGATATAGTCAAGGCTTGTCTTTATGATGACTTTGCCATGATGCTGGCTCACAGAATCACAGAGTTGTAGGGGTTGGAAGGGACCTTGAGAGATCATCAGGTCCAACCCCCCTGCCAAAGCAGGCTCCCTAGCTCATACTACACAGATAGGCGTCCAGACTAGTCTTGAATATCTCCAGGGAAGGAGACTCCACCACCTCCCTGGGAAGCCTATTCCAGTGCTCTGTCACCCTTACTGTGAAAAAATTCCTCCGCATGTTGGAGCAGAACTTCCTGTGCTCCAATTTGCAGCCATTGCCCCTACTCCTTTCTCCACAGACCAAAGAAAAGGGGCTGGCCAATTCCTCCTGCACCCCATACTTAAGATATTTATAAACATTGATTAGGTCCCCCCTCAGTCTTCTTTTCTCCAGGCTGAACAGTCCCAGTTCTCTCAGCCTCTCCTCATAGGGGAGATGTTCCAGGCCCTTAATCATCTTCGTAGCCCTTCTCTGCACTCTCTCAAGGAGATCCCTGTCCTTTTTATACCAGGGAGCCCAGAACTGGACACAATACTCCAGGTGGGGCCTGACCAGGCCAGAGTAGAGGGGGAGGATCACCTCCTTCCACCTGCTGGCCACACTCCACCTGATGCACCACAGGATCCCATTGGCTCTCTTAGACACCAGGGCACACTGCTGGCTCAAGGCCAACCTGTCATCTACCAGGACCCACAGGTCCTTCTCCACAGAGCTCTTCTCCAACAGGTCATCCCCCAGCCTGTACTGATACATGCGGTTGTTCCTCCCCAGGTGCAAGACTCTACACTCGCTTTTGTTGAATTTCATCAGGTTTCTTCCTGCCCAGATTTCCAGCCTGTCCAGGTCTTGCTGGATGGCAGCGCAGTGTTCCTGTGTGTCAGCCACCCTTCCCAGCTTTGTATCATCGGCGTACTTGCTGAGGGTGGATGCTATTCCCTCATCAAGGTTGTCAATGAAGATATTGAACAGGACTGGACCCAACACCGAGCCCTGGGGAACACCACTAGTCACAGGCCTCCATTCAGACTCTGCTCCACCGATCACGACTCTCTGAGCTCGTTCCGACAGCCTATTCTCAACCCACCTCACCGTCCACTCATCTATCCCATACTCTCTCAGCTTTTCTCTCAGGATGTCATGGGAGACAGTATCGAAAGCCTTGCTGAAGTCAAGGTGGATGACATCCACTGCTCTCCCTCCATCCACCCAGTGGGTGATGAGATCGTAGTAAGCTATGAGATTGGTCGAGCACGGTCTTCCCTTGGTGAATCCATGCTGACTACTCCTCATGACCTTGTCTTCCAGTTGCTTGGTGATGGCATCCAGAACTAGCTGTTCCATCACCTTTCCAGGGACAGAAGTGAGGTTGACTGGCCTATAGCTGCTAGGATCCTCCATCTTGCCCTTTTTAAAGACTGGAGTGATATTGGCTATCCTCCAATCCTCAGGCACTTCTCCTGGTCTCCAAGACCTGTTGAAGATGATATAGAGCGGCTCCACAATAACTTCCACCAGCTCCCTCAGCACACATGGATGATCCCATCCGGGCCCATGGATTTGTGTGCACTGATCCCTTTGAGCCGCTCCTGGACCTCAACTAGAGGGAAGCTCTTCGTTCCCCAAACACTCCTATTTTCATCCAGGATCTGTGGGTCCCGAGGGGCCTTTGGAGTGAAGATCGAGGCAAAGAAGGCATTTAGTATCTCCACCTTCTCATCATTCCCCATTACCAGGACACTCGCCTTATTCAGCAAGGGACTACACAATCCCTGGTTATCCTCTTACTATTCACGTACCTGAAAAAACTCTTTTTATTGCACTTTATGTCCCTTGCCAGTTTCTTTTCCAGGTTGGCTTTAGCCTTCCTAGTCGCATCCCTACAGGTCCTGACAACATCCCTATATTCTTCCCAGGTGCTCAGACCCTGTTTCCACATTTCATAAACCTTTTGCTTCCCTTTGAGTTTTCTCATGAGCTCCCTGCTCATCCATGCAGGTCTTCTGCCTCTCTTTCCCGATTTCTTACTCAAAGGGATGCATCTGCCCTTTGCTTGGAAGAAGTGCAGCTCTCACAGGCCCCCTTTCCTTCTAACAGCATAGCCCATACCCTCTAATTAAATAAAAATTTTGGATTCTTTTCTCTGTGTCTTTTATATTCCAGATAAATTAGAATTATCCTTACATACAGAAGTGTCTTAGTCATAGTTACACTAAATCTACTGACACTCACACAGATACTTCTAGGACATGTATTGTGTTTTCTTCTCAAGTGGACTTGGGATATAGGGAATTAAAAAGATTCTTTGGGCCTTTCATTGCTTCAGTAGAGTGTATGTGTGGATGTTTGCTGTGATAAAACTAATGCTGGAAACATTCCCATTATAGTCAGATTTGCAAAGTACCAATTAAAAGTCACCAAGCAAATGCTGACAGGTTTTCACTGGGAAAAAACAAAGCATAGCGTAATCGCATCACTGAGCAGGGCATATTTAATAGGAATATTAGGATGCTAAGCCAAAAAAGAGTAAAGAATTTATAATTTCAGCAGACTTCAGAACTGCTGTGACTGTTTAGGGGTGATACACAGGGCTAACTGCTTTTAACTGCTGAAGTAGATTAAATATAATTCTGTATGAATAAAGTTTTGCAAGGTTCAACTGATGAACTTCCAGTTTATGGCTGAAATATATTTCATTAAACCTGTAAAACAGGCCTAGTAGTAATTATATAACCTTCAAACTCCATTTACAGTCGATGAAAGGACCCCCATGAAAATGGATCTGTCACATATCTCAATATGGAGATGACTGTCTCTCTCCATTGATCATAGAAGTGACCTACAATAACTGCCCCAGACTTGTTTAAATTGAGATAAATCAAGAGATATGGCCACATGCCCTAAATTATATTTAATGATTTTTATAACATCTTTATTTTCTTCTGTAAAATACATTCTGATCTTTCAGCATGTTTCTAATGTTTCCAAATTAACAATCATCATTATCTTACTTTTATTTTCTGCCAAAGGTATTGCTTTTCTGTACTACAAAGAGTTACTAAATAATACTGATCCTAAGATTATTTTTAAGTAGCTACACTCATAATGTCAATCCAGGCGGCTATTTCTATATCTTTCTAAACCAATTATGTCTTCTCTTTAACACCCTGTTTGAAGTTCTTGGCCAACTACCTTTGCCTAATTAATTATTTTCCCTAGTTCTGTTGATTTGATCTTATTTTTGATTTTTTTCTATGTATGTGGTGGGTTGTTTTTTTCTGGCATAATGTCTTCTAAAAGCTTGCATATAGTTGAGGTCATACTATTCTCTGATGCTTTAGAACCTTTAGCAGTATTATTAAAAGCTCTACTTCTGCATTTGCACATTCCTTGTTTTGTTCTTATAAAACTTTAAAGGAGAGGTTAGATCTCTGAGGTTGGAGGTTTTTTACATCTCTGCCACATCAGATTTGCAGAACATGTTTTTATTCTTCTGTTCATAATTTTCCTTACTGACAAAAATTCAAATAATTTTGAGACTTTAGATTAAGTTTATAAAGAACTTTATAACAAAAATTTTCTCTCTGGGCAACGTGTTCCAGTGTTTCCCCATACTCACTGTATAAAAAAGGGCTTTTTTCCTTATATTTCCTGTATTTCAATTTGTGCCCATTGCCTCATGTCTGTTCACTGGGCACCACCAAGAAGACTCTGGCTTCATCTTTTTTACTCCCCAAATCAGTTATTTATACACATTGACATGAACCTTCTAAGCCTTCTCTTTTACTGGCTGGACAGTGTCAGCTTTCTCAACCTCTCCTTGTATGCCCAATGCTCTAAGCCCGTAGTTACCTTTGTAGCCCTTTGCTGGACTTGCTCCACTACGTCCATGCCTCTCTTGTACTGGGCAGCCCAGCACTGAGCACAGCACTCCAGGCATGTCACATCAGGGCTGAGCAGATTGAAAGGATTGCCTCCCTTGACCTGTTGGCAACATTCTTCCAACAACAGTCCAGGATACTGTTTGCCTTCTTCACTTTGAGGGCACATTTCTGGTTTGTGTTTAACTTAGTGTCTATCCGGAACCCCAGGTCCTTCTCTGGCAAGCTGATTTCCAGCCATTTGGACCAAACCTCATCCTGGTACTTGTGGTTATTCTTCCCTAGCTTCAGTATTTTGCTTTTTCCTGTGTTGATTTCATAAGATTTCTCTTGGCCCATTTCTTCAACTTCTGTGAGTGGCACCACAGCCACACTGTGTATCAGCCACTGCTCCCAGTTTTGTAACATCTGTGAACATGTTGCAGTTGAGCGGAATTGGCCTTTGTATGGAATACTGGCACACAACACTAGTGACTAGCCTCCAGCTGGACTGAAGCAGCTGATCACAACTCTCAGCCTGGCAGTAGAGCCACTTTTCAATCCACCTCACTACCCACTTATCTAGTATATATTTAATCCATTTGTTCATGAGTATTTTATGTGAGAAAGTGTCAAACTGTTATGTCAACACAAACATCCTCAGCTAATCTGCTGAGCCAGTCCATTGGCACTCATGGGCCCAGGTCACATGAGCTTGTGTATGTTTGGCTTATTTAAATATTCCGCAAGCTGATCCTCCTCTACTGAGAGTACCTCTTCCTTGTTCCAAACTTTCTCACAGATTTTGAGAACCTGGGATTCCTGAAGACAAGTCTTAGCATTAAAGACCAAGGTCTTTTCAATGTTCTTTTCCACCAGGTTCCCTGCCCTGTTTAGCAAAGGACTGATAGTCCTGGTTTTCCTTCTGTTACTGATGTACCTCTTGAAGCCTTGCCACATACAACTCCAAATGGGTTTTGGATTTACCAATCACTGTCTTGTGCATTTGAGCAGTATCTCTATACTCTTTCTGTGTTACCCTGCTTTGTACATACAAGACTCAACCCATGTTCATCCATGCAGGCATCCTGTCACTTATATTTGATTTCCCACCCATTGGGGTGGCCAGTTCTCCAAGCTTGGAGAAAATGACCATAGAAAATCAACCAGCTCTCCTGGACCCCTCCTTTGCCTTGTTGCCTCTTTTCAGGATCACAAACAGCATCGATTCTCTGGGGCCAAGACTTCCCCTGGCCTTGATATTTCTAACCAGTTCATCATTTGTTACACTTCTAAGATCCACCAAAGCACTCCATCTACTTCTTGATCACCTGAGCTAGGAAATTTTCAAGAATGTATTCCATTAACCTCCCAGATTGCTTGAGCTTTGCTGTATTATCCCTCCAACAGATACCAAGGTGTTTTAAGTTCCCCAGGAGGGCTAGGGTTATGGATGTGGGGCTTCTTCCAGTTGTGTGAAGAAAGCCTCATCTCTTTCTTCCTCATCAGGCAGTCATCCAATACAATGTCTGAGTGACATTATGATCTGAGTCCTAAACCTGTCCCATCACCTCTCAGGTGGCCCAACACCCACACGTAGGCAGAGCTCTAGGCACTCTGTTGCTCCCTCACATTAAGGGCAATTCATCTTTCCCAAGTTGTCCTTCCTAAAACCCCCATATCCACCCATTGCAGCACTTGAGCTTCATGCGCTATCCATGTCTCCATCATACCAGGGAGACTGCAGCCCTGCAAGTGCACACATACCTCTAATCTTGTTTGTTTCCCATGCTGCAAGCATTTTGACACAGGCAGCTCAAAGATGCACCCACTTGAGATGATTGCCCAGAAAGGGCATGAGAGTTTCCCCCCATTGTGATGTCCTCTCACTACTTGTTATTTTTGTGCATACTCTTGAGGTGGCCTCTCTTTGTCCCTATTTTGTTGGTTGATAGGTCTCTCTTGTTCACACCTTGATCTTAACTGGTCAAATTCCAGCTTCGGGATACTACTAAGCTCCTTTCAATCTATCAAGTCTTTTCTCCACAGAAGTATTATTGAATATAATAATCTTCTTTTTAAAGAGCAGAACCTTCTGCAAATTTGAAATAAATGTTTTTAAGGTACTAACTCGGACAGTTGTCAGCCTGAAATATTCTTTAAAAATTGGGGAGAGATCCTATGCATTCTATTAGACAATTATTTACCACAGCTGCTCATTAACATATAATGGTTCTTTTGCTGGGGGTTATTAAAAACAGGAACAGCCATATGTGCTTACATTATAAAAGAAAGAATAATGCTGTGCTTCCTTTGGTTTTGAATTCATTCCTAAGTGCATCATTAGTATTCAGAAGGAATTATAACAAGATAATGACGGGAAAATAACCTTTCTAATGATTGGTGTTAAATTTTAAAAAATGATACATAGACAATAAAGACTTTAAAAACCTCCTTCATTTTATATCTTGCTGAACACATATGTACATATAGATCTCTTTAGGAAAGATCTTAAGAATGTGTGCTTTACCTGACGAGGAACAAAGCTCATTACCGCTAGAGTAATCAATAACCCCTGCTAATGTGTTCAACTGGCGACATAGACCAGATCAATAAAACCTGCCACATACTTTTGTTTTAGGAAATGAAACCTTTTAGTTCTTAATTAAGGGAGAGACCTCACATCCTTAATGATGTTTGCAATGACTGTTGCCACAGAGGACAAGAAGAACCCAGTCTGAGGGTTGCTTTAAAAGACTTTGACAAAGTAACAAGAGAGTTGAGCCAAAATTGATCTAAATTTGTTTAATTTATTTTAATGCAGGAAGACTGGGGGAAAAATGTTGAAAAGAGGGAGAAATATTCTGATTAATTACTGTGGTTATCAGAGGAAATAACACTTCCATTAGTAGAATGTGTGTGTCTGCAATCTGGCAACAAAGGATACAGAATTCAACCATGTAAGAGTACTTTGTGTGGTTCTGATTGTGGGTCTTTAAGGCACAGCCACTGTAAAATGTAAGTTATTATTTTTAGCTTCAACTCTGTTATTATACTTCTGGCTTCTGTATAACTCTATGACTAGTGCATTTTCTACAAGGCAGTTAAGCTAGGGGAAAGCACATGTGGAGTGGAGAGCAGGAACAAACTAACAATAATGACAGCACTGAAAATGGCTCAGCTATGTTTAGATAATAAAATGATAAACATATGAGAGGGAATTAATTGCTTCAAATGTTTAATTAAATATCTTATTTACATAATACATGAAAGATACAAACGGGCTTGTACACATGGGTCTTCATGATGGTATTATTGTCTTTTCCAATGCTGGTATGTTGGAAAACAGCTCAAATCAGAGGCTTATATAACTGCAACTAACCCTTTTATTCAAAACACAGTTTCTGTGATAGATTTGCTGCAATGAATTCTTAAGGGTTCAAACATGGTTTAAGAGCAGCATATCTAAGGGTTCAGATTTGCAAAACATTAAACTTTCACACAAATTCACCTGTCTAAAAAGGTGTGGGGATATGAAAGAGAACATAGGAATTAAAAGTAGAATTGCTATGCATTTGTGTAGAAACCTAACAATGCCAAAGCTTCCATTATCAGTAATCCTACAAATGCAAATCTACATGCCTAATTTTACTCACATGAATGATTATTTGCAGGACCAAGCTCAAAGATCATCATTATTAACTGAGAAACAAAAGGCTCTGAAAATGTAATGACTGGCTTCCTTTTCATTTGCACAGTACAAGCCACCACTGAATGTGCTGAAAGCAGTAGTATTATAGTAGTTTAAAACCAAGAAATTAAATTTAGTCTAGCTGTACATACAGGGAGCAGCATGATGCAGAGGAGGTAATGATAGGTAAAGAGGTAAAGAAATTATGATTCATGCACAAAAAAAGTATGAAGCATGCAATTTCTCAAAGTATTTTTTAATGTACATTGCAGAGCTTTGAGAAAAACACTTGCACGTTGAAATGCAAAATCTGGCATATATATGACATCATGTTTGTATAGTAAATGATTGAGATTTTTTTGGTTTAGTTTGTGGAGAGTTTTGGGTATAGTTTTTTTGTGGGGGTTGGGTTAAATTCAGGATTTTGGCTTTGTTCTCGGTTGGTTTTTTGGGGGTTGTTTGTGTGTGTGTGTGAGTGGCAATGGTGTTGGAACAGTTCTGGCTGAATGAAAACAAACAACTAAGCCAGTATTATAGCTTGTCAAGCAACATTTTTTTCAGTAATGAAACATTTGTTTCATTTTTTAAAATTTGGCATTCCTTTTTAAACTTAAACAAATTGTGAAACTGAGCACTGTAACTAAAATCTGAATTTTATGATTCCATATGTTGTAGGTGCTTGTTCTGTTGAATATTCACTTAGAAAAAAATCTACTCTTACTTATAACTAAAAGAAGCACAGGATATAGTTTCATAACAGTTCTTACCTATCTCTAGCCAGCTTCAAATATAGATATCTGAAGTTAATTCAATAGCTTTTCAGCTTCTCTACAGTATCCGAGACATCAAATTACAGCTTGCATCTGACAGAAGACCAAGGATAAACCTCTTGCCTTTCTGTTACGATACCACATGGTATGTTTACACTAAATATATATGTGTAGGCAAATGAATTGCCTTTGGTGTCAAAACTTATTTCCTTTATAGCCAGTGGAACAATGGGGATGAAATGAGCTGACCTCTAAAGACACCTCTTGAAGATAAGATTTAGGATGTTAGGATGAAACAAAATATCATTGGGTAGTGCTGCTATCTCTCTGATAGCAAAATATGTTGCTTGATGATTTGCCTAGGTCACACCTCTAATTCTCTAAAAAAAAAAAATGTTCTACCTCCCATGAAAGTAACAGCACCTCTGCATGCTTTAATAATATATCCTGTCTGAAACCACTGAGAACCTTGCTGTTAAATGAATGATAACAAAGGTGGACATTTTATTCATATTCTTATCCTCTTAGATATCTTTATTGACAATTTGGATGAGGAAATTGAATGCACACTCAGTAAATTTGCAGATGACACCAAACTGGGGGGAAGTGTTGATCTGCTGAAGGGTAGGAAGACCCTCCTGGAGGAGGTTGTGGACAGGTTGAATCAATAAGCAGTGGCCCATGGGATGAAGTTCAACATGGCAAAGTGTCAGGTCCTGCAATTCGGTTGTAACAACTCCAAGCTATGCTACAGGCTTGGGACAGGGTGGCTGGAAAGCTCTGCAGAAGAAAAGGATCTGGAGGTGTTGGTTGACTCGTGCCTAAACATGAGTCAGCAATGTGCCCTGGTGGCCAAGAAGGCCAATGGCATCCTGGCTTTCATGAGGAATAGCAGAGTAAACAAGACCAGGGAGGTGATCTTACCCCTGTACATCAGACCTGGTGAGGCTGCAGCTCAAGTACTGTGTTCAGTTTTGGGCCCCTCACTACAAGAAAGACATAGAGGCCTGGAGCATGTCCAGAGAAGGGCAACAAAACTGGTAAAGGGTCTGGAACACACATCTGACCAGGAGTTGCTGAGGGAACTTGCTCTTTTTAGCCTGGAGAAGAGGAGGCTCAGGGGAGACATTATCACTCTTTACAATTACATGAAAGGAGGTTGTGGTGAGCTGGGGACAGCCTCTTCTCGCAGATAAGTAGTGATAGGACAAGAGGGAATGGCTGCAAGTTGCACTAGGGGAGGTTCAGGTTAGAAATGAGGAGAAATTTCTTCTCAGCAAGAGTGACTAGGAATTGGAACGGCTGACCAGGGAGCTGGTGGAGTCACCATCCCTTGGGGTGTTCAAGGGAAGGTTGGATGAGGTGTTTAAGAACATGATTTAGCTAGTAATATAGGTGGTAGGGGGACAATTGGACTGGATAGTCTTGGAGGTCTTTTCCAAACTTAGTGATTCTTTGATTCTGTGTTAAGTACAATACAGAAATTATTTTCCCATACTTTCCATTTTTGAACAAGATATTTAAAACCTCCAATTTTGCATATTTCCAAGTACCTTTAGATGCTTATATAGTACAATGCTAACAAATAGAAAACAGCCTATTTCAGAAGATTATGCTATATAAAGTACAAGCTAACTTTCTGTGAAAATGAGGAAGGGAAAAATAGCTCTAAGAGGCTATATTTCAACCAGAGAAGGAAGCTTAGTAAAAAAATATGATCAAAGGAATTTAATATATGCCTGGCAGAAATAATAGGTACATATTAAAATTTCCACTTTTAACTCTGGGTATTGTTGTTTAATGATTTGCATATATCCATAGCTGTTGAACATTTTTCTTTCTACAGATTCCATGCAACAGCTTGTAACTCAATGGAATGCAGAAAAAAGCCCAACACAACAGTTAAGAGAGGAGAGGAGAGTGTGCCAGGGAGACTTCTAGTATTAACATGTCTATGCTGAATATTTAATTAGCCAGGGATAACAACAGGTAATTATGAAACCAAGCAAAGTTTTATTATACATCATTTCATAATCCATGCGGGTGTGTCATAAAATTACAAGCATTTGTACTTTTAAAAATCTAACTGTGTTTAATGCAAATGTAATCATGCTAATGTGATTCACATTCTTTAAAGTGCACATTGGGAGAGTGGGTAATAATGAGAGGCTTTGTAAACAAAATCAATGGGAGATACTAGATGTAGCACTACTAAATCATTGCAAAATTTGTGGGAGAGAAAAAAAATTACCTATAATCACTTTTCATTTGATTTTATTTTTAATTCTCAGGTATTTTGGGAGCAATTTTTTTCTTTTATTGTTCCTTTATTCTTCAGTACTCAGTGTCAGCCTTAGTAGAAGTACTACCCTAGTGAGAGTTTCTTGTAGAGTCCTTGGATATGTAAGTCCAGGAAAAAGACTGAGTGAACAGAGGGCATGAGGGCATGTTCATACCATTTCACTTTGATTCATCTGGCTGTAGGAAAGGAGATGATGTCCTCTAAACTGCCTTTGGAAGAAGCTCTGGTGACTCCATAGGCAACATCAGCCAATGTGGGTAAAGTTATAGACACAGTTATATATGAAGTTATAATGTATAGAAATTGCATGGTGGTTAGCTGTTGTTACACTAATGTCTAAATGCAGGTTTCCAGTGGCATCTTTGGAGTATCACAGAGGTTTCAAAATATTCACCGTGTAGAGAATGCAATCATATTTGATACTAGTCCAGGTGATGTGCCAAGAGGTGAAGGCAAACAAAGAACATGGAGGTGTGTGTTGAACAGGAATCTGGAACAGCAAGATATGCATGAATCTGGGAGTGAATGGGAACACGGAGGACACTGTTGGAACACCAGACTGGGAAAAGACAAGTGTTTAGCTTTGTGCTATTTAGAGACCCAAGTTGAGTGATCACTGGGAAATGAGTGGAGCCTCCCTTTAGAGGAAGGTATTTAAGCAGTAGTGTATGTAATAAAGCTGATTCTATGCTTGCACCTGCTAGAGTTTGTGTCTTCCATATGCCACAACACAGGGTGACAAATATGATCTCGTGATGAGTGGCTGCTGGAGGAAGGAGGAATATCCTAGACCTAAAACAGCATAGAACACCTACATTTTGGCCACTGAATCCCACCATGAGTATCTATGTTCAGGTGAATTGAACAGGTTTCTACTTCCCACTAAGAATACTGAATAGAACTAGATGTGTTATGATATCTGGTGCACTCCCAGACCTAAATATTGGTGTCTTAATCTCAGATGGGATCTTTGCATAAATGCTAAATTGAGGGATACGAGTGTAGTAAAACCAACAGTCTGCATCACACAAAATGTTGCCAGGAAATTGAGGGAAGTAAGTGCCTTTCCCCATTTCAGCTTTGGTGCGACATGCCTGGAGTGCTGTGCTCAGTGCTGGGCTGCCCAGTACAAGAGAGGCATGGACTTAGTGAAGCAAGTCCAGCAAAGGGCTACAAAAGTAACTACGGGCTTAGAGCACTGGGCATACAAGGAGAGGTTGAGAGAGCTGACACTGTCCAGCCGGTAAAAGAGAAGGCTTAGAAGGTTCATGTCAATGTGTATAAATAACTGATTTGGGGAGTAAAAAAGATGAAGCCAGAGTCTTCTTGGTGGTGCCCAGTGAACAGACATGAGGCAATGGGCACAAATTGAAATACAGGAAATATAAGGAAAAAATGCTTTTTTTTTTTTTTTTTTTTTTTACAGTGAGTATGGTGAAACACTGGAACAGGTTGCCCAGAACGGCTGAGGAATCACCTTTTGGATATGCACAAAACTGAACTGATTTGGCCCTGGGCAGCCTGCTGTAGGTGACCCTGCTATGAGCAAGGGGTTGAACTTGATCTCTGGAACTGCTTTCCCACTTCATTCTTTTCTGTGGTTCTTTTCTGGTGATACGTACAAGGAGGAAGAGCTGTTGACAGAATAGCTACTTAAGAATGCCTCTGCCAGAAAAGCAGGCTTTATAGTATTTGTAAATACAACAATGCAGGCAACTAGATTTCCTTGATTTGTATTTGTATTCATCCAGTATCAAAAACTAGCTATGTTGTGGACACAGAGGAATGTAATACTGTAGTTTATCTTGCAGCCTGAAAAGCAAAGCAAGGTGTCACTGTGTAGAACCTTTTTTCTCTCCAGAGTATCATTTTGTTAGAAATGCGATTTTAATTGCATCTTTAATCAAAGATCCATGCAATTCAGCAGTCTGTGTTCAACAGTAATAGAAAGCTGCAGAGTATGAGTAAAGCATATATGATGCTTTCCCTTAGTAGTCTCTCATGATATCATTCACATCCCAAATTATTATCCCATTATTTAGACATAACATGTTCTAAATCTAGAAAGTACTGTATAAACAAAAAGTGGTAAATTAATATATATATATAACACTTCTGAAGGAAAATGATCCAAGAAAATTCACCTCCAGAAAGAGACTTTGGTGCAGTTTCAGTTTTCCTTTGCTAAATCTTTGCTTAAATGCCTTCATTAAATTGATCCTGTACAAATATAATCTTGCATCAGTGACTCAACATCAGTCCTTTGTGATGTGTTTTCAGTCCTTTGTGATGTAGAAATTAGTTCTTGAAACTTTTTCTTCACAGGGAAGTACATGGGGCAGGCAGTGAGATTTATGATGGTACCATGGATTCTCCCACTCAAAGACTTCACAGACTCTCCATGGAAATATTTTTGCTTCAATCCCATTGTGTTTAAGGTTATGAGGTAAATAGCAGAATGACAGGAAAACCAAGTTAATTATATGGTTGCACCCCCAACTTCAATTTTGATTCAAAAAGTGTAAATTATATTTGTAAACTGATACCTTGTTTTTCAAGAGCTAGCCATTTCATGAAGAGTGGTTGGTATTTTCCCTTTATGATAGTGCAATCAAAACTCTTTCTAAGGAAAGACCTTTCAGCATTAGACTTAGATTTTTTTAAAAATCTATAGTTGACTCATAAACCCTGAAAAATGGATCTTATAATGGAAATGCTGACATAACATTAACCATAGCAGCAAGAACAGCACCACAGTAATTTATTTACATGTTGCTTTTCAATTACTTTGCATGCTATTGTTATCATTTTTATGGCAAGTATTATTTTTCAACAAGTTTCTGATTTGCAATTTTATACTGCAATCTTTACAGCTGGCTGGGGTCTTCTTACAAATTGATTACACTGTTCAAGGAAATTGCTTAGGCCTAGAAAACTGACACAATTTATTATTTTTTCCAAAGGGAAAATTTAATGTCTTTACTACAGTATAGGCCCAGTCAGTTCTATTGCAGTTGTCTCTGTAGTGGTGAGCATAATAAGATAAGTAATAATGTAATAATAATTCTTAAAAATCATCACCAGACATCTGTTCTAGTCAGAAAAGATTCCTGGCTTAATTCTCTTCTCAATTCCAAAGATTTAATATTGGTACAGCTCCAATTTCTGTGACTTTATTACAGATTGTACCACTTAGAAGAGCTAAACCTGTCTCTTTTCTAATGGAATGAACTAAAATCTGAAGGAATATATATCTATATGTATATAAACCACAGAATTAATGCTCAAGATTTATGGGGATTTACGGGGAAGGAAAGGACATGGTCTTTATTCATAACTGAATTATAGGAAGAATAATTAAACTATTTAGATGTCTGTAAACTATTAATGCAGAAGCACAAGGGGTACTTCAAGTCTAAATTCATGATCAAAATGATGACTAAATTGATCACAGAGACATTGTGCTGCACATCTGACACAGTTTGTTCTGAATACACTTTGTTCAGGGAGACAAGCAAGGAAAAAAGGCAAAAAATATGTTTTCTATCACAGAGGTAAATACTAGTTTAGATGCTATATGAGAATAGATTGATTGAAAATCTATGGCCAATATTAAAAGGGAAAAAGAAAAGGGAACTGATATGGTTGGGGATTACGATAAGCTACCAAGTACAGTAACTAAAACCCAGGAGAGATGTCTTTTTGTAACTAATAGAAGAATAAGCCAAGAGCCCTAACTCATAATGAGGGGTACATTTAACTATCAAGAGGCCTACTGGGAGCCATGAAGTGTTCAGGAAGATTTTGGAATTAGTTAAGAAGATATTTAAAGAGAAGATGGAGACATCTATGAGACAGGCTAGCTTTTCTGTACCAATTCTATTAAAATGGGAAAAAGATGCTGATATAAAGGTGAGCCTGACAGCATTGTGACATGATCCTTAACAAAACTTTGGATAGAGTCAGGAAAAACAGAGCAATGGATTCTGAGGACAAAAAAGCAAACCACTCTCAAAACTGGTAAGGAAGGAAAGCATATATATATATATATATATATGTTATATATATATATACACACAGAGTGCAAGAGAGAAGATAGCTTTTAAAATAAATAAGTGCAAATTATTCCATTTCAGATGGTAGTTAGGGGAAGCAGCAATAGATTCACTCACCTAAATCAAGTTATCTTTGCTGTCAAATTCAATGGGATAGTTAACAAAATGCTAACATGGCCAAATGCTGGGAAGCAGTATTAAGGGATGCATTTGTGTGGGACTGTAGGCCTTGATGAGGAAGGAAATGCAACTGTGGAGAGATTTCTGAAAAAAACCCCAGCACTCTGTAAGTATATTCATGGTAAGAATAACAAAGGTGCTAGTTTGTTAGTCAGTGGAGATAAATTAGGGGTGTTAACAAAAGTCTTTACATCCTTGCTTGTACTACTCCTACTGGGAAGTTGACCTGCATCCCAAATCCAGCTGTAGAGCTTAAATTGCCACATGCTCCATTCCATTCCACTTCAGACATAGCATGAAATCAAAGAAGGGTTTCTTAAAGGAAATACAAGCACAGAATGTGAAGTCTATTTATTACAGAATGCTAGACTTTAAGTCGCAGGTTGCAATGTCTTTACTCATTATCCTAATTATTTCAGACTTCATCCACTAGAAACTAATACAGAAGTCTAACAGTGAAAAAGAAACAGTGGCACACTTTCTACACTCTTTAGTGAATTGTACCAAGGTTAAAACATTCTGATTTATAGCACTAAAGGAGTATGAGGGAAAACTTGATTTTAATTTTTTTTTTTGGTTGGTCAGTTTCATTCCCCTGATTCATCTTACCCAGTACTTCATGATGGTACAGAAAATGTTAAAATATGCTTCTTCAGTTTTGAGATCTTCTTACATTATCTATATTATTAGTGTTATCCGTCCTACATTAACATTCAGAAGTTGAAGAAAATACAGTATAAGTAGACAAGTCAGCAAAGAGTGCAAGAAAGGCTTGTAGCATTCTTCTGAAGTATATATTTTTACTCACGCTGCCTCCCTACACTGTCTACTGCAGCTGTGCCAGGGGATGCATAAAGCAAGCAGAGAAGAAATAGTCATTTTGTCATGCATGGGAGGGTTTCAGAGACTTAGTAGCACCAATCCATAATTATCTATGCAGAGGGGACATAGTATATATTACATGTGTAAACTTGTAATTGTATTTCATCAGGCATTCCTAGGCACTGCCTGATAAGGGGTGTATCTGGATACATCAATCTAGTAAGGTTAGAAGAAAACAATCTCTCTGGTATGCACATATTATCTTAAAAGAACAATGGCTGTTTCTCCTCTGTGCTCACCTCACTGATGTGGAATTTTGTATACGGTGTACTGCTGTCAACTCCCTGGATGCACTCTAGCCTTTATTTATTTGAAGTATAACTCACCCTCTGCAGCATGATCCTACTTTACATACCTTCATTTTGAAAATGCGGGCATTCCAAGGAGACATGTCTAGGATTTTCTCAGTAGCTAGATTATATCTCCTCAGCAGTCAGAAGTGCTGCCAGGAGTGTTTTAGATCCTGATCCAAAGCTCACAGGAACGCCCACTCTCTTCTACTAACATGGCAGGATTTTGGATCAGGCCCATGGTTAGTGATAAAAAGCTTGTCTCCACAAAAATAAAGGAGCCCTGAAGAACAATGATATATAGTCAACCCAAATAACAGTGTGATTCAGCTTCTCGCAGGGCATTGCAGGAGAACAACACGCCCTGCAAAAGCTCATTTCCACACAAAAAGATCCCAGGGAACAATGTTAGGGAGGACCCCCAATGACACCAACCAATCCCAGCAGGGAAATCCCAGGGAAACCACAGCCCATGGGCAAGGGTACACCTGACGCCATGAGCCAACATGAGAGGATCCTCATCATCCCATAGACCAAGGAGTTGCTCCCGTCAAGGAACTGTGACTCAGTGTGGGGTACAGAGGAAGGGTGTTTTGTTTGTGCAAATTCATGTCTTTTTAGGGACAAAAGGAAGGCAGTAAAAGGGAGGGATCAAAGTAGTTTGGGAAGGAACAAGTGCGAAAATTGAGAGAAAAATGCGTAAAAGAGCTGGTTGTGTGCAAGCAGGGGTTGAGCAGTACAATGTCCTAGCTTCTTATTAAAACCTATTTCTAGCTATTTTCCCGAATTAGGGTCTCTTTACCCTGTGTGCAGAGGTGTGTGTGTGGATCTCAGAGGGTTCCGTGTGTCCATGGTGCCAGCAACTGACATGAGCATGGGTGATATTGTCAATTATGATCCTTCCAGCTAAGCCAGAGGGTAGGTGATGCGGACTGGGGGGAGGATGCTTTTCTCTGAGGTGAGCTAGCAGCTGGAGGGACCAGGGGTTCCAGACAACTGCTGAAGACACCACGGGGTCTGTGGATGGACTGGAAGACCCTTTTGTGTATGTATATGAAAGAGCGTCTGTGCCTGCAGCTACAGTTGGTCTGTGGCCTTGACTGGACAGACTGACTGACTGAGAACAGCTTCTGGACCTGTCCACATTTCACATGTGTGTTTGTGTGCGTATAGTATATGTATATTCCCTCTAAAAGATCTTCATCTTACTTAGCTAACAAAATAGAGCAGGAGGAGCTTGTTGGTGCTGTTATTGTTTGTGTGACTGCTCTGTTTGTCTGAGTTGATCTGTATGTCTGACTGCAAATATATATGTGGGTTATATTTGTGCTTCATGGGCCTGTGTTTCCTGGGGATATCCCCGCCTGGCTGCTGGTTGGACCTGGGGGCATGGAGCTATCATAGCCTCACCACTGGCAGACTTCTCGATTTGGCTTCTCCCTAACCCAAACCAAATGCTGCATACCAAAGTAAGAAGCCTTACTTGGTTCCATTCCCTGAATCAGTCTCAGACCATACAAATATATAATGACATATATAAAATATAGCGATATTAAAATGAAGATTAGGTTTATGTATTTCCTCTCTCTCTGTTTGTATGTATTTACACAGACTGTAGACTTAAACTACAACCTACATTATTTAATGAAAGGAAGGACTATGTTATAGCTATGTTCTCCAGGGAAATGGTAGCTAAGAAGTTTAGCAGATGAGTTCCTAAATCTATTAAAATATATATATAAAATCCTAGAGTCCCAATCCTTGATTATTCTTCTATGATCAATGGTCATTTTGACGGCACCAGATCTTCTATTCTTTTTATTTTCTGTTCTTTTCATTACTTTCCTCTTGAGGTATACTGAGTGAAAATAAATGGTATGGGGAAACCAAACCAAAACAAACAAAATAAATGAAAAAGAATCCATGCTGCTCAGTGTTTGAATGCCCTTTAACAAGTTGCTATAGAAACAACCTTCCCATTGATAGTATGGAAATTGTTGAATTCAGAAGACTTTAATTTTCTTGTAAAGATAAATTCCATAAAAATCTTCAAATTCTATGAAGACCAAATGTAATCTAAAATTGCACTTTGCACAGTTCAAGAAAATTCACACTCAAATCACCCAAGAAAACAAAGTCATAGCCTGAGTGCCATGTCTTAAAGATAAGCAACGATTATTGCACACCAACACTTCCCTCCCTTTTAGAAACTATCCAGTTAGGGAAGGGAAAGAAGGCACTTTACATTCACATTTTAAAAAACTTTGATGACATTTCTGGCATTTTATCTCTTAGCCAAATAAGAGTTCAGTTACTTTCATGGGCTATGTAGCTTTCTGAAAAATAAGATACTTCCTTTGTTCTATGGAAGTCCACTGAAAAGGCTCTTACTGGTATTGAAGGATTTTGTTATGGCTTGTGTGTTTAGGGGAAAATATTTATGTGCAGAAAGACAAACATAAACTTCAGGGAAAATAACACCCTCACCAAAATAAAACAAAAAAGAGCAAGAAAATTCACTAGATGATGAAGCTAGAGAGGAGACAGAACGGAAACCATAATACCGCACTTGTCCTCAAGTCTGCTGTGTACTTGGTAGTGGGTCCTCTTTCTTGATTCACACTTGGAAAGCAACCAGCGTGAAGCATTAATTTAGGCAGATTGGTGATGCCACAGCTTTGCTGTTATCTGACACGTTTTTTGGCAGCTACTTAGCTTGTTCTTGTTCGTATGTGGTTTATCACATATAACTTGAGATAGGCATTCAGAGTTTGTTTGCAAAACATCCTTTTTCTGATTTGAACTTCTTACTCTAGTGATTTTTTTGGACCTCTGAAACTCTGCCTTCCTCTAAAATTATTTTCTTCCATGGCTACTTCCATGACTTATAAACACCTTGGCAGCATCTGGATCTTTGACAACATTGATACCTCTACTTTCCAAATAAGTCAACCTCTGTAAAATATAAAACAAGCTATTAGGCAATACAATATACACAGTGACCAGCTCACCTGGTTGTATACTGCACTGCAATTGCATAGCAACGTAGACCTCAAAACCAAAATTCTAAAAATCTCTCTAAGACTTTTTGTCTTGACTTTTCTGGCTATTTTCAACATTTCAGCGAGAACAAAAGAAACCCTACATAATTTCATTTAGAGATATTTTATTGCAGTTGTAGAAATAATTTGCCTTATAATTTAAGGCTAGATACTGAAAATACCTTTTTTACTCTGTTTCTTTGAAATTTAGGTATTGTTCAATAAGAACGAGGTTATCAGGAACTAGCCCTGCTAGAGAAAACCTCAGGCAAAAAAATGTGTTCATACAAACCGTTCATTACATAACTGTGAATAATGAAATAATTAATAGAAATTGCAGTCTATTCACAGACAACTCAGTAATGGGTTGGATTTGACAAACTGTTTGCTACAAACAGTTCACACCAGCAATGCATATAATATCTCCAACTGTATGCATATTTTGGATTAGTAGGGAGATTTTTCAGACCCATTTTTCCCCTACATCATCCGTTTATTCTGTTCTGTTTGTACAGTTTGGACAAAATTGCTCAGCTTGTGGTCTATAGCCGGCAATTAACACCACTTAACAGCTGTTAAATAGGGTAATCGCCTGTTGTTATCCTCATGTAGCTCAATTCAGGCACTAATTGCTCTCAGTGCACCACTCATAAACCCAACAAAACACCAGGTAAGATCTTCTAAAGATGTTCTGTTGTGAAATGGGCTTTCCTTTCCTCTCCAAGGACAGTTCGACTGGCTACTAGCACATACCGAGATGGAAGCACATGGGAACACTGGGAAGGATGTTCTCTTGTGGAAACCAGGAGGTTGCTGAGCCCACAGCTGGTCGGTTTCGTGATAAGAGGAACTGCAAGCAAAATCACAGACAGCAACTAGTGTCAGTGTGAGCAGCACTGGTTTTATTGCTGCTCTGGTTTGAAAAGAGAGAAGGAAATAAATTATGAAGCAGAGAATCCCGTGTGATCCCCACATCACACAGGAATTGATGGTTAATGTTTTCTCATTCCTTTTTCTGACTGCTAGTCTGAAGACATTGTTAATGGAGATGAACTAGAAATATATTTCCTATTAAAACTGACTGATTAAAACCAAAAGAATTATAGTGTTGGAAATAAATGAAATTAAATTACTGAATTATTAAATTAACAGAATTAATTTGTGTGACTGTGTTACATTATTTACCTATGGAATACATTTAATGTGCTCTTTTTGGTGAAGTATTTTTGAAGCACCAGTAATCAATAATGTGAGTATATTTCAAATATATGTACATCTTTTCTTGGCTTGCAGCTACACATAGAAAAGAAATATGCATCCTAATACAAATGAAATATGTTTTCTAATTAATAGCAAACTTACAAGGGCAGCAGTTGGAAGTAGAAGAGGTGCTTTTATTCACTGTACATATCTCTTTGCAGCATATTGAATGTGGTTCAAGAATAAGTAAAGTGAATCACGATGTCTTGAATTTACCTCAGATTTCCTCTATGGATTTTCTGCTGGTTACTTATGATGGATAGTTTAGAAACACTCATTGATTTCAGATTTCCTATTTCAGATAGCTACTAGTTTTAGTAATCTAATCACAAAAGATAACAATGACTTTTTCCTCCCAAAGAGCTGGACTGTCTAGGCCTTCCATTGCCATACCACTACTACTGCCACATCACTGGAAGTTAGTCTTCTCCCATACTTAAAGACAAGTACATCCAATGGAAATGCAAGAATTGGTAATTGCACTGAACTAAACACTAAGAATCTCCCTGTGCTTCCTACTTATTAAATCATACCTCTGAAAAATAATAGATGTATTGGAAGGAACTGTTGCCCCAAATCAGGGTGTTAATTTACCTGGTGTGTTGTACACCAATATGCACACAGAGCAGAACTATTTTATTGCAAATCTGTACAGATAAGGATGCCTTTCCCAAGACCGCTCCCCAAGGCTGCAAACCAGTGGCTATTTATACACTTAATATTAACATGATCATGTTTCTACTGCATATGTACTATTTATTGTTGTATGATTGGTTAAAAAACCCCTTTGTCTCTGTGTAAATTAGTGCACATGCCTAATCATTATTTCTTTTGAGTGGGTGGAGTAGTTAGCGTTGGGTGGTCCATGAGTTGTTGTTGGTGATCTCCCTCTGTTGGAATTACCGTTCCCCTAGTTCCCTTCTTCTTTGGCAGTCCAGCTGTTCATCAAGGTTTGTTGGTCAGACTAACAATATTTAGCTTCTTTAGCAGCAATAGTCTTGGTTTAATTTACATGCTGCATTTTATTTTGGTATAACAGAATTGATTTTTGATTGTAAAGTGTTGATGGAGGATGTTATTCAACTTTCCCTTCAAGACAATTTAAATGTTTTAGGTAAAGATCCAGACAGAGGGTTGAGGTTTACTGACTCTGGTATGAGCTACTGCTAAAAGAGAAAATACTTTGTTTACTTTGACAACTGGTTTTCTTTATTGCTTTTCTGTTAATCTGACCTGGTTGTTTGAATGTGGTTTGTATGTGCGTACATGTTTTAGGTTCAAGTATCAATTTCAGGACCTATAATCATTGCATATGATTCATATTACAAAAATAAAAACCAAGCCAAAGCTAACAACACCAAATCGCCCAGCAACACCCAAACAACAATAAAGAACATGAAACAGCACAAATAGCTTGCAAGTTCAAATGCACAAATAGAGTGAAATTGAAATGCATCGGCTACAAGTCAACTCTATTTCACTGTATAAATTTGTACTGTGACTAGATGCTTGTTTCTGTTAAAATGACCTGTATCAGCAGAAAAGAAATGAAGAAATTTAGCATCAATTCATTGTTTTGACTGTCAAAATGATGTGTCTAAGCATAATGCTTCTGCCTGTAACCCTAGTTCCCAGAAGTTACAAATCTAAGCTCGGTCGTAGAATCACAGAATTATTAAAGTTGGAAAAGGCCTTCAAGATAATCTAGTCCAACTGTCCCCTTTTATTGCCATACAGAAAAGGGAAAGAATTATGGCTTTAGTAATAGCCAGACTACTGGTCAAAGATACATACGTGGTTTTCAACAGCTCACACTAAAAGATCTGATACCTGAGTGTATCCCCTATTATGTGTTTATTCATCAGAATTAAGTGTGTGTGTGTTTGTGTATGTGTGTATCTGAGATGGTGAATTCCATGTTGAAACCTCTGGGTGAACCTGCCTTTGTCATTTGTTTTCAGATGACTCACACAGTACTCTGAACACTCAATATAGTCTTACCTATTAGTACCTACTAGTTTGATCATTATAATAATGATCCAGAAAGGAGGATGGGATTTTGAAGTTTTCCCTACACAAGAAGGCTCAGATTTACAGCTTTATCCCTCTATGAAGGCGGCAATCAGGAGACTAGTGGCAGTTCCTCGGGGTACACTGAACACCTCCCTTGATCAAGAAATTTCTCACACACCTTCATGTCCTTATAATTCTGCATTTGCTCCTTAGAGAAAGATTCACTCTGAAACCTGCTGTATCTTCATATTTCCCCAAATTCTGCAGCAGATATATTTTTTCAAAGGCACCACGATATTACCTAGTAAGGTGGAAACAGCAACATTCTAGCTTTTCTAGGAGCTGCTACAGCCAAAAGACTGAGAAACCTTTCCTGAAGCAGTTATGCATCACACAAGGATTTGTTGCTCTACACACGTGCCTAATATATCTATAGCAGTGGTTATTGCATATAATCTCAAAGGGAAACATGCCAAAGATTTTCCATTAAATGGATCATTCAAAATCCCACGAAACTTCAAAGATAAAAATCAAGTACCTAACTGAGTTTTGGATAGAATACAGAATTGATATGACAGAAGAAAAGGAAATAAAAGACACAGTGAAAATCCATTTTCTCCTTTGTTTTTGTTCATTCTGTCTTTTTTTCTCAGTAGTAATAAATTTTTCAGGTATTTTATAGCACTGTTTGCTATGGGCATAGGCAAGAGAGAACTTTCCAAAACACTGGCCCTGCTTCACATGATTTCATCAGTTTATTTCATTAAAAGCATTGAAATTCAAACAGTTAACAACATTTTGCATACAAATGTTATTTTTATGTTTTTAATTGGTATTATTAGGTCCTCTTCCCAAGCACATGAAATTATATTTCAGCCCAAGCAGGGCAGGATCAGTATCCAGTAGACTAGCAGTAATATGTACTTTCTATTTCTGTTGACAAGCTGTTGAAGGTAAAACCAGATATTGTTTAAAGATCTTGTCTTACAAATGCAAATTTAGCAAAGGTGGCCAAAGGAAAAGTACAAATGGCTTCTGTGAAATTGCATGTTTTTCTGTGAGAGATAACTGCTGGAGATAAATAAATTACTACATAAGAAATCAACTTTCATATTAGAAGGAAACTTTAAGGTTTGGGATGTCTCTCATTTATGTGTTATTGATAAGCTTGATAAATCAGAAGTGTAGTATAGACATAACTGGGTTCTCCTTTTGACTAAGCACTAAATGGGAAAATTTTAAAGCACCTTTAGTTGTTGGATTTTTTTTCCAAAAGATCTTAGGTGACTTCAGAACTGTTATGTAGTTCAAAACAATGGTGTTCAGTTTAAAAAATAAAAAAGGTAGTGAACCCCACGTTACCTGTTAGAGAAGTATATTGTTTTGATTGGTGTTCTTAATCTTAAGAAAGACATAGATCTAAAAATTGCTGAAATATATCATTACATTAAACCTTGCATACAAAAGTCCCCTTTTGCGATATTAAAGGAAATGTGTACAATTATTCCATGACAAATACTGGCATTTCAACTGACAGCTAAACCTACTACATTCCTGTGGGTTAAACCCTTCACATCTTTTACATCATGAAACAAAACTGAAAGGACTTTACATATGGAGTGTGCCTATAAGACATAGGCAGTGTATTTCTCTTTCTGCAGACCCTTGTGGAAGGAGTCCTTAAGCAGATTTGGTTACAGAATCACAGAATAACAGAATCACAGAACCACAAGGATGGAAAAGACCTTTATGACCATCAAGTCCAACCATTCCCATTCTAAACTAAATCATATCCCCAAGTACCTCATCTACCCTTTTTCTAAATGCATCCAGGGAAGGTGACTCAACCCTCTCCCTGGGCAGCCTGTTCCAGGCCCTGACAACTCTTTCAGTAAAAAATTTTTTTCTAATGTCTAATCTAAGCCTGCCCTGGCACAGCTTTGTACCATTTCCCCTTATCCTATCACCTGTCACTTGGCTGAAGAGACCATTGCCCACCTCTCTACAACCTCCTGTCAGGTAGCTGTAGGTGGTGATAAGGTCTCCCCTCAACCTCTTCTTCTCCAGATTAAACATCCCCAACTCCCTCAGCCATTCCTTATATGATTTGCTCTCCAGCCCCTTCACCAGCCTGGTTGCCCTTCTGTGGACTCACTCAAGGACCTCAATGTCCTTCTTATGGTGAGGAGCCCAGAACTGGACACAGTACTCAAGGTGCGGCCTCACCAATGCTGAGTCCAGGGGCACAATCACCTCCCTAGACCTACTGGCCACACTGTTTTTGATACAAGCCAAGATGCCATTGACCTTCCTGGTCACCTGGGCACACTGCTGGCTCATATTCAGCCTGCAGTCAACCAACACCCCCAGGTCCTTCTCTGCCTGACAGCTCTCCAGCCAGTCCTCCCCAAGCCGGTAGCGCTGCATAGGGGTGTTATGTCTTATGTGCAGCACTCTATACTTGGCCTTGTTAAACTACATCCCATTGTTCTCAGCCCACCAGTCCAGCCTGTTCAGATCCCTCTGAAGAGCCTCCCTACCCTCAGGCAGATCAACACTTCCTCCTAGGTTAGGGTCATCTGCTAATTTACTAAGGGAGCATTCAATCCCTTCATCGAGGTCAGTGATAAAGATGTTGAACAAAACTGGACCCAAGACTGAGCCCTGGGGAATGCCACTTGTGACCGGCCTCCAGCTGGATTTTGTTTCATTTAGCTCCATGGATTTAGCTCCATTTACCACCACCCTTTGGGCCCTGACCATCCAGCCAGTTTTTAACCCAGCAGAGGGTCCACCTGTCCAGGCCAGTGGCAGCCAGTTTCTCAATCAGAATGCGATGAGAAACCATGTCAAAAGCTTTACTGAAGTCCAGATAGACCACATCCACAGCCTTCCTCTTGTCCATTAAGCAGGTCACCTTGTCATAAAAGATGATCAGGTTAGATCAGGTTAAGGCTCATTAATAATCTCTGCTACTGAAGAGCAATGGCTGCTGGCATTTTAGCAGAAATCATGTCAGCTACTGACACTGTTCTGGCCTTCAGATGTATAAATTAGTTACTGCTGTCTTATTTCTATAACAAGCGAGCAGACATAGGATGGGATGGTAGGGGTATGCTTTCACTTACTTTGGTTGTCAAACATGCTAGCTTTGGGAATTTCTGTTGTCTAATTATCTTTTCTTATATTTGCACTTCTCTTGCAGCTGTGTCAGTAATTGTGGAAACAGATTGGAAAAAGCAGGTTGCTAGCCTGCATCAGTTTACTGATGTATTTAATCCAACACTTCTTAGGATATCTGTGAGGGGTGAACACAATAGATTGTGGGAAGCCATTGTCATCAGGAAAAGTATCTGGAACTGTATACCAAGTTACAGATTTTAAACATCTATTTAAAGTCACAAAAATGTGCTTTAAACAATGGAGGGAGAGCTGGTTTTCTGAAGAAGGTGACATCTTTTCTGGAGAAAAAACTTCAGGTGTTGTGGTTTAGCTGGATAGGCAGCTAAAACAACCACACAGATGTTCACTTGCTCCCCACTTACCAATGGGATGGGGAAGACAATCAGGAAAAAATCAAAAGGTAAAACTTGTGGGTTGAGATAAAGATGGTTTAATAGGACAGAAAAAGAAGATAATCATAACAACAGCAATAAAAATAGTGAAAGAATACACAAAGCAATTGGTGGAGAGCACAATTGCTCACAACTTGCAGAACACTGATGCTCAGCTAGTTCCCAATTAGTAGTCCAGCCTCCAGACAGCTTCCCTCAAGCTGTTACTGAGCATGATGTCATATGGCATGGAGTATCCCTTTGGTCAGTTGAATCAGCTGTCCTGGCTGTGTTATCTCCTGTGCACTCCCAGCCTACTTGCTGGCAGGGCGGTATGAGAAGTTCACAGAATCACTAGGTTGGAAAATACCTTTAAGATCATCTAGTCCAAGTTTAAAAGGCCTTGATTTGATGTAAACATTGCTTAGCAACACACAAAATACCAGTGGTTATCAACATAATTCTTATCCTAAATTCAAAACACAGTACTATACCCGCTACTAGGAAGAAAATTATCTCAGCTGAAACAAGGACACCAAGATATTTCCAAATCCTAAAGCTCTTCTCTTTTTCAGTAAAACTAATTTGTAATAGCTCTGCAGAAGCCTCAAAAACAGTCTGTAGAGGCACAGCAGAAGCATTTTTTGTTGCGGAGATAGTGAAATACGTTCAGTGCCTCCCCCCATGGAAGCCAATGACAACATGTTTAGTCATTACAGTAAGAACAACACAAAGATTACTATTTATCACTTTTCCATTAAGAACGGGCGTTTCACCCTTTCTCCTGGCTTGTCATGTATTCAGTCCATGTCTGATATGCCCTAAATCTAGATTTTGGAAAGGTTCTGGTAAGGAAGGAAATTTGTTTTTAACATAGAGCAAATTAAAGCATGTAATTTATTTCCACTAGATGCTATGAAGGCCAAAAGTACAAATTAATTAAAAAAATAATTGGACCTATGCACAAGGAACAGGCTTCTAGTGGCTACTAAACATGATCATGAGGATGTAACCTCTGGCTTGGAAAAGTCCCTAAACTGCAAATATAGACATTTGTCAGCTGTATGAGGACCACAATTGCTTTATCTAAGTCTTATCCTATACACCCTTTTTCTTTCCCTCTGACCATTTAGTAGGAACGAATGCAATTTCTGTATTGCCCTATGTAGCAGCTTTCACTCTCCTTCAGATATTTCCTGTGCTGCATACAGCCCAGTTAAAGTACAAATATGCAGCTGGACTTGGAGTTAAAGATTAGAAAAAGGAATGCAATAGTCTACTATTTGCAGTAATTTTTTAAGCACATCAGTGTTTTTTTAGTCCCTTCATTTTGCTTCTTGAGTCCCTTGTTCATTAGTACAGTTACTAATTTAATACAGTTAGAAAGTGATCTAAATTCTCTAATTATTATTTGTAGTCAAGAACATTTTAACTATTGATATTTGGTTTTGTGCTATTGAAAGAAAATGGAAGAAGCATCTAGATGAAGTCGTCTAAACAGACAACTGACTGGTTATTTTTCCTAAATAACTTTATTTTAAAAATAGGGGAAAAAAAGCCTATTAAAAAAATTCTTTGTACTGTCATTTACTTTATGCTATTTTTAATTTAGCATCTGCATAACCTTTAATTAATGTTCTGGTTGCTGTGACAGTTATCAAAATATTAATAAGTTTACTGTTCAATGGTGGCTTACATACATGACAACTATGTAAATAATAATGAGGAACTGAACATGACATGACGTCACATACAGAGCGCAGGCATTTAAAATAGATTATTGTGC
The DNA here is from genome assembly GCA_022605575.1 of Laterallus jamaicensis coturniculus. Taxonomy (NCBI): domain Eukaryota; kingdom Metazoa; phylum Chordata; class Aves; order Gruiformes; family Rallidae; genus Laterallus; species Laterallus jamaicensis. The sequence goes on from JAKCOX010000097.1 coordinate 324,734, forward strand.
ATCAGCAACAGTCTTAACCATGCCCTCCCTTGACCCAGCTTCCAGCTGATTGCTTACTCCACCAGTGGGATAGAGAAGAGAATTGGAAGGGTAAAAGTGAGGAAACTCTCGAGTCAAAATAAAGACAATTTAATAGGCAAAGCAAAAGCCACACACACAAGCAAAGCAAAATAAGGAATTCGTTCCCCACTTCCCATGGGCAGGCAGGTATTCAGCCATCTCCAGGAAAATAGGGCTCCATCAAGCATAGCAGTCACTTGGGATGACAAATGCCACACTCTAAACACCACTCTCTTACTTCTTCTTCCCCCCCCCCGTTTATATTGCTGAGCACAAGGTCATATGGTATGGAATATCCCTTTGGTCAGCTGGGGTCAGCTGTCCTGGCTGTGTCCCCTCCCAACTCCTTGTGCAACCCCCACATTGGCAGGGTGGTGTGAGGAGGTGAAAAAGATTTGGCTCTTTGCAATCATGGCTCAGTAGTAACAAAAACATCATTGTGTCATCAACGCTGTGTTCAGCATAAATCCAAAACACAGACACATACAAGATGCTGAAACTGAAAGAGGATAGATTTAAATTAGATATTAGGAAGAAATTATTAACTGTGAGGGCAGTGAGGCACTGGCACAGGTTACCCAGAGAAGCTGTGCCTGCCCCTGGATCCCTGGCAGTGCTCAAGGCCAGGTTGGATGGGGCTTTGGGCAACCTGGTCAGGTAGAAGGTGTCCCTGCCCCTAGAAGGGGGTTGGAACTGGACAGTTTTTGAGGTTGCTTCCAACCCAAACTATTAGCAGATTCTATGATTCAGTATTATGAAAAATATTGACTCAATCCTAGCCAACACCATTACATGGACATACCTGCAGAAGCAATGTTTGAGATTACCAGTTATTTTGCTCAATGCTCATCTCCAAAATTAAAGAGTAGAAATTTGTAGGTAGGGTGGACCCCATTGCTGAAGTTTCTACATGAAAATTAGGTAAATGAACATTGCACCATGAAAACACAAATATCTGAAAAATCAATAAATGCTCCTGAAACGACTGATTGCTTTTTAAACCTCCAAGTACTTCTTTAAAAACAATATTTTCCTATCTTGGTGTTATATAGTAAATTGCAATTGGTCAGGCTTATCTGGAAATTCATTGTGTAAAACTCTTAAAATATGATTATTCAGAGGTTTATAGATTTCATGTTCCATTTCTGTAAGATTTTCAGAGCTACTTGGGATTTTAAAATTTTTTTAACACTGTACCAAAAAATAAATGCTTATTATATTCAAACTTCATTTAGAGACTAAATAGATGGGGTTTTGTTGGGTTTTTTTATTTGTTTGCTTGTTCAGTTTTCAGTTTTCTCCCTGTAGAACCAGGTTGCTCCCACACACGTACATATAGTGGTGTATAGGCAGATATAACTTGCTAAAAATTCTTCTGTAGGGTGTGAAATCAGACAGTAGGTCCACTGAACTCTTACATAGTAACAGCCTAAGGACATCCAGGTTTTAACAATTAAAATCTTGCCTGTGCTGAGCAGAGAGGCATCTGAATTTTATCAAAAACTGCTAAGTGGCCCGCCTGTTGCGATAGTTGTTCATTCAACTATTGGATCTCTACACAAAATGAAGCTGGAGTGTGATCCCATTCATTGGATAAGACTTCTCTCCAGTAACACATCAGGTCAGATATTCTTGTTACTGTGCACATTCAAGTTTAGCTCCCTCATCTGCATAAGGATATTTTGTTTCCAGGCTAGACCATAATCCTTTATTACTAGTGGCTATTTCAAAAAGTTTTATTCACAGATTTTTGGTCCTTAGTGTTATCTTGATGTGCTAATACACCCAATTTCATCCATGTTCACTTGGCAGGAAAATTATATAAGAACTCCAGAAGCACACAAACACTTTTTAGTTAGCAGAATCTTTTACAGTCTTATAATATATACCCTGAAAATATAGTAATGTGTGTTGGGTCTGGCTGAGATGGAATTAACTTTCCCCACAGCAGTCCCCTCAGAGCTGTGCAGTGTATCAGTAGGCAGCAGGAAACACACTGGTGTTTTGTCTATTGCTGGCACATATTAAAGCTGTCTCTCCAATCCCCCTTCAGCAGTAGGCTGGGGTGGGTAAGATCTTGGGAGGGGACACAGCCAGGACAGCTGACCCTAACTGATCAAAGGGATATTCGATACCATACAACATTTGCTCAGTGATAAAACTGAGAGAGAGAGGAGGAAATGGAACCATTTATTATTTACGATGTTTGCCTTCATGAGCAATTGCTATGAATGCTGGAGTCCTGCTTCCTGGGAAGTGGTTGGACATAATAAGGGGATGATAGAGCAGTTTGGTGGGTACCTGTTGTCCAGCCAAGCTTAACTGATAATGTCTCACTAACGAAACATAAATAACATGGGCTGATCACCCTCAGCCTCCACTCCAAACTAGACAAACCCAAAGTCCTCAGCTGCTCCTCACAAGACATGCCTTCCAGTCCCTTCACCAGCTTTGTCGCCCTCCTCTGGACACATTCAAGGACACAAGCATGCTTTTTAAATTGTGGAGCCCAGAGCTACACACAGTAATCGAGGTGAGGCTGCAGCAATGCTGAATACAGAGGGATAATCACCTCTTTTGACCATTTGGTTACTCTGTGTTTGATGTTTGCCCTCTTTGCTCCCAGGGCACGTTGCTGACTCATACTGAGCCTGCTGTCTACCAGCTCCCACAGATCCCTTTCTTCAGGACTGCCATCCAGCCACCTTTCTCCTAGTTTATACCTGTGTCTAGCATTAATGCATCCTAGGAGCAGAATCTGGCATTTCAACTTGTTAAATTCCATCCCATTAATCATTGCCCAATTCTTCAATCTACTTATATGCCTCTGCAAGGTCCTTTGTCTCTCAGGAGAGTCAACAGCACCTTCCAGCTTGGTACCATCATCAGACTTCCTAATGGCGCCTTGAACTACATTTGGATCGTTGCTAAATATATTGATCTGAACTGGGCCTAGAACTGAACCCTGAGGAACACCACTGGTGACCAGTTGCCAGCCAAATATAGCCTTATTCACTATAACCTTTTGCGCTCTCCCCACCAACCAGTTCTTCAAACAGTACATCATGAACCCTGTCATCCCACAATTGGACAACTTGTCCGGAAGGATGCTCTGTGGGATGGTATCAAAAGCCTTACTAAACCCCAGAAAAACTACACCCACTGTCTTGCCTTCATCCACTAGGCAGGTGACCTTATCATAGAAGGATATAAAATTATTTGAACAGGAGTCTTCCTTTGGTAACACATGTTGACTGTGCCTGATGATTGCTTTATTCTTTGAATTCCTTTTGGTAGTATGCAGCATAATCTCCACAATTTTTCCAGGAACTGAAGTTAGCCTGACATGTCTGTAGTTTCCTGGGTCTTCCCTCATGCTCTTCTTGTAGACTGAAGTAACATTGGCTAGGTTGCAATCAGCAGGGTCCTCCCCAGACTCCCAAGACCTTTGGTAGATCATCAAGAGAGATCCTGCCATAACATCTGGTAGCTCCTTCAGTGCTCTGAGATGAATCCCATCAGGCCCCACGGCCTTAAAAACATTCAGCTTATGCAGCTGGTCCCTTACAACTCCAGTGTCCACAAATTCTTACTATTCTCACACTCATAGTCCCCCAACTCAGGGGACTGGGCAGCCAAAGGTCAAGTAGTATTACTAAAGATTGAGGCAAAAAAAGCACTGAATGCTTCTGCTTTTTCTTCACTTCTATGTTAGATGATCATCTTCAATAACTATTGGTCCAATATTTTCTTTAGAGCTCTTCTTTCTATTAACATATTCAAAACCCCCTTGTTATCATCTGACACATCCCTGGCCGGTTTCCACTTTGAGTTTTGGCCTTCCATGTCTTCTCCCTGAGTATACAAAACACAACTCTACAGTTTTCCTGTGCTGACTGACCTCATTTCAGGGATCACACAATTTTGTTTTCCTTTCAAGCTCTTCAGCCAAGCCAGTGTTCTGCCCTGCTTGGTTGGCTGATGACATAGTGGAATTGCCTGCTCTTGTGTTTCTAAAAGATAGTTCTTAAAGACTGACCAGCACTTGTGGATTCCTAAGCCCTCAAAACCAGTTTCCCACAGTACTCTGCTAAATAGTTCCTGGAATAGCTTAAAATTGGCTCTCCTAATATCCAGGGTAGCAACTCTGCTGTTCTTTTTTCTTGATACACTGAAAATTTTAAATTCAAACATTTCATGATCACTGAGGCCAAGATAGTCAGCTACCATTACATTCACCATGAACGGGTTCCAGATTCACTACACATTGTGTAGTATAAGTTTAGATAGAGTTTCTTTTGGAGAGAAATTCTCTGTAACTCTAATTATCAAAATTTGCCTTAAATCAATATTCTCAGCTTGCCTATTCCTTACACTATGCCAATTCCTTGTTTTGCCACCAGGATCCCATGTCATGTGAATTTTATAGAGCAAAAACTTCCTCCCTGATAGATTAAAAAATGGAGTAAAAAGAACCAAAAAACAAGTGCTATGCTTATATCACAATGGGTCAGCCTAATCAGCTCTATTTTATTATTTCCAGAAATGTTATATAATATATAATTATGGTTATTCTGAGTCAGAATTCTAAGTTTATGAATAAGTTGACACAGAGTTACTAAATTAGCATGAAGACTGCAAGAGGTCTACCATGGCAGCATAAAGCTCACTGCAGGTTAAAACAAGTTGCTGAGAGGTGATGTTTATGGTATTGTCTAACTCACTGTGCTTACTTTGTTCTCTGTATACTCTTGCTCTTAAAAAAAAGTAGATTTTTCCTTATTCTGTATGCATAGAGTTTTACAGTCTATTAAAACCAAAGCAGAAAAGGAAATCTAAAGCTGAAATAGTTTGGATCCCTGGTCTTATAATAAATTTACTAGTTGAAGTTTCCATTGAACTCTTGTAAAGAGAGTAAAAAATAATAATAAAAAAAGTAATTCTGCCACCATGACTAAACATTTTTGAATTTAGGTGAAAGCTAACATTTGTAACAAAGGAGCCATTCATCATTATTGCAGAAACATATATATACTGTGTGTGACACCCATCATTGATGTGACACTATTGATGCAAGAACAGTTTTTCCAAGGAAGCTTAGGAAAAGAACAAACTGTATGTCCTCAGCCCTAGACTTCAGTATTAATAGTCGTGTATCTCATACCAGAGATAAAAATCCTTTCAATGCTGTCTACTTTATGTTCTTAAACACAGTGGAAACAGAAAGAAATTTGCCATCAGGAAATGGCCTGCCTTCTCAGGGGCAGAATCACTTTTTATTGTGTTGTTCTTCGACAACCCGAATGGAGTGTAGAGCTCAAAAGACTACTATGGACTGCCAATATAAAAAAGAACTACAAAATCAAATGTATTTTATGCCATTACCAGACTATTTTTTGCCTAGTCCTTGCTAGGCTTTGGAGTTGAGAAGTAAAAAGATGAATCTAATTGCCTTGTCTACATCTTTTGTTCATTAATCTTTGATATACGCAGGAAAAGCTGGGGCATGTAGTAACTGAAATGCACTCTTCACTATATTTGCAGAATTAGTGCAATGTGTAGCCACTGGCAAAGTAATTTGGAAAATTCAACAGACCTTGCCAAGATTTCAAACTATTTCAACAGTTGGTTTGTTCTTAAGGAGTAGTCATGAAGTCTAACTCCTGGGTTTAAACTAGGTAACTTTCCAGTCCTCCTATTTAGTCAAGGGAAAGAAACAGATCCCACTCAAGTGGACCTGACTCAGAATGCAGCTTTAGCTCACCCTTAGATAAACCTTCTTCTCCACTGATTGAAGAAGGAAACTGAGGTGACTTCATTAACATGGGGCTCTGATGGACGAATGGTGAGAACTTGCCTTAGAAAGGTATACACATCTCTCTATCTTGCTCTTATTTGATGGACTCCTGACCTGCTCATTAACCAACTTCTGAACCTCTGAAAAAAACCTTTTTACAGTAAGATATCACTGATACCACTTTTCTTTAAGAAATCCTGTTACAAACTACAGACACTGATTGATAGCTAGGGATGGCTAAAGGGACATCTGAAATGAATATTAATCAAATCCTGAGTAACAAGAGTTTTCTGAGGGAAGGAACTAAACTGAATTTAGCCTGCAATCAGGTGATTGACAAAGCTCAGAAATCTGTGCAGCATTTAGTTAGCATGGGCAGGAAAGGGTAGTAGCTTCATCAGCTGTCTCAAGCAACACCATCCTTGCTTGCCAACAAAGTCTTTAGCTACCTAAGACAGATGCCTAACACTCAGAGTGCAAATAGTTTCTATAACATCCCTCTAATCACTTTCTTACTGAGATTGCATGCACATGTACTGTCAGTGCCTGTCATGACGGACACGTGTACAAGAGCAGCCCTGGGATCTTTGATTTCTTATGCAGTGCTTATGAAAGAGCTATGAGACAGCTATGACAACCACAAGTCATAGCATGACTAGAAGGCTGCAAACTATTAAAACCTTGCATTTTTTAATGACCTCATTAGGTACTTTAAATATTCAGTATCACAAACATACATTTGCATACCTGATAAATAATTGTCAAGTTTCCAATTTTATATTCAATCAATATTAAGCCAAGAAATGTGGTGAATTCCAAATAATAACGTGGTTTTTTTTGTTAATATCACCCAAAATACCACATAGGACAAAACCAAGGTTTTGCATCTGATGACTCAAAAACTTCAAAAATTCATTATCCCTGTCTCAAGATTTTTTATATATATAGTGTTTTAATCAGAGTAGGAGAAAAATATAAGAATACAATAAAATAAATAAATAAAATATAAAGAGTCAAAATCATATATGTATATATCCCACCTGTAGTTAATTTTATAGTATTTGTACATGAGGAGTGTTATAATAGTTGCTCATGAACAAGTGATTAGAAGATGTTATTTTAAAGATAGAAACATGAAAGTCAACATTTGGACTTAATTTTTTTAAAAATAAAGTGGATTCCATTATGTTTCATGCTCAGTTACCATTGAGCTGCACCACTTATGCAGATGTGTTTGTTTGTGTCAAATATTAAAGCCTTTTGAAGACCAGTTGTTCTGTAATGACAGAAACAGAGACTGGGCTTCATTGAATAGACAATTTAGATATTACATGTTTCTTGGTCTGATATCAAGAATCAGTACTAGGATGAAGAGTCTGTGAAAAAATGTGGCTACTTAAAACAAAAAGATAAAAAGAAGTTTGTGTTTCAGAGATATGATGAGATTCATCTGATCCACTCAAGGGCTTGGCCAGTCATTGATCCATCTTTTCTATACCTTAGACATATAACATAATCTGTATAAACTGCTCATGGATGATGCCTGTTTCTTTTCTTTATTATCTTTTTATCTGAAAAATGTCTCTATTTAACCGAAGCTGAGTCAATTTCAAGTAGTTTTGATACAATAAAAGCATTTTAAAAATGAAATAAAATAAATATAGGAGAGCAGCATGAAGCTGTCTTTTAGCAGTCTAGTGAGACTGGTTTTTTTTAAGTTTTTGAATTGGTGTTTCACCTTCTTGACTTTCTGAATTATTTAATTTAGTGTCTTTTCCTCCTCCCTATATAGCTGTATACTATACTTCAGAAGGAAAGCACAGTATTGAAAGTATTAGGTATGCTATGCTAAAGAAAGGATACAAACCAAATCCACTAATGCTTTTGTTTTATTGTTTTAATTTTATCTAGACCAAAGTGTGAAATGCCAGGACTAACACCTCTTTCAGAAATGACATTTTCAAGCTGTCATTTCTTTATCACAGCAGAAGGGTGCTGTGGCCTCATATTGGCTGACAGAGCTGGATCCAGCCTTACTTAAAGATGCCTAACCTCCTCAGCAAACTGCCAACATTTTGCACTAACATCTGGGTGGTATTCAGAAAACTATATTTCTGTCAATAAAATCTCTAGAAAATCAAGGAAAGATAAGTACTGTTGAAGGCTCCTAGAAACATGAGATTTTGCTGGCTCTGAGACAGCCCTGATCTCATGAAGAAGAAGGTCAGTTTTGTGTTCATGTTAATGTCAGAAGACCAGGCAACATGTATTGCCACGGATCAGTAGCAAGGCAAAACTAAAATTTCCAAAACCTCTTTTCTCCCAAGTCTTCTGGAAGATTTGACCAAAGGAGAGACAATGCAATCAAGTCTACAAGTGTGCAAATATGTTTGAAAAAAACAGGAAAAATAAAAAAGACATGAAAATTAAAGCTAACTACTTATCACTAGTGAAGGTTGCAGAACAGCCTGCTACAATATTCCTTCTGAGCATCTTTTGATGGAGCTTCCTACAAGTATGTAGGGAATGATATGAGGTAACTGTCACTGTCCTGCATCTGGTGCTTACCTCAGTTCTTGAGTGATAAATATTGGAAGGTCTCTATTTGGGTCTAGTTCTTGAAGGGATGTGGTATATTTCCTTTTTTTTTTTTAATGGTTGGACTCAATGATCTTAAAAGCCTTTTCCAATCTAAACGACTCTGATTAAATAGAGTCATAGAGTCTAAATCCCTTCAAGAGGGGAGGTAACTCTACTTATGCCACACTCAAGAGTAGTCGGTGTGTTACTCTTCTCCCTGCTATGTGTAGGGTAGGATTCTGGGCTTTGTGGATCTGAAGAGACATCCAGAATTAGCAGTCCTGATTCTCAGGGTACCTCATCTGACCAGCTCTCCCCCACCCACCAGTGACAACCAAAGGACAGTTTGTCTCTTCAGTGATAATTTGATATATTCATCCTTGCAGCAGTAAAATATAACTTTGCCTACACCACTAAGAATCCCTGAACTGGCTCTTCTTATAGTAGCATTGAAAAATGTTTCTAAAAAATTTTTCTTTGTTAATACTTTATTATCCTAGGTTAGGTCAGATTAGACCTTCTTTGTCCTACTTCTAGAGTGAAATACAGACTGTAAGTGCCAAGGTAAACCTTCCTCACCGTAGAGTTTAGTAACAATAGGAAACTTCCAAGGGAGTTATAGCTGCTTCATGTGCCATATTCATCAAGAACTTACAAATCTTTATTTTTTGCCTGCTCTTATTTTGACCATGGGTGAAAATTTTATCACTTGCTTTTCTGTTTCTGCCTACTGCAAGACTTGCAGATAATTAATAAAGTCTTATAATTATGGAAAACCTGCATTTCATGTTTGCTGATAAAAGTACAATTGGATGGCCATTCTGTAATTCAGAGTCTATTAATAAAAATAGCCATTTACAATGGAAAGAAGGTAAATAAGCAGAGATGTCACTTAGCTATTAAACGCAGGACACCAATCATCTCTTAGGATCTATGTGTCCTTGTTGTCAGAATAGTTTATGGTAAAAATGAAAATAGATTTTTCTTTAGGTAGTTTACTTGGGGTTTATTACTATTTTTATTATGTATATGGTTTATATTTGATAATTTATTGTATTTACCTTTTAAAAGATAGATCATTATTGTGTATTTTAAGATTTATTGATCAGTTTACAAAGTCAGAGAATGATAGCCAAATGTTAAAACGGCACATCTAATAAAGTGTTTTCAGTATAAAAAAACCCTAACATGTTTGCCTGAAATCTGCAGACATTCATGGACAGATCTGCAAAGGAATTGGGAGCCCATGGTCAAAAGTGCCCCTACAGGACTGAGAACCTTTTTGTCTGATGTATAAACTTTGAAGTGTCCAAAATACATAGACACTCCCCCTTACCACACCCTGATTTAGAAACAATTCTGTTTGCAAACTAACCCTTGGGCACTCAGATAACTCAGGAAGACAGGAATTTTCATTCTTATGCATAGAACAGTACATCAAGAGGAAGTCATTACATGTCACAATAAACTATATATTGTGACAAAGCTATATATGTTGGGCAGTTGGACATTCATAGTTACTTTCTTTGGCTAGACAATGGAAGGATATCTATTGCAGTTATGGTAGTGTTCCGGTTTCACACCAGCCAACAGCTGAGCACCACACAGTTGCTTACTCACTCTCTCTGTGGCAGGATTGGGGAGAGAATTGAAAGAGTGGAAGTCTCTGTATTGTCAACACTGTTCTCAACACAAATCAAAAACATAACCTCACATTAGCTTCCACAAAGAAAATTAACTCTATTTCATCTGAAACAAAGACAGGTAGGAGCAATGGAGATGTGAGTTAGAATGCACTAACATGGAGGAAACATTACCTTTAATTCATAACTGGGCTTCCACCACTGGCTTAAACTGGAGATGTCTTTGGAGATCAAGCACTTTGGCCTTCACCCACGTTTATTAGATCACAGAATCAGAATAATTATGATTGGAAAAGACCTCCAAGACCATGTAGTCTAACCGTCCCCCTACCACCTATATTACCAATTAAACCATGTCCCCAAGCACCTCATCCAACTTTCCCTTGAACACCCTGAGGGACGGTGACTCCACCAGCTCCCTGGGCAACCCGTTCCAATGCCCAACCACTCTTTCTGAGAAGAAATTTCTCCTCATTTCTAACCCGAACCTCCCCTGACACAACTTGCAGCCATTTCCTCTTGTCGTATCGCTACTTATCTGCGAGAAGAGGCTGACCTCAGCTCACCACAACCTTCTTTCAGCTAGTTGCAGAGAGAGAGATAAGGTCTCCCCCGAGCCTCCTCTTCTCCAGGTGAAAGAGTCCCAGTTCCCTCAGCAACTTCTCATCTGACTTGTGTTCCAGACCCTTCACCAGTTTTGTTGCCCTTCTCTGGACATGCTCCAGGGCCTTGATGTCTTTCTTGTAATGGAAGACCCAAAGCCAAACACAGTATTTGAGGTGCAGCCTCACCAGGGCTGAGTACAGGGGTAAGATCACCTCCCTGGTCCTGCTGACTATGCTGTTCTTGATGTAAGCCAGGATGCTGCTTTTGGTCTCTGAGAGCAGGTGTTTAGTGAAAGCATTTATATTGCAAGTCTCAGAGTTCTTGTATTTTTCAGTATATTCCTGTGAAAGGCTCTCAGCTTTCATCCTGTGCCATCACTGGATGACACTTGACAAGCTTCAGAGAACCTATGAGACCCAAATGCAACTGCTTTATCTTCATGGATATCTTAGCTGGTTAACCTCCAGTTGGGCATTGCACCAGCCACTGGTGCTTGGAAAGGAAGCCTTCAGAAAAAGGTTGCAGCTCAGCACCCTTGTCCAGCTTCTTGACTCCAACTGGTCTGTGTATTATTGTTAAGATATTAAGTCTGCTGCTGCTCGTCCAATGAACTGCAATGATGAATTTAGGAATATTCTTTCTTCTGACAGACTAAACACCTCTGAATTTTCCCACCCTTCAGTATATGAAAGCAGATTTATATCAAGAGCACTGGAGATAGCTAGGATATTGCTGCAATTCAAGTCAATAACTCGGAACAGGTAGTTTTAAAATGTTAGGCTGCAAAATAGGACATAAGGTAAACACAAAGATTTTTCATAGTGGTTTTCACAGTAAACTGCTTGCACCACCAGCTAGCACTGTTTTTCAATTGTACATAGTTCACATAATCACAGTTAATAACTAGTATGTATTATTAATTTAGTACTACGTACATAATACTAAACCATTTAATTAGTGTTTTTTATACATGATCATTTACACAATCATTGATGTTTTCTGGGGTTTAAATTATCATGAAAATATATTTCTTGGATGTTTTCTGATTAATAATTACTATGATCACGTGACCATCTGGAGTGCATGGAGCTCCACCTGGGCATGGATGAGGAGCTAACCCAGAGCCTATAGATTAGGAACAGAAGGCATGTGGGGAACAGCATAGTGGGGGTCTACTACAGGTGACCTAATCAGGGGGACCAAACAGACAAGGCCCTCTATAGACAGATAGGAATAACCCCACTTTCACAAACCTTGGTACTTATGGGGGAATTCAATCCCCATAATTAGTGTTTATAAATATCTTAGACATGGGTTGCAGGGGGAATTGGCCAGCCCCTTTTCAGTGGTCAGTGGGGACAGGACTAGGGGCAATGGCTGGAGCTGGAGCACAGGAAGTTCCGCACCAACATGCGGAAGAACTTTTTCACAGTGAGGGTGACAGAGCAGTGGAATAGGCTGCCCAGGGAGGTGGTGGAGTCTCCTTCTCTGGAGATATTCAAGTCTCGTCTGGACGCCTATCTATGTAATATGAGATAGGGAGCCTGCTTTGGCAGGGGGGTTGGACCCGAAGATCTCTTGAGGTCCCTTCCAACCCCTAAGATTCTGTGATTCTGTGATTCTGTGATTCTGTGATTCAATCACCCGGATATCTGTTGGATGGATAACACAACTGAGAACAAGAAATCTAGAAGGTTCCTGGAATGTGTTGATGATAACTTCCTCCTCCAGGTGATGGAGGAGCTGACGATGAGAGGTGCCATGCTGGACTTTGTTCTCATCAACATGGAGGGGCTGGTAAGGGACATAAAGATCAAGGGCAGTCTTGGATGCAGCACCCACAAAATTGTGAAGTTCCACATACTCAGGGCAGTGAGGAGGGTGTGCAGCTAGCTCACTACCCTGGATATCAGGGAAGCAGACTTTGGCCTCTTCAGGGAATGACTGGGTAGAGTACAAAGGGAAAAAGCCCTAGAGGGAATAGGGACCCAAGACAGCTGGCTAGAATTCAAGGGTTTCTTCCTCTGAGCCCAGGAGTGATGCATCCCAACAAAGAAGAAATTAGGCAAAAGCTCCTAGGAAAACTCAAAGAAAAAAAGAAAGCCTCTCAAGGATGGAAGGAAGAAAGGACAGGTATCCTTGGAAGAATACAGGGAAACCATCCGAGCAGACAAGGATCAGGTTAGAAAAGCTAAAGGTGTGCTAGAAATTAATATAGCCAGGCAGGTAAAGGGAAACAAGAAAAGTTTTTACAGGTATATCAATGAGAAAAGGTTGATGAAGGAAAATGTGTGCCCTCTCCAGAATGGAAGAAGTGACCTTGTTATATGGAGAAGGTTGAAGCACCTGTGGACTTTTTTGCCTCAGTCTTCACTAGCAAGAGCTCTAGCCACACCACCCAAGTCAGGGCAAAGGCAGGGACTGGGAGTATGAGGAACTGCCCACTGTATGAGAAGATAAGGTTTGAGAATTCCTAAGGAACCTGAAGGTGCACAAGTCCATGGGACTTGATGAGGCGCATCCATATGTCCTGAAGGAAAGGGTGGATGAAGTGGCCTAGCCACTCTCCATCATATTTGAAAGGTCCTGGCAGTCTGGTGAAATACCCACTGACTGGAAAAACGGAAATATAGCCCCTATTTTAAAAAGGGGGAAAAAGAAGAGCCAGGAAACTACAGACTAGTCAATCTCCCCTCTGTGCCTGGTAAGATCATGGAGCAGATCCTGGAGACTATGCTCAGGCACATGGAGAATAAGGAGGTGATTGGTGAAGCCAACATGGCTTCATTAAGGGCAAATCGTGCCTGAAAAATCTGATGGCCTTTTATAATGGAATAACAGAGATGGTGTACAAGGGAAGTATGATGAACTGGCTGGTTGGTCACACTCAAAGAGTGGTAGTCAACAAACAGCTCAATGTTTACATGGATGTCTATGATGCGTGGTGTTCCTCAGAGGTCAGTACTGGATCTGGCACTGTTCAGTATCTTTGTTGGTGACATGGGCAGTGGAATCGAGTGCACCTTCAGCAAGTTTTCCGATGACACCAAGGTGTGTGGTGAGGTTGCCATGCTGGAGGAAAGGGTTGCCATCCAGAGGGACCTTGACAACCTGGAGAGATGGGCCCATGTGAACATGTGAAGTTCAACAAGGCCAAGTGCAAGGTCCTACATGTGGGTCAGCACAATCCCAAGCACAACTACAAGATGAGCTGAGAATTGAGAGCAGCCCTGAGGAGAAGGACTTAAGGGTGCTGATCAATGACAAGCTGAACATGAGCCATCAGTGTGCACTAGCAGCTCAGAAGGCCAACTGTGTCCTGGGCTACATCAAGAACAACGTGGCCAGTGGTTCAAGGGAGGTGATTCTACCCCTCTACTCGGCTCTCATGACCCCACCTGGAGTACTGTGTCCAGCTCTGGGTCCCCAGTACAGGAAAGATGTAGAGCTGTTGGAGGAAGTCACAAAGCTGTTGGAGGATTGCCACAAAGACCATCAATGGTTTGGAGCACCTCTCCTATGAGACAGGCTGTGAGAGTTTGCTTGTTCAGTCTGGAGAAGAGAAGGCTCTGGGGAGACCTAATTGCGGTATACCAATACTTAAAGGAGTAATACAGGAAAGTGAGAGAGGGAACATTCACCAGGGAGTGGAGTGATAGAACAAGGGGCAATTGCTTTAAGCTGAAAGAGGGTAGGTTTAGGTTAGAACTTAGGAAGAAATTCTTTATTATGAGGGTGGTGAGGCACTGGAACAGGTTGCCCGGAGACATAGTGGAAGCCCTATCCCTGGAGGCATTTAAGGTCAGGTTACATGGGGCTTTGGGCAACCTGATCTAATGAGGGTGTCCCTGCTCATGGTAGGGAGGTGGAAATTAATGATATTTGAGGTCCCTTTCAACCCAAAGCATTCTATGATTCCATGATTCTATGATTTAGGAGGAACTTGAGATTTTACAGGCCACATTTTAGTTTATAGTTCTGTGTCTTTTGTTTTTATTTTGCAGCTGGAGAGTAAAATCTCATGGTAATCAGAAATGATTTTATATTGGATCAAAAAAAATGTTCAACAGGATAAATCAAAAAGTTTCTAAAGAAAAAAGGAACAAATAATTCCGTTTTTAATGCATACATGACACACAGTTCCATTGAAATCAAAGTAAAAATTGTGTAATATCTAGTAATATATGACAAAACTTAAAATTTATTTGAAAATATGTGCAAACGCGAGCAAAATGTAGTTCAATTTGAGTAATAACATATATTTTTGATCTGAAATTTTTTGGAGCAGTTCAGTATGAAGCAGTAGCACAACCTGGGCTCCAAATAACGAACAATATGCTTATTTAGTCATAACTTGAAGCAAAAGGATCAGTGAGTGTTTCAGAGGTGCTGTACTATGGTTCTGTGAAAATATCTCACTTGACTCCTTCTGACACCGGCAGGATTTGCAAAATTGGGATTTGCAAGGAATGGATGCCTGGCAGTATTTTTCATTTATCTCAAAATCCATCAAGTCTTACTGGCTTTTGCTCAAGCATTGTAGAACATTACATAAAGAAGGAGGCACATGGCATTTATGCAAATTCCCTTCTTCCTTCAAACATCTTTCTGAATTATTTCCTAGGGAACAGGATATTGCAGTAAAGGAAAGTGCCATAGATAAACAAACACAGGAAAAAAATTACAACCATTATTTGCTATATCTAGCCTGTAAATAGGAGGACTTTTTGGTCTAAATGTCATTACTGACCTTCACAAAGAAAATGTTGTGCCTTAAATGAGAATGATTTATTTTATTCTAGTACATGACAGGCACAGGGTTATGTAAGAACACAATTTCCAGGATTTAGATTAATAAAGAGAAACAATTTTTTCACCCAGTAGAAATTCAAATTATAAGAAAAATAGAATTATACACTAGCAAAGTGGATGTTTGAAACTTGAAGCTGGGTAAATTTTGGAACTACAGATTGATTGGATAGTAGAATACCCACAGCGTATGTATTAGTTTTGATTTAGACTGATAAAAATTATCAATCATTTGTTCATGAAACCATATTAATTTATAAGATAGCACAATTGAAATGTTATTTCCTTCCCAGTCTCATAGAAAAAAATTAAAAAGTATAGTTATACTACAATACTAACAATTTGTGGCAGATTTTGCAATAAAAATATCATCCCTTTTAGAAAACACAAGTAGGATTTTCAGGGATTATATTTTTCAGATCCTTTGCAATATTCAGGCCAGTCTGTTTAGTTCATCAAATATACACAGACCTTTTTGGCATTCAACAAAGACAGAAATTGCAACAACAAATTAAGTCAGCAATTCCATGTGCAGAATATGAGTTACAGGTTAGCATTTTCATCTAGAATGGTTGTCTTCAAATTGTTTCCCAGTTCCGACATTTGCCTTTAAACATGTGATGAAATACACTTTTTTATGCCATATGCCTGTTTCCAAGTCTGCCAAGCATATCTCATACTCAGTTGTCACAATCCTCAAACAGATAGACTACTTTGGCAGAGGTTAAACCACCTTGCGTTGCAACCGACCTCAGTTCACTCTGGGTGGCTGGGGGCAGCTGGGCTTAACTCCTGAGTGATGTTCAATTGGGTGTTTTATCGTGACCAGGTCTTCATTACTCTTGGAAACAGAATTAAGACTCAAAATGGAGTCAAGGTTCAAGTAACTTTATCTGGCCTACAACAAGCATGTAGGAGAAGGGGGGAAAGAAAGAGAAAAGAGTGAAAGAGAGAGAGAGGGAGAGAGAGAGAGAGATTGCAACATCTACCACCGTGGAGCTGAGGAATCCCATCAGTCTGAATCAACTTCACGTCAGGTGGAAAATTCCATTAGTTGCTAGTTGTCATGGTACAGCACTGGGTGCATGGGGGATTGCTCCACTGCAGACATGCACAGATCTTGGTTATATGCAGTTCAATTATACTTATTCATTAGGTTACCTCATACACCTATACATATTCATAATCTGTCCCTGCTTCATATTAAAATGAGTTCCAAGAGGTGATTTCCATAAACTCCTCCCAATTGCGCCTGCGCACTGACTGTCTCATGGTGGTGGTCATCAGGGGGTCTCAGAGATGAAGGCTCGAAGTCTTCATCAGGTTGAACTTTTCACCTCCTTCCCCTGGAAAAAGCACAGTTGTGATTGTTCTAGATGGGCACAATTATCCTTGGGATGTTTCCTTCTTATCTATCCCAGGCACCACCTTCCTTGGGATGCTTCCTCCTTATCAGTCCTGGGTCTGTTTTAAATTATTCCAAGAACACTAATCACTCAAGATTAACTACACTAGAAACACTAGAGTTGTTCAAGTGAGACATTGTTTATGCAAGGTCATCTCTGATATAACCACTATGGCACTTCAAACCATCCTGTTAGCAAGTCTTCCTTAACCCTTTACAAGCATCTTATTAGCAAGTCCCCTTTATCACAAATAGCAGTAATAGCAAGAGGTGCAATATTTCAGCAATGTTGAGACATACATCCACTGGTATAGGCATCTGTTGAGGGACACAGTCCTTCACATCAGTACATTAAATTTAAATGTGCGTCTCCATACAGAAAAAATAAATTTTATCTATTTTATCATACAGGCAATCATAGAATCACTGACTGGCTTGGGTTGGAAGCAAAACTTAAAGATCATTCAGGTCCAATCCCCCTGCCATGGGCAGGGCCACCCTTGACTAGTCCAGGTTGCCCAAAGCCCCATCCAACCTGGCCTTGAACACCACCAGGGAGGGGGTAGCCACAGCTTCTCTGGGCAACCTGTTTCAGTGCCTCACCACCCTCACAGGGAAGAATTTCTTCCTAATATTTATTCTATCTACCTTCTTTTGCTTTGCCTGAGCTCTATCACTGCACTACCTGATAAACAGCTTTCTTGTAGGCCCCTTTTCACGTAATGGTAGGTTGCTATAAGTTGTCTCTGAAACCTTGTCTGCTCAAGTCTGTCAGCTTGTCTTCATCTTCGTGGCCCTTCTCTGGATTCACTCAAACAGGTCCATGTTCTTCTTGTACTGAGAACTCCAGAGCTGGACACAGTACTCCAGGTAAGGTCTCAGAAACAATGGAGTAGAGAGGCAAAATCGTCTCCCTCAACCTGCTGGTCATACTGGTTTTGATGCAACCCAAGTTATGGTTGCCTTTCTGCACTGCAAGTGCATTGCCAGCTCATGCTGATCAACCAATACTCCCAAGTCCTCCTCAGGGCTTCTCTCAATCCTTTCTCCACCCAGCCTGTATTTGTCTTTGGATTGCTCCAGTCCATGTGCAGGACCTTGAGCTTTGCGTTGTTGAAGATCATCAAGTCCACATGGACCCACCTCTAAAGCCAGTCAAGGTTCCTCTGGATGGCATCCCTTCCTTCCAGCAAATCATCCACACCACACAGTGATGTTAAACAGCATTGGTCCCAGTACAAACCCCTGAGGAACATGACCTGTCGCTGCTCTTGATTTAGACATTGTGTCATTGAACATAACCCTTTGAGTGTGACTGTCGAGCCAATTCCTTATCCACCAAGCGGTCCACCTGTCAAATCTATGTCTTTCCATGAGACATGGATATCATGTGGGACATCGCCAAATGCTTTGCACAAGTCCAGGTAGATGATGTCTGTTACTCTTCCCTTATCCACCAATAAAGAGTACATTTAATACCTTGTGTGGAAAATTTCATATTTCAATAATCCGCTGGCTTGTATTTCATTACCGCTTTTACCCAAGTCTGATAGACTTTTGTGCCAGAGGGGATCATTGCAAAAATTAAAATAGACAAAGTATATAGCAGTTAGTGTATTTCCACAAGAATTCCTGCAATAGGATTATCATTATTTTATGATTGTAAGCTCTAATGATTTTGTCATAGCTTTGTGGATATTTAGTGCTCTTCTTTGAAATGTTCATATCATGGAAATACATCATTATATACAAATTTTAACTCTGCTTTAAAAACTGAGCCTCAAAGATTCCAAGTGTACAAGGAATGATTTTCTTGGATATTATTTTTAAAATGTTGAATTTCAAAAGTATCTCATGATTCTTAACAATATGTGAAGTTATATCAACCTTCTCTTTCTGTATGTCTCCTGGTGCTGGGAAATCTAACAGCACATGTACGATTTTGATTGCTTTGTTTAGGATAACTTGCATTTGCATCCTGTGCGATACATGTTATCTGTCGGTAGAGACTTGAGAACATTTTTGCAGCATCTCCTTCATTCTTGCCATGCGATCATATTAATTCTTATTATTATACTATATATATATATATATAGTATATATATATAGTATATATATAATTATATTTAGTCTTATAATTTTGAAAAAAAAAAAAATTCATCAGAACTGCTTAACATCTCCACCTGCAGCATGAAGTTACTTTCTCTGGCCCCTATAGATGTAATTTCACAAACAGTTCTCTCATTCATCAACCCTTGAACATACTAAACCACTTGAGTTCCATTTGATCTGTAGGATGTAGGAAATTTGAGCATTGGGGGAGGGAACAGTCTGTGTGGATGTAGTCACAGCAGAGTGGTAAGTGTGGTGTGCCTAGTGGGACCCCAGGGTCAAGCAGCAATGTACAAGGTGGGTGATCAGAAGAGCCAGACTGGAGAGCTGGGCAGTTAGAACCCGGATAAAGTTCAACAAAAGCAAGTCTAAAGTCTCACACCTGGGAAGGAATAAGCATTTGTATCAGTACAGGCTGGGGGATGACCTGCTGGAGAAGGACCTAGGGTTCCTGGTAGATGACAGGTTGGCCATGAGCCAGCAGTGTGCCCTGATGGCTAAGAGAGCCAATGGGATCCTGGGGTGCATCAGGAGGAGAGGAGTGTGGCCAGCAGGTCAAAGGAGGTGATCCTCCCCCTCTACTCTGCTCTGGTCAGGCCCCACCTGGAGTATTGTGTCCAGTTCTGGGCTCCTTGGTTTAAAAAGGACAGGGATCTCCTTGAGAGAGTCCAAAGATGGGCTACGAAGATGATTAGCGGCCTGGAACACCTATCCTATGAGGAAAGGCTGAGTTAGTTGGGACTCTTCAGCCTTGAGAAGAGAAGACTAAGGGGGGACCTAATTAAAGTCTATAATTACCTAAAGCAGGGGATGTAGGGGGAATTGGCCAGCCCCTTTTCTTTGGTCTGTGGAGACAGGAGTAGGGGCAATGGCTGCAAGTTGGAGCATAGGAAGTTCTGCACCAACATGCGGAAGAACTTTTTCACAGTGAGTGTGACAGAGCACTGGAATAGGCTTCCCAGGGAGGTGGTGGAGTCTCCTTCTCTGGAGATATTCAAGACCCGTCTGGACGCCTATCTGAGTGATATGTCCTAGGGAGCCTGCTTTGGCAGGGGGTTGGACCCGATGATCACTTGAGGTGCTTTCCAACCCCTACAATTCTGTGATTCTATGATTCTAACTCAAAGTGACAGAAGTTAAGAAGTAAGACCCCTGATACTTTCTGCAGAAGGAAGTCAGTTTTCAAATACCACTTCACAATCCTCTCTCTTCTACTGGTTTTTCATATAGCACTTTTCATACCACTTTCTGAAGTCAGAAAGAACAACTCAAAATCTCTTGGAAGTATCTGAGACTTCATATAGCTAATATCTCAGATTCAAATTGTACTTTAGAAGGAAGAGCAATGATAAACTTTACAGTGATCATTGCAAAATACATTAGAAAGATGGCTGATATTAGAAGTCTGGCAGACATAAATCTGGACTACAGGATAGCTTTAGCAAATCAGGATTTTGAGTGGTTTGCCTTTGTATTAATTTTGATACTATGTAAGGTTAAATCAATCATAATAGAATTGAAAGGCACAAACCACTGAATTTTTTAATGCCTTTGAGTAACAAAACCATTTTTCAGGCTGGAACATCTGTCAATATATGCAGACAATTAATTTACCTGCGCTTTTCCATCTTTTGTCTTTGGAATGTTACAACCTGAAGTTGTATATTAGTCAGCCACTCAATATACATATTGTGAAACACTATTGTGGTTTAGCTGCATAAGACTAAAAATTGAGAACAGAAGAGCTGAAAATCTGGCTCTTTGGCATGTCTTCGTAAATTAGCCGCAAAATAGAGAGCCATTGAGGACATCTGTAATTTCCAAGGCTTCTGGATTTGTTTTAAAATCGTATAAGGAGTACATAAAATGGTTTTGTGCATCACTGTAAGTGACTAGAATGATATAAATTTCCAGACAAGACAGAGTTAAGCAGCAAAGCTAAAAAGAATGTTAAGCATGATTGCTTTACGTCATGATCATTTTAACTTCTCTGTTCACACTGAATGTAATCAGACAGTTCTGTCTTTTCTCTGCAATTTTCTAGGGATTATGGATAAAATTTGTTGGGATAGCTTGCCATAGAACAACTTTTTATTTATGGGATAAAAAGCAATGTATTTTTGCCTGAAACTGGAATTTGCAATACCTTACTTTGCACTTATGAAACATTGTATTGAGTGCTTCTGAATTGTGCTATTATTTCTTGCAAACGCTTAAACCCATCAATTTTTATCAAACACTGAAATTGGAAAGGGTTTTTTTTTATTGTTTCTGATTAGTAAAAGAATGAACATCCTTAACCTGATTCTTTCTAAGTATCTGACAGGTAATTTCAGCAACAAATCTGAACCTGTCATTATACCAATTTTTATATAAATGTCTTCTTTTGAGGATAGGTTGTCCAAACAGTGAAAAATAACTTTCCTGAACATGAATCTGGCCTTCTGTGAAATAAATGTATTCATTGTAACTGAATGATATAGAAACTTAGATTGTAGTTCAGAAATATGTGACTCCTGTAAGATTGAATTTAGCTGGGACTTCAAGTCCCATGGGATATAAGAGTAGAATACACTGCTTGTTTCTAACAGTATAAGAACTAGGGACCATCAAATGACATCACCACTGAACAGGTTGAAACAAGCAAACAAGAAATGTATTTTTACCTGAATACATACACTGTGGAAAAACTGCCAAGCAGTATTCCAGATGTCAAAAGGGCAAATTGGTTCAAAAAGCAATAAGACAAACTCATGGAAGAGAAATACATATGGAATTTAGCAAACAAAAATATCTCTGGCTCCAGAAATCCCTATTCAGTCTGCTGAAAGCTGGGAGGATAGAGCAGGAAAAATATAGAATAATCTTCTATTTTAAAGGCTTGCCTGGTTCTCACAGGCTTTGTCTCATCAGCTGCCAAATCCTGTTGTCAAAGACAGATCATTCAGATAACAGATCCTCGTCTGGTCCAGTATGTTTTCTTATTTTCTTGTATATTTTTGTCATAGTTTTGCATGTCTGGGTTCTGGTGGAAGAGGGGAGCTGCAGAGGGGCTTCGGCAAGAAGCATCCAGAAGCTCTCTGCAGGCCCAGCAGAGCAAACAACAGCCAGCTCAAGGCTGGAGTCTTTGCTGATCAAGGCCAAGCCCATCAGTGAAGGTCACAGTGCCTCTGGGAATCACATTTAGGAGAAAAAAGCCTGCAAGCAGCCACTTTTTGCCACCAGAGAAGGGAGTGAGAAGATGTAAGAAACTGGGCAGACACCAAAGCCAGTGAAGAAGGAGGGGTGGGGAATGAGGCACACCAAGCTCCCAAGAGAGACTCCCCTGCAGCCCATGGAGAAGGCCATGGTGAAGCAGGTGTCCCCCTGCAACCCACGGATGATATCAGGGAGCAGAGATCCCATCTACAGTCGGTGGAGGACCCCACACCAGAGCTGAGGATTGTAAGCCTTTTGTCAGACACCAGAGACACAATTTATAAAGTACCAAAGTGGCTGGTAGACTCAGACTAGACCTAGCACTTAAAAGATTTAATTAAGACAGAAGTTGTGAAGAAGTGTACACTGTAGGAAGTACTTAGTTTACTTTGCATGTGGGCATACCTTCTGACAAGATGTCCTTCAGCTATTGAGATCTTTTTTTCATAAATAAGGCCAGCTGACAGGATATTTTGATGCTTTACACCACAGCAAATTATTTTTGTCTTTTTGTATCTACATGCTCCACTACTTCTTGTGCAGGTGCTTAAGTTTGGATCTAAGCAAAACTTCAACTCCAATTTCCACTCCAGTATCACAATGACTTTTTGGGGTGGGCATTGATGTTTTGTGAGTTAATTTGTAAAGTTAACTAAGCTTAGGCTATTTTTTGAAATTATTATTCCATCACATGATTTTTTTTATTATGCACTTAAGCCCACTGATGAAAATTCCATACATTAAGAGGATAATATTTATTTTACCTTAGCTAATATAGCATCTCAGCCTTAATATTTAAGTCTTAAATAGTTGAATATCATTTTTATTTGGATGAGAGTTTTCATTTGCAAAGTCACAGGCTATAATTAATTGATGTAGAGATACCTAGTCTTCATGCAGAATCAAAGCAAGAATCAGAAAATATGAGACTTCAATCAAAGTAGGCTGAAAGAGTTCAGTGTTGCATTGAACATATGTTTAGAATATTTTTTGTAGACCCGTGTGCTGGGTCTCATTGGGATGGAATTAACTTTCCTCATAGTAGCCCATATTACTTTGCTTTTCATTTGTGGATACAATGGTGTTGTTGATTACACATTGACGTTTTGTCTATTGCTGAACAGTCATGCACAGTACTAAGGCTTTGTTTCTCTCCTATTTGCCTTAGTCCCCAACCCAACAATGAGTAGGCTTGGAGTGATCAAGGGATGGGGAGAGCACACAATCAGTACTGTTGACCTGCACTGACCAAAGGGATGTCCCATACTGTATGATGTTACACTCAGCAGTAAAAGATCAGAGGAAAGGGGGTGTGCATGCATCCTGGTTGTAGCATTTGTATTCTCAAGAAACCATTATGTGTTGCTGAGATTCTGTTTCCAAGAAAATGGCTGGATATCTGCTTGATGATGGAAAGTGATGAATTAATGCCTTATTTTGCACTGTTACCATGCATAGCTTTTGTTTTCCCTATTAACCTGTCTTCATCTCCAACCAAAACGTTTCCTTGCCTTCTTTCTACTTTCTCTCCATCCTGAGGGAGACAGGGGAGTGAAGGAGAGGCTGGTGACAGTTTGGCTGTTAGCAAGGCTAACCCAATGCAACATGACTCTCTTTTATTTCTACCAGATAACTGTTCTATTGATTATATAATACACAGATAGTGATCAGTTAAAAATAAACTGTGTTATTTTTCTTATTCTCATAAATTTTCTTTTAAGTTACTACTTCATAACCCTATTTTAATCCTGCTAATTCTGTAAATCTTTGCCTTCTGCTACTACTTTAACTGCTGTTCTACACATTATGAACAGCAGAAGCAAAGACTTTGATCTACACCTTTACATGTGTGTAGGTAAATCGGGTCTATCTTGGGAAAACACACTTTGAAAATAATTTAATAGCTAGAATCCATTAAAAGTGTAATGCAAAATAATATGCCATGGGAAATTTTCAATATTTTTTAATAATCATTTTTTAAAGTATATGCATTTTACTCATTTATTTTCTTCTGTTTTCCTCTCTTTAATTGTAAATATAATAGTGAAGAATATCCAACACTTGATTTTTTCTAAACATCTTCAAATTTGAAATGAATCTTAGTCTTTACTTAGAATAGCTTTAAATTAACTTTTCAAACTATAAATAAACACGTTCTAAAAAGAGTAACTGAGTATCAGGATTATCAGATGATTTCTCTTATTCCCCCTGAATAAACAGAATTTGATCTCAAGGAATATTCCAGTCATTTTTTCTGATGTATGTTAAAAACCCTCAAACCCCTCCCCCCCAACAAAACAAAGACAAAACATTAAAAAAAGTTACAATAATAAGAATATTGAAAACTAGAACAGTACATTTGGGGCTTATCTAAAAAAAAACCCCAAAACAAACAAAAACCACCAATCTGGAATAAAAAGCCTTTGTGACATCAGAGATGGAGTTCAATGTAGATTATGACATAGATGACTGCACCTGATCCTGTTATTTAGATATGGCTCTTTTTAAAAAAAAAAAAAAATTAGTTTAGTAAGAAACTAACTGTACCTTAGAATTGTCTCTTTCTCCTTAATAACAATGGGAGCCCAGAATGTGAAGCTCAAAATAAATATATGCACTGTGGAGATGAAGCCAGCTGCATATGCTATTACATGCTACCTTTGCAAATGTACCAGAATTTCATTGTTTTAATGGAAAGAGAATGTTTACTCTAAATTTATTTCTCACTTGTTTATAATCAGTAATTCTTAGGATGCTGCTCTCACTGGAGAGTTCTGATTCTGTATTGGCTGTATCACTTGAGAATGTCACAGCTCTTGGTGGCTTTATATTTTGGTCTAACATTATAAAATCAAAATCAAATTGAATATATAACAGGGTTTCAGAATGACACTTTTTTTTTTTTTTCTATTCCAAAGAAAGTTTGACCAAAGCAGATTCTGTTTTGTCAATGTAATTCCTTTATGTCTGGACTCTCTTTAGTCATTTAAAATTTATGTAACTTTGGTTGCTAACTACAGGTCAAGGTTTAGTTCACTGTGTTCTCATGTAAAAGCAAATGTGGAAAGAAATATTGATTTTTCTTCTCTCCCAAACAAGCAAGGGAATTTAAGCAGAGATTGCACTGAAACAAGATTTGCCACTGTCACTAAAAACTTATGCAATAAGACATTTTATTTACTTTAAAGTATTCTAAAATAACTATTTCTCTTTCTGTGCCTCTTAATATTTTTTTATCAACTAATTGGAACTCAAACCCTTCTGCTTATTACTATCTGTGGAGTAGGGATATTGATACTGATTCCAAAATTCTTCTTAGTGACATTTTCTTTTTTAAAAAAAAGAACCTGCCATTTTACCAAGCTCCAATATTTATACTGAAGTTTTCTACCTTGAGTTTCTGAATTATTTAAAAATAAATAAAACATTAGTAAAGCGGTTTTCACAATGAGAGTGGAGAGATAATATTGGAGGGTCATATTAAAAGCACTAGTAAGAAAAATAATACTGTGACTTTTTGACAGGGAGGCAAAGTTTTCATGTTTTGACAACTGACAACATTGTGGCTTTACCTTGTGGACTCAATATGAAAGTGGACCAGAGGTAAATCACAAACAAAACTTCCCTCAAAACTACACTTCAGTGATGTGATGGGTTTACCCTAGTTGATCGCCAAGTCCCCCCAAACTATTCTATCCCTGCCCTCCTCGGCTGGGCAGTGGAAAGAAAATATAATGAAAGGCTCATGGGTTGAGATAAGGACAGGGAAAAGTCATTTACCAATTGCCATCACAGCAAAAATAGATTTGATGAAAATTAATTTCTCTATTACCAAAAAAAATCAGAATAGAGTAATGAGAAAACCCCACCCCTCCCATCTTCCCAGACTTCACTCAGGATTTCTCAACTTTTTCCTGCCAGCGAAAAAGGGGGATGGGGAATGGAGGTTGAGGTCAGTTCATCACACATTATCTCTGCTGCTCCTTCTTGCTCAAGGGAGCACTCCTTATACTCTGCCCCTTCTCCAGCCTGGGGTTCCTCCCATGGGACACAGTCTTCCATGTACTTCTTCAGTGTGAGTCCTTCCCACTTGCTGCAGTTCTTCAACTGTTTCAGCGTGAGTCCATTCCACGACTTCACAAGTTCTGCCAGCAAACCTTCTCCAGCATGGGCTCTTTTCTTCATGGGCTGCAGGTCCTGCCTGAAGTCTGCTCCAGCACAGGCTTCCCATGGCATCATAGTCTTCCATGGATGCATCTACCTATCCAGTGTAGGGTACTACACAAGCTGCAGGCAGATATCTGCTCGACAATTAACCTCCATGGGCTGCAGGGGGACAACCTGCCTCACCATGGTCTATAAAGGCTGCAGGGGAATCTCTGCTCTGCTGCCTGGAGAACCTTCTCCCCCTCCATCTTCACTGACCTTGGTATCTGAAGAGTTGTTTTTCTCACATCTTCTCACTCTTTTGTCCCAGCTGATGTTTCACAAATGATTTTCCCCCTTTTTAACTGTTATCCCAAAGGTGCTACCACTGTTACTAATGGGCTCAGCCTTGGTTGGCTTTGGTCCATTTTGGAGTCAGCTGATATTGGCTTGTTCAGAAATGGGGGAAACTTCAAGCAGTTTCTTATAGAAACTACCCCTGTAGCCCCCAGCTGCCAAAACATCTCCATGCAAACCAAATAAAAATGGAAAATTCCCTGAGTTTTATGGTTAATGTTTTAGAGGTTCTGTATGCCATGCTGGTACATGCTGGTAGCCTGTGTTGCTTCAACTGCGTATGAGTCTGGCTGCAGATGTTTCTCCAGCAGGTCATTACTGATGAGGTTTGAGAATAAGCAGGCTGGCTATGGCCAGTTTAAACAGAAAGAAACAGAGACTTCACAGCCAAAAGAATGAGAATGGCCCAGGAGCATGAGAAAAAAAATAAGGCAATAGCAGAGCAAGGAACCCAGATAGATAAGAAAACTTGAAACAGAGGACTACAGAGACAAAGTAAGAACAGCAGAACCTGGCAAGAGCAGCTGTATCACCAAACCTCGACTGCCCACACACACACTGAATATATCCACCTTTGTCTCCTGACAACAAATATCTGGGAAACCTCACAGTATTGATGCCCTTTCTAGTCACTGCCCCATGTAGAGGTTACAAATAGTATCAGTCCTGAGTGTGGTAGGTCTTCTTGCAGGCTTCTGATTAGTGCTTCTGAGGGATTTGACTCTCAAAGAAAGCACAGCTTGGTTCCAGAAGAAAAGAGTTGTTCTCTTTCTTTCTGCCTCAACAACAGTGGGTTTTTTTAATGTTTTTAAAAGCTAATTATAATTGATACATGAGGAGTGTTGAGATTGCAAGGTCAATTACTCAGAAGTTAGAAAAATGTCAGAATTAAGGTTGCCTATACAGCCTTAATTAGTCTGTCTTACATCTAAGTATTACCATCTATAATTACATTAGCGCACGCAATTTTTTTCATAGCATTCTTTCCTCATTTGGTTTGCAGACTGCAAATCAGGTTTCATAATGAAAGAGACTGTTGATTGCAGGATACCAATGTAATTTTTTTCAGAAAATAAAGGTATACAGCTAATGAAGCAAGAGCTGAAAGAAAAAAGATATAATCATTGTGGTTGCTGTGAGCTTCCCAAAGAAACTGGATTTTGTCCGAGAGATCCTTTGTGGTGCTGGGCAATAAGTACTCATGCCAGTGTGGGCTTCTCTTCTGTACTTGGTTGTTCTAATCTTGGACTGGCGGTTATCAAAATGCAATGTGATCAAGCAGAGGCTGTTATCATAACACGTAAGTGTATGGTGTAAAATTTGGGTTACATCTGTAACCTTAGTTCTGGTATTTCCTAACTTTTGAGTACTCATCTAGATTCCTCTTTTTGAGTGCTTTTTGTTTGTGTTTCTTAGATGTTCAAGGTACCTGGGCTACTCATACCTTAATGTCAATCTTGATTTTTGTCTTCCTGACAAAAAAGTCTGGAATTGAATAATTTTTAATTATGACTATGCCTTTAACAATCAGAATGGATTCGATTCAGAGCTGTGAACAGCTGTGTCTAATTCCTACCTTAGCTTTCTTTCTTCTTTGTGGCTAATTTCTATATCCCCTTATCCTTCTTCCTTTCTGTAAATCTACACATTTATTGCCATAAAAATAATTAAGTTAATGTAAACTGTCTAAATTATCTGTTAGTTAAAATGAACTAATTAGCCATGAAAGGAACAAAGTTCCAGAAAACACAGTAGTGGCAATAAATCATACCTGACATGATGTTTATATAGTTGCTTTTGTCATATAATGGAGGAGAAGCTAGAGCAATGCATTACAGGCCCATTCCTCTTCATAATAAAATACTAATGCTTTTACCTGAACAAAGCAAGCAGATTGTTATTGGTGTCCTGCATCCTATCCCTCACCACTGGGGCATTTCTACTGAGAAGTATTGCTGAAGGCATGTTAAGTTGCTTTACCTAGTATCATTTTCCATGGTCCTCTCTTGCTCTGTTTTCTGTCTTTTTCAATGTGGTCCTTTAAGAAGTCATGCAACTTGTGATAAATGCATGAAAAACATGCTGTTTCTCATGGGCTCCTATAGCATCAACTATTTCCTACCTTGGATGTCCAGAACTGCCAGGAGAAAAATCTATCTGAATATCACCACTGAGGAGGTTTATTCTATAGTTTTCACCATAGAGAGAGTAATGAGTACTGAGTGCCTGAGCAAGGGCACAGGCACCAGTAATCTGCTTGGTCCAGCTCTCTTTTGGTAAGAAGCGTAGTGAATTTCCTGCAACTGACAAATGAACAATAGAGAAGATTTAGAATCTGGAGACAGAATAAAAAGTATCAGTGGTAATATCATAGTCTCTGTCCCTGACAATAAATAATACTTGGCTCCTCTACACTGCTTTCTATCTACAGAACTCAGGATGCTTTACGAAAAAAAAGGGGTTTTGACCATATTTTCTTTAGGGTTTTTTCCAATCTAGCTTTAAATGTTATTGTTCAAAAATATGCTATAATTCCAGCATGCTTGCAAAGCCCTAAGGCAGAGAGAAAATGAAGAAGCATTTATCCACATGTCACATAAAACTTAATGATGAAACCATGAGAGGATAAGGATCAAGGCACACTGCATGTAGTTTCCCTTTGATCATCACTCTTGCCATTTTAGTTCCACCTAGTCACCTGGAAACCCAGCTTAAACAGAAAAAATAGAATATATAGTGAAAATACAGTTTCGAGAACTTCGACATTGAATAACCTTTCCATTTACAGAAAACACCACTTCATTTATTAGATGAATTTTTAAAAATGAACAACTAATTTTCAAAAGAAACAGTTCTGTTTAATACCCTTATCAGTGATCTGGACGGGGGATCATGTGCACCCGCAGTAAGTTTTCAGACTACACCAACTTTTGCAGGAGTGTTGAATCTGCTTGAGGGAAGGAAGGCTCTACAGAGGAATCTGGACAATCTGGGTCAATGGACCGAGACCAAGTGAGACCATCCTTGGAGGTATTTAAAAGGCATGTAGATGTGGTGTTTAAGGACATCATTTGTGGTGGACTTGGTAGTGTTAGATTAAGGGTTGGATGTGATCTTAAAGGTCTTTTCCAACATAAGCTATTCTATGATTCTACATAGACTATGGTACTCAAAGTCATGCATTCAAATTCAAGGATTGGTCTCATCAACTGGACACATGGCAGAATAGTTTGGTTACCAACATACCACTTTCTTGTGCCATTGTGATGCATGAGAGTGTTTTGACTACTGCTTTAACTAGAGTTACATTCTGTTACATTTGATATGGAAATATTCAAGACCTGTCTGGATGCGTATCTGTGCAATATGAGCTAGGGAGCCTGCTTTGGCAGGGGGGTTGGACACAATGATCTCTCGAGGTCCCTTCCAACCCCTATGATTCTATGATTCTATGATTCTTTGATTCTATGATTTCTGTAGAACTAATGGCCAGGTTGACGTTCTTACTGATGGTGGATGTACGGAGTAGCTCTTGTGTGCAAGGATTTTGCTTATATTTATTGTAAATAACTTCTAATCTTCTAACTTGTTGGATTCTCCACATTTTTCATCTTTATCAAGGGCTTAAAATGTTGGCTAATCGCTTGGATCAAAGGCAAAAAAATAAGTATAGAATAGTTTACTAGTAAGTCAATTTTAAACAGGGAGATAATTTACAAAAAAGGTAAAAAAGAAGAAAAATATTACTGAAAGAATTATTTTTTTACATTACAAAATTGTTGATTTGTCCTTTACAACAATTTCAGTGAAGTTTCATTACTTTGAATTTCAACTTTAAAAAATATTTTCCCATAATTTTAGTATAAACAGCTTAGATAATTATAAAGGAAATAAAATATATTTTCCAGATAAAAATATTTCCACTTCACTCATACTGTACTATTATAATTATATTAAAACAGTTTAGATTAAATTTGAATGTTACTCTAAGATAAAAGTTTGACTGTTACTGATAATAAACAAGATTTTTCTCATAGGTATGTTAAGCATGAATTTTCCCTAGCAAAAAATGGACAAAATCTACTTGAGTATCAAAATTAAACCTGATTTATAAGTGATGGATTATGCTTTCCAAATCTGTATCTAAAAATATATATTTATTTTTCTGTTATACCGCAACAGTTCCACAACAAGCACCCTTGGTATCTAGAGATGGACTGCGTTAGTCGTATTTCAGCATATATCACCTTAAGCTATCCTTAGAGTATAAAAATTCATGTACTATATAAATCAGCTATTTCTTATGAAATATTAAAGCACAGCATGATATCAACATAGTGCAGTCAATTAAAAGCACAACATTATCAAATCAAATTCAACAGTCTGCATAATTTTTTAAAAAGATGAAAAGTGTTCATACCTGCATCAGAATTACTAGCTAAATTTTTGTACTAGTACTAACAGATTTTAGGTAATTTTTAGAAAATTTCCAACTCTGATGCTTCTTGAAAAGACATCAAAAGCCAAGACAAGAAAGGCAAAGGAGGAGGAATAGGTTGTATCCAACTGATTTCTGCTTAGTTTACCTTGTTTAGAAGGTCCTTCCTGTATCTTGATTTGAAATGGAGATTTGGGACTTCTCTCTCCCTAGAGTTGTTTTACCCATTATGCATAGAGAACCCTCCTCTTTTTATATATCCATATAGTTTAAAAAAAACCCCAAAACATTGTAGCTTGGTGGGTATTGCACCCTGTTGGCAAGTCAACGCTTCAATGAGGATGTACAGAATTATATAGTTACGTACAACTTTGTTGGAGAAGACTGCAAGTTTATTATTTACCTGAGCAAAATACATACCGCTTGGTGTTTGCGCTGTTTACTTCCATCAGGAACTTGAAGCTATGTCTTCTGAAACACAGGTGGATGTGCTGACTTACCTGTCATCTGTCGTGGAAGCAGCAGTACTGAAAAATATACTATTTGATTTTCAGTGTCCTGTGAATAGACCTTCCAGAAATGTGACTGACAAACAAAGAGTTTTAATTGTCATATAAGATTAGTTTGATGAAGCCCAATTAATGTTTGTTAATCTTGCTAGGCTCATCTCTGAACAGTCACTCTGAGCTTATTGAAGAAAGTCAGAGATTTAATTCAGCAGGAGTAGGGATCTGAGTTAACACTCTTTATCACTAAAATGAAAGTGTCTGTTTTCCAGTAGGGTTTCAGCTTGTTATCTTCTTTCCTTTTCACATGGCCTAGTAGAAGCGGGTGGTCTGGCATTAATAAAAACTGCCCTGGGGAAAAACCCAGAAGAATCACTTCTTTAAAAATGCCTCATTTTATCTACTTTACATATTCATTCTCCAAGATATTCTCAACACACATTGAGATCAATTCATTAGGATGTCTAATTCTTATTACCTACACAAATCACTCGTTTTATTAACATCAAACTTGCATTAGCAATTATTAGCCTATTACCATATTTATATCATTATTATAACTTAAACTTGCAGAAAATTTATTGTGCAAAACCAATTCTATAAAGAACTCAAATGTTGAAACTTGTTACAAATAGTAAGCCTCTGTTTTTCCTTTCTGCCAATAAAGTTACTTTTCATTATGAGTTACTTGCTGAGTATTAAGATCACTTCCTTTAATGCCATACCCATTTTTCAGTTTTCTTACAAAGTGAGAGCTTTGAACATCTCCTCCCACAGCACTCTTATTTGGAAGCTGGGGAAGTACTGGTTAGATCAACAAGCTGCTGAGTGTGTTGAAGATTGTCTGGCTTGCTGCTGTATTCAAAAGGAAGTGCACATCCATTTCCAGTGTGGCTTGCATCCAGTAATGAAGGTCTCAATTAACAACTCTAGGGACTGATAGTTGACAGAACTTCAAGTTCAACAGGCAGCAGTGCCAAGTTCTGCACCTGGAGTGTAATGATTCTGTGGCATAGGAATCTACTGGCTGAGTAATTGCCTTCCTGAAAGGTAGATGGGGGTTATGGAGATTCAACACCACACTAGGTATGAACCATCAGTGAACTTTCATTGCAAATAACAATATAGGTCTAATACAATGGGCTTTATTAGAAGTAACTTAGCTACCATATTAAGGCAATTTAGGATTTCCTGCTATCTGGCACTGCTGAGGTCACATCTGTTCTGCTGCACCCTCTGTTGGGTCCTCTTATTCAAAGAGATGTGGAAAACCTAGTAGAGTTCCAACAGACAGTCAAAACTGTAAGAAGCCTAGAGCATGTGAGAAATGAGGGGAGGCTAAAGATGCTGAGCTTCATTAATCTGGTGCAGAGGTGATTAAGAGGTGATCTAAAAGATGCCTGAAACTAATTGAACGGCAATTACAAAAATCATAGAATAGTTTTTGTTGGAATGGACTTTTAAAGATGATCTAGTCCAATCATCTGTGCAATAAGCAGTGACATCTTCAACTAGTTTAGGTTGCTTAGAACTCCATCCATGAAGATGAAGATTGAGGCAAAAAAATCATAGTGTACCTCAGCCTTCTCCATATCCTGGGTAATGAGGCCTCCTGTTTCGTTTCAGAAATGGCCTATATGTTGCCTAGTCTTCTTTTTATCACTGGTGTACCTATAGGAGCTTTACTTGTTGGGTTGTTAAGTGCCTCAGCCGCCTTCTTGTTGTAGTTACCAGTTTGCCAGTCTTGCTCATAGGGGATATGCTTTCTTCGATCTTCTTTTACTTGCTGGCATGCTTGTAGAAGCCCTTCTTATTATTCTTTGCACCCAGTGCAAAGTTCAGCTCCAGATGGTCCTTGGCCTTCCTGACCCCATCCTACACAACCAGGCAGCATGTCTATACTCTTCCCAGAATACTTGTTCTTGCTTCCATTGCCTGTGCATTTGTTCTTACCCTTTAGTTGGACCTGTTCAAAATCCCATCCAGCCTGGCTTTGAACACTTCCAGGGAGGGGGGATCCACAACTTCCCTGGGTAAGCTATGTCAGTGTCTCACCACCCTCATAGTGAAAAATTTCTTCCTTATATCTAGTCTAAATCTTCCAGTTTATAGCTATTACCTCTCACCTTGTCATTTCATGCCCTTGTAAAATATCCCTCCACAGCATTCCTATAGGCCCTCTTCAGGTACTGGAAGACCACTATAATGTTCCTCCGGAGCCTCCTCTTATCCAGGCTGAACAACCCCAACTCTCTCAGCCTGTTCTTGTAGGGGAGTTGCTCCAGCCCTCTGATCATTTTCATGGCACTCCTCTGGAAGAAGGGGCAAAGGTCACAAAATTAGTCTTGGTGATTCATGTTGGACATTCTGAAAAATGAGACCGGTAGGATAGCAGTGCAACATCAAACCAGGTTACTCAGAGATCTGGTGAAGTCTGCAAGCTTGGAGCTTTTCAACATCTATCTGGACAAAGCCATAATTGAACTTACCTAATGCTAGCCCAGCTCTGAAATGGAGGTTGGACCAAATGATACTCCAAAGGTACCTTCCACCCAATACTTCTGTGAGTCTATTTTAAACATCTACATAAGGATGAAATGAATCCCGGCACTGACTTCAATGACTTAGATGATTAAGGAAGTTGTGGTTGAATTCTTTAGTAACAGCTCATGATATCCTTAGAGATATCAGGGCTGAGATTCATCTTTCTAAATGTAACTGTCTATAGTTCGAGCTAG
Organism: Laterallus jamaicensis coturniculus; assembly: GCA_022605575.1. Taxonomy (NCBI): domain Eukaryota; kingdom Metazoa; phylum Chordata; class Aves; order Gruiformes; family Rallidae; genus Laterallus; species Laterallus jamaicensis. Next base: position 359,129 of record JAKCOX010000097.1, read on the forward strand.
TCACTCTCTACTCCCCTTTCAATTTTTAGATTACAATTCATCTCATCACAGATTAGTCAGCCAAAATAGGTCAAGTTAATTGCATGATAAATGTAATTATTTTTCCATTGACTATCAAGGAACCAAGTTTAAGTGAGGTATAGATGTCTACTTGTAGATATTCTCAATGGTTTGTATGAATCCTACAATGAATATTTAAATCATTCAGTTATGAAGGTAATTGTGTTGAGTCCATCTATCTTTATATTAGATATTGGAAGTGAAAGTACTATTTTCCTACTAAGCATCTAAATTAGAAGTGAATTTACTTTATTAAAAATGAAAAAAAAAATCAGTATGTATTGAATACTAGTTCTAAAACCAGTGCTTGTAACAGAGAGATTTTTACTAAGACAGATATAAAATTATTGACTGATCGTCATACAGTCACGTATGTGTTCTACTCTTATTAGTAAAGAGACTAATGACAATTAGATAGTGAGATGATATCCTTAGTACTTAGGTAAATTTCTACAATCACAATTTAACTTGTGCTATAAAGATTTAAAAGAGGCATTTATACTTTCAACAAGTAAATATAAACTGATAGCCTATATAATACACTGTTTTAGAAAGCCAGTAATTTTTCAGTGCCAGAATAAGAAACTGCATATAAATTGGTTACACTGAACTTTGATTTCTTGCAAGATGCCTCATTATTGAAATAAGAGAAAAACATGCAGTTTGAAGTGAAAGAAACACAAATAAAACATTTAAATAAAAAAATCCAGACAATGAGGATTTTTTTTTCACATTTCTTTTAGACTTGTAGCATTCGATTCTTTGATTTTCTGTTTTCATCAGTAAGTTTAGAACTTAGGAAAGCGAAGCATCAGTTAGTACCTTAACTTCTCATGTATTCTTACAATTAGTTCTATATGAAGTCATGTTTGTTTTGGTTTTGTTTTTTTTTAAGGTAACAGAATATGAAAAACATATGCTTTGAATTAACGACAGTCCAGGCACCAGATGTTTCCAATTTAAATATTTTTCAAGGTCATAAATTGAGTTCATAAGATTCTGGCCTAGTGAAGCAGGCTGCCACTTGATGTTATTTTTGACTCATCTGTGCAGATATTGTCCACTACATCCATACAAGATTGCAAATATTAACAATGCATGTTAGGATACCTGACAAAAAGTCTCCTCTGTCTTTTTTAGGTTCATTTTAGTTGTTCAGCTATAATGGAAATGATCATTTGGCAGCACAATCCTTAGGATACATATTTCCAGTTAAAATATCCCATTGGGATCAAGAAATAATTTGCAGCTTTTAATTAGGATGTCTTGCATGAAACGTTTTGCATAGTTAACTAATATAAATAAACCTTTATTGCATAAACTATGGAAATCAGAGTATTAATTTGACAAATGCATTATAAATAGTATTGTGAAGGAGACATTGAGAAAAGCAGAATAAGCAAACAAAAACTCCCAAAAAAAGAAGTCTTTAATTTTTCTTCTTTAAAAAAAAACAACAAAAAAACCCCAGAACAAAAAACCTCAAAAAACTCAAACCAAAACCAAACTTTTTGAAAGTTTTTCTATTGACAATCTCCAGTGTAGCTGGCAAGATGGCTATCCAAAACCCAGACTATTTAGATAACTGATATAATGAAATAGAGCCATTGACATCTAGGTCAGATATTAAATCATAGAACAGAATAATTTGAAACTCCTAAACATGCACTCCAGGGGCATCCCAGATCCATACTAGAGATAAACCTGACAGTGGCCTGTCATGGTTTAACCTCAGCCAGCTACTGAGCCCCACACAATGGGTTGCTCACTGCCCACAGGGGGGTTGAGGGATAAATGAACCCCAAGAAAGACAAGTGATACATGTGAAAACAATTGCTCATGACTAACCAACTGATTCAGAGCCTGTCCTGAGCAGTGGCCTCCCCTGCTAACCTCTTCCCTATTTTTATTGCTGAGCAGGACATCATATGGTATGAAAGATCCCTTTGGTCAGTTGGGATCAGCCTTCCCATCTGTGTCCCCTCCCAACTCTTTGTGCACCACCAGCCTGCTCGCTGGTGGAGTGGTGTGAAGAGCAGAAAAAGCCTGGGATCTGTGTAAGCATTGCTCAGCATTAACAAAAACATTTTTACATGACAAAAAATTCTCTGTATTTTCAATGCTGGTTTCAGCACAAATCCAAACCACAGCCCTGTACTAACTACTATGAGGAAAATTAACTCTACTTGGTTACGGCCATGTCTATATTCTACATTTATGGTTTCATTTCAAGTGAAAGGAACTCTGGATAATAGCAGAATGAATGAAACTCAATATGCTCCAGTCTGGATAGCTGGGGATCAGAAATTCCGGGTACTGTTCATGAGATACTTCCAGAGCTGGTAGCACATTACTGAAAATATCTTCTTCAGTGGTCAAGAGCTCTCTTGTATTACCTTCAAACTGTCTGTGGATGTGTAAATTGTGTATTCTGAGTCATATTTCCATTTGTAGCTGAAATTATTTAATGTGCTTTCATGGCATAAGTACTTCTATTCAATACCTTCTGTATGTAGCACGTTCAGTACATGAATCTTCCTTTGTGGTACAAATTCCATTCTCACTTTCACATTTGTACTAATTTGGAAACATTCCAGCTAAATCAGTGTTGCAATTTCTGCGTTATAGCACTGTAACATATCCCAGTTTGACTTTTTATATCCTTGTAAATCAAACCTTCAGAATTTCATAAAGAAGAAAGAACATTCCAGATTGGGCCTGTGTCTTTAATCTGTGTCTCTTCAAGGGACACGTTTGGCCCATGTACTTAAAGCACAGGAATTAAATGGAGGACAGAGTCATTGATGTCATTTATTTAGATGGACAAAATAGTGTTTTGTCTCCAAGGTGTGTCTGTGTGTAAGAATAGATGCAGAAAATACATGCATACATACGCCTTCATACATATATTAGCCATCTTGTTAGAACCCCCCTTTCCCCATAGGGCATGAGGAAAGGAAATGATCCCTGGGTGGGCTTGAACCAGCAACCTTTTGGTTAACAGCCAGACGCGCTGACCAATTGCACCACAGAGACTGCCAGATATGCTTTTTCTGGTATTTCTATCTTTTCAACAGTTCTATTGAGAATGGTATACGTGTCAGTGTATATATCTATATGCATATATACATATGTACATGCACATACATACACATGTACATACATATTTATGTTCTTTATAAACATGAATATATGGCCTGTACAGGTGTGTGTGTCTGTACAGTACTGAAGATTGTTTGCTTTAGTTGAATTACTTAATCTGGTTAGTCCTGGAAATTAATTATCTCAAGAGTAAAATGAATACCGATGCATATGAAGGTGAGGGTACAGGAAATGCTATCAGATTAGTTAATTGTTGGAAGACCAACTCAGATCTTAGAATCATAGAATCGTCAAGGTTGGAAACAACCTTCAAGATATCAAGTCCAACTGTTAGACCTTCACAACTGTAACCACTAACCATCTCCCAAAGCCCCTTGTCTACCTTTTTCATAGAAAACTCCCAGGAACAGAGACTCCACCAGCACCCTGGGCAGCCTGTTCCAATGCTTCATTACTCATTCAGGGAAGAAATTTTTCCTAATGTCCAATCTGAATCTCCCCTTGCACAACTTGAAAACATTTTCTCTTGTCTTATCACTAGTCACTAGAGAGAAGAGGCCAACACCCACCTCACTACAACCTCCTTTCAGGTAGCTGTAGAGAGAAATAACGTCTCCCCTCAGCCTCCTCTTCTCCAGGCTGAACAGCTCCAGCTCCTTCAGCCTTTCCTCATCAAACCTGTTCTTCAGAGCCTAGTAGCCCTTCTCTGCACCCTGTCCAGCACCTTGATATCCTTCCTATACACAATACTCAAGGTGCAGCGTCACCAGGGCTGAGTACAGGGGTGAGATCACCTCCCTGGAATTGCTGATCATGCTGTTCCAGATACGGGCAAGGATGCTATTAGCCTTCTTGGCCACCTGGGCACACTGCTAGCTCATGCTCAGCCAGCTGTTAAACAATAACCCAGGTCCCTCTTTGCAGGGCTGCTCTCCAACTACTCTCTACGACTGTAGAGCTGCCAGGGATTGTGGCTGAAGTGTAGGACCCTTCACTTGGCCTTGTTGAAACTCCTACCATTGACTTTGGCCTATTGCTTGAGCTTGTTCAGGTCCTTTTGCAGAGCCTCCCTACCCTTAAGCAGATTGATACTTCCACCCATCTCAGTGCTGTCTGAAAACTTACTAACAGTGCATTCTATCCTCTCATCCAGATCATCAATAAAGATGTTAAACAGGAACAGCCCCAGCACTGAGCCCCAGGGAGCATCACTTGCAACCAGCCACCAAGCCAACTGGATTCAACTCCATGTGACACAACTCTTTGGACCCAGCCGTCCAACCAGTTTCTTACCCAGCAAAGCACATGTGCATCTAATCCACAAGTAGCCAGCTTTTCTAGGAGAATGCTGTGGGAAACTGTTTCAAAGGCCTTGCTAAAGTCAAGGTAGACAAAATCCTCAGTCCTTTCCTCATCCAATAAGCAGGTCACACTGTTACAGTAGGAGATTAGGTTAGTAATCTTCTGATGCAATGGTCAGTTCTGGCATCTAAAGTTGGGACATTCTTCATGTTCTGTTTCATTTGTCAACCACCTCCACCTAAACTTAGTTTGCTTCATGTTTTTGTCCATACTTAACTGCATTTCAGGGCATGTTAATTACAGATATAGGGACTCTCAAGTACAGTTGTTTAGCTGTATGCAGCTGAAGGATGATTAGATATCAGAAAAAGAAATGGGGAATAGAAGTCAGTCCACTTAATCCTACAGCACAGTCCTGTAACACAGATGAGCATTTTCTATTTTAAGAGGGTCTGCCTACAGATAGAAAACTATTTTCTTGGGAAAAGGTCATTGTGTTTGATATATTTTGAGTGGTGAATTGAAGAAGCTTAGAGTATCAATGCAACTGTCACAGTAAACTTCTTGCCCCTGAAAGACAGACATAAAATATCTTGTCATCGATTGGTAGAAAATGAGAGAAAGCTATACACTGGGTTACCTGAACTTCTAACAAAGATAATTTTCTATCTATATAATTACTTACAATGTAGTTAATATAATTACAATTGAATTCTAGCCATACATAACCATTTTGGAAGATGCTGGCAGAGCAAAATACCCTCTTTATAGATTATCCTTGTTTAGTTTTGTGTGCCTAATTTATATATTAGATGTTTGCAAATGTCTAACAAATATTTTATAATTCTAGACATATAGGATCAGTTCCAAATCACAAAACTTTTGACATCAGAGGATCTGTCTCATTTAATTAGCATTATGAATTCATAACTATTAAATAATATTTTGATATACTTTTTTCTTTTTTTTTTAAATCCTGTGTAGATTAGAAGTAATCTCACTGAAGTAAAATATCTCAATTCACACCTGGTTTACACTATGACAGTGAATTTCCACTTATTAATATAATTAGGGATGCATGTTTGGTAGACCTGAACCTCTGTTAGACTTTCATTGTGTCAAGCTTCCAAAAAAGGGAATTTTTATATATAATGAAGCTGTTATCATGGAACATAATATTAATGCTGTGACATTTCGTAGTGCTTGATGTGTTAGGCTAGGATATTTTCGTTCAGGACTTATATATCTTGGCCAATTGAAGAAGATCTGTAGTAGATGTTATTTGTTACACTGCTATTGTTTTTAAGAAGCAACTGCCAATGCCTAAATGAATAGTGATGGTGCACTTGGAGCTTCTCTGTCGTAGGATGTGAAGGTTTATAGACAAGTTTATAGAATGTCAAGTCATATTATCTGCTACATGGGGATATGACCTGACAAGCAGAAATCAAAGCTTCAAAGTGTCCTTCTGATACACTGGAGACCAAGAGCCACTGACCTACCTTTTAGTGATATAAATTTGTCTGTAGCGATATAAAAATAGCTTCAACCTTGGATAAAAAAAGATTAAAGCTTGAAAGGTCAAGAAATTTACAATAATTCTTGAATAGAGGACCATAGACATAAGATGCAATGCCTTTCAATTCTTTTTGTTTATTCTGTTGGACTGAAAAATAACTGTACTTCAGTGAGTTGATTGGAGGAACATCATTGTAGCAGTGAGTTGGGGCTTGTTTTGAAAAGAAAATGGCAACATTAAACTTCTGTTTAGAGTATCTACAGGTCTTTCAGTCTCACCTCTGTGTCTGGCATGTTCATAGAGGAGATCCTCCTGGAAACTATGCTCAGGCACATGGAAAATAAGGAGGTGATTGGTGACAGTCAACAAGGCTTCACTAAGGGAAAATAATGCCTGACATTTTTGGTGGCCTTCTATGACGTAGCTATAGAGTTGCTGAATAAGGGAAGGTGGTATTGTCCACTCAGGCACAGTCCTGCCCACTGTCATGTAGCAATTAATCCAATGCCTTTTCACTAATATGCATTTTGTACCCACTGTGTCACCTGATGGAGTTAAATTTGGGCTGTATGTCAATTTATATCATCCACAGTCCAAAGATGGTTTACCTCCTCAATTTGATTACATTGAGAATTGCTAGGCTTTCACCTTGTTTAGAGTTGATATTGCTGTAGCCTTTTAACTTTATGGCCAGATTCCATAGTTTCTATTGAATACCAAAGTCCTCTGCCCATTTGCTGGGCCTAGGGTTAACTGAAGGACAAAGTGTGAGGGGGCTTGGACCCTTTTGACCTTTTGAGGACCCTCCGAGGATGGCAATGGGCATGTGTCCCACCACCAGGTGGAAGCTGTGGCTATACCAAGGACTTACTGACTATGTAATGAGATAACACTGTAAAAAGACAAGACCAGCAAAGATGGAGAGGAACATTCCCCTGCCAGACCCGAAGATATCGGACTGATGGGACACCACAGATTGGTTTTTAGTAGTTATTATAATCTCTTTCTCCCTCTTTGTCTTTTCCACTCTTTTCCTTATTTCCTCCCCCCTTCTCTTGCATGCTTGTTGTGCACCAAATAAAGTGACTTAACACTTGACTCTGTTTTGAGTCTTAATACTATTCTCAAGAAACGCAAAGACCTGTTCATGACAAAACACCTAATTGAACTTTTATGACTCAGGAGTTAAGCCCAGCTGCCCCCAGCCACCCAGAGCAATATGAGGTCAGTTGGAAAACAAGGGGGTTGACATCTGCCAAAATGTTCTATCTAGTTGTGGATCATGACACCGATGTCCTGTCATGTTAGCTGTATAGTTTTCACCTGTGCATTCAAAAGTAGAGTTTTGTCCACACCAATGCTGAACCTTGGTAGTATTTCAGGCATGTAAAGGACTGCTGTCAACAGCAACATTTTCCAGGAAAGTGAAATTTGGCAGCTAAGCAGTCCTGGTTGCTTCTTCACTTGTTCCACCACAGAATCCATGATGTAGCCATGTTTGTGTTATTCATGCCACATTTAATGTAGGAAGTCTTTCACATGCTGTACCTCATACTTCTACCACTAAGCTCCCTGTTAAGAGACTCTACAGAAGGAATAAGAGACCCAGATCTATTTCTTCCTTTGTCTGAAGGAATTAGAGTTAATCTCCAGGCTGATATCCTTTTTGGCACTTTTCTTTGAAGTTTCCTACTTACAATATAATAGAATCGGCACATAACTGGTATTTTAAGGGATTTTACTTAAAAAGCATTTGGGTCAATATGCTGTATTTTATTAGAGTTGGTTTTTATCTTTGTTTTTAATTGCAGGCAGCAAATTTCACTAAAAAATACCCTGAAGTACCTATGATACGCAATTGTTCTCTCTGTCTTTTTTGTGTGTAAAATAAAAAAGCAGCAGTGCTAAGTCAGAGCAGAGGCTGACCTTTGGTGGTGGCCAGTAGCAGATGTTCAGGGAAAAAGTATATGAACTGGGTATACGCAGAGTGGTACTTCCCTTGCTTATGTTCTTCCAAGCTTCTGGTAATCTCTGGTCCAGGGACCTCCTGAACTAGAGCCAGAGGCTGTAATCGGACCACCATGTTTAGTAGTCCTTGGTGGAGCTTTCCTTCATTAGCTTGCTTAATCAACTTTTGAATCCATTTATACTCTTGGCATCCAAAACATACTGTAGCCACAGGTTCAACAATTCATTTACATATTGAATGGCAATGGTATTTCCTTTGAGTATTTCGAGAAAAATTTTCTTTGTAATTCCATTTGACGTTCTCTCATTTCTGTGTTATCAAAACCAAAATACTATTACCCATTCCATATTATTCATGTTTTACAGATCTCTATTATATCCCAGTCATCTATTGTCTTAGCTTAAGAGTCTCAATCAGTTTAATATTTTTGTAGAGAAGCCTTATATGTCTTTCAATCTTCTAGTGTCACTTTGTTCCTCTTCATATGAGGTGACCAGAACCTCGTGAGTTTTTCAAAATGTGAGTACAACAATGATTTGCATATATTCATAAAGATACACAGTTTTCAGTTGTTTCTGTTCTGCTCTCTATTCCTCACTCAACACTTCTTGATGCTTTTTTTTCTCCACAGCTAATATTAAACTGACCTGGGGTATTTTTGTCCCCTTTGTAACAGTGGGGAGGTTTATTCTGGCCTGGCCAGAACCAGGACCTAGATTCACACTATCAGAAAATTATTAATGATAATTCAAGTGTGGGGTTTTTTGTGGTTTTGTTTTTTTTCTGATGAAAAAAAAGCCTATATGAATTTCAGTGCATAGAAATTTTAATGTAGAGTTAAATTAATTTATCTTAATTAAAATTATAAAATAAATATAGAATATTAAGATAAGATAAACTGAAATAAGCTTAACATTAACTAAAAATATGCTAATTTTTAAAGAACTCAAGTAAGACAAACTATGGTTTTCTAGAAATCAAACGTATTTTTTTGTTTATGCTACTCAAAATATGCTCACAGTATTGTAGAGGTCCAAGAAAAGATCAGCTCCCTTTTAGTACATGTCCCAAAAATTCCAGTAAAATGTGCTGATTAAGATAAAGGAAATTAAATAGTTTTGCATTATTTTGCAGACAGGATAGTGAGTGAGTTTACTGGGCCATACAAAAAAGTATGATTTTTTAGGGACCGCCTTTGAATCATTTGAATGTCTTAGCTACTGTTACATACAGAGGACCATCCAATCTTGTTTAAAATTCTAAACAGAACCATGCCGTTCTTATCTGTTTGCTTAGTCAGAAATATTTGTATCTTATTACAGGGAATATCCAAAACTAATTTGCAAGAATTTTGAGTTTTGCTCTCTTCTGAATTGTTAAATTTCATTAATGATTTTCCCTGATTTGTCTGTTACAGGAATTTCTTCTGCATTGTTTCTCACTGAGAAAACAGTGGTAGAGAATGTGAAAGAGTGGTGCTTCTTCAGGTGTTTCCCACCGTATGCATATTTTCTGGATTGCTGATATAATGCACTGTAGCTATTGTATTTGCTTCTCACTCATGAGAAACCACACCACTGCTTTAGCAGCACCTATGGTGGGATCACCACCAAGAAGTTACTTTCTTGAAAGTGTCTGGACCAGAAATGAAGACAAATATACCCAACTACAACCCAAGAAAAATGTTTTTGTGGTTGAAGTGCCCATGTAAAGAATCTGGAGCCAAATCACTAGTGTTGTGAAACGTTCTATAGCACCCATAATGGCTACAAATGTCATAGGAAACTAGTTTTGTAGATTTTTCTCTAAAGAAAAAACAGCTAAATCACCTTTAGTACTCTGTCCCATGGCACCTGGATGGGGACACTGGGTTATTTCTGACTCATGGTGCAAGAATACTACTCACTAAATTTCTAACCCTATTTTCTGTGTTGCTGATATACCTTTGAAGGAGACATTTCTGACCTGGTCATAATAGCTGCAAAGGTCACAGACCAGAGCAGGAATTCTATGGAGTTCATTAGGAACTGCATGGAGGCTTTGTGGAAAGATTTGCCCCACTGGATATTTTGCTTGCTGTGAAATTGAGCCTACCATTCTCTTTGTTTGTCACTTCTGCCTTTCTCTAGCAATACTGGAAAAGTGCCAGTTCTGTGAGAGTTTGCTTTCCTTTTCTTGACTGACGTACATACTCAGTTTGAAGTGCAAATAGCTCAAAAGGTGATTTTAGAATCAATATAAGTAAAACTGACACTTCTCTGATGGGGTGTTCTTTGTTATTGTTCTAGGTAGAAATACAGTGGACAGGCTTGGAATATGGTGTGACATACCATGAATCACATATTCTGTGCTGTTATTTTCCTTGCTTGATTTATTGAATTGCTAAGATTAAGATATAGATGTTCTATGTAATATGCTACTCTCTCTATATATGGATGCAAAAACATGACTTCTAATAAATCCATTCATAGTTCACCTTTGACTTTTAGGCTAGGTGCCCTCTTCCAATAATTCATCTCATTGGACTTACTCTACTTTTATAAAGCTATGAAAAGCCACCATCCCTCAGAAAGAGAAAACAGCTTAATATCTCTTTTTTTTTTCTTCTCTCATGTATATAGAATTGCCTGCTGTATAAAGCACCCCACTCAAGGTTTATGGTTAAAAAAATTCAGAATATTAATAGTTTGTCATGGTATAAAAACACAATGATTTTTAAGTAACATAAAATCTCATGGAAGTCCTACTTTCAGGCAGAAAACACTGAATATTATGGCAAGACTTTTTTTGGCATGTTAAAGACAAAGGTAGATTAAGGGCATTCTGCTTAACCTTGAAACTGGCAGAATAAGATCCAAATTTAGTCTGAAACTCAAATCTGTGTAACTGCCAAGCAGAAGCCAATGAACCCCATCTCTCAGTGGGACTGTGCTCGGCATCATACTGCATGTGGGTACACATATCAGAACAAGGTGCATAGCAAGTCCATGACTGTTTGCCTTTCCATGTGAAATGTAAATGTGCTCTTAAAGGATCAAGTAACACAGAAAAAACATAGAATACGAGATAGAGCAAGGGAAATAAAAGATTAATTACTGGTAATGAGAATAGAACGATCAAAAAAGGAAAAGGCATTGCTATAAAAGGTGAATTTGAAAGTGTGAAATAAAAAAGGAGAAAACTGCTTTTTGCAGTCATTTCTGTAAGTGATACAGAAACTCTGGGTTCACAATAATCAAATGGGGGTTCTGAGGAAGATGATAGAATCAAAAAGGGAATCTGTGTAATATTCTTAACAAAACCTACCAAATATGGGTGGTTTTATTTTACAATTTATTGCAACTTAACTGCCAATTCACAGGTTGTTGGTCACTTGAATGTTACAGAGCTGCCATGTTTATTTCTATAAAAACAAGCAGGCTTCCACAGGAAGCTGCTAAGATTATTCAGACTTCACATGGCAAGAAGGAATCAACAGTTTTTTGAAGATTTTCTTTGGCAGGTTATAAGTATTTCATTGATATTTATAACCATTTTTTAATTAATTAGATAGGAAGACTATCTAAAATAACTTTGCTTCTATTTTGCAGTATTTCATGCTTTCATCTCTACCCAAGGATTTCTCCTCTGTCACTCTCATGTTAATACAAAACCAAGATGAGTCAGTTTTGCTGGCCAACTATAAAAAAAGCCCAACACCCTATGCAATGGATTCCTTCTCTGTGCTTAGCAAACCTTCTTGATGGGATCAAATGCTCTGTAGGCATCATTATCCCCTCAAATAACAAACAATTTCTAAAATAAATAGTATCCCAATTTTCCTATAAATCCAAGTTATATGAACAATCACAAAGTTGATGAAACGGAACAGGGTTGAGACATACAGTATTGGATATCTAGTGCTATCCAATAATAGCCAAAGAAAAAGCCTACAACCCTATACAGGAGATATGCTCCTGAACAGATGGGCAAAAGTTCACTGATTAATTTTGTACAAGTTAACAGAAAGAGAATTCAGAATAAGTAGCTACACATGCAAATATAACCATATTTATTCACAGCCATATTATGTATCTGTAGAGTTCATCAGGCTAATAAATAGCATGATGAGCTAGCTATTTATTGTGAATCACTGATGGAATTTACTTCTTGTTTTCCTAGTGTGAATTACCAGTAGTCACATCACAGCTTCCATGTTTTTTGTTATTCAAAATAATTCACTGAATGTCTTGAACAAATAATATTTCAGTGTATATTTAAATATTTGTGAATATTCATATATTTGGTGGTTCTAGCTTATTAAGAAATTCACATTTCATCTGTTATGTTGGCATGTTTAGACACATTGTCTACACACTGTCTAAAACTGACAATTGTTACAGTTGGATTTTGGGGGCAAATATTTGCATCAGAACACAAAAAAATATCCTGTGCATTCTTTTTCTGAAATAACATAGTCAAAATGCTCTGGATACTATCTTCAGAATATGTCTTTGAATAATTTTCTTTTTCTTGCCAGATTATTTACAGAAAATGAATAGAAGTTGAGCAAGCAAAAACTGTATGGAAATACTTTCCTACTGAATATTTCCTCCTATTTCCCTGTGATAGCAGCCTTATTCAGAGATTGTCAATACATGCAGTGATTGTGGATGGATTGTTTTGTGGTCATTATTAACATATGTAGGTAAAAAAATAAAGTCAACAATCAAACTTCACTTTCAAATTCATTATTTCTCCAGGAAAAGCTACTCTTTGAATTTCTTAAATTTACCATTTCATACTTTTATTTGATGTTTCTATCCATCCACTCTATCAATGGCTTGTTTAGGATCTACTTGCAAAGGATTGTAGAATCCACTCTTGAATTAACCTCTTAAAGACTGCTGTATTTACCCTTAAGTTATCACTGATCGCTCTTTTGTGATTATAGACTTTACTGATGTGGCAGAATAAAGATAAGACTCAGAAAGTATGTGTTTATTTTAAGAGTTATCATCACACTTTGACCAGGGAATACAAGACCTCATAGGCTTTATTTCTACACTGATTAATACATGGTAGAATAGGTGTGGCAATGTAGATATGATTAGATTATAATTGGTGTTTTATCAGGGGATAAAATTGCACAAAGTGTCACTCTTGAAGGCATATCCCAGGTACTGGTGTCTAATAAGCTTAAAGGTAGTGATATAGGTAGATGGTCAATAATAACATGAAGAGGAAATTAATTTTGTCTATATTAACATGATTTTTAACACAGATAACTGTAAATAAAAACTGTGAATAGAAAGTATAAATAACACATTTTTTCAATTGTTTTTAGGAAGAACTGGTTCTGAAAGGGATTGATTTTGTGTGGATAACTAGCTGTGTCTAAGCTGCGGTATTTGCCATAGCTAAGAGGCATATCCTTTCCTTATATAAGATAGAAAATATAATGGAGTAGGAAGATTACTTGGCCTCTATAAATCATAATATTTTTAGTGGAAAACTGTATCTGTTTCCAGTGTCCCTGGTTTGTAGCATATATACAAACAAGCTGGAAAGGATACTGAGAAACACTTTATGGTTTGTCTGTGATTTGCAGAATCTATAAGGTAAGAACAGCCTAGTGATGCAGAACTTGTTTAACATACAGGATAATGAAAGGCTACTTAGCCTATGGACAAAACTATGTAGCATCTTGGCATTTCAGTTTATTATGGATGAATTGCGGAAAATACAGTGTGGGTAAATTTGCTTATCAAAGTAAGCAAAGAGTACTTATCCTTTTCAACTACAAAAGACTCTCAATAGAAGCTTTGTTTGTAAGAGTTTCAAATTGAAAAGTAAAGACTATTTTATAGTAAAAATGGTATTTTCCATTTTTTGTTGGTTATCAAAGTTAAGGCCAAATTCTGAATGGTTGGAACCAAAAGGAAATTAGAGTACTCAATAAAAAAATTGTTGTTCAAAAATTTTGTTCTGATTTATCCATAGACATAATTCAAAGAACATCTCAATAACAGGTTTTCATATAATTTAGAGAAAAAATGGCTAATGATATCTGACACATGGGAAATGTAACTAGGTAAATTCAAACCAGAAAAACAACCTTCCCTTTCCTCTTTCTCCTCTCCAATTCTCTCCTCAACACTGGAATAAAGGTTTAAGAAAATCAAGAGTTTGATTGCTGAGAATATTTGACCATTTGCACTGTACAGTGAATTTCACTGTACACAGTTTATTTCACTGTGGTGAAATAAAAAGTTTTAAGTGAGTTCTTTTTATCCTGAACTGTTAATAATACATGACAGATTTTGGATAGCAATGTTATAATACAGTATCCTGTACCAAAAAATAAAGACGATACAATTTGTAAAAAGTTTATGCTGGTCTATTTTCAAAGAAAATCAAAAGAAAAAATACTTTCATTATAGATTCAACAGCAGATTACCCTGAAATAAACGGTCTATAATTCTTACATTGAACAAAGCCAAATAAAACTTTAGTATATAAGTTTTTGCTATCAGAAATGTCAGTTTTACAGAAATATTTTCTGAGAAAGATAATTTTAAAATTATCTTACATTTTGTCAGTTATGAAAATAAGAATAAACCCTGTATCAATTCAAAATATTGATCTAAAAAAATCACTGTTCATTTTAACCATTTTCAAAATAGCAACATGTTCAGAAGAAAACTCACTAAATTTTCTAGTTTGTAACCTCAAAGTATCACAGTATTTTTCAGTTCATAATGCTTTCTGAATTCCCAATTTGAGCTGAAATAAAAATAAAAAAAGAAGAGAATATCCAACAATAAAAAATATACATATTTGTAGAAAAATTACTTATTTCCTGGTGAAGAAATTAATTTAAGATATAGATTTAAAAAAAAAAAAGCCTCATGAACTCCATTACAATCCAGGTGGCCAAAAATTAATTTTCAATGTTCATGAAGCCATTAATTCCTCATTCCTTTTTATATCAAAAGCAATGGCAATTTTATACTAATGACAATCTGTTCTGATTAATCATGCCTAAGTTTTTATGACACAACATAAAAGCTCGTCTGGTCACATTTTGCAACTTTCTCTCATAAATATACTTTTCTTCCTACTTTCCAGAATCTTACTGGCAGATGTCTTTTTTTTACCTGGGAGGGGGGGAAGAAAAATAAAAGAGAACAAAAAAAACCCAGCACAACTGTCAAGTGGCACTCCAGCTGTCATTAACATAACTACATGTGGCAGATTATTGTGTAGGTGGTAATAAGCATGTGACATAATTAAGTCCCATTTTTTAGAAGGGGCAATATCTACACGAGTAAGTAGTGTACTGGAGTAAGAGCAGCTCAAAAGTTTTCCAGGGACTCAGTACTGACTCAACTGTATTTCAGCATTGTGTACTAAACTCCTGGCAATTACTGGAGTTAGGTGTAATAGCAGAGTTAATGTTCTAGGTTAGTCTTTTTAGAAATAAATCTGATTTATTTGCTCAAAAACCACTTGAAGATATAAATCAAAATATTATAAATGGACACCTAAATGATTTCCTGCAAATGAACTCTACTAGTCTGACCAAAAATTCCAAAATAGATGCACCCTGAAACATTTTATTTTTTCTCCCTTCTCTTTTCCCTTTTTAGCAACAAATTGGGAGTTTGGATCAGAGATCCGTTTTACAGACCTAACTTCAGAATTCTTTCCTTTAAGAAATAAGCAAACAGTACAATCCGCTGCAACAACTTCCACTTGTTACACTTCCAAAACATTAGACCTTAGAAGAACACACCTTTCTCCTCTTCTGATATACTGACTCTGGCAGTGCTCATGATGAAAATAGGAGAGTGGCTTTCATGCAATTTCTGCTGCAGAATGAAATGTTGAAAGGATCAGGGCGATTCACTGCATGTTCTGCGATTTCACAGTTCTTCCAGAAACTGATGGGCATTTCCCTATGAAATGTCAATTAGAGATTACTAATGTATGTCCATTTTTTGTTTCATATTAAGAGTTTATTCTAATAAGAAGTATTAAAAGCTGAGAGTGATCACTGCAGAGTTGCCCCTTATAATTCAGGTCAAAGCGATAGATTGTCAGAAGTTAAATACTTTAACCCCCCATCCCCTATTCCACATATACCAAAATGAAACAAAATCATTTAAAAAAACCCCAAACAAACAGAAAAAAAGAGGCACAAACCAAGATCACCTCAAGCTTAGGATGAACTATTGCAATTCCTTACATGATTATGGGATGAACTTTTTACATATTCCTGAGATTTGAACCTCTTCTTTTAGAACAAAGTTGTTGTTTTGATTCCAAATTTGGCTTTAGTAATTCTCCCTCCTTCCTAAAAATCTTCTCTGGCTTTCTACTCTGTGGTCCTATCTTTATCAAAGAGATGGCTGAAGCCATTGTGGTGCCTACAGCCAAGAGTATTTTTGCATTTGCTTTAAACCAGACCTCTGCTATCTATGGCCTATGCACTATATCATTCACATGACTTCTGCCCTTCTCCTTAGTCTAGATCTTCAGTTTATGTCCAAATCATTGTCTACGTTCTTTTGACTGTATTGACCAGCTCTCCACTGATGGAAATGAGAGCTTAGATGTTTGGTGCACATGATGACACCTATATATGAATACCTAAACACGGCTGTCTAATCTTGACCTGAATGCTACTTCATGTATCTGTAAGTTACAATCTATACATCTTAAAGGCATCAAACTTAAACACCTAGAGAAAATGAAACAAGCACATAAACAAAAATGTGGCACAGTACACAGGAGATCATATTAACAATGGTAATTTAGCAACGTACCTTACTTAACTGCTTAAATGGCAAATCCATAATAAGGTTTAACTGGAATTTTAACTACAAGACAACATTAAGTCAGGTTACTGCTAGTTGTTCACTAGAGCTGATGATTTTGGTTTATTATCAAAATTATGAATGTAATGTAGTTTCAAAGGACCTGTTTTGAGAGGTTCCCAGATGGTGTATTTCTCCATGTAGTAAAAGAAACCATATGCTTTCAGTCTACATTACTTTCTGCTTTAAATGAAAAAAATAATAAAAGATTATAACATAATAAAAGGGAAAGATCTTTACCTTCATCAGGTTCTGTGCAATACAGAGATGCACATCAGTCATGGAGGAATCACCACATTCTCCTCAAAAGACAAGTACCAGTAAAATTAAGCGTCCTCATTTCACAACTGTTGACAGTTTCCCACTGTTGAGTGATTTAGGGCACAAATACCCACAGAAGTGATTAGAGGTTATGTGGATATTTTTGACAGGACAATTGGGGTCCATTCTCAGTTCTCAGACCAGGGGACATGAATTGGCTTGCATCTTCTTTGCTTAGGATTAACCTGCTTAGACCAGAGAGGTGAAGGAGTCCAGATAAAGTGACGGAACAAGATGATGTTTTAGTATAATGGACAATCAGGTCCCGATTTTACTCCATGAAGCTCTTTTCTTCATAGATTTAGATTTTATGACCTCTTTTTGCTGCTCAACTGGTACTTAAGGAACAGGACAATGAATGAGAATATGGTCCATTATGGTCTTTAAAGGGCTTGGGTTGCGGTTTTCTTTTGACATAGTGAAATTCATCAGTGTGAGATTCCCAAGAAAGCTCTGAATGAGATACCAAGTCTCTGCAGAGGTATTAGTTTGAGGAGTATAGTAATTTTAGAGCAGTGATTTGTCCATTCTAATTATCCCTGCTTAGGCAAACTGATCCAGTAATTCCGTTATACTTCTAATAGTGATATTTTGTTCAAATTACTCCATACAGATTCCACTGCTGATAATATTTTACTAAAATGTATGTTATGTAGAGACCTCCTCTCAGTAGGTTATAGTAAATCTAAAAGCAAAAATGGAGATTTTCCATGTGAAGTAAAATATTTTGCACATGGGCATCAAAGAAAGCACCGTTTTAAGCCCCAATTAGCACAAAATTTCACAGAAATGTGAGCATACTTTGCATCCTGCAGAGAGATAAAACTCAGCTCAGTTCCAATTATAGAGTACAATGATCAGTATCTTTGCAACACAGTACACATTTAATGATTATTGGATAACACTGTCACTAGGAAATGTTTACCCAGTACAGACCACACAGCAGACCAAAAAAACCTATAAAACTTAGAACTCATAAAACAAGCAATGATTTAATCAATACTATTTTATGATATTTTTTACCATATTAAGAGTTAGGACCATGTATAGGAGTCTATCTTAGGGACCAGATCCATTATTGTCACATCCTAGTCCAAAAGAGAGGAACAAGTAACTCAGATTCCCTGATTTCCTTTGTTGGAAGTTAAGTGAGACAACACTTAAGATCCATAGGTAAACAAAGACTTTATGTTATGGCTAGGCTCATTGGTAGATAACAGAAAGGTTTATAACTTAAAAGAGTGGTAAAGGGAGAAATGAAAAGAGAAAGGACAGAGAAAAGCGAGGGAAGAAAGAGAGAACCCAAGAAATGAAGAAATTGAGAACGAGATCATTCACCAGTTCAGGATTCAGCATTGATTCAGCCATGGGTGGGGGATCTCTGGTTTGCAGGAGTGCTTCTATTCAGATTTTCTTCCCCTTTTTGTGCTTACCATATAAGTGCAGCCTGTCCAGGGGAGTTTGCTTTAAGGTTTCACCTCTCCCAGGTCATGTGTAGCATGATTTGGGTAGAAAATGTCATATATGTTTAGCAAGTGCTTTTTAGGTTATTAGCATTTTTAGGGGTGTCATCTTTAATACTAATTTCACAATTAATGAAGGATCTCAATATGGGCGCTATGGAGTTCAAAGTTCTGTGTAGAAATCATCTATCTGTTTATTCCCTGTTCTCTAGCCCGAACGGGGCCATATTGCCACCATAAGGCTTCCTTCGTCAAGGTTTGCTCTGTTGCTACTCCAGCAGTTAATCTCTCAGGGCTATGTTCAAAAGCTTTGGTTCCAAGGGGTTTGCGGCTTTGGAGTGTTTGAGACATTCCTCAGACAAACTCAGGGGATCTCCACCCCTTATCAAGTTTTCTCTCTTCCCATTGCCTGAACTCTTGAAAGAAAACAGTCTTTTGTTTCAGACTGTTTGTTTGGATTATTGTTGCAGTTTTGTGTGACTGTGTGGCTTCGGTGGCTTTTGTAAGCCACAGTTACAGCTTTCTCCAAGCCCCATATTTTGAAAACATGGTCAGTTTAAGGCCAAATGCGAGACTGGGCCTATCAGAGCTGGTCATAGCGCCTCTGTGAATCACATATAGGAGAAAAAAACTTCTGGCAGGCGCACTTTGCCACCGGATCAGGAGAGAGAAGATGTAACAAGCCGCACAGATGCCAAGGCCAGGCCTGCAGGAGGGGGACTGAAGAATGCGAAAAGAGCGTTTCCCCTGCAGCTCATGGTGAAGACCATGGTGAAATGGGTGTCCCCCAAAAGCCCATGAATGAGGATGGTGAGCAGAGACACCTATGTCCTGTGAAGATTGATCCACGCCTCAGCAGGTTTGCCGGGGGACTTGTGACTTTGTGGGGGAACCAGGCAGGGGGGTCCGGACCCGGATGTCAGCACCCTATGAGAGTGGAGTCCTGCTGAGAGGCCTGTGGTGAGGAGATGGCTCCCCGATAGAGAGGACTCACACTGTAGAAGTTCGTGGACATGACTCTCGCGTGGGTGGGACCCCATGGTACCGCAGGGGAAGTAGGTGTGTGTGGACTGCACCCCCTCTCTCCAGCTGAGACGGAAAACAACTCTGGAGGAACGGACTGAAACCCCCCCATTCCCCATTCCCTGCCCCTCCCTGTGCTGCGAGGGGAGGGATGAAGGGAGCAAATCTATGATTCAAGTCAAGAGTGCGAAGAGGCGAGGGGTGGGGGGAAGTAGAAGTGTTGAGATCTGGGGAAGGGAAGCAGCTTGTGAGGAATCACTGGAACCCCACTGCCCATTCCCTGCCCCTCACCACGCCATGATGCGGGGGGAAGAAGGGAGTAAAATCGTGATGAGTTTTAAGTGTGCTAAGAAGGGAGGGGTGGGGGAAAGGTGCTTTAAGACCTGGCTGCTTCTTATCTCATTCTGGTTCACTGGGTGTATTAGTTGCAGTAGTAATAAATCACTTTTCTTTCCTTTATGCTGTGCTGAGTCTGTTTTGCCCCTTGCGCTAACTGGAGAGCAATCCCTCTGTCCTTATCTCAAGTCCTAAGCCTCCTAATATTTATTTTCTCCCCTTTTCAGCTGAAGGGGGGAGAGAGCGAGCAGCTTGGTGGGTATTTGGCCTCTAGGTAGGGCCAAAACCACTACAATTATTTATTCTTCCAGTTGGTCCCAGACAATTATCAAATGCTAGAGCTGATTCTAAAAGGTGTTGGTGACTTGTTCTGTTACAGCCTGAAACATTTTTACCCTTTTAATAGTAGCTGCTAAAGTGTGACACTACAGCCCTAAGCTGAAACGAACCTCCCATAGCAGTTAAGCAAAGTCCTGTGTTTCACTCCTATTCTAAGTGAAAGATCCTGTCCAAAATGACCTAAACGAAGACCAAAAGGATACCTAGAATCGGAATATACAATAACTAGCGCCCTTGTTGCTATGGGCCTGGACACACATCAAAAAAAGTTACTTGTCTTAGCAAAAGAAGACAAAGATTCTATTTGAATTCTCCTTGCTTTAGTTTCTATTTTGCCTTCAGTGATATCTTTTACAAAAGATAATTAGCACAATGAATGAGCCATCTGCATCACTCATGTTGATTTTCCACTCCCTCCAGAGCTGAACCTTTAGCCTTTAGCTTAGCCATTTGGTGCCTATGAGACTATCTGTATGTCATGGCCATTGACAAAGATAAATAAAGATGCCCTACTGAAGTAGCAAGAAGCTATTAATAAAAATAATGTGAAATGTGTTGATCTGAATGTTCTTCACTGTTAAGCTCCTTAAACAAAAGCTCAGAGTTCTACTAGCACTAAAACTTCCTATAAGGAATCTAAAAAAAAACCCGCAAAACTCCCCCCATAAACCTCAAACCCAGGAAATTATTTAAACTTTACATAATCTTCTTCTGTTTCTCTGTGGAGTTTAGTAACGGAAATTGAAATGTAGGACCAGATTAACAGATAAATTGCTGGATTTTCAAGGTGCTAACCATGTGAGAGCTTTATCTTTACTGATTTCAGAAAAAAAT
Source organism: Laterallus jamaicensis coturniculus (assembly GCA_022605575.1). NCBI lineage: Eukaryota > Metazoa > Chordata > Aves > Gruiformes > Rallidae > Laterallus > Laterallus jamaicensis. The sequence goes on from JAKCOX010000097.1 coordinate 380,258, forward strand.
GACAACCAATTAAGAGCTTTTCTTGCTGTCTGCCACTTTGAAGAACCCTATAGAAAATGTTTCAAAATACACTTTCTGCCAGCCCTCTTGTCTTAAATCAGCTCCTTTTTAGACAGAAACAGAGAAATGTCAATAAATGATTAGTTTATATTAATCTACCTTGTCACCTAATAGTTTTGTTCACTAATTTTTCACTTTTGCAATGCACAAAAATTTTAAATCCCTAAATTTTTATAAGAAATTCCTCTAAACTCTTTAGCAGGATGCTCTGGTCTCTCCATACAGCTTTATGTACAAACTCTCTTGCCTAGAAATTTGATGGCTTTCAAAGGATTCATCCCTCAGGATTTCCTAGCTAATATTTATTGGTCTCCAGCTTCATTTGGCTTCTTAGGTAGTTCAGATAAGTACCCTAGCCAAAATAATAAGCTACTCTTAGTACTTTCAAGTGTGAGACTGCACAAAGGAGGTGTATCAAAATCACAATGTTAATGATTTTGTATAAAACTGGTGACCATGAATTACAAAGGTTCAGAAGGGAGCATAAGTAAAGTAAAGGACAGGTGAATTAAGTGATTCTATTTTTTTTTTTTCACATGAAAAAGTCTCACCCTGAATTGTTAAATTTCCTTGTTTTGGTTCCAGACAACAATAAATTGCCATTAGTTTATCAGTTATGAGTAGGTTGAATGTGGGCAGAGCATAGAGGAAAGAATAATTCAGTAATAGTGAACATTTAAACATCCTGTTCTGGTTAGCAAGAAAGAACACTCTCAATATCATGTGAAAATTCAATATAATTAATACCAACAATTAAAATGAAAGAAGTCAGAATTATCAAAAGGCAAGTCAGACAAAAAGCAAATGAGATTATAGTACTCTCTATATCATCAATCCAACCATCATGCTTTACTGGCCAACCACCACTAAACCATGTCTCTCAGGACCACATCTAGCCATCTTTTAAAAACCTCCAGGGATGGAGACTCCACCACCTCCTTGGGCAGACAAATCCGATGCCTAACAACTCTCTCTGTGAAGAAGTTTTTCCTAATATCCAATGTAAACTTCCTCTGATGTAATTTGATGTCATTTCCTCTGGTCCTATCACTTGTCACTAGGGAGAAACGGTCAGCCACACACCTCTCCACAACCTCCTTTCAGGTAGTTGTAGAGAGCAGTTATGTATTCCCTCAGCCTCCTTTTCTCCAGACTAAACAACTGCAGTTCCCTCAGATGTTTCTCATAATATTTATTCTCAAGTCACCTTGGAAGCCTTGTCACCCTTCTCTGGACACACTCCAGCACCTCAATGTCTTTTCTGTAGTGAGTGGCTCAAAACTGAATGTAGTATTTGGGGGGGGGCCTCACCAGTGCAGAGTACAGGAGGACAATTACTTCCCTAGTCCTACTTTCCACACTGTTCCTGATACAGTCTAGGATGCTGTTAGCCTCCTCGGCCACCTGGGCACATTGCTGGCTCATATTCAGCCTGTTATCTACCAACACCCCCAGGTCCTTCTCTGCCAGGTAGTTTTCCAGCCTCTCTACCCCAAGACTGTAGCACTGCTTCGGATTATTATGACCCAAATGGGAGACCCAGCACTTGGCTTTGCTGAACCACATACTACTGATGGCACATCAATCCAGCCTATCCAGATCCTTCTGCAGGGTCTTCCTACCTTCAAGAAGACCAACACTCCTGCCTAACTTAGTGTTGTCTACGAACTTACTGAGGGTGCACTTGATCCCCTTGTCCAGGTCATTAATAAAGATATTGAAGAGAACTGGTCCCAGCACAGAGCCCCGAGGAACACCACTGGTGACTGGGCACCAAGTGGTTTTAGTCTATTCACCATCACTCTCATGCTAATGAAAAAACAAACAAAAAAACACCCCACACACACCACCACCACCCTAATACCAACCTATTTTTAAAATGGCTTTTTATATTATTTTGAAATGTTCATAGTTCAGTAATTAACCACTTTTTACCTCTGCTTCAGAGAAGTTACTTTTCCTGAGATTGAAAATTCATTATAAAAGGCAAAATAATTGTTTAGGATTTCAGTTCCATCAAGTAATAATCTACTAATACGCTAAATCTACTAAAGTACTGAAATGTCTGGAGGTCTGATTAGTGATTGAAAAGATTTTTTCAATTTGATATAAGAAAATAAATATATTTACCCATCTAATGACTTTTTTTTCAGACGATTGGCAGTTTCAAGTTCCTGATAGGAGTACCTGTTATATGAAATTCTTTATGGGTTTGAAGTAAATGGAATTCTTGCTGGAAACGGCAGTTCTACCTTCAAGATAACATGAGTGATTGATACTCTTTCAGGTGGAAATAATGTCTCCAGTCACTAGCTAATAGAAGCTGTTATCAACTGACATTGTAAAGTAACATTTTCAGATTTCAACACCTGTCTTTATAACAGAATTATTGTCAACACTTATTTGGACTGTTCCTGGAAGTTTCACTTAAGAACTTGTCAGAAAACAATGTCTTTAGAAGAGAGTCCTCTAGAGTATTTTTATTTAATATATATGTAGGTCCTTGATTTAACTGAAGACTCAACTGCTCAAATGACAATGAATTTTGACAAAAAGAATAGCACTTTATGCACACCACTGCCTTTAGCCCTCACTGGAAGAAAGTAGCAGTTGGATGGCTATAGAGAGGTGTTGAGCACAGTAGTATCACAAAAGAGGAGGTTTTTCTTAGTATGAGATTGGTGCTTGGATGAGAAGAATTACAAACTTCTTACACTGATGGTAAGTCTGACGGGTGGTATCAAGATTTAGTCTTTCTTATTCCTTAAGGGAAAAAGAAGATATTCGTCCAACTGCATTTGTATCTATTATTCAGATATGTATTAAACTTGTGTAATTTACTTGTGGCAGCTGCTGTTGCATCAGAAGAGAACAATGAACATTTTTGGTGTTTTAGGCTCTCGGACTGGTTTTCAGCACAATCAGTGGGGACAACTGGTCACTGAGAGTAACATAAAAAGCTATGGCATTTAGGACTTTCACAAATTCACTGTGACCACAGAAAAATAATTGTGGCAAAGGATTATTTCCATGCTAAGACATTCCGATTACTTCTAGGTAAAACACACAGACTTTTTTTATATAGAAAGCTGGTTTACTTTTTCATTCATATTTTTGTTCTATTTGGTTAAGGCTTGTGGCTGATGAAACATCAGCTATGAGGAGAAGCATTCAAATAGGTTGCTTTTAAGTCAACTTCAGTAGCACAAATTTCAGTTCTTGTATACAAAGTGTAGCTTCAAGAGATCCAAGACACATTGAAACTGGAGCCTACAACACTTAAAAACTTTAACAAAGTGTCAGTATGTCTGATTTAGTATATAAGTTAATAAAAGAACAAGAAAAGGACTGCTACCATTTCTGACAGTTCCAGCCTCAGCATTCTCATTAATGGAGAAGAGGCTGACATTTTAAAACCCATTCATAATCATCTCTGAAATACACTCTGAAACCAGAACAGTTTTTGCTTTCTCAGTAGTTGACATTATCTTCCTGAATGTTTTGATAACTCACACTAGAGACTTTGTGATGTGTATTGGGTTTAGGCTTTAAGGTTTTTATGAATGTCAAATCAAAATATATAAAAGAAAATCCAAGTGTCAGAACAACACAAAGATATTACCAGATAATTAAATTAATGTATGAATGTAGAGATGGAAGAAAAGCATAGATCTTTTATTCATACTGAAAGCTAATTTAGTACAGATTTATTTATTTAGTTTTAATTTTGGTTTCTTCAGAAAGCAAGTCTTAGCTAAAATACATCAACAACTAAGGAAATATATCGGCAGACATCAAACAAATTTGTGTTCAGTTTCCTGGGCACACCAAAACACACAGCCTTTCCTGAAGAGATATATAGGAACACAATAAAAATTTTACAGTTGAATATAAATGAACAAAGCTAGAAAAATTAGCATGCTATGGATGGATCAATAGGAATGTCATGCCTATGGGAAGAAAATGGCAACACTGAAACTAAAATGGGAAATGTCAACAAGAAGACTAGAATAGGTTATTAAAATATTAATCAAAATACAATACAATAAAAATATATTGTGCTAAAACCATATGAAAAGTCTTGGTTTTATTTCCAAATGCATCAAGAAATTTTGCAACTTTGCCTTGCCCATCACTGAATCATAACAAATAGAGATAAATGAGATTTGTGTGTTGTGGTGGTTTGACCCTGGCTGTAGGTCATATGCCCACCAAAGTCATTCTATCACTCTCCTTTTCAGCTGGAAATACATATTGAGAGGCTCAGGAGTCAAGATAAGGACAGGGAGAGATCACTCTGCAATTAGTGGCCCAGGCAAAACAGACTTAACATGGAATAAAGGAAAGAAAACTCTCTAATTTATGACACTGCCCTGCACAGCCAGTGACACCAGAGTCTGGTAATGAGAAGTGTGGCCAGATCTCAAAGCACCTCTCTACACCCCTCCCTTCTTAGCAGACTTCACTTCAGTCATGATTTCACTCTCTTCTTCCCCCCATTGTGGCACAGGGAGGGGCAGGGGGTTTCAATCAGTTTCTCCTGAGTTGTTTTCCTTCTTAGCTGGGGGAGGAGGGGCATACCCTTCCCCTGCTCCAGCAAGGGGTCCTACCCACGGGAGACAGTCCTCCATGAACTTCTCCAGCATGAGTCCTTTCCCACAGAGCTTCAGCTCTTCAGCAGCTGCCCTGGTGTGGGTCACTTCCATGGGGTGCAGTCATAAATCATAGAATGTCTCTCGGTCTCTCAGGCCCAGGCTGCTCCAGCTTGGTCCTCCATGGGGTCACAAGCCCCCTCTCCATCAAACCTTCTCTGGTGCAGAACTCTCTCACTCATCTCTGTGTCTCTGTCTCTCTCCATGGGCTGCAAGTGCTGGGAGAGGCTTGCTCCAATGCGAATCAGAGAGTCTTCCATATGTCTCCACCTGTTCCAGTGTGGCGTCTCTCTACGGACTGCAGGTGGGGTCTCAGCCTTTTCCATGATCTGCATGGGGACACCTGCTCCACCATGACCTTCTCCATGGTCTGCACAGGCATCTTTCTCTTCAGCACCTGGGGCGCCTCCTCCTCCCACCTTATTCACTGGCCTTGGTGTCTGCCCAGTTTCTTACATCTTCTTATTCCCTTCTCTGGTGGCAAAAAGTGTCTGCTAGCATTTTTTTTTTTCTCCTAAATGTAATTCCCAGAGGCACTGTCACCATCGCTGACGGTCTCGGCCTTGATCAGCAATGACTCCATCCTTGAGCTGGCTGGTGTTTGCTCTGCCAGGACTGCAGAGAGCTTCTGGGTGCTTCTTGCAGAAGCCACCCCTGCAGCCCCCATCCTCCACCAGAACTCAGCCACACAAAACTGCAACACCAGTATGCCTGCTTCCACTGCCTGTCTAGTTCCATTTTGCCTTTTAGTTTGACCAGCGGGTCTGAACTCATCTATGAGTGTCTCTTGCCTTCCTTGCCCAATTTCTTACACCTGGGGAGAGAGAGTTCTTGCACTCTGTCAAAAGCATCCTTAAAGAACTGCCAGCTCTGTTTCACCCCTTTGTCCTTGACGATCATTTCCCAGGGGTTCCTATTAAGTAACTCCTTGAAGAGCTGAAAGTTATATTTCCTGAAATTTAGGGTCCTGAGTACAGTTCTCATTTGGTTCATATACCTTACGACAGTGAACCGCACTGGTGCATGATCACTGCAGACCAGGATGCCTCCAATGTTGACATCCCTGATGAGCTCACTTGCATTGGTGACAATCAGGTCCAATATCGCTTCCCCTTGAATCGGGTTGTCTATTTCCTGTCTCAGGAAACTGTCGTTTTATAACACTCATTTACATAATTCAGCCATTCTGAATATTTTTTCATTTAAAACTGTCCCTTAAATTTGTAACTGAGTCTTTTGAATAATTTATGCTGCCCAACTTTGATAGAGTATCATCCTAAGTAAAACTGTTTTGTGGGCAAAGCCTCTGTTCAGCTATTATTCAGATTTTGTCAGATGGGAAAGTTTGCTACAAACCTCAACAAAACAAAAAATTATGCCTTGGAAAAAAAACAGATAAACAAACAAAAAAACCCTCACAGATTTCCTCAGAAAGATCTCAAGTTATTTTCTGTGAGTTTTCCATGCTTTCTAGATGTACTCTAAGATGTGCTTCCTCTTCTTTTGGCAAATGTGGATAACATAATTTGTTTATCTTCATACATTTTTACGAGTTTCTTTTTATACTCTTTCAACAACTCAGAAAATTTGTCTTTGTTCAATCTCAAATGAGGACCAAGGGAAATGTCTTTCCCTGAAATTCCTCTTTTGCAATACAAAACCCATGCTTCAGAATCTCCAGCTAAAATTTGGTAGATCATTTTACTTCCATGTCTTGCCAGATTTACCTTTGAGGGGCATTTCTTCTACTAGTACAATAGGGGGATTTTTTGGGGTTTTTTTGCTGTTAAGTAATTTTCTAAAAAGACAGAATGATTATCATATGTTTGATCAGTAACAGTGGTTAGTCACTTCATAACCTAGTTGCACATATCTTATTCTATGGATGTTTTTAATAATTGATTACTTAAATTGGCATAATGATTCATACTACTGATCATCCAAGCCATGTGGAAGTGCTGTTGTTGATTAAGTGGACAATCTAAACTTCATAAAGAGGAAGATGACCCTTTTTCTTCTTCACTGAACCTTAAAAAGCTGAAGGGTAGTTTGTGCAGTTTTAAGGAGTTTTATGCAATTATTTTCTCCCTTTCCTGTAAACCAAAATGCCATCAGTGATTTTCTGCAAGCCTTCAAGCTGTTATCCAAAGTTGTAAGTAGTCAAAGTGAATAACCATGCACTAAGGCTTATTTGTCACCTACATAAGGCTTTATTTAGTGAGAAATTTAAGCATTTGTTAGAGAGGAAAAATGCAGAGATTTTGTTGAGAAAACATACCCTGAGACACATAACAGATCCGTACTGCCATATGCTGTCCCAGACTGACTGTTGGACAGTCAGTGCTTATGACAGAGCTGGAAGGAATTGGGATTCTTGTGCTGGCAGTAAACATGCAGCTTCAACCACCTTATCATTCAGTGACATTAACCTTTGCTGCTGAGTGCTGAGTCCTTACTTTGCTATAACATAGCTTGAGTTCCCTACCTTTGGCTAAAATGGACTTTAACTACTGGACTACAATATGCATGATGATGGAAGGTGTTGCTCTAATTGCCTCATTCCATTTTCTCATCTGATATTCGGTTTGGTAGCTCCTTCTTTCTTTATTCATTTCCTTCCACAGTATTTCCCACTTCTCAAGGTTGTACATCTTAAGTGACCGGTAATTGACCATCATTGAGCATTTCAGTGACCAGTAATTGACCATCAGTGAGTTGTTTAAAGCCTTTTTTTTTTCTTTTTTTTTTTCCTCAGCTTGAGTCCTTCCTTGCAAGGCCTCTCAAAGTTAAACTCCCTAATACTCCACATTGTAACAAAAGATGCTAGGTGCCAATTCCTGTTTCTTGGTTCCCACAGCAAATTCTAATACCATGTTCATAACAAGTCAGATATGATCTATCTCTGATGGCTTTCATAATTAGTGCAAAGAAAATTAGTATAATGCCTGCAGTATTTTACTAACAGTGGCAATTTGTTATTTACTTAGCTGTAAGAAAAGAAAATATGACCCTAATGGAAATTTGAGTAATACATGAAAGCGAGGAGTGACACAGTACTGTAATGTAGGCAACAAAACCAATATATTCCTTAGGTCCTGTCACTTTCTTACGTTAATCCATAGATTTTGATTGTGGCACAATTTATTGTCTTCTCAACGTAAAAATCGACCTTGGTCAAAACTGTTTTCTCTCTTTTTAGGGCTTTAAAAACCAGACAAATACAGGGAACTGGAGTTCAATATGTTGCCCAAAAATTTCTGCCAGTATCATAGATCTATGTATATCAAAGGAGATGGATCTCTATGTTTTTAAGTAAGCTTTTGATTCAGATAAAACTGCAGTAGTTATGCTTCTTGTTTAAAGTTAGAATTTCCTGTTGTAGTACATAAAATATATTAACTCTTTGCAGTAAGCATTGCAGAAAGATTAATGCCAGAGGGATAAGGTATGAAAGTTTAAATCAGGCACTCAAGCTCTAAATTGGTAATTACTGCCCTTTTTTAATTATCATTATAAGCTTTTAAACCCTATTGATTTTTAAGGCTTCTCTAGCTCTACTGCTCTTTTTTAGTATGTATCCTGAATCTGTCTCCTTACTTCCTAAGAACTATTCCTAGGAATTATTATACAAATTATTCTGCTGCTGGCCTTTATTAAAGCACCATGATAATTGCATGTTTTCCTACAGTTAATCCACATCCAAACCAAGCCACAGAGAGAGTTGTTTGTCAGCTTTAAGACTTCAGGAATTATTTTTAAAAATCTTTTTTGAGATGATAAGGGGGAATGGTTTAAAGCTGAAGGAGGGAAGATTTAGACTGAATATTAGGGGGAAGTTTTTTACGGAAAGAGTGGTGAGGTCCTGGAACAGGCTGCCCAGAGAGGTGGTGGATGCCCCATCCCTGGAAGTGTTCAAGGCCAGTTTGGATGGGGCCCTGGGCAACCTTGTGTAGATCCAGGCCTGAGGTTGGTGGCCCTGCCTGTGGCAGGGGGGTTGGAGCTTTATGATCCTTGGGGGCCCTTCCAACCCTTACCATTCTATGATTCTATGATTTTATGATTCATTCTATGATACCTGAGACTATGGTAGTGTTATGGTTTAACCCTAGCCAGTAACTAAGGGCCACTCAGACTCTAACTCAAACCTTCCCAGCAAGGGGATGAGGAGGACAATGGGGAATAAAAAAAAAAACCAACAAATTTGTAGGTTGAGATAAAAACAATTAATAGGATAAAAAAGTTAGATAGAATCAGTAACAATGATAACAAAAAACCAAGCAATGCACAAATCCAATTTATAACCACATGCACAAAGTATAAAAAAAAACAACAACCTGATGCCCAATCTGTTTCTGAGCAGCAGATCTGCCTCCCGGCTCACTTCTCCAATTGTCTCTGGAGCATGATATTCTGTGGTTGGGAATATATTTTTGGCCAGTCTTTGGCTGTCCTGGCTGTTCTCTCCGAGATTCATGTACACCTGGCAGGGTGTGAGAAGCTAAAAGTTCCTTGACTTAGTGTAGAAACTCCAACTACTTATCAGTAACTGAAAACCTTGGTGTGTTATTGACATCATTCTCAAACTAAACCCAAAACACAGTACTGTACTGGCTACTAAAAAAAAAATCAACTTTACCTCAGATGAAACCAGGACAAGCAGTCATTATTTGTCATTTACAGTGTTGTACTCAGTGTAATAGAATCATTGACTCATAGAATCATAGAATGGTTTGAGTTGAAGGGACCTTAAAGATCATCTAGGTCCAAGACATCTGCCATGGGCAGGGACACCCTCCACTAGACCAGGTTGCCCTAAACCCTATCCAACCTTCCAGCCACAGATTCTCTAGGAAACCTATTTCAGTGCCCCACCAAGCTCGTAGTAAAGAATTTCTTCCTAACATCTAATTTAAATCTGCTTTTACTTTAAAACTATTGTCCCTTGTCTTATCACTACACTCCAGCTTTCTTGTAGGCACCCTCAGGTACTGGAAAGTTGCTGTAAGATCTCCCCAGAGCCTTGTCTTCTCAAGTCTCTTAGCCTGTCTTCATAGGAGAGGTGCTTCAGCCTCTTGATCATCCTTGTGGCCCTCCTCTGGACTCATTCCAAGAGCTGTACATCTTTCCTGTACTGGGGACTCCAGAGCTGGACATAGTATTCTAGGTGGGGGTCTCTCCCTCAACCTGCTGGCCAAACTCTTCTTGATGCAGCCAAGGACACACTGCCGGCTCATGTTGAGCTTTCCATCAATTAACACTCCCAAGTCCTTCTCCTCAGGTCTGCACTCAATCGATTCTCAGCCCAGCCTGAGGTTGTGCTTGGGATTATGGTGACCCATGGGCAGGACCTTGCACTTGGTCTTGTTGAACTTCATGTGGTTCACACAGTCCCATCTCTCCAGCCTGTCCAGGTCCTTCTGGATGGTATATTGACCACACCACACAGCTTGATGACGTTGGCAAGCTTGCTAAGGGTGCGCAGGATATGTGTTGAAGATGCACTGTCATCTAGAACAGTAAGGAGACAGCTTTATACTGAGGTACAGTGGACACCAGATGGAGGAGTTACAAATCTGAGTTGGTGGGTCACTCACCTGAGACAAGTTCACATCTTTGCTCCATTTTTAAACCTGGTTTACTACATCTGTACCAGAGCTAATGAACTGTAGGGTGCTCTGGTGCAGGGGGGTTGTTTCTAGCAGAACTTCCATCCCACATCTTCAAAAATCTTTTGGAATTCTTCCTTGGAATTACTATTCCCTATGAAATGCTCAAAATATGAGAAAAAGGTGTATTTTTCACAATTTTTGCGGTTTTGTAGGGAAGACAGGTAGAATTTTGTATTTTAATTTGTTGTGATGTCCAGAATGGGATTGAAAATTGCTGTGCTATATCTAAGATGATAGAATGAACTCTAAAACTGATGCCTAATTCAATAGCAAAAACATTTCTTTAAATGTATCATGCCTGTGGAGGCAGCTATTGTATCTGCTAAGTACCTGGTTTGCCAAAGTTAAGTACAAAAAATACAGAAGTTTTGAAGCCCAAAGGAAATTAACTTTAAATCATTTAAAGAACTTATGATCTTAATCTCTCATGTGCAAAAATGTTTGCTGCTTGCAACAATGTTTACTAGCAAAACACTTAAAGATAAGTTTCAACTCCAAAATTATAATCATAGGCACATAAAAAACCCAAGAGAATTGAAATTAGTACACATTCTTACACTATCTCCTTTTCAGGTGTCCATTAGCCCCACAGACTGCTAGCTATTTTATCACAAGACTACAAATTTATATGCATTGGTATTACTTTATGAGACTGAATTTTTCCAGACTATGAGGCAAACCTTGAATGCAGCTCATGGCGTTATTCTCGTACTGCTATTGAACAGCTGATAACACCATTGAATAGCAGAAGGAAAAGGTGGTTTGGAGATAAAGTTCGAAAGTGTTAGGGACTTGTATTGGAATTTGCCTGAGTATAATCAGCCAGACAGTTTGATATTCAATCAAATTAATGAAAGGACCATGTAAAATGAGAGGCTACTCTCTTCTTGTGGCCTCTTGGTTCCAGAGTTGCTGTATGTTAGAGCAACTTTTGCTATGATGTCCAGGAAATTGTCCAAAACATTTCTTCATATGCAATTCCTCTTCTTTCCTCAGACCTGTTCCCTCACTGTCTTTCCTCAGATCGCAGTGGATAAATTAAATAATAAACACATTGGCATAGCATGTAAATAATGTTTTATTTCAAGAAAGTAAATTAATCATTTTTAAGGCCTTAGTATGCACGCTATTCCACAAAGTCATCTTTGAGACAGTTTATTGCTTTTTGCTTTTTAAATCTTCTGATTTGCCTAATTTGGAAGGGGTAGATGTGAACCAGGTACAATGTATAGCATAGTACCATAGTTAAAGCTGTTAAAAGCTACTTCTATGCAAAAATTCTCGGAGTAGCAGACCCTAGTCAGAGGTCAATGAACCAAACACCAAGATCAAATACATGAGGTTAAGTAAATTTTTGAAAGGCAATTTCAGGCAGAATGGTCATCTACTAGGTTTCAGCAAGTAAGATCAGATGGTTTATGCCAATGAAAAACTTGTTCTCTATGACAAGGCCATTCTGTGCACAGGTTGCAGAACAGAATCCATCCCTCAGTGTCACTCTGCCATTAAAAAATAATTTAAATTTCACAATCTCCAGTGAGATTAAATTCACGCATTAATAGGCTCCAACCCAGACATACTTAACTCACTCTGCTTTCCAGTGTAGAGGGTTGTTAGTTTGTTGGTTTCTTTTAAGGACAGAAATTATGATGTTTTTTGAGAAGAAAAAGGCATGGAGAAATTTCAAGATGATGAGCCAGCTGTGTCCCTAAGCACTGATACAGATAGTAGATAACAGGTAGTGGTGCATTCTACTTGAGGATATAGTTGATGGGGAAGCATGTTCAAGAGTATATGCTACAAAAGAAGACAACCTAAAGGAATCAGCATTTCACTAGGAAATAACCCATATTATTATGGTTGTAAAATTGTTAAGAAGTAGTGTAAACCCATGAAGATGGACCTTCCCACTAGTATATAGTTTTGTAGTTGCTGTACTCAGTTTTCCTTATTTCCATGAATAGGGAAGTGTTCACATCAAATTTATGTCAATCCTTCAAATACTCCAATATTTCTAAAAGCTATCCACTTGGCCTGTGCTATTTCAAAGACAAGTTCTTGAACAAAACTTGTGATCTTAAAGGACTTTTCTAAACTAAAAGATTCTAAAACCTTGACACAGACTTGAGGGTGAGTGTGTGACTTCAAATCAGTCCAGGTAAGTGGAAAATGTCTGCTTTATGCAGTCATGGTAAACAGTTTCAAAATTTTTGAAGCTCACTTCAGCATCAAATCTTTGTACATGTGATGAACTGCACACATTTCAACCAGAAACTGAACCTGTAATTTTGTTTTAACACATGTAAAATGTAGTTTAATTATCCAGTTGATTCTAACTTTACTTGGTGTTAAACAAGAGACCTAGTGCTACATTCAATTTGTTACAGTGAATTAAAAGGAGCTACTAACAGCACGGCAAAATTCAACTGATATGAATAGCCTATGAGTAAAGAGATCAGGATCAAACATGAGCGAATTATTAACTGCTATTCTCATGTTCAACTGCAGTTTATTTTCCACTTCTACTTTTTTATGGGGGATATACCCACAGATTTTGATCTCTCACAGAATCACAGAATTACAAGGTTAGAAAAGACCTTTATGATCATCAAGTCCAACCGTTCCCAACCTATGCTAAACCATATCCCCAAGTTCCTCATCTACCCTTTTTTTAAACACATCCAGGGAAGGTGACTCAACTACCTCCCTGGGCAGCCTGTTCCAAGTCCTGACAACTCTCTCAATATATTTTTTTTCTAATATCTAATCTGAACCTGCCCTGGTGCAGCTTCTTGCCATTTCCCCTTGTCCTATCAGCTCTTACTTGGCGGAAGAGACCATCGCCCACCTCTCTACAATCTCCTTTCAGGTAGCTGTAGGTGGTGATAAGGTCTCCCCTCAGGCTCCTGTTCTCCAGGCTAAACATCTCCAACTCCCTCAGTCGTTCCTCATATGATTTGCCCTCCAGCCTCTTCACCAGCCTGGTTGTCCTTCTCTGGACTCGCTCAAGGATCTCAATGTCCTTCTTATGGTGAGAAGCCCAGAACTGGACACAGTACTTGTGGTGCAGCCTCACCAATGCCGAGTACAGGGGCACTATTACATCCCTAGACCTACTGGCCACACTATTGTTGATACAAGCCAAAATGCCATTAGCTTTCCTGGCCACCTGGGCACAATGCTGACTCATATTCCATCTGCAGTCAACCAATACCCCCAAATCCTTCTCTGCCTGACAGCTCTCCAGCCTGTAGCGCTGCATGGGGTTGTGCAGCACTCTACACTTGGCCTTGTTCAGGTCTCATTGCAATCTGTGAAGCTTTTATGATTGATACAGGATGGAAACACTTCCACCATCCCCCCACCACCCCAGATAAGCCCACTCTTTGAAGAAATTTGCTTAAGTGCTTGCCTAAGGAAGAGCTTGAAATAAGGAAATAGAAAGTTAGAAGTCCTCCACTGAAATCAGATAAATTATTGCAGTGTGATAAGAAGCAAATTCTGACCTGTGCAGATCAGATGATAGGACTTATCCAAACCTTGCTAGCAAATACACAACAAACTTTTCCAAGTAACAGATTGATGGGGCTTCTTGAACTAAACATGGGATTCTTTGAGGTCAAAGAATTGTTCTGAAATTTTCCCTTTTTTAGTTTCGCTTTGCAGAAAGCTTGTATGCATATAACAATTTTTACAATCAAACCCAAGGATTTTTCATAGCTGTATTTCCATACATACATGAACATGATAAGAGTTTATACTTCTATGGCACATTATGCACTAAAAATTTAGTCAAATGCTTTCTGAAGACAACAGAAAGATTTTCAAACAGTGGGCTCTCAGATTCCTTCAGTTTGTCAATATCAAAGATTTTCCATTTCTAAAAATTCTTTTTTATATTTGATTAAAGCACTATCCCTTCAATATAAACTAGATGTTTATTCACACAAATGTGTTGCCAAAGTGAAAATACTTTTCCAGCTACAATACTGTTGCCCTGACATTTCCTTTTCCCATACAAAGAAGGAGGGGAAATAATGTAGTGTTCTAAAAGTTTTTATTTTATATTTAAGATTTTCTTTGGGAAACCTGGCAGGCACATTACAAGGAGTTATGGTGGCACTGTTAGTCAGATAGCTAGAGGTCATATTAGGTTTTTCATGATAATTTCCAGATGACATGCTATGCGATTTGAAAATAACGTTTGCTCCTTCACTGCCTTGTAACTTTTCTCTATATTTCCACCCTTGCATAAGGAAAGATAAAAGTATCAGAGGCACTTTATATCATCTATACAAAATAAAAAAAATTGTACACCCCAAAAATTTGGCCAGCCAATTTTCATTTTAGTAAGCCTCAATTTATTATTATTTTACATCTATAATTAAAGGAATCTGATGTTAAATAGAAAGCAAAGTATTTCTACAGCTATATCTAGTTGAGGATCAAAAGACATACTGTGATTGTAAGAGCGATCTTCCTATCCTCTGTGCTTCTTCCAAGCACAGGATAGGTGCATCCCTTTGAGTAAGAAATCGGGAAAGAGAGGCAGAAGACCTGTGTGTATGAGCAGGGAGCTTATGAGTAAACTCAAAGGGAAGCAGAAGACCTATAAACTGTGGAAACAGGGTCTGAGCACATGGGATGAATATAGGGATGTTGTCAGGCCCTGTAGGGAAGCGACTAGGAGGCTAAAGCCCACTTGGAAATGAAGCTAGCAAGGGACATAAAGGATAATGAAAAGAGTTTTTTCAGATATGTGAATAGTAAGAGGATGACCAGGGATAATGTTGGTCCCTTGTTGAATGAGGCGGGTGTCCTGGTAACGGGGGATGCTGAGAAGGTGGAGATACTGAAGGCCTTCTTTGCCTTGGTCTTCACTCCAAAGTCTACTCGGGTCCCACAGATTCTGGATGAAAGTAGGAGTGTTTGGGGAATGAAGAGATTCCCTCTAGTTGAGGTAGGGGTGGTCCAGGAGCGGCTCAAAGGGATTAATGTACACAAATCCCTGGGCCCGGATGGGATACATCGACGGGTGCTGAGAGAGATGGTGGAAGTGATTGTGGAGCTGCTCTCTATCATCTTCGATAGAGAAAAAAGACGTGATCCTCCCCCTCTACTCTGCCCTTGTCAGGCCCCACCTGGAGTATTGTGTCCAGTTCTGGGCTCCCTGGTATAAAAAAGACAGGGACCTCCTGGAGAGAGTCCAAAGAAGGGCTACAAAGATGATTAAGGGCCTGGAACATCTCCCATATGAGGAAAGGCTGAATGAGCTGGGACTGTTCAGTCTAGAGAAAAGAAGACTTAAGGGGGACCTTATTAATGTTTATAAATATCTTAAGTATGGGGTGCAGGGGGAATTGGCCAGCCCCTTTTCAGTAATCTGTGGAGATAGGACAAGGGGCAATGGTTGCAAATTGGATCATAGGAAGTTCTGCACTAAAATGCGGAAGAACTCTTATACAGTGAGGGTGACAGAGCCCTGGGACAGGCTGCCCAGGGAGGTGGTGGAGTCTCCTTCTTTGGAGATATCCAAGACCCGTCTGGATGCCTGTCTGTGCGATATGAGCTAGGGAGCCTGCTTTGGCAGGGAGATTGGACCCGATGATCTCTCGAGGTCCCTTCCAACCCCTACGATTCTGTGATTTTCTGTACCCAGCAAAACTTTGACATGAATGTTCCCTAAAAAGAAGTTAATTCATTAATTTTCTTGATTGTGTAATATTAATACAAGAACGGAAATACCATTTTACCTTAGCTGTTGACCTTGTTCTTGTGTATGAGGATTGATAGCACTCTTAATTTTAGTATGATGAGTGTAGCAGTAGAGTGTACTCCAACTTTCAGCCTATAAACGCATATATAATTGAAAAGCAGTGTGCATAGAGAGCAGAAGCAGAAGACATCTATTAGAATGAAGGTTGACAAAAATCAATAACATATGGCACCATTCCTTTCAAAACAAGACTTTTTATACTGATTTATATCTTCATGCTAAGCTGCACTTACTTACCAAAAGTATTTGCAGTATTAATATCCGCTGGCCATTTAAAACTTTTTGGGGACAATAAATTGTAGTCACACCAAATAATTTAACTCCAAGATAAATACAGTCTCACTGAGGTTTAGTCTCATGCTAGGGATATAGAACAAATTAATTTGGTCGTCCTGTGCTTTCTGTTTGCATGAAAGCTCCTTCACAAGCTGATTTTCATAGTAACTATCTTTGGACTTTTTTAGAGTTTTTTGTGATGTTATGTGAGTGCTAAAGAGAGCAGGTATATTTCATGGGAGAAAAGAGAAAGGTGGCATGGTAAACACACCAGAAAGATCAAAGAAGCTTTCAATCCAGAGAAAAACCAGAAGTGTTCTAACACAAATGCAGAAGACTTGCAAATTATTTATTAATAAAGGATTCAGCTAAAGTGGCAAGGTAGATGTTATCTGGTGTCTCATGTCATTATTTTAGAAGAAGAAAAGCACATCAGGAACATACCTGAATCTATCATTTAAATAAACAGATACTATACCATAGTTAAGTATAATAAAATATAAAATCCAAAGCATAATCATAGTAGAATGATATTATTTCAGGTGTGGAGATTGACAGTTATGAAGACATGTACTGTGAGATTTATTTAGATAGAGATATAAACTGAAATACAAAAGTCAGTGTGATTCCCAAATCACTAGGCCAAAGATGATTTTGGAAGAATCAACTAACAAGTAAAAAAGCAAAAGATTCATTGAGGGTCCTGAAATGTGAGGATTCTGTATAAAGTGCTTGGGCTAAGGCAGGAACATTTTTTCATTAGCTATGTGTTCAGTCTAAGGGCAACAGGCATGACATAAAAGCCAGAGAAAACTATTAGAATGATTCAGTAGGCTCTGCTTGTGTCTAGACCTTGTGATGAATCTCAGGATCACAACCTCAGTGTCAGAAGGTGTAGAAGGAAGCTAATTATTCATTGATCCAACTATTTTAGGGGTATGATGTTGTTTGCATATAGAAATCAAGATATCTCAGCAAGTACTTTTTTTTTTAATAATCCTGTAACTTCTGATTGAACTACAAAATTACTTGTAATGACAAAGAATGTATTGAAACCTTATTCTAAAATACAGAAACTTATAGTTGTGTAATTTTTTCTGCAATATCCACCTTATAAATCTATCCGAGTTAGTATACATAAATAAAAAAAGCTTCTTATTTTTATCAAAATGTTCTATAGTATCACCTAAAATTAACAGTAGTAATGATTTTATTTTTTCTTTTCAGGAATTGATAAAACTGGAAAAGAATTAAGAACAGAGATACAAATGGAAGAATGTGTTATTTCACAAACAGTTGGAAATCATGCTTGAAAATACAGAAAGTGTATGAGTATTGGAAGAGTCATCAACTCAAAGACTCATCAGATCTGTATCTGGTCTGTCACAATGGCTAATAATATATGCGTAGGTGAAAGTAGGAGCAAAAGACTATTGAAAGTAGGAAAGTTTTCACTGACGTGTTCTCCAATACACTATCAGAAATTTGTTGATCCTGAACTTTATGAGCAAAGTGGTATAACTTTGTTGTAGCCCTCAAAGGGTTATTTTCCTCAGATTTTCTCTATGAGTTTAAAGTGGCTTTCAGAAGCCTTTCATGACTATTGACATTCAAAGTAACTTGTGCTGGAGGGCTCCACTGACAATTTAATCTGATGCTCTCTAACATTTATATTTGATGAGGTAGTGACAAATCTTTCCCTATTCATACTCTCCATGTCATTTATGATTTTGTAGATCTCTTTTGCATCTTCTTGTCCATTTCATTCCAGTATCAGATTGAAGACTTTCTTTTTATTGGTACCTTGCTGGGGAATGGTTCCTTGCTGTCTGGAAGTAAATAATTCTTGTCACTTTTCTCTGTGCCTTATCCTTCTAAAACTAATGTATCCTTTTAATAGGGGAGTCAGATATAAAAGCATTATTCAAGATGGGAGTTTATGGATTTGCGTAGTAGTGTTGTGGGTAAAGCAAAAGCTGCACATGCAAGTAAAGCAAAACAATTAATTCATCTGATATATCCCATTGGCAGGCAGATGTTCAGCCATCTCCAGGAAAGCAGGGCTACATCGTGTGTAACAGTTTCTTGGGAGGGCAAAAAGCATCACTCAAACATCGCTGTTTCCCCTGTGATCCTTCCTCTTTCCCAAGCCTCTTATAAGCTAAGCAGAACTTTATATGGCATGGAATGTCCCTTCGGGCAATTGGGATCAGCTGTCCCAGATGTGTTCCCTCCTAACTCCTTGTTCAACCCAGCCAGCCTGCTAGCAAGGTGGTGTGAGAAGCGGAAAAAGTCCTTGACTCTGTGTAAGCCCTGCTTGGCAATAAGAAAAATCAACTCTAGATAACAAAAACATCTCCATATTGTCAACACCATTTCCAAAAGATCCAAACCACAACCACATATTAATTATTGTGAAGAAAATTAACTCTATTATGCCTAAAACTCACCGAACACCTCCGTTCTTTTTCCAAACATTCTTAATATTTACGGTTTACTTTATGGTTTATCAGAGCAGATGTTTCCACAGAGCTACTTATTAAAAGTCAAGATCTCTTTCCTGAATTCTAATTGCTTACTTAGATCTATCAATGTGTATGGAAAATTTGAATTATTTTTTCCCTAAGGGCATTACTTAAGATATATTTACATTGAATTGTTCTGCATGGACATTCAGTGTTATTAGCAGGTGTTATCACCTCACTTTTTCTCCTTTTTCTGGAGTGTATAGGAATAAAACAGGCACCAGTACAGAATCCTGTAGGACCTTTCTCCATTAGTAACCACTCTCCACTGGGAAAACAGACCTTTAGCTCCTACTTTTGCTTTTGTCTGTTTAAAGAGCGGTGTTTCCATACAATGGTTTTCTCATGTCCCACAGTAGTTTACTTCCTTGAAAAACACCTGCTGAAGAACCTTGTCAAATACCTTTTGCGAATCTGGGCAATCTTTTTGAAGTATCTGGGCAAATCATATCTCTTTTCTTTGTGTGTTGACTCCCACAAAACATCTACTGAGTCTGTCAGGTAAGATATCCCTTTTCCAATAGGGGGAACTCTGTTCCCTCATCTAAACATTTTTTTTTTTTTTTGCATGTAGGGTAGCTACAGGCATAAAGACTTACTGGTTCATAACTCTCAGGATACCTCATGATGGACATCATTGGTAAAACTAGCATGATTATTGTCTTCCAGTCCTATACTACCAATAAGATTTTAAAAAGGATTTTTGGTTGGTTGGTTGGTCTTTTGTGGTTTTGGATGATGATGAAGATGATTATTATTTTATGAGGTTTTTTATAAATTCTAAGTGAATATCAGTGGTAACTTGATACTGGTCGTTTTTTGTCTGGTAATTTCTTCCTGCAGTTCAATTTGAAATGCAACCCCTGTAAAGAAAGGGTCAAATGAGAGTCTCTGTAAGCTTCTGTTTGTAAACTCTGAACACTAACAAAAAACCTAAATATTTTTTCTATTTTCATTTTTTGTTTATCTTACCTGAATGCTCATTTTATTACTTGCTCAGTTTTTGACCTTACACTCTTCCTTGTGGACTTCCAGCTCACTGGAAAAAAAGGATTTATTACTAGTTTTTATGCCCTTGGCAAAAATATTTACTCTGATTATATGTTATGTTGCCGCAAATCCCTATCCATCTCAATGATTTAAGTTATAAGCTTTGAGAGAGTGATAGATCAGCTTCTATTCTGTTTATACATAGAGAAGTCTAGGTCCAGAAGCTAAGGTTCTTCCAGCTATACAATAAAACAAGGTTTTTTTGGGTTTTTTCTAATTGAATATGACCTTAAAAGTTGAAGGTATATAAAATTAGTATTGCTTAGACAGATTATGACCAAATGTAAGAAATAGTAATGAAACTGACCCTGATTTGTAGATGGGAAAGGAGACCCCCATATTAAATTGTTATGCAAAGCTATAGGAGGCAGAGGCTAATTGCTAAAGATACATTTGACCTGATGTATGACACATCTTCATTAATAATCATCTTTGAGATGCAATGACCCTGTATTTGAGTGATATAGTGGAATTTTTCGTGCCTGCCAGTAAAACTGAAATTATGCTTTTACACGATTCTGTGCTTTATGGAAAAAACTTGGACACTTTAAAAATATTAAAAAAAAACCCCAACAATTTAAGATAGATATTTTGTAATCAATAACAAATCATTATTTTTTAAAAACAATTATTTTACTCAAACAAGTTTCTTTATTTTAATCATCTAAGAAAGATTCATTATAACACCAATTTCTCTGTTGCCTTTCACTGACACCAGCAGCAGAATGTCATTTGCAATAATGGAATCATAGAGTTATTTAGGTTTGAAAAGACCTTTAAAATTGTAAGCCCAGCTGTTAACCTAACATTGCCAATCCACCTCTGAACCATGACTAATGGAGACACATGCAAGTTTATTTTTATATGCAAATTTACACTTATGAACTTAATATCTAAACTTCTATTGTAGCAACTGAAGAAGTAGTCAGAACAGTTGATGGCATCCAAGGAACAAGTTAGTTGCCTGCCAATAGACAAGTTTTAATGTACTTCTAAAGAGGACCTAAAATATCTAGCTTATATAGAGACACCTACAGTTGATACTTAAATTTAGGGGACTTATCTGGAGTTCAATTCTACCCTTTAAACTGTCTAAATCTAATTTATCTGGTTAATGCCACTGTTAGGCCACTTAAGCAATTTTTAGAGGTCCTTAAGATCATGCAAGGTCCTAGGTGGCTGGAGAAAGTTTATTACTGCACCCTTCTCCAAAAATGGCATGAGGAACAATCTGTGGAGCTACATGCTGCTCTGCCCTAGTTTGGTCCCTGGGAAATTTGTGAAGCTAGTCTTCTTCACAGGCTTTCTTCTACACGTAAAGGTGAAGAAGGTAATTAGGAGCAGTGCACATGGATTGAACAAGGAGGCTATGACCTACAGAAATCCCTTGCAGTCTGAACCATATGATCTGAATCCATGATCCTGTCATTCTGTGATTAAAGCCTGAAAAATGTACTTATTCAGAAATTGTTGCAATTCCAATGAAATACACATCAGAGATTGCTCTACTGGAGCATGATCACTCGAGTACGATGTAACATAGCCTTACTGTCTATAATACATTCCATAAATTGTAAAGATAGTTCCTGCCCAACAGAGCTGAATAACAGCTAGGAGGAGAAGAAAAAGCAAGACACATCGAAGAAAACAGAGGAAAACACGAAAGTATTTTTATTAGCATTTGATTGCATATCACATAACAAATTGTGGCTATCACAGTACAGACTAATCTTCAGAAAAGATCTTAATGACAGGGCAATAATGGATTTAGAAGTGAAAAACATTGTCTCCACTAAAATTCACTTTCAAATGACGACTTAAAAGTAAGATGAATTTCCTTTTAGATAAAAAAAAAAATCCCAAAAATTTAGATATTAAACTTACATATTTAATGTAATACGGGAAAAAAAAAAGACCATTGTGGAATAAGCACAATAAATCTTTGCAAAATGTAAGTGGAGAACTGCAGTCTTAATTAGGTAAGTATAAGAAGTTTGATCATGTTTGCAGCTAATATATCAGGCTGTTCTATCATAATCAGGTAAAATAAACAGACTGCACATCTAATCTTTAAATGAATACAATTTAATTTTGGCTCATTAATCATTTAATTCCCAGATATGGCATGCAGCTGTAAAGCCAAATGACTGAGCTTTTTTTTGTGCTTTACAAAACTGGACACAAAAATTCCAACAAATTCCAGTATGCTGAATGGTTGAAAAAAAAATATCTCAAAAAAAAGTTGGTGTTGTAAATTTGAAACTTTTCAAATACTAACAGTCTTTCCTGATGTTTACTTCCTTGAGCACTAAAAAAGGATTTTTAATTTTTTTTTTCCAGAAGAGGTGGTTAATAGAGTATCTTACACATTTTGCTGGGGCAAACATGTACTTTGATATAGATACTACAAAGAAATTTAGCCATGCTCATTAATGTCTGAAAGTGATGAGTTATAGCAGCATCTCGGCAGCTTGGGCAAATTAAATATAGTTTGTAGAAAGCAGAGGTTTTGAATGTCCCCTATTTACAATCTGATAGACAATGTAAGTGGTTTTCTCCCAATTAAATACATATGGGACAACTAGACATCACCCATTATAGCTAAAACCTTAAATATTCAGAGGGAGTTAACAAAAATCCTTAGTAAATTGTCTTTCTGATGAGTGAAACACGTAAATTGTTGGTTGACAAAATGATGTACAGATCTGTGGTCCCTTTTCCCATCCTACAGCAGAACACAGTGCACCTATATTGTCCTAGTCTGATGTCTGTCTAATCTCAGTTCAGTTTAATGATGAGATTTAACAGCCTCCTTCAGATTCTGCTTAGACTGAACTACCCTCCAAAAAATCTCTTCTGCTAAAATCTAAGAGGATAATTTCTAATTCTGTCTTCAAAAGACATGCAGAGCAAGGTACCTTCATAAGTCCATAAATGAAAATTTAATCATATAATCATAGACTGCTATGGTTTGAAAGGGACCTCAAATATCATCAAGTTCCATCCTCCTGCTGTGGGCAGGGACACCTTACTGGAACAGGTTACCCAAAACCCCATATAACCTGGCCTTAAATGCCTCCAGGGATGGGGCTTCCACAACCTCTCTGGGCAGCCTGTGCCAGGGCCCCACCACCTGTAAGGATCATATGGCTCAGAGTTCCACAAACTGAGTTTTGGCAATGCCTACACCATCAGGCAACTCATGGGGGGTTGTAATGCGACTCAGTCTTGAATTGCTTTGAGGTCCCATTTAAGCAGAGACAGTCCATGGGGAGCTGTGTAGATAGCTCAGACATGAGTTGTCTTGCATAATGAGACTAAATGGTGAACTGAAACCTGGGTTGAGCCGTGGAATTTTTTCAACAATATGCCCTGAGTCCCAATCAAGCCACTATTCAGCTGTCTATCAGTAAGATAAAGGCGAGCCAGAGGGTCTACAGTGCAAAGATATGCAACAGATAGGGCATAGGATAAGGGGGATCACTGCTAATGACAAACATGGAAGGTGTCATTGTCCACTAGGACACAGTCCTGCCCACTGACATGGACATCAGACAAAAAAAAAGGAAATAAACCCCCCTTGGATTCAGTCTGAGATGGGGGAGCCACTTTTCCAACTCTGCGAGGAGTTCCCTTGGCCAGGAAGCAGCTTAAGAGCAGAGAGATGGGAAAATGCATATGTGATATAGTTTAAGTTTGTAGTCTCGGGTAATTAACTAACACAGGTGTAGCATTTAGCGTGCTTGTGATAGTGTGTTCTATGAACCTGCTGTGGTTGTAATACTGAACCTTGTGAATTCCCTGCGGGAGGTAACAGTGAAGGATGTGACTCGGTTGTGGGCAGTAATACTGAATTCTGTGACTGTTGTGTTGACAGTGGTGTATTCTGTGATTCGCTTGTGGTTGTGCTAAATGTAGTCGTACTTCTAAACAGCAGCAGTGCATTTCTCCATTATATCCATGAAACCTGCAGTAGTGACATATTGCATGCACGTGGTTCAAAAATAAATTATTTTTATTTTTAAAACCTTGCATTCAAGTGTCTTTCCATCACAACATTTCTTCCTAATGTCTAACCTAAACCTGCCTTCTTTCAGCTTAAAGCAATTGCCCCTTGTTCTATCACTACACAGGGTGAACCACCCCTCTCCCTCTTTCATGTAGCACCCCTGTAAGTATTGATATGCCACACTTAGGTATCACCAAAGTCATCTCTTCTCCAGATTGAACAAACCCAACTCTTGTAGCCTGTCTTCATAGGAGGGACCCTTGATCATCTTTGTGGCCATCGTCTTGACTTCCTCCAACAGCTCTACATCTTTTCTGAACTGGGGATCCCAGTACTCTAGGTGGGGTCTCATGAGAGCAGAGCAGAGGGGCAGAATCTATTCCCTCGCCCTGATGACCATGCTGTTCTTGATGCAGCCCAGGACACAGTTGGCCTCCTGAGCTTCTAGCACATACTGCTCGCTCGTGTTGAGCTTGTCATTGATCAGCACCTATCTCCTCAGGGCTGATATCAATCCATTCTCTGCCCAGCTTGTAATTGTTCTTGGGACTGATTGTGCTGACCCACATGCAGGACCTTGCACTCGGTCTTGTTGGACTTCATGCAGTTCACATGGGCCCATCTCTCCAACTTGTCAAGGTCCCTCTGGATGGCATCTCCTCCCTCCAGCATGTCAACCTCATCACACACCTTAGTGTCATCGTCATCAGCAAACTTACTGAGCGTGTACTTGATTTACTGTCCATGTTACCAACAAAGGTACTGAACAGTGCCGATCCCAGTACTGACCCCTGAGGAACACCACTCATCACAGACCATGTGGACATTGAACTGTTGGCTACCACTCTTTTAGTGCAATTATCCAGCCAGTTCCTTATCCACTGAGGGGTCCATCTGTCAAACCCCTGTCTTCACAATTTAAAAACAATTATGTTGTGCTGGACAGTGTCACAGGAAGTCAAGGAAGATCATGTTCATCATCTTTTTCTTGTCCACTATCTCTTTTACTCCATCAGATTTGTCAGGCATGATTTACCCTTAATGAAGTCATGTTGACTGTCACCAATCACCTCCTTATTCTCCATGTGCCTGAGCATAGTCTCCAAGAGGATCTGCTTCATGATCTTACCAGGCACAGAGGTGAGACTGACCAGTCTGTAGTTCCTTGGGTTTTCCTTTCTCCTCTTTTTCATCAGTGGGTACTTCACCAGTCTGTCAGAACATTTCCAATATGATGGAGACTGGCTTGGCCACTTCATCCACCAGTTCCTTCAGGACACACGGATGCGCCTCATCAAGTCCCATGGACTTGAGCACCTACAGGTTCCTTAGGTGTTCTCAAACCTGGTCTTCATATACAGTGAGCACTTCCTCATACTCCCAGTCCCTGCCTTTGTCCTCTGAGACTTGGGTGGTGTGGCTAGAGCTCTTGCCAGTGAAGACTGAGACAAAAATCTTCAATCTTCTCCATATTCCAGGTAAAAAGGTCACTCACTTCTTCCATTCTGGAGAGGTCACATATTTTCCTTCATTATCCTTTTCTCATTGATATACCTGTAAAACTTTTCTTGTTTCCCTTTACCTCCCTGGTCAGATTAATTTCTAACAGGGCTTTAGCTTTTCTAATTGATCCCTGTCTGCTCAGATGGTGTCTCTGTATTCTTCCCAGGATACCCCAAGCTGCCCTTGATCCTCATTTACCTTAGCAGACCCTCCTCATTGGTGAAAACAAGGTCCAGAATGGCACCTCTCATCGTCGGTGCCTCCATCACCTGGAGGAGAAAATTATCATCAATACATTCCAGGAACCTCCTGGATTTCTTCTTCTCAGATGTGTTGTTCATCCAACAGATATCTGGGTGGCTGAAGTCCCCCATAAGGACCAAGGCTTGTGAAAGTGAAACTATTCCTATCTGTCTATAGAGGGCCTCATCTGCTCAGTCCCCCACATCTGTAAATCTTTAGTTCACAGCATGTCGTTCCTCAGCTGATGGAAACTTGTCCATCCATGACACCAGCTTTTTCTTTCTTTTATTTTTCTAAAGCTTATACTTTTATTTGCTATTCTCTCTTGGTCTCTAATCTTTGGTATGTTTTGAAACAACTTGTGCTTAAACCTTGTCACTCTGCTTCCTGTATTCTGCTGCAAGAGTAAACAGAACTAAGAAATTATCTCTGATGTCTCTCAGTGCTGCTTATTGATCCTGTTCAAGATGGGAGACCACCACTCCCTCTCCCATTCCAACATTCATTGATTTATTCCAATATTCCCCTTGCAATGGAAATTAATTATTAATAATATACTGTGTGGAGCCAGGAGTTGGACTTGATGATTCTTATCGGTCCCTTCCAACTCAGGATATTCTATGAATCTATGATTCTTTGAATGGTATATACTTAGAACATGTAATTTCTCCTTTGCATTTTATAAATAATTGCTACAGCTTTTAAAAAAATTTTTTTTCAATGTGTTTATAACCACCCTGTTGTTAATACAGTCATCTCTTCTACAATTTCCTATCAAGGTCATGCATATCAGTTAAAAAATGTTTATCAGAAGGTTTTAAAATAATTTTAAATTCCTCACTTTTTATAGAAGATCATTAGGTCTGACGATATGTTTTGATAGAAATGTCTGGTAATTTGTTTATACTATTATCACATAGTTACTTATTAAGTACTTCCCCTCATATATCTATGAGCTTCAGAATTAATATATATACTGTTCCATTCACAAAGGTTTCCTTTGCAAGGAGCTGTACACTGGTCCATCTCTGATCCTGTTGGAGTTCTTAAAGATAATTACTAATGGGTTAGAAATTGATTGACACATTTCTTAAGTAGTTTAGTGTCATGTCTTGCAACTTGTGCCCTGTGGAAAACTGGAGGTCTGTAAAACACCAAATAAATAGTTACTGCTTTTTTTATTTTTCAGGCAGAATAGATTGCAAAACAGAAAAGCTCAGGAAAGGAGATCAACTCATCCAGCACTATTTCTACTAATGGCATCAAAAAAGCGAGCATAAATTAAATGAGGGAGAAGTAAGAAATAAACAGCCAAAGTTTATGTCTTTTATTATCTGACTGCAGATACAAACCATAGTGGCAATACTGTGGAAGATGTGCTATGAACGATTTTTCAGAAATATTGGCATGGGGGAGAAAGTAAATGTCCTATTATGCTTAGTAATATTTTTAATAATGGTCTGCAGGAGAAAAAATCAAAGCTGAGTGTTGCAGTTTTGTTTGGCTGGGTTCTGGTGGAGAAGGAGGGGATAGGGGCTGCAGGGGTGGCTTCTGCAAGAGGCAGACAGAAGCTCTCTGCAGGTCTGGCAGAGCAAATACCAGCTGGCTCAAGGCTGGAGTTGTTGTTGACCAAGGCCGAATCCATCAGTGATGGTCACAGCGCCTCTGGGAATTACATTTAGGAGAAAAAAAAAAAATGCTATCAGACGCTTTTTGCCACCAGAGAAGGGAGTGAGAAGATGTAAGAAACTGTGTAGGCACCAAGGCCAGAGAAGAGAGGGAGGAGTCACCCCAGATGCTGAAGAGAAAGATGCCTGTGCAGCCTGTGGAGAAACCCATGGTGGAGCGGGTGTCCCCGCACAGCCCATGGGAAAGGTCAAGACCCCACCTGGGGAGTCTTGGGGAGAGTCCCCACCCTGGAGCAGGAGGAGTCATACAGAAGACGCTGTGACCCACATTGGGCCAAGCCTCTGCTAGCACTTGCAGCTGGTGAAGAGCTGAAGCTCCGTGGGAAAGGACTCACATCGGAGGAGTTCATGGAGGACTGTCTCCTGTGCATGGGACCCCACGCTGGAGCAGGAGGACAGTGTGAGGTATGGCCCTCCTCCGCCAGCTAAGACGGAAAACAACTCACGAGGAACTGACGGAAACCCCCAATTTCCCTAGTCCTTGCCCCTCCCTGTGCCACAATGGGGGGAAGAAGAGAGTGAAATCATGACTGAAGTGAAGTCTGCTAAGAAGGGAGGGGTGTAGAGAGGTGCTTTGAGATCTGGCTGCACTTCTCTTTACTGGACTCTGGTGTCACTGGGTATGCAGGGCAGTGACACAAATTAGAGAGTTTTCTTTCCTTTCTTCTGTGTTGAGTCTGTTTTCCCATGCTGCTAATTGCGGAATGATCTCTCCCTGTCCTTATCTCGATTCCTGAGCCTCTTGATATATATTTTGTTCCTGTCCAGCTTAAAAGAGGAGTGATAGAATGTCTTTGGTGGGCATCTGGCCTCCAGCCAGGGTCAAACCACCATACTAAGAAAGCTGATGTTATCAAAAAGGTAAAAGAAATAGTAAAAAAAAAGAACTGGACTCTGATCTGAAGTAGTTTGGATTGCTTAGAAAAATCCAGCAAGTAGGACAGTTTTAAAGCTATATATCAGGATTTTCTGTTATCCTTAAATACTTTTAACCTTAGTCTTTTTCCATGAACAAGAACCATGATATTACAAGGTAGTTCTCAAGAATCTTTCACCCTTGATTAGAGATTTCCAGCAGATTACACTGATGTAAATTTTACTGCAAAGTCATACAATGATTTAACTTTGAAAAGGAACTCTGCTATCACAACTGCATGAAATTCTGTGAACTGTGATGTCAAATAATGTGTTAAAAATGGACTATTTTCATTTGAAAGTCTAAATCTATAAAAATTATTACCGAATAAGAATCAGGTGTTGCTTTTTAGTTTATAGTATTTCATTGCCCCCCCCCAAAAAAAGCAGTTCAGGGAATAATATACTAGACACTTTTGGTTCATATGTCCCTGTAAAGTATTTCAGACACAGAGCACAAAACACAAAAAACCCCATAATATAACCCTCTGAAACCCCAATGAATCATACAGAAGAATACTGCTGTATTGAAGTTCTTTTGACCAGAAAACCCTATTTTTTTCACTCTTATTTCAGCTATGTTGATTTAAACACAAGGTATTCCATGAGCACACTGCTATAGGTAAAATCTTTAAACACCACTCTGATGAAGAAAACAGATTACTAGTGGATGATTCATCAATGTTTGCTCAGCACAACGTGTCGCTTCATTTGATTAAATATACACATTTAAATAAAGGACTTCTGAAATGAAGCAGTAATTGACAATGGACCAGTTCCAGGGCTTTAAGATTGTAGGGCAAATAATCAACCACATAAAGGAACATTAGAAATCTGTCAGTCATTTATTTGTCTGCCAGTGCACCTTTATGGTGCACTGTTGGATTAGATAATTTTCTTTTCAGAGATGCATGTATATCTTCAGGTAGTTAGGCTGACAGAGGAAGAGGTGGAAGAGAGTAGGATACTGAGCAAAGTGCCTCTGCTTTCCTCTCCATCTCCATGGCCAGAATTCAAATTAAGGCAGGGGAATAAAAAAGAAATGCATGCTACAACTACAACTCAGCTGGGAGATGACAGAGGCAAACCAGCTGTCCTCAACAGAAATGGCAAAGGAAATAAGAACCATGCTTCATTACTCACTGATGGGAAATGTGGAAACCAGAGATCTATAAAGCTGATATCATGTGGTCAACCCGGAAAAGAAATTTCAATTCCCTCACCTTTGTTCTCATTATTAATATATTTGAATTAAAAGAGAATCAAGGCATCTTAAGAGTTTATGCTTAATCCTTCTATAATCTTCCTACAAAAATATCTTTAAGACTTCAGTTTCTCCTTTATATTTTTGCTAATATAAAATATATTAATTTAGCTGTCAGTGGAATAACTTCATTAGTTTTGTTTTTTCTGCCCCATTTCCCAGCTATTTAAAGATCTAGAAATTTATTTTTTTTAAATAGTCCATATATTCTGCTTTATTCTTTAAAGACAATGAAATATATAACACAAAAAAACCTTGGAATGCTGTATGGTATATCATAGAATCATAGAATCATAGAATGGCATAGGTTGGAAGGGACCCCAAGGATCATAGAGCTCCAACCCCCCTGCCACAGGCAGGGACAACAACCTCCAGGCCTGGATCTACACAAGGTTACCCAGGGCCCTATCCAACCTGGACTTGAATGCCTCCAGGGACGGGGCATCCACCACCTCTCCGGGTAGCCCATTACAGCACCTAATTGCTCTCTCTGAAAAAGATTCCCCCTAATATCTAATCTAAATCTTCTATTCTTGAGCTTTACTCTATTCCCCCTTGTCCTGCCATTATCTACCCTTTAAAAAGTTGATTCCCCTCCTGTTTTTATGCTCCCTTCAGATACTGGAAGGCTGCAATGTGGTGCCCCCGCAGCCTTCTCATCTCTAAGCTGAACAAGCCCAGCTCCCTCAGCCTCTCTTCATAGGGAAGGTGGCCCAGCCCTCTAATCATCCTTGTGGCCCTCCTCTGAACCCTCTCCAACAGTTTTACATATTTCTTGTATTGTGGGCCTCAGATCTGGACACAGTATTCCAGGTGGGGCCTTACAAAGGCAGAGTAGAGAAGGACAATCACCTCCCTGTCCCTGCTGGCCACCTCTCTTCTAATGGAGCCCAGGATACCATTGGCCTTGCGAGCTGCAAGAGCACACTGCTGGCTCATGTTAAGTTTCTCATCCACGGTGACACCCAGGTCCTTCTCAGCAGGGCTACTCTCAAGGAGCTCTTATCCCAGTCTGTATCTATGTCTGGGATTCTTCCAGCCCAAGTGCAAGACCTTACACTTGGCAGTGTTGAACCTCATTAGGTTCACCCAGGCCCACCTTTCCAGCCTGTCAAGATCCCTCTGGATGGCTTACTTTCCTTCTGTTGTGTCAACCACACCACTCAGCTTGGTGTCATCTGCAAACTTGCTGAGGGTGCACTCAATTCCATCATCGATGTAATTGATAAAGATGTTCAAGAGTACTGGTCCTAAGACAGATCCCTGGGGGACCCTTGGACATAGATCCATTGACCACCACCCTTTGTCCACATTCTGTCAACCAGTTTCTTATCCACTGGATGGTCCACCCATCAAATCCACATCTCTCCAATTTAGAGATAAGGATATGGTGGGGGACTGTGTCAAAGGCTTTGCACAAGTCCAGGTAGATGACATAGGTTGCCTTACCTTTATCTACCAATGCTGTCACTCCATCATAGAAGGTCACCAGATTGGTAAGGCATGATTTTCCCTTGGTGAAGCCGTGCTGGCTGTCCCGGATCATGAGCTCATCCCTCATGTGCTCCAACATGTCATCCAGGAGGATCTGTTCCATGATCTTCCCAGGCACAGAGGTGAGGCTCACTGGCCTGTAATTCCCTGGGTCTTCCTTGCTCCCTTTCTTATAAATGGGAGTGACATAACATTTTTTCCAGTCCCCAGGGACCTCTCCTGACAGCCACGACTTTTCAAATGATGGAGAGCGGCTCAGCAACCACATCAGCCAGCTCTTTCAGGATCCTGGGATGCATGTCATCCGGCCCCGTAGACTTGTAAACATTCAGTCTCATGAGGAAATCTTGGAGTTTCTCTGCCTTTACAGTGGGGGGGGATTTATTCCCCCGGTTCCCACCTAGAGTTCCAGGGATGCAAGGTTCTGGGATTTGAGAATTATGAGAATCCTGGCTGCCTGAGAAGACTGAGGCAAAGAACTCATTCAGTACCTCAGTCTTCTCCTCATCAGTTGCAGCCAATTCTCCTTTCTCATTTACCAAGGGGGGTATGCTCTCTTTGGTCTGTCTCTTCTGGCCAGTGTACCTGTAAAATCCCTTCTTGTTGTTTTTAACATCCCTCACCAAGTTCAGTTCCATCTGCGCCTTGCCTTTCCTGACCCCGTCTCTGCAAGTCCGAACAGCATCCCTGTATTCTTTCCAGACTACACACCCTTGCTTCCAGAGCTTGTATTTGCCTTTCTTTTCCCTCAGTTTGACCAGCAGGTCCTTACTTAGCCATGCTGGCCTCCTGCCCCTCCTGCCCACTTTCTTATTCAGAGGGACAGAGAGCTCTTGAGCTCTCAGAAAGTCATCCTTAAAGAGTAGCCAGCTGTCCTCAACGTTTCTGTCTCTAAGGACCACCTCCCAGGAGATTTTGGCCAACAAGTCCTTAAACAACCTAAAGTTTGCTCTCTTAAAGTTCAGTGTCCTGATCCCACTCTTCGCCAGGCCCACATCCCTTGAGATCACAAACTCAACCAGGGCATGGTCGCTGCAGCCCAGGCTGTCTCCAACCTTAACACCTTTAATGATCTCCCCCACATCGGTGAGCACCAGGTCCAGCAAAGCATCACCTCTGGTCAGTCTATCCAACACCTGAACAAGAAAGTTGTCATTTATAGACTCCAGGAGTCTCCTGGTTCTCTTGCAGCTCGCTGTGTGCTTTTCCCAGCAGTAGTCCGGGTGATTAAAGTCCCCCATCAGAATGAGTGCCTGTGACCACAATACCTCCTGCAGCTGGAGGAAGAAGGCCTCATCAGTTGTCTCTGATCAGGTGACCTGTAGTAGACCCCTATCATCAGCTGTTCTTTATTAATCCTATCCCTAATTCTGACCTACAGGCTCTCAACCTGCTCCTAACCACTTCTCAGAGAGAGGTCCTCACAGTCTATCCACTTTTTAACATAGAGGGCAACTCCCCCACCCTTCCTACCTAGCCTATCCCTTCTAAAAAGGCAATACCTTCTACAGGGGTATTCCAGCTGTGGGAATCATCCCACCATGTTTCCATGATTGTAACTAGATCATAATTTTCCAGTGCCATCACGGTTTCCAATTCCTCCTGCTTGTTACCCATGCTGGGCTTTCTGACTCACTACCTTTTTTTGAAGAGTCCTCCCTCAAACCTCTGGGAGGAATCAGTCGTTTTCCCCCACTGCCTCCTAGAGGGACATTAGAAGTTTCCAGAAGGGGGGTCAGCAATACTACCTCCTCTGAGGGGTTCCCAGAAGTTCCAGTGGGACAGTTTAGAGGTATTTCACTACAATCTTGTAGCATTTCAGAGTCCCCCAGCCCTTCTCTATCTCGCTGAATTTTACCCTCTTCCCCCTTCGAATCTAGTATAAAGCTAGAGGCTACTTGCTCTACCCTACCAAGCCTCACTATATCCCCTTCCCCCTTCCTAACTAGTTTAAAGCCCTGTCAATGAGGCCTGCCAACTCTTGAGCTGGGATTCTTTTCCCTCTTGGAGACAGGTGACACCCATCCGCAGCTATCAGGTCAGGTGCTGAGTAAACCGCCCCATGATTGAAAATGCAAAGTTCCTGAAGTGGCACCAGCCCCTCAGCCACCTATTCAACACAGCTACTTTCTTATCAACCATCCCAAAGTGAGAAGTGATGCTGTGGGAAAGACTGCAGAGCTTGAACCCTGATTTTTTCTGAATAATGCCATTCAAATCGCTTCCAGTTCATTTCTGTAGCACTCAGACAGCTATAAAAAGAACAGTCTTGAGATACTAAAATCTAAAATAACAAAGTAACTGATTATCTGATGTCTACTGTAGTGTGTTCTTATTTGAATAGTAATTTTCCAAATAAAGACCTTGACAGTTCACTTTAAGAATATATGCAGAACATGTCTGGATGCTGATGTGTTGATGATCCATGTTTTATACAGAAAAGTTCTTAAGTTGCTTAAATATACTCTTTGAGTATACCTAACAGATAATTTTGGTTTAATAAGCTGTTAAGCAATTATGGTGAGTTAAACCAACCTAGTAGTGCGAAATGACTTCTATATAGTGGCTTGGATGCTAGACCCAGTGATGAAGATGAAAATCCAGTTTCAGATTTCTCTTTAGCCTGAGGAGGTTCAGACTCAAAAGTTTACAAAAGCATGAACTAGTCACTGTGTCATGGGTTTAGATTGGGAAGAAAACCTATTCCATCAGTACCATTCCTCATTGTGAAGCTAAGAATGCAAGTTTAAAGGAAGAAAAGAAGGAAAAATGATGGAATAGAAACTTAGCCTAGTGTAGTCACTCAACAAGGAATAGGATCTCACAATTTTTACTATTTGCTTCTTGAAGAATTCATGTATCTTATATTTAATAGCCCTCTTGATCACCTAGATAACAGGATCATTCTGGGAGATAGCCCAAAGAGAGCTCAGGCTTTCTGGACAGAGAAGATGTGTTTTTTAATTACATCTCAGGGAAGACTGCATTCAACTCTATCTCTTCAATGAAGAGGAGCACATTACTCTGCTTCAGGCTGTTATTACTTGTTGCACTGACTTAACTTTGGGCAGCAAAAAAAGAATATTTTCCTTATGTGATCTGTGTTCAGAACGAGAACACTTATCACGAATTTCATTCACAACATTGTATTGAAATTAAACGTAACAAGATAGTGTGGAGAGACAGTGAGATTACCATAGGCTCTTATCTTATCAGGTGGGCTGAGCAGGAACTGCAGTGTGCCTGTACAGAGCATGTGAATGTTCTTGGAGTATTTGGCAAGACAGAGGTAACTGTGGTCTTTCCTAGAAATCAAGAAATCCCAAAATATTTCCTTTTAATACATTCTTCATCCCCCCACTTCACCTCCCCCTGGACTGTAAACTTCAAGGGCCCTGTAACATGAGAAAATAAGAACTTTATATAAGGGTAATATTTCAACTCATATACCTACATTTTCCCTTAGAAAGGCAGTTTTCCCTTCCTTCAAAGCACACAGATCTGGCAGTCAAATTTCTGGGACAGACTTGTCTTTTTTGTGTGTTTTTGCAGCATCTTGCATAGTAGGGAGTCTGTCAGTGTTTTGGTCTCTTCAGCACTAGTGCATTACAGATTATTCTATAAGGTTGTATGTCTGTCTTTATTTCTTTCCTACCTGACAATGACAAGGAAAGAGTAATTTTGCTGGACCTTATCAAAAGAGAAAACCAGAAATGGCTGTCTCAACATACTGGAGAACAAAGATGTGAAAAAAAATGTAAACTTTACCAAAAGGAAGTAGTAATAAACACCTTGAACAAAGTCACTAGGGAAGTTGAGTTTATTATAATATTTCTTTCCAACAAATCCTCTGAAAGATGGTGTAGAAGAGTGAAATGAACAGAACAATGAAATCATTACCCAATACCTCCTGTTGGCTTTTCCAAGAATTATTTCCATAGCATTGTGTTGATATGAGAGAAGACAAATACCTTAATTTTCTGTGTGCTGATTTGAAAGATTGAGAGTCCTGAAAGTAGTTATATGTCTGCCTCTTCAATGTGTAAACTTGTGCTTTATTTCTTGGAAAGTCTAATGGTACTGAAGGATGATGAAGCAAAGACACCATGTGCAAAACAGTTGGTATTTTATTTATTAGCATGTACATATATTAAAAAACCCTCACCTAACAAAGTGACCAGACTGTTTCATTGACTGATTTTTGCATGTCTAACCTTCCTTGGGATCTAAAATATTATACGCGAAAATTGATTTTCCTAGTAATGATCTCCTGTTGAGGGCAATCACTACATATGTAAGGTGATTAAAAACTTCTGTGGCAGCAAGATAGACTTTATTACTCTCATTTGTGTATCTGGTTTCATTGACTGTCCATTTCTTCAGTTTAGCAGAGGACAAGTAAGATGGTTCAGGTTCTATAAGATGTATATTGAATTACTCCTATCTGTATAATATATAATTCAGAAAAAAAGGAGACGATATTTTTTCTCACATAAAAATTTACTTATATTTCAGATAATTTCATCTTAAAGATATTGAGATAACGAATCCAGGACACAAAGATTTTTACACAATAATATTTACACATGTGTGCCTGTTAGGTTTAGGAAATAAGTAACAAAAGGCAATATGTTACCTGTACATATATTAGGTAATGACATACTGAAGGTCATAAAACTGTTCCTATTCAATTTATCATATGACAGTTAGACAAAAGTCATTCAAAGGCAACTGACAGAAAAGAGAAATCTCTAATTATCCTATGGAATTCATTGCTATATCATTTTAATCTTTAAAATGAATGTTTTGATTCAGCTGGATCTTACTGGACTTTTGGATCAAGTCCTTATGCTTCTCATTCATGAATCACTATACAAGGTTTGGACTCATACTACTCAAAATCACCAGTAAGTAAGTACCTAGGAACAGAGGGAAGCAGGCGCCAAAACTGGTGTTGCTCCTTGTTCTAGTTTTGCTACTATCAGGTGCAACTTACACATTCTGGATCCTCAGGTGAGCTGCTCCTCTTTGGATGCAGAATTAATTTTTGCTTCTCCTAGTATGCTGATTTTATCCATTTATGATCTTATGCTGCTCCAAATAAACAAAAAAGGCCTTTTATCATTAAGGAAATAATAAAACTGGTCTGTGAAGAAGACATGACCATACCCAGAACCCTACTATTAGTTTGCACACGTCAATAATGGAATTGACACGCCTATACTGAAGACATAGTCAGGCACAACACATAAAGGCGTATGTGGTATGACAGAAATAGGCCGAAATGGAGGGAGAAAAAAAGTATTTTAAGGTTTTGTTCAGTTATAAACAATCATTGAAAATCAATGCTGGCACTCAGGAGAAAAGCAAAAATTTTCGTCAAAAACCATCAGACTTGGGTGTGGAATTTTTTCTTGCTCTTGGCTAGATAATTCTGGATATGGTGATTTTACAAAGAGGTAGATAAAAAAGTGAGAGCCAACTCTACTTTTCCCTTTGTTTGGTGAAATCCTCTTATATACTCACTAGGAGACAAAGAGAGTACCCTATACAGAGATATACTGAAACATCTGACTGTCTTTTAGAGAGGCTTTGGCAAATCTTCACCTGCATGAGCATTTGTACAGGACATTGTAAATGTGGTGGTTCCGCCGGAGCCAGGGACCACGCGTTCAGATTTCCCCCGGAGCGGGGGAGGGAAAACCAAAACACCAGAGCCTCGCAGGTTGGGATAAGGGTATTTTTACTGGAAATAACAGGGGAAGAACAAATAACAATGAACAATACAACCTTTTGCCGAGATGAGCAGTTCAGATCGCGCACTCCCCGTAACGGACACCGCGCCGCAGCCCGCGCAAACCCCAGCCGCAACACAAAGGACCCGAGCTCGCGCCGCGAGTAAACAAAGCCCCGAGCCGAGAGCACGGTCCCTCCCGGTCCCTGCTGTTCGCGCGCCAACACTGCAACACCCCCTGCTTTTTATACTCGGCATGATGTAACTGGCATGGAATGATCCTATTGGTCAATTTGAGTTACTTGTCCCGAGCCCAGCAGGTTAACCCCTTCCTGGCTGAAGCCCCTGGCTGAAACCAGGACATCATCCACCCCTCATTCCATGCCATTTACGTCATAACCAAAACCAACAAAATCTTTTATACAACATATAACAATTATAATTATGGCAGTAATGAATATACAACAACAAGTTATTTTACAGTCATTATACTACAATTTCTACTTAGTAATTATATTGGTTATTCTCCCCCAAAATCAAATCCCGTTGAGGTACACATCGCACTTCTCCATCTCTCTGCATTACCCACCAGGTACAACCAGGTCCTTGTGCAAAAACAACTCCAGATATGGGTTTGCTTTTGCCCGAAACAGGGATGACCCAAACTGTCTTTCCCAGTATGCTCTTCAGATGCACTACTGGGACTCTATTTCCTTCTACAGTATGTGGAAACTTTGTTTGGACAGGGCCATCCCGATTGGTAGATCCTCTAGAGTTGACTAACCAGGTGGCTTCGGGTAGGTGGGTGTCCCAATGCTTGAATGTTCCGCCCCCCATTGCTTTCAATGTAGCTTTTAAAAGTCCATTATATCGCTCAATTTTCCCAGAAGCTGGTGCATGGTACGGAATATGGTACACCCACTCAATGCCATGCTCTTTGGCCCAGGTGTCTATTAGGGTGTTCCGGAAGTGAGTCCCGTTGTCAGATTCAATTCTTTCAGGGGTACCATGTCGCCACAGGATTTGCCTTTCAAGGCCCAGGATTGTATTCCGGGCAGTAGCATGGGGCACAGGGTATGTCTCTAGCCAGCCAGTTGTTGCCTCCACCATTGTAAGTACATAATGCTTTCCCTGGCGGGTTTGTGGGAGAGTGATGTAATCAATCTGCCAGGCCTCCCCATATTTATATTTCATCCACCGCCCTCCATACCAAAGGGGCTTTAACCGCTTGGCTTGTTTAATTACAGCACATGTCTCACATTCATGGATGACTTGTGCAATAGCATCCATGGTCAAATCCACCCCTCGATCGCGTGCCCATCTATATGTCGCATCTCTCCCCTGATGACCTGAAGTATCATGAGCCCATCGAGCTATGAATAGCTCACCCTTACGTTGCCAGTCTAGATCTACCTGAGCTGCTCCAATCCTAGCAGCCTTATCCACCTGATGGTTGTTTTGATGTTCTTCTGTGGCCCGACTCTTAGGTACATGGGCATCAACATGACGTACCTTTACGACAAGCTTCTCTACCCGAGCAGCAATGTCTTGCCATAGATCAGCAGCCCATATGGGTTTGCCTCTCCGCTGCCAGTTGTTCTTCTTCCATTGCTGCAGCCACCCCCACAGGGCATTGGCCACCATCCATGAATCAGTGTAGAGATAGAGCATTGGCCACTTCTCTCTTTCAGCAATGTCCAGGGCTAACTGAATAGCCTTAACCTCAGCGAACTGGCTTGATTCACCTTTTCCTTCAGTAGCTTCTGCTACTCGTCTTGTTGGACTCCATACAGCAGCTTTCCACATGCGATTCTTTCCCACAAGGCGACAGGAACCATCGGTGAAGAGAGCATATTGCTTCTCATTTTCTGGCAGTGTGTTGTAAGGTGGGGCTTCTTCAGCACGTGTTACCTCCTCATCCTCTGGTGACATTCCAAAATCCTTGCCTTCTGGCCAGTCTGTGATTACTTCCACAATTCCGGGGCGATTGGGATTTCCTATTCGAGCTCGCTGTGTAATTAATGCAACCCACTTGCTCCATGTAGCATCAGTGGCATGATGCGTAGAAGGGACCTTCCCTTTGAACATCCAGCCCAGCACTGGCAGTCGGGGTGCCAGGAGGAGCTGGGCTTCAGTTCCGATCACCTCTGAAGCAGCTCGAACTCCTTCATAGGCGGCCAATATTTCTTTTTCTGTTGGAGTGTAATTGGCCTCTGATCCTTTGTAGCCCCGACTCCAAAAACCCAGCGGTCGACCCCGAGTCTCCCCTTGTGCTTTCTGCCAGAGACTCCAAGTAGGGCCATTCTCCCCCGCTGCAGTGTAGAGCACGTTTTTAATATCTGTCCCTGTCCGGACAGGTCCAAGGGCTACTGCGATGACTATCTCACGTTTAATCTGCTCAAAGGCTTGCTGCTGCTCAGGGCCCCATTGGAAGTCATTCTTCTTTCGAGTCACATGGTAGAGTGGGCTCACAATAAAACTGTAGTTTGGCACATGCATTCGCCAAAAACCTATAACGCCCAAGAAAGCCTGTGTTTCCTTTTTATTGTTTGGTGGAGACATGGCTGCTATTTTATTGATAATGTCCATGGGGATCTGACGACGTCCATCCTGCCATTTTATTCCTAAAAACTGGATCTCTTGTGCAGGACCCTTGACTTTACTTTGTTTTATGGCAAGGCCAGCCTTTAAGAGGATTTGAATTATCTTTTCTCCTTTCTTAAACACTTCTTCTGCTGTGTCGCCCCATACAATGATGTCGTCAATGTACTGTAAATGCTCTGGTGCTTCACCCTTTTCCAAAGTGGTCTGGACTAGTCCATGGCAGATGGTGGGACTGTGTTTCCACCCCTGGGGCAGATGATTCCACGTATATTGTGTACCTCTCCAGGTGAAAGCGAATTGTGGCCTGCACTCTGGCGCCAGTGGGATTGAGAAGAAGGCATTGGCAATGTCAATCGTGGCATACCACTTGGCTGCTTTCGATTCCAATTCATATTGGAGTTCCAGCATGTCCGGCACAGCAGCACTCATACCTGGAGTGACTTCATTTAGGCCACGATAATCTACTGTCAGCCTCCACTCTCCACTGGACTTCCGCACTGGCCATATGGGACTGTTAAAGGGTGAGCGAGTCCGGCTGATCACTCCTTGACTCTCCAGTTGACGAATCCGGTTGTGGATGGGGAGCAGAGAATCTCGGTTGGTTCGGTACTGTCGTCTGTGTACTGTTGTTGTAGCAATTGGCACTTGCTGTTCTTCAACTTTCAACAACCCCACAACAGAAGGATCCTCTGAGAGTCCAGGCAAGTTGCACAATTGTTCAATTTCCTCTGTCTCCACAGCAGCTATTCCAAAAGCCCACCGGTACCCTTTTGGGTCGTTGAAATACTCTCTTTGGAGATAGTCTATACCTAGAATGCATGGAGCTTCTGGGCCAGTCACAATGGGGTGTTTCTCCCAGTCCTTTCCAGTCAGGCTTACCTCAGCCTCTAATACAGTCAATTGTTGGGACCCCCCTGTGACTCCAGAAATGCAAACAGGTTCTGTGCCTTTATAATTTGACGGCATTAGAGTACACTGGGCACCAGTATCTACTAGAGCCTTGTACTCTTGTGGGTCTGACGTGCCAGGCCATCGAATCCACACCGTCCAGTAAACCCTGTTATCCCTCTCCTCCACCTGGCTGGAGGCAGGGCCCCTCTATTGCTGCTGATCATACTTGCCGTTCATTGAGTGCATGAAGGACTTGGAGGTTCCCTCAAGAGGATCAGACATATCAGGAGTGTAGATAGGCCTTCTGCTTGGTCGAGGGTTCTGTTCGGTGGTAACTGGTGCAGCGTTCTTCCTGGTGAAATCTCGACGTGCGATTGTTTTACCTTGCACCTCGTTTACTCGTGCTCGAAGGGCTGAAGTGGGCTGCATATCCCACTTCCTCATGTCCTCCCCTTGGTCAACCAGGTAAAACCACAGTTTATCTCGTGGTGAGTACCCTCGGTTTTCTCCCTCTCGGGATGATGGACACCTTCTTCCAAAAGCTGCCACACTGCTCTGCAAGGGTCGGGAGCTGTACACATTGTTATCAAGGCGCTGGACCAGTTTCTCTACTGCTGCGATGACAGAGAGGGAAACATTGTCTTGGTATTTGCGGAGCCTATAAGACACATCGGCTACAGTTGGTAGATCCGTATCACTCCAGTCTATTGCTGCCAGTGAATTGACGTGCCCTGCTGGTACACTTTGTACAACCTTTCGCCACATGCCTGGGGTGCACGGGACTTCATCAGGATCGGCAGGGAGTTGTGAATTGTTCAAATCATAACTAATTATCTCCCGTACAGCTAATTCTCTAAGGTACTGGACAGCTCTTTCCATACTGTTGCACTTGGGCATATGGCATGTAATGTATTCTTTTATGGGGTACCTTTCCTTCACACTTAACAGTAACCGTTTCCAGAGGCTGAGGATTCCTGACCTTTTTCCAATGGCTTTATCAATGCCTCCTTCTCTGGCAAGGGATCCCAACTGCTTGGCCTCCCTGCCATCTAACTCCAAGCTATTAGCCCCATGATCCCAGCACCGAAGCAACCAGGTGACAATGGGCTCACTAGGTTGGCGGCTAAAATCCCTTCTAACATCACAAAGCTCACTCAGGGACAGGGATCGGGTGACAACCTCTGGTTCTGCCTCATCTTGATATCCCCCTGATGGCCCCGGTTGATCATCATCATCAGCTGTTGTACGAACTGATTTTTTTGTGTATTTCCTCTTTTGTACCGGGGCAACAGACACTGGTGGGGGTTGTTTCTTTTGATCATCAGTGGTGTCTGCTGTGGG
The DNA here is from genome assembly GCA_022605575.1 of Laterallus jamaicensis coturniculus. Lineage (NCBI taxonomy): Eukaryota > Metazoa > Chordata > Aves > Gruiformes > Rallidae > Laterallus > Laterallus jamaicensis. The sequence goes on from JAKCOX010000097.1 coordinate 421,952, forward strand.
GATTGCAGTAGCTGCAGTGCCAATTACGGGGGTTGCCGCAGCTGCAGTGCCAATTACGGGGGTTGCCGCAGCTGCAATGCCAATTACGGGGGTTGCCGCAGCTGCGGTGCCAATTACGGGGGTTGCCGCAGCTGCAGTGCCAATTACAGGGGGTGCCGCAGCTGCAGTGCCAATTACAGGGGTTGCCGCAGCTGCAGTGCCAATTACAGGGGTTGCTGCAGTATCTGACAATCTGTTTTCTTCCCCTCCCCCCTGACAGTACTGACAATGCTGACAGCGCTGTCTGCTATCAAGCAGTGTTTGAGCCCAGGTGGCCAGAGCCCAGCACAGTGCAGTGCTTTTCACATCCCTGGGAAACCTACAACAACTTTTTTTCAGAAATGCAGCCATTTTATTAGAGTCATGCAGCTGCTCAGGAGTGAAGCTCCAAGTCATCGGGGGTAAGAAAGTACTTAGGTAATGGCCTATGTTCTGCCCCTCGTGGTTGTCCTGCCCCTCGTGGTTATCCTGCCTTTGGGAAACCTCTTGAGCAGTATTCATAAACCTGCTCTTAATATATGATGAAAGCAGGATCAAGTGCAGAAGAACTTCTAGCACTGTGGCCATAGTTTGCATGTCAAGGTGATGGTGAAAGTTTTCAAAAACTCTCATAAGAGCTGTTATGTTTAGCCCAGAAAGGAAAAAACCAGTGTCATTCTCTCCCTCTGTGCTCTCACCAAAATGGCCACCACCACCAGCCCCTCTCAGCCCAGGGACTAGACAGGGCAGCACAACCTCATACGCTTTCCAGATTAAACTCATAGTCACTAATATAACTGTATCATAAACCATTGTCATAAAGCACACTAGAGCAAAGTATGGGAACTGGCAGGGAAGCTGCAGCCCCGAGATGATACAACATCCTGCCAGGACTGCAAACAGCCTGCTGAGGATTTTTTTCCACAGCCAGGACCACACCTTTGTAAATAATACCCACAGCATCTTAAACAGCATCCTTACAACTTTGACCGTAATTGCAACCGGGTCAGAGTCAGATCTACCGTTATCCCAACCTTTATTGTCCCACGTTCAGGCGCCAAAATATGTTGTGATTCCGCCGGAGCCGGGGACCACGCGTTCAGATTTCCCCCGGAGCGGGGGAGGGAAAACCAAAACACCAGAGCCTCGCAGGTTGGGATAAGGGTATTTTTACTGGAAATAACAGGGGAAGAACAAATAACAATGAACAATACAACCTTTTGCCGAGATGAGCAGTTCAGATCGCGCACTCCCCGTAACGGACACCGCGCCGCAGCCCGCGCAAACCCCAGCCGCAACACAAAGGACCCGAGCTCGCGCCGCGAGTAAACAAAGCCCCGAGCCGAGAGCACGGTCCCTCCCGGTCCCTGCTGTTCGCGCGCCAACACTGCAACACCCCCTGCTTTTTATACTCGGCATGATGTAACTGGCATGGAATGATCCTATTGGTCAATTTGAGTTACTTGTCCCGAGCCCAGCAGGTTAACCCCTTCCTGGCTGAAGCCCCTGGCTGAAACCAGGACAGTAAAGAATCTTTATCTCACATCCTCCCATCTGAGAGTCAAAACAGTTTATTGACAAGAGGTCCAAATCATCTATCTCTCTGCTTCTTGCTTTGTCATCTTTTGACCTTTAAAATACAGGACATATCACTACAATTTTGCCTTGGTTTTTACCTTTTCTAGTTTGACTAAAAGACAAATTTCAAAAACTGAGGTGTTTTTTCCAGACAAATGAGTGTATTTCACCTTCATACAAACTGAATGCATTTTGCCATCCCTTTTAACATTATTTAAAACAAAATAATCCCCTGTTCTGACTATTTTCTTACATTCTTCCTCACATTCACAAAAGTCACACCTCATTCAACACTGATTCTCACATCACGCATGTGGATGTTGATCTACATAAAATGAGGATCATATCATCTTTTTCTAAAAATGAACTGTGGAAAGTTGTAGTGTTTATGAAAGTGAACTGACAATGGCTTCTCCTATTCAGATACTGGCTTGGAGAGAATTAATGTAAATACACAAACATTTTGCTGCCAGTTATTCTTCTTGCAGATATAGTTGAGAAGAACTGAGGCAGCAGCAGCTGAAATGCTATTAGTGATTGCAGTGGCAGCTGGGACATGAGTGTCCAACATGGATTCAGGAAGGAGAAATCAGGTCTGACCAATATAATAGACTTCTGTGATGGCATGACTGTGCGGGTGGATGATGATAGAGTAATAGATGTTGTCTACTTCAGCTTCAGTAAGACTTTGCACTTGGTCACCCATAGCATCCTCAAAGGCAAATTTAGAAAGTGTGGGTTAAATGAGTGGACAGTGACGTGGGTTGAGAATTGGCTGGATGGCAGGACTAAGAGTGTTGTGATAAGCAATGAAGAGTCTAGTTGGAGACCTGTAGCTAGTGGCTTGCCCTAGGGGTCAGAAGTTGGTCTGATATTATTCAACACATTCATCAATGACTGGATGAGGGGACAGAGTGTACCCTCAGCAAATCTGCTGGCGATACAAAACCACAAGGAGTGATCAACATACCAGAAGGCTTCACTGCTATTCGGCAAGATCTGGACAGACTACAGTATTGGGCAGAGAGGAATCAAATGAAATTCAGCACATGTGTAAAGTCCTATGGAGGAATAACCCCAAGCACCAGTACAAGTTAGGGGTTGACCTGCTGGGAAACAGGTCATTAGAGAAGGACCTGGGAGTTCTGGTGAACAGCAAGTTATCCATGAGCCAGCAATGCACACTTGTGGCCAATAAGGCCAAAGGTATCTTGGGGTGAATCAAGAAGACAGTGGCCAGCAGGTTGAGGAAGGTTCTCTTCTGTCTTGGTGAGGCCACATCTGGAGAAATGTGTCCAGTTTTGGGATCCCCAGTTCAAGAAAGACAGGAAACTACTGGAGAAAGTCCAGTGGAGTGCTGCTAAGATGAGACACCTGGAGCATCTCTCACATGAGGAAAGGGTAAGAGAATTGGGTCAGTTTAGCCTGGAGAAGAGAAGATTGAGAGGGAATCTCACCAATGCCTATAAATATCTAAAGGACAGAGGTCAATAGGATGGGCTCAGACTCTTTACAGTGATGTCCAGTGATTGAGCGAGAAGCAATGGGCACAAACTGAAACACAGGAAGTTCCATCTCCACAGGAGAAAAAGCTTCTTCAGTTTGAGGGTGACAGAGCACTGAAACAGGCTTCTCAGAGAGGTTGTGGAGTCTCCTTCTCTGGATATATTCAACACAGGGCACCTGGACGGGGCCCTGTGAAACCTGCTCTAGGTGATACTGCTTTAGCAGTGGGGTTGGACTAGGTGATCTCCAGAAGTCACATCCAACTCCTACCATTATTTGCTTCTGTGATAAGTAAGTTACCTCACTGTAGCTTCTTCAGTTTATTGTCAGAGCTGTCAGGACTGCTGAAAGGACCTCACTCTGAAGTCTGAACCAGACCTAACCAAAAAAGTCACCTTGCATGGGATGAAGGGACTTCTCTTGATTAGGTTAACCAGAAGAAATGACTGTCATGACACAGAATTTCTTCCAAATATATGGCGTACACAAAGTCCACATTTTGTAACTTCATCACTTTATCTGTCTGACACAGTTAAAGGGAAGGTTCTTCTACCCCTACATTAGCAGCTGCTTTTTACTATATTTAGTCCCAAAGGAATCCTTCTACAGTAAGATATGATTCATCAAAGATGATAGCATCTAACCAAATGTGAATATCTGACTGTTTCCCTCCCCTTAAGAAAGCTTTTGCGGGTCAGTGTTGAATCATATATGCCAATGAATAAAGCTATTTCATCTTCAGTATCATCAGTCTGGTATATTTCAAAGGACAATAAATCCATATGGAATAAAAAAAGTTATATTATCAGTGACATCATAAGGATCTCAAGTCTATTTCCTAACCTTTTCATACTTCAGCAATATGTTGATAATACTTTCATTGTTGAAGAATTTTCTTACTTTTACTTCTATGGACTTCTCTGGAAAGCAAAAACTTTAATGCATTTACTGATACAAAAAGAATAAGAAATAACATACAATTACTTCTTTTCTTACTAATTGTCAGTGCAGAGATAAAAGAGGTGTATAGACGCTAACACAAATATTAATTTTTTGTTACTCTTCAATAGGAAATTATACTTGATTTTTATTACCATGTTTATTAATGAAATTCTGCAGATTGACATAAAAATTTCCTTCTAGCTTACAAAGATTCTCTAACACAAGGTCAGGCACAGTAGAACTTACATATACATATAAAGACAGATTTTATAAGTAATTTTTGTAGTTAATTCACAATATTTTACACATGACACAGTTCACCGTCTCATGTTATCGAGAACCGAAACAGAAAATAGCCAGATTCAATTAAAGTTGTAGGTTCCTAAAGGAGAAAAAAAAAAAGATTTAAAAGTATCTAAAAGTACATTTCATGCAAGCTTAGAAAGCATTTTAAGCTTTGAGGATTAATGAGCTCTAGTTGTTTAGGTTTTCAGCTGTAGATCACTGATTTTTAACCTAATTTACCAGTGCCTGTAACTTGTTACCCTTTGAAGGCTCTTTGGCAGTTCAGTTGAAACAATCTATTTGATGCAGCTTTCTAGAGAAAAATAGCCAGAGGGAAGGAAAGAGGCAAGATGCATGTGAAAAAAAAGGAAGAAGAGGAAATTTTCCCCAAAATACAGCTTCAGGAAAAACAAAAAAACCAAAAAACCCCAACACAACAAAACAAACAAATAAAACACACCCCACACACACACCCCCCACAACAACAAAAGTCACACACACCTCCAGGCAACATAAGAAAAGATCTGTAACCAAAACATACTACATATGAAACTACAATGAAGTATTATGAGATACCCTGATTTATTTAGCCCAGGCAGATGGTTTCTAGAACGACTCCACAAACACACGGTCGGTAAACTTTCAGAGATTTCCTGCTTTTTGTTACTGATATTGCTGTGCTAAAGAATGCTTATTCTCTTTTGGAAACTAGAAGAATTTCTATATGGACTTATTCTAAAAGGAATAAAGCTCTGTCTTTTAAGTAAAAAACGTGAAAAATGTCCCATCCCTAGAACTTAAAGTTGTAACACAGAGTGTAAAGAGCATAGAAACTTAGAATCATAGAATGGCTTGGGTTGGAACAGACATTAAAGATCATCAAGTTCCAACCTCCTGACATAGGCAAGGACACCTCCCACTAGACCAGGCAACTCAAGGCCCCATCCAACCCAACCTTGAACACCTCCAGGAAAGGGGCATCCACCATCTCCCTGGGCAATCTGTGCCAGTGCCTCACTACCCTCACAGTAAAAAACGTCTTCCTAATATCCAGTCTAAATCTAACCCCCCTATCTGCTGGCCATGCTCCTTTGATGCAGCCCAGGATATAGTTGACCTGTATTGATGATGATTCCCCCAACCCAGCTGCAAGACCTTGCAGTTGTTCTTATTGAACCTCATGAGGTTCACATGGGCCCACTTCTCCAGATTCCTCTGGATGACATCCATTCCTTCTGACATGTCACCTGCACCACTCAGTGTGTTGCACTTGCCTTGTAGCAAGGCAACACTTGCCTTGCTATGTTCTGTACTACAAACTGTTAGTGAAAAGGCTGAAGAGCTCTTGTGCTTAAGGTCAGTTGCAAATTACTCAGTGGTTTCAAACCAGCCTCCTGGTATTACCAGTGATTAGATTTAGGAGTGCTGAACCCATGTGGGAAGAAAAAACCTGTGCCCCTAATGCTGACGCTGTGTGCTTTATGCAGAACTGAGGGATCTTAGGGGCTATTAACATCACCAAAATAAAGTCTAAGAACTGAATATTATGCAGAACATTTTAGTAGGTGCCTTCTGACTGCTGTAGAGGGGAAAGCTTGGAGGAACACACTGTGGATGGAGAAAGAGTTCGTGACTGATGTATTCTTTGAGAATCAATGTATGCTTACCTGTAACCAGCTGCATCATTTCAATTCAGCAACATGACTTCTAATTTCCTTCCTGTGCACTCCATTCCTTCCCACAGTTATTTCTTCAGTGTGGAATTTTGACTAACCCCTCTTTTCTGTCCATTCCTGGTTCCTGAAGGAAGCAATTATGTCTTTATTTATGCTACTCATTAAAACACAGTTTTCTTCAGGTTGCTGCCATTCAGTCATTGAATCAGAAACCCTTGCTGTCCCTTATGCTAAAAAAAAAAAAAGTCCATTGTGGACTTAGAGTCTTTGACTCACCTTTTAACACCTCTTCATAGAGCTGAGAAAAGGGAGACCTCTGACAAAAAGGGCTGGAACATTTCTACATTGCAATAAACTACTGGATACAACAGAAGAAAAAGAAAATAATATATTTGAGTAAGAAATGAAAAATGGTAGCCAGATTTTTCCTTCCAGAACCTGTGATAAGAGAAGAAAAGAATTAATGAATAAAACTTTGTAGTCTTACCAACTGTGGTGCCTATGCTGTATTTGTGGTATCCATGCTCTATTTGTAAGTGGTTGTTCTGGTGCACTACATCACAAAAAATTAAAGTAAGAAATTTCTCCTGTAATGATTAGTTTGAAAAATCATAAAATATTTTTCATTTATTGTGTTCTTATAAATTTAATATATTGGATCAATTTGTTTTTTGAGGTACAATTTACTTTTCAGGATATGGAGGAATCAGATGAACAAATTTCGGTTTCCTCTATGCACTATGACAGTGCGTCCTTGCTGAGAATCACAGTTCCACCTAGTATTATTTTGGTTTAACTCCTGCTATTTTTCCAACACAGGTTCTGACTCAACACAGCAACAGGTTCAACAATTTATGCCCAGGTATTATTCTTTGCATTGGAATAACATTCACCTCCAATCAAGATTGGGATCCTTTTACTCTTAAATCAAACATGGGATGCAACATTGCACTATGATTTTTGACCTAGAGCTACTGACACCATATTATCACATAATAATCCTACTTTTTCTCCTTTCAGTGTTTCCACTGTTATCCTCTTCCTAATCACAGAATCACAGAATCACAGAATCTTTGGGTTGGAAGGGACCTCATGAGATTATCGGGTCCAACCCCCCTGCCAAAGCAGGTTCCCTGTCTCATATTACATAGATAGGTGTCCAGACGAGACTTGAATATCTCCAGAGAAGGAGACTCCACCACCTCCCTGGGCAGCCTATTCCAGTGCTCCGTCACCCTCACTGTGAAAAAGTTCTTCCACATGTTGGTGCGGAACTTTCTATGCTCCAGCTTACAGCCATTGCCCCTAGTCCTGTCCCCACAGACCACTGAAAAGGGACTGGCCAATTCCCCCTGCAACCCATGTCTAAGATATTTATAAACACTAATTAGATCCCCCCTAAGTCTTCTTTTCTCCAGGCTGAACAGACCCAGTTCTCTCAGCCTTTCCTCATAGGGGAGATGTTCCAGACCCCTAATCAACTTTGTCACCCTTCTCTGGACTCTCTCCAGAAGGTCCCGGTCTTTTTTATACCAGGGAGCCCAGAACTGGACACAATACTCCAGGTGGGGCCTGACCAGGGCAGAGTAGAGGGGGAGGATCACTTCCTTCGACCTGCTGGACACACTCTTCCTGATGCATCCCAGGATCCCATTGGCTCTCATGGCCACCAGGGCACACTGCTGGCTCATGGCCAACCTGTCATCAACCAGGACCCCCAGGTCCTTCTCCACAGAGCTCTTTTCCAACAGGTCATCCCCCAGCCTGTACTGATACAGTTGGTTATTCCTCCCCAGTTGGTTATTCCTCCTTCACCTATCTTTCTTGATATAACAATCTCATTAGATTTTGATGATGTCTTGTCATGACATGTTATAGACAAATGACCAGTTAATTATGTGGTTTGTTTTAAAATCATTCAGAAACACTATGTTAGCAATTCTTTTGAAAAAGAGCAAGTTGTGAAAAAGAAGTTCATTTCAGATTGGAGCTTTTGCAGCAACTAATCTGAAGTCGGGATATGCAGACGCAGTAAAGAGCAGGGCACAAATTAGTTCTTGCGATGTGGTTTAACTGTGACCTTAGTGCATGTTACATATTTAAGTCCAGAACACTTCTGCTTTTACCTAGCGTAGAAATGGAATCTTAACCATAATCTTAGTATATGTTAAAAGTCAGTACAATGGAAACTAGGGTTAATAATATTCTCCTTTTGCTAAACTTTCTGAGTTTTCAGTTTCTGAACACTTAGCAAATTTTGAAAGGAAACCTTCCAGAAGACAGACCAGATTAAAAACAAGTTTTGTATCTATGGCTCATTTCTGGAAGAAGCACGTTTAAGTTTCTAGTGAGAGTCCAACAATCAGAAAAGTGAGCTTCAATCTCCTGCAAAGCCAGCAAATATACTTAGCTCTATGCTTGTTACCCACTGTGAGCTTAATAGATAATAGTACACCTGAAATTTGCCACAGACAGCTGTGTGAGCAAAAATCTACAATTAAACTATGACACCGTCCCCAGCAATTCAGAAATTCATTAAAATATTTCTAATAGGCATTAGTCATCCCTCTCAAAGGGATACTAGCTTTCTTGCAATGAAGAGATATTAAAGATAAAACTTGAGACACCAGACAAGCAATTAGCTGTGCAGATGGATCACCTAGTTCCTCATTTATTCTTTAATTGATCTGAGTTAAATAGGTATTTTGAAAAGGACCCAGTAACTGAGGAAAATAGTCTGAGCCTAGCCAAGAACATGCAATTTTATTTATCTTTGTGTAGTCACGTCCCAGATAACGCACATAGCTTTCTCTTGTGTTTTAAATCCTTGCAAGCATTTAGCTTTACATCTAGAGATTAGTTCTCTGTACATAATAATTTGGCAAACCATGTTGTAAAGTTGACTATAGGGAATGAAGCAAGAGTGTCTTATGTTGTCTCCAGCACCTCCAGGAGATCAAAATAATAAGACATAAGTTGACGAACATGAACTAATAATTTGACCTCATGTTGATACTAAAGGGTAGCAATAGCTATGATGAATTGATGGTACTTATTATTTTGTATTTACATTTTCTTAAGTATACTTTCTATGTCTTTTCATATGCCTAGGACAATTATTTTTATTTTACATTATGCTGAGCATACCTTGTCAAAGAAAGGATAATGTTATACAATGATATTTTAAAATAGAATTCAGGCTTCTAATGTAGATTTTGCAAAATCACAGAATCACAAAATTGTCAGGGTTGGAAGGGACCTCAAGAGATCATCGGGTCCAATCTCCCTGCCAAAGCAGGCTCCCTAGGTCATATTGCACAGATAGGCGTCCAGACAAGTCTTGAATATCTCCAGAGAAGGAGACTCCACCACCTCCCTGGGCAGCCTGTCCCAGGGCTCTGTCTTCCTGTGCTCCAATTTGCAGCCATTGCCCCTATGCCTGTCTCCACAGACCAAAGAAAAGAGGCAGGCCAATTCCCCCTGCACCCCATACTTTAAATATTTATAAACATTGATTAGGTCCCCCCTAGTCTTTTTTTTTCCAGGCTGAACAGTCCCAGCTTAGTCAGCCTCTCCCAGTCGGGGAGATGCTCCAGGCCCTTAATCATCTTCATAGCCCTTCTTTTGACTCTCTCAAGGACATCCCTGTCCTTTTTACACCAAGGAGACCAGAACTGGGCACAATACTCCAGGTGGGGCCTGACAAGGGCAGAGTAGAGGGGGAGGATCACCTCCTTCCACCTGCTGGCCACACTTCTGATGAAGTCAGGATCTCATTGGCTCTCTTAGCCACCAGGGCGCACTGCTGACTCATAGCCAACCGGTCATCTACCAGGAACCCCCAGGTCCTTCTCCACTGAGCTCTTCTCCAGCAGGACATCCCCCAGCCTGTACTGAAATGAACAGTTGCTTTTGTTGAATTTCATTAGGTTTCTCCCTGCCCGGCTTTCCAGCCTGTCCACATCTCACTGGATGGCAGCGCAGTGTTCCTGCGTGTCAGCCACTCCTCCCAGCTTTTTATCATCAGCGTAGTTGCTGAGGGTGGATGCTATTCCCTCATCAAGGTCGTCAATGAAGATATTGAACAGGACCGGACCCAACACCGAGCCCTGGGCAACACCACTAGTCACAGGCCTCCAGTCAGATTCTGCTCCTCGAATCACAACCCTCTGGGCTCGGTCCGACAGCCAGTTCTCAACCCACTTCACTGTCCACTCATCTACCCCATGCTTTCTCAGCTTTTCTATCAGGATGTCATGGGAGACAGTATCAAAAGCCTTGCTGAAGTCAAAGTAGATGACATCCACTGCTCTCCCTCCATCTACCCATCTGGTGATGACATCATAGAAGGCTATGAGATTGGTCAAGCACGATTTCCCCTTGGTGAATCCATGCTGACTACTCCTCATGACCTTCTTCTCTTCCAGTTGCTTGGAGATGGCATCCAGAAAAAACTGTTCCATCACCTTTCCAGGGACAGAAGTGAGGCTGACTGGCCTATAGTTGCTAGGATCCTCCTTAGAATCCTAGAATCACAGAACTGTAGGGGTTGGAAGGGACCTCGAGATATCATCGGGTCCAACTCCCCTGGCAAAGCAGGCTCCCTAGGACATATCACTCAGATAGGCGTCCAGACGGGTCTTGAATATCTCCAGGGAAGGAGACTGCACCACCTCCCTGGGCAGCCTATTGCAGTGCTCTGTCACCCTTACTGTGAAAAAGTTCCTCCGCATGTTGGTGCGGAACTTCCTGTGCTCCAATTTGCAGCCATTGCCCCTCTGTCCTATTGCCACAGACCACTGAAAAGGGGCTGATTCTCCCTGCATCCCCTGCTTAAGATAATTATAGACTTTATTTAGGTCCCCCCTTAGTCTTCTCATGGCTGAAGAGTCCCAACTTACTCAGCCTTTCCTCATAGGCTCCAGACCCCTAATCATCTTTGTAGCCCTTCTTTGGACTCTCTCCAGGAGATTCCTGTCCTTTTTAAACCAAGGAGCCCGGAACTGGACACAATACTCCTTCTTGCCCTTTTTAAAGACTGGAGTGACATTGGCTATCCTCCAGTCCTCGGGTACTTCTCCTGTTTGACAAGACCTATCGAAGATGATAGAGAGCGGCTCCACAATCATAGAATCATAGAATTGTAGGGGTTTGAAGGGACCTCGAGAGATCATCGGGTTCAACCCCCAATCACTTCTGCCAGCTCCCTTCCCTTCCCTTCCCTTCCCTTCCCTTCCCTTCCCTTCCCTTCCCTTCCCTTCCCTTCCCTTCCCTTCCCTTCCCTTCCCTTCCCTTCCCTTCCCTTCCCTTCCCTTCCCTTCCCTTCCCTTCCCTTCCCTTCCCTTCCCTTCCCTTCCCTTCCCTTCCCTTCCCTTCCCTTCCCTTCCCTTCCCTTCCCTTCCCTTCCCTTCCCTTCCCTTCCCTTCCCTTCCCTTCCCTTCCCTTCCCTCATTGCAGAAATCTACGTAATTGCTTTCACAATACTCATAGGATGGAGGTCTGACCATGTGGAAGCTAATGAAATGTTCCATTATTTGCCCACTAGTAGGAAAAACTAATTACTGTAAGTCTGTTGCTACTCACAAGACTGGAGTGCTACAGGTGAACAAATACATACCCATGCCACAAGTTCCCCATGGAGTTAAAAAAAAAAAAAAAGAAGTATTGTTATAAGGGCATTGTGAGTATTATTACAAGATATGAGTATTATGGTAAGGGATCATATTTTATTAATATTTTTAGGTATATTCATTATGTATGCATACACACATGCAGACTAAATTTCAGCCTTATCCAAAGTAAACAAATTAAGATAGCTGAAGATCTAGAGCAGTGTACTGATTGTTATCATTGTAGGACTTCTGCTTCAAATGAGTTCACTTATTTAAAAAGCTTCAATTATGCTGATGTTCTCTCATATAGTAGAAATGCAGCAGTATGCATTTTGCTTTCCTTCCTTCTGTAGCTGATTATGTCCGCATTTTACTTTGCTGCCCAGCTTGTCTTGTGCTTCCAGTTTTGTTGAGAAAAGATAATAATTGTAGACCTTACTGACAGCTATTTGTAATCTTGTAGTCATGTTCTGAGCATCTCCTGGCATATTCCTTTCTCAAAGCGGAGTATGGCAAAGAGAATAATGTTTAAATGTAATACCTAGGGGCCACTTCTGGAATTTGGACACGGTGAAATTAACAGCATATATAAATTGTCAGTAATTTTTTTATTGTATTACTCCATGGAGTTCTGCTTATTGAGAATATCTAGAGAAAGTTTTCACCTCAGAAAGCCTTATGTCAGGTTTCCAATTAAAATGGTATAATATGGGAAATAAAGCACCTGATGGAAAATGTTATGCCTAAGATCTATGTCAATAATAAAATAACTGTTATCTGTAGGTGCATATGAAGGGAAAAAACAATGGTAGATTTCCTAGTCTTTAAAAAGTACACATTTGATAGGAAATGGGATTTTTTGAACTCCCTGTGTTTATAATCTCCCCGTTTCTTGTGACTGGATCATTTCTATCCAGATTACTTATATGGTGCCTGTTTAGATACTTAGTATCTGAAAAATACACAATTAATTTAGTCTAACAGTGTATCTCAGAATCACAAGTTTCTGTTTAAAAGTGTGGGTTGTGGTAGTGGTGGTGGGGGCAAATGGGGACATGTGACATCATGCTCAACATATAAAAGGAGGCTGGTCAGGGAGGAAGTGTCACTGCTTGAGGTTAGGCCAGACACCACTTTAAAGGTGGTGAGCAAAATGCATTCTGTATCGACTGCTTTATGTACTCTTTTAGTATCATAATTTTCCTCTTCCTTTCCTGTGCTCTTACAGTGCCTTATCCCAACCTGTGAGTTTTACCTTTTTCTTTGCATTTTCTTCCCTATCCCACCAGAGAGGGAGGAGTGAGTGACTAGCTGCATGGTACTTTGCTGCTGGATGGGGCTGAACCACATGACTGTGGTTCAACAATTTGGATGGGAATTCATACAGAATCACAGAATCACAGAATTGTAGGGGTTGGAAGGGACCTCGAGAGATCATCGGGTCCAACACCCCTACCAAAGCAGGCTCCCTAGGACATATCACTCAGATAGGCGTCCAGACAGGTCTTGAATATCTCCAGAGAAGGAGACTCCACCACCTCCCTGGGCAGCCTATTCCACTGCTCTGTCACCCTCACTGTGAAAAAGTTATTCCGCATGTTGGTGTGGAACTTCCTGTGCTCCAACTTGCAGCCATTGCCCCTTGTCCTGTCTCCACAGACCAAAGAAAAGAGGCAGGCTAATTCCCTCTGCACCCCATACTTAAGATATTTATAAACATTGATTAGGTCCCTCCTCAGTCTTCTTTTCTCCAGGCTGAACAGCCAAAATTAGGATTCCATGTAGAGGCATCAGAATTTTTAGGAGGAATCACACAGAATCACAGAATTGTAGGGGTTGGAAGGGACCTCGAGAGATCATCAGGTCCAACCCCCCTGCCAAAATAGGCTCCCTAGCTCATACTGCACAGATAGGCGTCCAGACGGGTCTTGAATATCTCCAGAGAAGGAGACTCCACCACCTCCCTGGGCAGTCTTTTCCAGTGCTCTGTCACCCTCACTGTGAAAAAGTTCTTCCGCATGTCAAGATCTGCATGTTGCCACAGATGCTCTCCTACTCCAGGATCTCACTACCAGCTGTTGTGTACTAGGTCAGTGAGCCTGAGAGCACACACAGTGGAAGGCAGTCAGCTGACTTTTAGTAGAAGGTCATGAAGACAAGAAAAGTGCAACTCATATGAAGAAGTAAAATCTCTGAGCAGGACATCTCAAGCTTCATCTCAATCTTTTCAGGTTTTATGTGCCATCAAACTTTGTCAGTTTGCTAATCTAAGACAGAATTTTTACCCAGAATACTTTATAAGGCAATGCATTTCTTATAAGCTCCCAGTGTATCAAGACCAAATTTGAAATTTAACTGTGAAACAAGAAGTGAGACTAATGATTTTCATAGAGAGGACTGGGAAAAGACAAGGGAAATAGTTCATTCTTGCTGGTATCCAAACACTGCACATTACAATATAGGGTCATGAAGTTCTAGGGATGTGACTGACAGCTGGAAAAACACAAATAATGTTCCAAATTTCAAAGCAAATCAAAAGGATAATCTGAGGAATTACATAGATTGCTCAAATTTTGTTTGTTTCCAGAAAAATGACATTGATACCACTGGAAAACATTACAAAGCACACAAAGGAGAAAAAGGTAATAATGATTTGTATTTCAGGGGTTATTATTTGTTTCAGTTTTAACAAAACTAGGGGGATACATTCAAGGACATCCCAGACAGGCTGGCAGAGGGGGCCATCATGAATGTCCTGGTTTCAGCCAGGAGAGAGTTAAATGTTCACAGGAAGCTGGGGTGGGACATAACCAGGACAGGTGATCCAAACTGGCCAACAGGCTATTCCATATCATATGATGTCATGCTCAGCATAAAAGGGGGCTGGTTGTGAAGAGGTGGAGCAGCTCCAGGGCTGATCTGAGTGTCCAGTTGGGTCAGATCATCAGGTGAGAAATTGCATTCTGTGTCACCCACTTTGTATACTCTAAGCACTGTTGTTCTTTTCCTCTCCCTGTCCTGTCCCAGTAAACTGTCCTTATCCAAACCTATGAGTTTTACCTTTGCCTCACAGTTCTCCTTCCAATCCTGCCAGGAGTTTCAACATGATGAAACTTAAGAGTGACAAGCCACAGTTCCTCACCTTGCAAGGCCAAGCCTCTTTCAATCCACTGGGCACTGCTTGCCTGGGGATCAGCTCTGTGAAAAAGGCCCCAGGGGTTCTTCTGGGAGGTAAAGCTGAGTTAACCCACAGGGGCAGTGACAGAAAAAAGGTCAACATCACCCTGACCTATAGGAAGAGGGAGAGGGGCAGAACATATTAAGCTCCTCATGTCAGTTTTCATTAGAAACCCAATTAAAAACATTAAAACCCCAATGCAGTTACATATTCTGATATTGCTCTTCTTTTTTTCCAAAATACTTGAATGTACTAGAAGTTTGATTGAGTAGTGTGGAATGCAAAATGAATATACTTTTAGGGCAATTTTTTGCAGATTTTTTGCATCACTAAATGCTATATGTCACACAAGAGTATTTTTATGTATTCAGCCTGTAAATGCCTTTAGTGAGTATAACAAAACCAAACAATAGTCAGTCGCAGATCGTAGATAATGAGTCATGAGTAAGTGAAGCAAACAAGTCACTGTAATTCACACAAATAAACTTCAATGAATGTTGTGTAAATTAGCTAATAACATTTACATTTACAGAAATTGGCATTAATTTGAAAATAATTTCATACAAGCCTGAAGTCTAGATTAATTAGAAGATTTATTAATGAGAATATTTGATTGCTCCTACTATATACAACCTGTGTATGGTAAACAGGGCAAGACCACATGTGCAAGTGAAATGTCATGTTTCTTTTGTATTTATAAAACGTGCTTTAGAAAAGGAGGTGTTACGAAAACAGATTTCTATGCCTTGTCAAAGTTCTTTATTCCATTTTTAATTGTTACAGTCATCTTTATTTTTCTGCTATATCTACCTCATCAGCCACGACAATCTTGTCTAACAATGGTTTAGAGATTCCAGGAACACAAAAGCTCACTTTTCCAAAGCACTGGTTGCTTGCTGATGGAAAAAGTTATGCAGATCTATTTGTTTACTTTTCTTATAAGACACAACTATATTGGATACTGAAACATTTAACCGCTTCAGTTTTTCTCATAGGCAAATATGTGCCTATAAGAACAGTTCTTTTAACTGTTGAACATCAAGAAAAGTAACCATCAGAATCTAGTCCTTAGAGAAATAACTGAAAGATTTTTCCTTTTAAACCATGAAAATAGTAAGCCCAAAACTTTAAATACTACTAGTGAGACATGATCTGCATGTTCTTCATTCTCTAGCTATCTCTATTTGGGAAAATATTTTCTCTACTTGATAATACTCTAAGGAATTTATATTGTCCATTGTTTTTCTTGACGATAACCGAAATACAGTTACAACCTGAGCTAGGGAGTTTCTAAACCAGCTTCTAACTCAAAATTACTTTTAGCCATTCCCAGCCTTTTAGCTTCGTATGTTATTTATTTAATTAGCTTTTCTGAAGTAAAAATAATCAGGCAGGGACTCAGAAATAAGTACAGCATTATGGGCACCATTAATAAAACTTCTTTTCTCATTCATGAAATCTATAGCTTCGGCAAGAGACAAATCAAAGACTCTGTAACCACAGGCTATTTGAATCTCACTCTAAATGAGTCAGACAGAAATTAAGTGTAACTCACTATGGAAAAATAAACTGGAAAACTGAAAATGAGAATGCTACAGCAGTTCTTAGGTTTTGTTGGAGTTTTAGTTGGTTTGTTGTTTTGCTTTGAGTGACATGGATGGATTTAAGGGGGTTTGAGGGGCTAAGGAGTTTGGTTTTGGTTTGAGGTTTTTTGGTTTATTTTTTCTTTGTTGCTGTGTGTGTGTGTGTGTGTGTGTGTGTGTGTGTGTGTGTGTGTAGTTGAGGGGTTGTTTTGGTTTGGTTGTTTTGGTTTTCAGGAAGAAAACATAGTAATTAATGCCAGATTTTTTAGCAACTTGAGGCATAGCTGTGAGAGATTACACAGTCCCAAACACAGATACTAAAACTGGTCCTACACAAACTCATCCTAGAACCAGAATTCATACTGGTAATTCATAATGGCTTGCTATCCAAGGAGATACAACTTTTTTTTCAGGCAGCTCTATGTCTGAATGAATCAATGAAGAATGGGGCTTTGAAACCTGTAGAGGGACTGTTTACACAGGCATGTAATAATAGGGCAAGGGACAATGGCCTTAAGCTGAAGGAGAGGACATTTATGAGATATTAGGAAGAAATTCTTTCCTGTGAGAGTGGTGAGGCACAGGCTACCCAGAGAAGCTGTGGCTGCCCCTTCCCTGGCAGTGCTGAAGGACAGGTTGGATGGGGCTTTGGGCAACCTGGTCTAGTGGATGTTGTCCCTAATAAAGCAATAATATCATCAATAGAGGTGATGCAAGAGAAGAAAAGACAAATCTAGACAAGACAACAAAAAATCTTTCAGGGAATCTATCTTTAAAGAGAGGTGAAAAAAAACCCCAACAAAAATGTGCTAAAACCAGACCATATTACTCTACAGCTTTGAAACGTTAGAAAACGGTCCAAAAATATACAAATGCTTGGTTTTATTATACTAGCAAGTGATATCCCACAACACTTAAAACAAAGCTTTTTAAAATATGCATTAAATCAGTGTCCTATGATAATTCAAATTGAATAATATAATCATTTTGGTTGAAAAAGACCTTTGAGATCATCAAGTCCAGCCATTAACCTAGCACTACAAAGTCTTCTACTAAGCCATGTCCCTAAGCACCACATCTACACACCTTTTAAATACCTCCAGGGATGTTGACTCGCCCTGGGCAGCCTGTTCCAGTGCCTGGTAATGTTTTCAGTGAAGAGTATTTTCCTAATATGAAACCTAAACCTCCCCTGGCACAACTTGAGGCTACTTTGTCTTGCCCTATGACTTATTATCTGGAGAAGAGATCAAAATCCACCTGGCTACAACATCCTTTCAGGTAGTTTTAGAGAGTGATAAGGTCTCCCCTCAGCCTCCTTTTCTCCAGACTAAACAATCCCAGTTTCTGCAGCCACCATTCATAAGACTTGCATTCTAGACCCTTCAGCAGCTTTGTTGACCTTCTTCAGAGATGCTCCAGCACCTCAACATCCTTCTTGTAGTGAGGGTCCCAAACCTGAATGCAGTACTTTAGATGTGGCCTCACCAGTGCAGGGTGTCAATCACTTTTCTAGACCCGTTGCCCATACTTTGATACAAGACAGGATGCTGTTGGCCTTCTTGGTGACCTGGGCACACTTCTGGCTCATATTCAACCAGCTGTTGACCCAAACCCTCAGATCCTTTTTTGATGAGCAGCTCTCAAGCCACTCATTCCCAAGCCTGTAGCATTGAATGGGGTAGATGTGACCCAAGTGCAGGACCTGGCACTGACCCTTGCTTAACCTCATACAGTTTTCTTTGGCCCATCAATCCAGCCTATCCAGATCCCTCTGTAGAGCCTTCCTACCACCAAGCAGATCAATAGTCCTGCTGAACTTGGTGTCATCTGAAAACTTAGGTGAGGGTAGACTCAATCCTCTCATCCAGATCATTGATAAAGAGAACTGGCCCCAGTACTGGGGGCAGGGAAACACCATTGGTGACTGTCCGTCAAGTGGATTTAACTCCATTCAACACAATTCTTTGGGACAGCTATCCAGCCAGTTTTGGGGAGGTTAACTCTGGCCTGGCTGGAACCAGAACACACTGATATTTGGACATGAGCAGCCAATTTCTCAAGAAGGATGCTGTGGGAAAAGTCTTTACTAACATCCAGGTAGACAACATCCACAGCCTTTCCCTCATCCACTTAATGCATTACCTTGTCATTGAAGGAGATCAGGTCAATCAAGCAGACTCTCCATTTCATGACCTCCTGAATGGGCCTGGTCATGTGGTTGTCCTTTACAAGTCAAGTAATTGCACTCAATGTGTTCTCTTGCTCTGCTCCATAACCTTCCCCAGCACCAAAGTCAAGACTGATAGACCTTACAGATGCTTTATCTGGTCCTTCTTGTAGATGGGTGTCACATTGGCTGACCTCCAATCAATTGGGAGTTCCCTGGTTAGAAAGGAAATGATGAGAAATAATGGAAAGTGGTTGATGAGCACCTCTGCCAGCTCTCTCAGTACCCAATTATCCAAACATGGTTTAAAGTGAGAAAGAATAAAATTTTGTCGATGCCAACCAACCGGAATCGGAAACTGTTTATAGGTTTGTTTTAAACAACTATAAAGCAGCAGCCTGATCCTATATTAAGGAATAGTCTTATACAACATGTGCCTTGTTTTGTTTTCCTATTGCACTGCAAACTGTCATGAATCTACTTAAGATAAGGATGTTGCTCTACGCTTTGTTGCTCTGTTCAAATTTTATCTAATTTTGTTTATTAACACTCTCATTATCACTGTAACAAAAAAGCAGTATCACTTGGCTGGTAAAACATATCCAGGTAACATTCCAGGTAGAAATTGTCTAGGATATTCACATGGATGCTCAAATGCAGATGATATTATATCATCTGGATATGACCCTCAAATGAGGGTCATATCCAGAACCACAGATAGAGTTCTATGTGCTATTCCTCAGGCAAAAATGACAGTTTATTACTCTGTGAAAAATTGCAAGCAGAACTGTAGCCCTGAGATGGTATTTTTACCACTTTTTCCAATGTGAATTTTAACTCGGAGTGCTACCTACACCCAGCACCTCCTCTTGCTAAATAATGTAGAAGTCTAAAACTGGTGGTCACTGCATGCCAATGTAGGACACAGAGTGTGGAGACAACACATTGGAAATCAAGGTATATTGTGCCTTTCATTAAGACTGTTTTTCTCTGAGGCAATTGCAACTAGAGGACTTGGAATGTTTTGGGTTTTGTGGTGGGTGGGTTAAGCCATTTATCCTAAAGATCTTAATATGAGGCAGAGTGGAGGATGTCTGAGAATTTAAATTCTGAGCAGCCCTTGGGGAAGGAAGCATAGCAGATGGCTCCTGGTATGGTAAAGAGGAAATAAAATTGCCTATAGAGTTCTATTTTAACAACTATTCTAACACTCAGAAGTAAAAAAGAAAAAAAAAAAAGAAGAAAGTGATGTGACAGCAACAGAGTGATGGGGAGACAGATTTGAATCTGGGAATACAATTAGAAATAAAAAATCCCAACCCATACCTGCAAAAAACAACACCTCTAAAAAAAACCCACGGGATACTAATGAAGAACATGTTTCTAGTTGGTTAGCTAGTGACTTGGGGCCAGAAATACACACCCATCTCAATACATTATTTCCCAGAAATACAGGAATGCAACTATCTCAACTAAGTATGTCGTTTAGACTTAGCTTATTGTTGGTTTGTTAGGGTTTTGGTTTTTTTGCTACCAGGGTTCTTATTGGTATGAACATATAATTCAGTGTTGTTTTTCGAGAGAAGAACATCTATATGTGTGAAGGAGTGTTACTGTTGGTAATACATTTCATAAGTAACCCAACAGAAAATATTTCCTAGTGTACACTATGTACATTAACAGAAAAGTCACCTTTTCCATATGTGCCTTCTCTTGCATGTGCAGACACACACCTTTACCTTGGTGACTCTGGTCACCAAGGTGAGCGAATCTCTTTCTTTACAGACAATTGAATATTTGTTTCCTTATCTTCTAAATAGCACATCAGCACATTATGTTATTGTGCACTACTCACCAATGTGATAAGCTGCTTCAAAACACTGTAGCTGTTGAAGCCACAGTATTCAATGTAAGGACTAAATACAAAAGCAATCATGAAAGGAGAAATGCACAAAACCATAACATTTAGCAGGAGGTCATAAGGAATGGATGAAATACTCTGCAATCAGCATCTTACTTTCAAAATTCTTTATAAGAGACAGCTTTCTGCAAGCAGGAGCAACTTGCTCCAACCTTATTGCAGAAAAAAGGATGATGGCAGCATCTGGCATCCCTTCTATCATAAATTATGTCCAGTGTTCCAAACTGATAAAATAACTGATAAGGTGTACTGTAATAAATCTTCACCTGTCACAGTGGAAAATGACATAACATGGAAGCCAACGGTGTTTTCTTTTCTTGGAGGTATGCAGCTAAATCGAAGGAAGGACTGAAGAACTTCACTGTGTCTCTTAAATCTCTTTAGCCTTCCTCATTTGAAATCTATAGCCCTGAGATACATGTGTAGACTCCCTACGACACTGTGCAAAGTATTCACAGATCACAGCAAGCAGAGATTTTACAAGAGGTAGCACATGGCGAGTTCACAAACATTACTGAGTAATCCATCCAAAAAACTGCTCCAACAGTTGGAATTGTCTTTTCCAAAGGCCTCAAATTCAGACAGAGAAGTAGTACAATTGGGGGATGACCTGTTGGAAAAGAGCTCTGTGGAGAAGGACCTGGGGGTCCTGGTTGATGACAGTTTGGCTATGAGCCAGCAGTGTGCCCTGGTGGCCATGAGAGCCAATGGGATCCTGGGATGCATCAGGAAGAGTGTGTCCAGCAGGTCGAAGGAAGTGATCCTCCCCCTCTACTCTGCCCTGGTCAGGCCCCACCTGGAATACTGTGTCCAGTTCTGGGCTCCCTGGTATAAAAAAGACCGGGACCTTCTGGAGAGAGTCCAGAGAAGGGCGACAAAGAGGATTAGGGGTCTGGAACATCTCCCCTATGAGGAAAGGCTGAGTGAACTGGGTCTGTTCAGCCTAGAAAAAAGAAGACTTAGGGGGGACCTAATTAGTGTTTATAAATATCTTAGGCATGGGTTGCAGGGGGAATTGGCCAGCCCCTTTTCAGTGGTCAGTGGGGACAGGACTAGGGGCAATGGCTGTAAGCTGGAGCACAGGAAGTTCTGCACCAACATGCGGAAGAACTTTTTCACAGTGAGGGTGACGGAGTAGTGGAACAGGCTGCCCAGGGAGGTGGTGGAGTCTCCTTCTCTGGAGATATTCAAGTCTCGTCTGGACGCCTATCTATGTAATATGAGATAGGGAGCCTGCTTTGGCAGGGGGGTTGGACCCGAAGATCTCTTGAGGTCCCTTCCAACCCCTAAGATTCTGTGATTCTGTGATTCTGTGATTCATACTAGTAAAAATGGAAATACAGGAGTATGTTCTGGTGTATGCCTAAAAGTATTTTCAAAAAGCCAAAAAAAAGAAAAAAAACCCTAAACATTCCACAACATCCTCTTCCCTGTGACAACCTTGAGAATTATAACATTCACCAAAGGATGCATCTGTAGAGGAAGAAACCCACCTTTCACAAGTATACTACCTGATTTCTAATCTAAGATTAATTACGCTGTGCAAAACAACTTTCTAAGACATGTTTTCACTTCCTTATAGCCTTCATAAGGGGAAACACTGATCAATGTTTAAGCCAACAACCAAAAGAATGTTTATCCTAACACTAACCGCTGAAGACAATTTTGCTGTAAATAGGCAATTGTCTACAGGCTGCCTGCTAAATCCTGTTCTACACTATCAGGGGAAAAGCAAACTTGCTTGTGTAATATATCTCTTCTATTACTGGAGGAAAGATTTTGGATTTGATGTAATCATCAAAAATATAGAAATCACATTCAGTCACAGAGTCCTCACTGAAGGATGCAAACTCTTTATCACTGTCCTCTACATTGTACCCACAACTGGAACCTAAAAACAACAACAACAATAATAATAATAATGTATCATCTTGGATGGAAACTATGTATTTTTACAAATATATCCAGAGTCCTCTTTTCCTGACTTCACAAGTTTATTTCCACTTTCATATTTCATGTTGTGCTGGCCTGGCACAAGACCTCAGCGGCTCCACTGCACTACAGTTATTTGCTCCATAGATTAATCATAAATTATGCTCCCCATCTTGCTCTTTCTTTTAATTTCTTCTCTTTTTTTCTTTCTTATAAGAACATTTAAAAGTGGAAGTTCTGCATGTATTTTTGTGTAAGAAAAAATTGACTATTAAATTTTACATTAAATAATTTTTTATATTTTAAAGTTTCCTAAATATTTAATTCCAAGAGGACTATATTTCATTTTTTTATTAATTTCTCTGACAGCCTTGTATTGTGTTTTAAATGATAGATTCTCTCTAAATAATCTAAGAAGTGGCTGCTGTGTTCACAAAGGTCCAGTTACTTCTCAGATCGAGAACAGAGAGTGGCCATGTCAATATCTGAAACTGTACAAGAGAAGAAATGTGATCTCTGCCAGGAAGAGGGTGATAAGCAAAAAGGCATACCTGAAAACTAGGCCAGGCAAGGTATTTTATGCTATATCAAGTGGTATCCTGGAAACACAGCATGTTTTCTAACTCCTGACTTCTCTTCCTCTGTATTGTCTTCTTCATCATCATCACATCCCATGATCATCTCTCACTCAAGTATGAATCACACTATTAATCACAATGTTTATGATTTTCTCCCATATACAGCATTTTATCACATTATGAGGATTCTCCAAACTCTGCTTAAATTCTTCTATGCACAGATAACTGCGACAAAAAGCTACTCCCTTTGGGATTTACTGAAGTATTACTTTACTTGCAATCATTTTTACTGTTACAGGAGATCTAAATGTAATCTTTGAAATGTCACATGGGCTACAGTCAGGATCCATTCCAGTTAAGCTCTTTCATTAATTTTATTGTATTTGTAGCCACTATTATCTTGAATATTTCTCTTCAGCTGTAAGTCCATGGAGTTTAAAAAAATATTCCTTAAACTTTAATATTCTGAATTGTGAATGCACTTAGCTTTGAAATTGGAAATGTTTTCAGGGAAAATAAATAAAAAAGAAGATCCAATTGTATAATTTTAATACTTATATTTCCAGATTTCCATCTGAGGTGACGATATTATATTTCTTATACCACAGTAATAATGATTTTCTGCACTGCAACAGTGATCTTTAGTTTAATTACTATCATGTGCTGATCACTGTAGTATTTAAGACTTTTTTCTGCAGTTGCTATGATGTGCTTCAGCAGTTTGAAAGGGTTTACACTTCAATGATCTTCATTCTGTTCTCATCTCGCTTTAGAAATAAAAGCATTTATTATTTTCATTATTTTACCTTCATAAATGAGTTAATTGCAATCATAGCTTGAAACCCTAGCTTGCTGTGTTCTCATCATGAAGCTAACACATAAACCCCTTGTACATGCATTGCATCTCACTTGGAGGTGCTCATCCTCCATAGCTGCTCCAGAACTTTATGGTAACACACAATCTAAATAGAAATGTCAATCAGCAAAAATAATTATACTGGTATCTGCACCTATAAGAGCAGTCATTTGCAGACGACACAAAACTAGGAGGAGTGCCTCAGTCAGCAGCTTCTTGTTGCCATTCAGTGGGACCTTCAACAGGATAGAAAATTTCACAAAAAGTTCAACAAAATGGAATTGTCAAGTTCTTCACCTGGGGTTGAATAAGCTCATCCACCACAAAGGGCTTGGGGAAGTAGCTCTGCAGAGAAGGACCTATGGTTCCTCATGGATGTCAAACTGATCGTGAACCAGCAATGTGTTCTTAATGACAATCCTCCTGGACTCCATTAGGAATGGTGTTGGCAGTGGTAAGTTAATGGTTGGACTTGATGGTCTTAGAAGTCTGAAAAGGTATGAAAGTGATGTTTGAAAGGAGAGACTATTAAAGGCATTTACTGGTTATTGTTCTGAGAGAAATAGATGGTTTAGTTCCCAATCCTTTGAATATATTTCAAATGTTTATTTTAGTTTGAAGTGAGTCAAACCCTAAAATATTTATTTCTCACCACAGGTTGTAAAGTGAGACTCAATGACAAGCTCAGATATAGATATTTTCGTTGTAAATAGTTACAGATTTCTGATTAAAAATGAGATGCCCACATCCAGAAATAATATATATTAAAAGAATCTCCCATGTATTTTTGCATTCACAGAGTATGTAGCACAGAAAAAGGATTCTTATAGAAACTCTTATAGACAGAAGAACATTGTATACATCAATCATTGTTTAATGTTTTTAATGTTTAATGTTTTTTCCTAAGTGAAAGAAAAAACCCAAAAAACAAACCAACAACCCAAAACAACCAAAAAACCAGAATCTGGAAAACTTCCCAAATTATACATCTGTTCCTTTTAATTTACTGCTCAGAGGAATGGGCAGACCAAAGAATAGGGTAAAATGAATACATTTATTAGTAACTGAAGCTCTCTCTAAAACATTTAAATTATCCTTTCAGAGAGAGAAAACCTCTGGCTACACTTATAGTGCTAGAAAATGTGGCTGAAACACTGCATGAGTTTGAGCCAGAAAAACAATATTAATGGAATTTCTTCCAGTGCTTCCGAAGCTTTAATTTGGACCCCCAGTGAGGGTCCAACTGGGGACAACCAGATATAATTGCACAGCAGACTAAGTTAAATATGACATATTCCAATCACCTCACTTTGGATTATTTAGGAATAGTGTTAAGAAATAAAATAAATGAGCCAAAAGTGTGATCCCTTCTCTTGGTGTCAAAAGAAACAAAGGGAAAATGTATTATGGCTAAATACTTTTGTAAATAAGACATTTTAACATAAATACCATCTCAGAGAATAAAAAGCTATATGCTGTATACCATCTTAGACAGTAAAAAGCCATATAATTCCTGTGTGCACACTGCACTTATAATAATCACATGCTTCACTTACTACAGGAATGACAGTGGTGCTACCAAACCCAAAAATATGATTGGAGTTACCTTCAGTGTGAAATGTAGGCTGGTAAGGTTAGGTTGATAAGGCTGCAACTAAAAAAAAAAATTCAGACTCCTTTTCTTTGGATAAAATTTGTATTGGGGTTTTTACTTTATTAAACAAGGCAAGATTGTTTTGTTTCATGATCTGAATATATTCTGGCTGCGTTTCGCTAAAAAATCTTGAGGTTCTCTGAAATATGTTCCTATTCATTGCACAATCTATAATGGTTAGAAGCTGTGTTTTTTCACTGTTTTCTCCCAGGGAATTAGTTAGAAATTATTCCACCACTCAATCTGAGTATAGAAATTATCAGGCAAGACGTTGATTTTTAGGCTGTTTTAGAAAGAACACTTTAGGATAATGCCCAGTTTACTCTCAGCAATTAAAATCTGGAGTGGTAGAGGGAGTTTGGTGGGTATTCAGCTGCTAACCCTCGAAGTCGTCTTCTAATATGTACATTGCAATAACATTCAAATTTCTTTTGTGCTCATTTGAAAGAATCACAGAATCTTAGGGGTTGGAAGGGACCTTGAGAGATCATCGGGCCCAACCCCCCTGCCAAAGCAGGCTCCCTAGCTCAGATTGCACAGATAGGCGTCCAGACAGGTCTTGAATATCTCCAGAGAAGGAGACTCCACCACCTCCCTGGGCAGCCTATTCCACTGCTCTGTCACCCTCACTGTGAAAAAGTTCCTCCGCATGTTGGTGCGGAACTTCCTGTGCTCCAATTTGCAGCCATTGCCCCTTGTCCTGTCTTCACAGAACAAAGAAAAGGGGCAGGCTAATTCCCCCTGCACCCCATACTTAAGATATTTATAAACATTGATTAAGTCCCTCCTCAGTCTTCTTTTCTCCAGGCTGAACAGTCCCAGTTCTCTCAGCCTCTCCTCATCGGGGAGATGTTCCAGGCCCTTAATCATCTTCGTAGCCCTTCTTTGGAAGGTGTTAGGTCCAGTCCTATTCAATATCTTCATTGATGACCTTCATGAGGGAATAGCATCCACCCTCAGCAACTACGCCGATGATACAAAGCTGGGAGGGGTGGCTGACATGCAGGAACACTGTGCTGCCATCCAGTGAGATCTGGACAGGCTGGAAAGCTGGGCAGGGAGAAACCTATTGATGTTCAACAAAAGCAAGTGTAAAGTCTTGCAACTGGGGAGGAACAACCGTTCATTTCAGTACAGGCTGGGGGATGTCCTGCTGGGGAAGACCTCTGTGAAGAAGGACCTGGGGATCCTGGTTGACAACAGGTTGGCTATGAGTCAGCAGTGTGCCCTGGTGGCTAAGAGAGCCAATGGGATCCTGGGGTGCATCAGGAGGAGTGTGGTCAGCAGGTGGAAGGAGGTGATCCTCCCCCTCTACTCTGCCCTGGTCAGGCCCCACCTGGAATATTGTGCCCAGTTTTGGGTTCCCTGGTGTAAAATGGACAGGGATGTCCTTGAGATAGTCAAAAGAAGGGCTAATGAAGATGATTAAGGGCCTGGAGCATCTCCCCTTTGAGTAGAGGCTGAATAAGCTGGGACTGTTCAGTCTGGATAAAAGAATCATAGAATCATAGAATCATTGAATGGCATGGGTTGGAAGGGACCCCATAGAGCTCCAACCTCCCTGCCACAGGCAGGGACAACAACCTCAGGCCTGGAGCTACACAAGGTTTCCCTGGGCCCCATCCAACCTGGACTTGGACACTTCCAGGGGTGGGGCATCCACCACCTCTCTGGGCAGCAAGTTCCAGGACCTCACCACTCTTTCTGTAAAAACCTTCCCCCTAATATCTAATCTAAACCTTCCTTCCTTTAGTTTTGATCCATTCCCCCTTGTCCTGCCATTTTCTGCCCTTTTAAAAAGTTGATTCCCCTCCTGTTTATAATCTCCTATCAGGCACTGGATGGCTGCAATGAGGTCCCCCCGCACCCTTCTCTTCTGCAAGCTGAACAAGCCCAGCTCCCTCAGCCTCTCTCTGTAGGGCAGGTGCTCCAGCCCTCTAATCATCTTTGTGGTCCTCCTCTGAACCCTCTCCAACAGTTCCACATCTTTCTTGTATTGGGGGACCCAGATCTGGACACAGTATTCCAGGTGGGGCCTTACAAAGGCAGAGTAGAGAGGGACAATCACCTCCCTGTCCCTGCAGGCCACCTCTCTTCTAATGGAGCCCAGGATCCCATTGGTCTTGCGAGCTGCAAGAGCACACTGCTGACTCATGTTAAGTTTCCCATCCATTGTGACACCCAGGTCCTTCTCAGCAGGGCTACTCTCAAGAAGCTCTTCTCAGTCTGTATCTATGTCTGGGATTCTTCCAGCCCAAGTGCAAGACCTTACACTTGGCAGTGTTGAACCTCATCAGGTTCACTCGGGCCCATCTTTCCAGCCTGTCAAGATCAAAGAAAATTAAGGGGAGACCTAATTGGTGTTTACAATTATCTTAAGCATGGGATGCAGGGGGAATTGGCCTGCCCCTTTTCAGTGGGCTTTGGAGACAGGACAAGGGACAATGGCTGCAAGTTAGAACAGAGGAATTTCTGCACCAACATGCGGAAAAGCTTTTTCATAGTAAGGGTGACGGAGCAGTGGAATAGGCTGCCCAGGGAGGTGGTGGAGTCTCCTTCTCTGGAGATATTCAAGACTCGTCTGGACGCCTATCTATGTAATATGAGGTAGGGAGCCTGCTTTGGCAGGGGGGTTGGACCCGATGATCTCTCGCGGTCCCTTCCAACCCCTACAATTCACTGATTCTGTGAAACCATTTCCTCTTTTTCTATTGCTTATTACCTGAGAGAAAACTGACCCCCACCTCTCTATACTCTCCTTGCAAGTAGTTGTAGAGAGCAATAAAGTTTCCCCTCAGACTCCTTTTCTTAATACTAAAAAGCCTCATTTCTCTCAGCTGTTCCTCATAGGATTTGTGTTCCAAACCCTTCACCAGCTTTGTTGCCCTTTTCTGGATCCACTCCAGTATCTCAACATCCTTCTTGTAGTGAGGGGCCCCAAACTGGACACAGTACTCATGGTGTGGCCTCACCAGAGGTAAGTATAATGGAACAATCACTTTTCTACTACTGCTGGTTGTAAGGTACCAGAATTATGCCTTACCAATTGCCAACAGAACCGACCCCCCTCTCTTCTCCTCTCACCTTACCAAACCTCATTTCTAAGACACTACATCACCACTGGTCAGGCCCAGGCTTCTGAGAATCTAATGACTATTCAACAAGCCACCCAGACATCAGGAACCATTCCATTGTTTCACTATCAGGAGCACACATTGGGAGCCATTCACACATTGGACATTCCATCATCCACCCTGAAGCACTTCCACAGGCCAGATGGGAAGCTTGTAGGGAGACAAAGGAGTGGTATCCCTACAAGAAGAGGTGCAACAGGAGAGAAGGATCTCTCTTTATCTTCATACTTCATCATGGAGGGACAAAGAAGGGAGTGCTCTCCCATCCCATCCCACCCAGAGAATACTCTGCCATGGGACGGAATGCTGTAGCCTAGTGGTGGTAGATATAGCCGCCCCTCACCCCTCTTCCTTTTTTTCCATTCTCTCTCTATATATATCTCTCTTTTCACCCCCGTTCTCTCTTTCTTCCCCCCTTTCCCTGCACACTTCTTTCCAAATAAAACAACCTTCACCTTGACTCCGTTTCGAGTCTCAATTCTGTTCTCCGAGAATTTAATTAAGAACTTATCACGATAAAACACCTAGTGATTGGACATCACTCAGGGGTTAAGCCCAGCTGCCCCCAGCCACCCATAGCGATCTGAGGTTTGGTTGGAACACAAGGGGGTTTAGCCTCTGCCAAACTAAAGTCTTGTCTAGGTTGTGGATCGTGACACTGGTAAACACTATTCCTGATACAGGCCAGGATGCTGTTGGTCTACTTGGCCACCTGGGCACACTGCTGGATGTCAACTAACACCCCCAGGTCCTTCTCTTCCAGGGTGCGCTCCAGCCACTCTGCCCCAATCCTGTAGCATTGCCTGGGGTTATTGTGACCAAAGTGCATGACCCAGCACTTGGCTTTGTTGAACCCCATAAAGTTGGCCTCTGCCCTTTGATCCAGCCTGTCCAGGGTCCTCTGCAGAGCCTTCCTGCCTTCCAGCAGATGGATACTCCCACACAATTTGGCGTCATCTGCAAACTTACTGAGGGTGCTCTTGATCCCCTCATGCAGATCATTAATAATATTCTTTCCATCAAGTTAATTCTGCTTAATATATATTATTTGCAACTGTGATAAAGGAATACAAACAGAAAATTAGCGGGATGACAGGGGAGAGCTATGCAGTCTCTTAAACGTACCTGAAGTGCTTTTCTACCGTGGCTTTCATTGTTATAGAAAATGAATCATATATTATCCTTTCAAAGAGCTGTTAATATACCAGACACCAAGTCAGCCTTGGCTTGTTCAGTAATCAGTAAAAAGTAAAGTAAGGTTCCAGCTGGGTTTACAGAATTAATTAAATGGTCCGTGTTCGACAAAGATAGTTGACTATCAGGTTGAGTAGGGCTGACCCAAATGTAATAACCTGTAAGTAGCCAAGGCATTCAGCCCAAGGGAAGGCCAGCAAGGATTGCTGCAAATATCTCTTAAAATCAGCTTTGAAATATAGGGAAGTGGAGGGAGATGAACCAGGGAAGCTGTTTTGAAAACAAAAGGAAAACATGAGAAAAATAGAGGAGAAAAAAAAAAAAGAAAAAGGCCACAGTGAAAAGAGGTTAAAATTATAGAAAACAGGCAGAAATCTGAAGAAATTGCTAAAGTTTACAGCAGAGTGCTGGTGACATAACTGTCTGTACATTTTCCTTGTTATTCCTAGGAAAGGTTTTTTTATGGTTTCTTACTTCTGGAAAATAGATATGAGTTACACTTCAGTATATAGAAGTTGGTACTACATGAGACCTACTATGTAGCTTTGAGTTTGTTGCAACACATCATGTGTGAAACAAAAAGACAACATTATCTTTCATCTAAGAATCTTTCAAGGAATATAGGAACAAAACACATACCACAACTGTCATCACAATGTGAGAGGAACTTTTAAGATGCATGTAACTTCTGGTAGAGAGGATGAAATGCCACTAATACCATATCAGAAGATATTAAGCAAGTGCTTCACACTTATATTCAGAAATAGCATAAGCTTTGAAAAAAGCAAACCTAAAAGTCTTTTGAGATCCTTTACCTAATTCTTACTCATTGAAATGTCAAACACCTCCGTAGAAGAGCGCATTGAATTAAACAGTTTTAAGGGAAAGAGGGTGGAGTAATGAAGCTATGTGATTAAAGATTGATTTAGCCACAAACTATACAAACATAGACATGTTCTAATCAAACAATGCTAGATATCTGATACAAATATTTTTTTTTTTAAAAAAAGGAGCACATTTGAAAGTGTTCTCACCAACCTACCTGCTGTGAGCAGTAGTCTTTAAACTCTGGAATTACAAACTGCAGCTGAATTATGGTACAAAGTGAAATGATTTTTGTAGGATCAGCTGCAGCTCGAAAATAGTGTATGGCTCAAATCTTTATGTTTTAATTTAACACAACTGACCGGCCTGTTCACAAAGTCCCCAGCACTCAGCTCCCTTCAGTAAAGGTTATTTATTAGACATCAGTGTCTGAGAAAATTTTAAAAATACAACTAGTCCCTTGACCTTTGTTAGCTCAAACACATTCACCTTTCTGTAAAACGATCAAGCCTGCTATGTGACTTAGCAATACCAGCACAGCATTTTGCCATGTATAGGAATAACTGAAGGCTATTCCCCATGTCAGTGCACA
This sequence comes from Laterallus jamaicensis coturniculus, assembly GCA_022605575.1. Taxonomy (NCBI): domain Eukaryota; kingdom Metazoa; phylum Chordata; class Aves; order Gruiformes; family Rallidae; genus Laterallus; species Laterallus jamaicensis. Next base: position 453,186 of record JAKCOX010000097.1, read on the forward strand.
CCAGTTGCTTACTGATAAAGAGAATTGATGATTACATGGGACTATGAGTCCTCCTTTTATGTGGCACACAGAACTGCACTGCCTTTCCTTTAGCCATGAGAAGACTTCCTTCTCTTCATTGTTTTCTCTATACGTCTCTGCAGCCAAGACCCTGTTTAAACACAAATAATAAGGCAGAATGACTTAACTGAACTCCACCTGACATCAGTTGACCGGGATTTTGTCCTGACGTTTACACTTAGTTGGATTTTCAGGTGTGCAGTGCATGTTGTGCACATGCAGACCACTGAAAATGGCCACAGACCTACTTTAATTAAGAGTTACATGCCGATTAATACAGTACATTAAATGAGACAGGAACAGTGGTGTGTCCCTAGGCTTCCCAAACATGTGCTGTGCCAGATGAGCTCATGAAGCAGCTGTGACAGCTCATGCTGGCAGACATGCTTTTATAGATTGTATACGCGTTCCCTTACCTAACTTGCAACTAGAACAGAGTTACAATTTAAAGGGGAAAACATATCTTTAAAAAGCTCCTGATTTCTTTAAGAGAGGGAAACTCAGAGGGAAACATTTTATTTCAGAGGCACCAGGGGGATTGTATCCCCAGAGCTCCTTGTTTCTAAAAGCTGTTGACAAGCTCAGGGGAGCAATTACTTCCAACAGAGATGTCAGTGTTTGTGAGACAAGAAAGCTTGTGCAGAAGCAAACATAGGTATAGTAATCAGAGGCTGCAGAGCATCTTTTTGATAAAGTTTATTCTTTTCATGGTTCATGTTCAAGACTCACAGTTTCAGACACGGATTTAAATATTTGTAGGTAATCAGACAGATGTGCCAAGTGAAACAAGCTAACATGAAATACTGTCTTTTAATCTCTTGACATTATAATACTACCCTTATAAAGGTATATTTGACCACAGAAAAAAAATCAACTTTATTTTAATAAGACTATCATTAACCCTGTGGAAGTCAGTGAAAAGATGCCTGTTGATTTCAATAGCATTGGGTTCAGAGAGAAGATTTAGTAATACCAGAAGAAAAAACAAGCAAGCATCTAAACACTTAGGTTAAATATTATTAAAAACTGTTTTGAATATGGAATGAAGATGCTTAAGATTAATCCATGGGTCTGTTTTATTAACTTAATAAATTAGTCAAGGCCTGTATTGTTCCCATGGGGCCTGTTGACAACAATAGCTTTTCACTTGTGTATCATCTTCCACGCAGAATAGTTTAAACCATGCTCTGAATTACATCTATACATCAGCTGTCCTTTTTCACTTCATTGGTGTGTAGTTAAAAGGAGAATTTAATTCAATGTCTCTGTGAGGGAGCAATATGTCCAGTATAGCTTTTAACAACATCAAGTAAAGGAAGTAGGTATTTAACTTGAAATCCAAATTTCCTTTTTTATTTACTTAAATAACTTCTGTGGTCCAGGAGTCCATAGTCCATTATCCTATACATATTTTTTTTCATTACAGGTGCTTATTGTCTGGTTAGACAATTCAAATAAGGTTGAATACATGACGTGAAACTCTTCAATACAATGAAAACATCAATTCCATAATTTTAGTTCAAAACTTTTGCACTGTAGTTCTGTACACAAGTCTTTCAGTGCTTCACACCTTCTCTGAGGAGATGCACAGGATAGTTATTTTAGTATTAGAACACTGTGAAAAGGAAATAAGCGAGTAAAAACATCTTTGTCTTTTATAATTTGGAGGCATTTTGTTTGTATTTTCTTTATTATAACCTTATACATTAATTTTTTTACAAATGAAACTCCAACTGCAACCAGATGCACCAAAAAGTTATTTGTATTACACAGTCAGGCTTAAGAGGAGAGATAATTTTATAAAAATAATTACTAGATGTGAACTTAGATGGTACAGACTCAACTACTGCCTTCGCCAGAAACTTTTGTGATTGTTATAAGCAAATCATAGTGAGATTAAAATCTTTGTCCATTAATTGGTGATTGTGTAAAGAAAAATACAACAGTTTTCCAAGAGCAGCGTCTTAGTTCAGAGTTCCTTTTGCCTGTCTAGGCCGCCAGACTAATAAAATAAATGATTTCACTTGTTGGTTTACTTCCAGCCCCCACAGATGCTGTGTTTTGAATCCACAGAGGCACATTTTCAAGTGGAAGAGAAGGGTCTGTGCCCTTCAGCATGAAGAATGGTACCTGAATAAACAGAAACACTCACTTGAAGAAAACTTTCAGGCTTCTTGGGCAAATGCTGTAACTATTAGGCTTCATATAAAACAGAGACTTCAGCAGTAAGAGTAGGAAGGAAGACTCAGAGAGCTGCATGTTCAAAGAAAGGAACTAGGAACTGTTTTGACGGAATTAGTTTTGACTGAATTCATTTTAACATAGAACCTATATATATATTTATCTGAGGCACATAGAAGATCACTGACATACTGAAAAGGCCTTTAACTTTTGAGCATCACAGCACTACGTATAAAAAGTTCCTCTTTTGATCTAGACCTTAAACTTTTTGGGCTGCATGTATAAATGGGAACCAGTAGGGATTAAATTTTTAATTCAGTCACAAATAGAAAGAATGCAAATTATGGAAGCCTTATGATCTATGAGCATAAATTCTTTGGGCCATGGGACCATGCCCCATTTGCATGATAAAAGTAAGGGCACTAATGAAGATAGAACAGCCAGATTGGTTTTGGTAGTAGTAGACAATATAGCAAGGGAAAATATTAAAAGAAAAAAAAGTCTTGGTGTTTCAGGCTGGATATGAAAAAAAAAAAAAGAAAATCTGTAGGATGTTTGCTCAGCACAGGAATAGGTTACTCAGAGAGGTGGTGAAATTTCAATACTTGGAGGGTTTTGTGCCTTAGCTGGAAAAGCCAGGACTTATCAAGTGTTGGGGACAGCTGTGGTGAGTTGACCTTTCCTGGCTGCCAGATTCCCACCCAGTTGCTTTCTCACTCCCCCTTCTTAACAGGAGAGGGGAAGAAAATAAGCTGGACAAGCTTGTCCTTTGTGATAAAGGCCTTTTGTCCTGGTTTCAGCCAGTGGCTTCAGCCAGGAAGGGGTTAACCGACTGGGCTCGGGACAAGTAACTCAAATTGACCAATAGGATCATTCCATGCCAGTTACATCATGCCGAGTATAAGAAGCAGGGGGTGTTGCAATGTTTGCGCGCGAACAGCAGGGACCGGGCGGGAGCGTGCTCTCGGCTCCAGGCTTTGTTTTACTCGCGGCGCGAGCTCGGGTCCTTTGTGTTGCGGCTGGGGTTTGCACGGGCTGCGGCGTGGTGTCGGTTACGGGGAGTGCGCGATCTGAACTGCTCATCTCGGCAAAAGGTTGTATTGTTCATTGTTATTTGTTCTTCCCCTGTTATTTCCAGTAAAAAATACCCTTATCCCAACCTGCGGGGTTCTGGTGTTTTGGCTTTCCCTCCCCCGCTCTGGGGGAAATCTGAACGCGTGGTCCCCGGCTCCGGCGGAACCACCACATATTTTGGTGCCCGAACTGGGACGGAAGAAAGGTTGGGATAACGGTAGATCTGACTCTGACCCGGTTGTAATTACGGTAAAAGTTGTAAGGATGCTGTTTAAGATGCTGTGGGTATTATTTACAAAGGTGTGGTCCTGGCTGTAAAAAAAATCCTCGGCAGGCTGTTTGCAGTCCTGGCAGGATGTTGTATCATCTCGGGGCTGCAGCTTCCCTGCCTGTTCCCATACTTTGCTCTAGTGTGCTTTATGACAATGGTTTATGATACAGTTATATTAGTGACTATGAGTTTAATCTGGAAAGTGTATGAGGTTTTTCTAGCCTGTCTAGTCCCTGGGCTGAGAGGGGCTGGTGGTGGTGGCCATTTTGGTGAGAGCACAGAGGGAGAGAACTACACTGGTTTTTTCCTTTCTGGGCTAAACATAACAGCTCTTATGAGAGTTTTTGAAAACTTTCACCATCACCTTGACATGCAAACTATGGCCACAGTGCTAGAAGTTCTTCTGCACTTGATCCTGCTTTCATCATATATTAAGAGCAGGTTTATGAATACTGCTCAAGAGGTTTCCCAAAGGCAGGATAACCACGAGGGGCAGGACAACCACGAGGGGCAGAACATAGGCCAGTACCTAAGTACTTTCTCACCCCCGATGACTTGGAGCTTCACTCCTGAGCAGCTGCATGACTCTAATAAAATGGCTGCATTTCTGAAAAAAAGTTGTTGTAGGTTTCCCAGGGATGTGAAAAGCACTGCACTGTGCTGGGCTCTGGCCACTTGGGCTCAAACACTGCTTGATAGCAGACAGCGCTGTCAGCATTGTCAGTACTGTCAGGGGGGAGGGGAAGAAAACAGATTGTCAGATACTGCAGCTGCTGCAACCCCTGTAATTGGCACTGCAGCTGCGGCAACTCCTGTAATTGGCACTGCAGCTGCGGCAACCCCTGTAACTGGCACTGCAGCTACTGCAATCCCCACAGCAGACACCACTGATGATCAAAAGAAACAACCCCCACCAGTGTCTGTCGCCCCGGTACAAAAGAGGAAATACACAAAAAAATCAGTTCGTACAACAGCTGATGATGATGATCAACCGGGGCCATCAGGGGGATATCAAGATGAGGCAGAACCAGAGGTTGTCACCCGATCCCTGTCCCTGAGTGAGCTTCGTGAGGTTAGAAGCCCATTGTCACCTGGTTGCTTCGGTGCTGGGATCATGGGGCTAATAGCTTGGAGTTAGATGGCAGGGAGGCCAAGCAGTTGGGATCCCTTGCCAGAGAAGGAGGCATTGATAAAGCCATTGGAAAAAGGCCAGGAATCCTCAGCCTCTGGAAACGGTTACTGTTAAGTGTGAAGGAAAGGTACCCCATAAAAGAATACATTACATGCCATATGCCCAAGTGCAACAGTATGGAAAGTGCTGTCCAGTACCTTAGAGAATTAGCTGTACGGGAGATAATCAGTTATGATTTGAACAATTCACAACTCCCTGCCGATCCTGATGAAGTCCCGTGCACCCCAGGTATGTGGCGAAAGGTTGTACAAAGTGTACATCAGGGCACGTCAATTCACTGGCAGCAATAGACTGGAGTGATACGGATCTACCAACTGTAGCCGATGTGTCTTATAGGCTCCGCAAATACCAAGACAATGTTTCCCTCTCTGTCATCGCAGTGGTAGAGAAACTGGTCCAACGCCTTGACAATAACGTGTGCAGCTCCCGACCCTTGCAGAGCAGTGTGGCAGCTTTTGGAAGAAGGCGTCCATCCTCCCGAGAGGGAGAAAACCGAGGGTACTCACCACGAGGTAAACTGTGGTTTTACCTGGTTGACCAAGGGGAGGACATGAGGAAGTGGGATATGCAGCCCACTTCAGCCCTTCGAGCACGAGTGAACGAGCTGCAAGGTAAAACAATCGCACGTCGAGATTTCACCAGAAAGAACGCTGCACCAGTTACCACCGAACAGAACCCTCGACCAAGCAGAAGGCCTATCTACACTCCTGATATGTCTGATCCTCTTGAGGGAACCTCCAAGTCCTTCATGCACTCAATGAACGGCAAGTATGATCAGCAGCAATAGAGGGGCCCTGCCTCCAGCCAGGTGGAGGAGAGGGATAACAGGGTTTACTGGACGGTGTGGATTCGATGGCCTGGCACGTCAGACCCACAAGAGTACAAGGCTCTAGTGGATACTGGTGCCCAGTGTACTCTAATGCCGTCAAATTATAAAGGCACAGAACCTGTTTGCATTTCTGGAGTCACAGGGGGGTCCCAACAATTGACTGTATTAGAGGCTGAGGTAAGCCTGACTGGAAAGGACTGGGAGAAACACCCCATTGTGACTGGCCCAGAAGCTCCATGCATTCTAGGTATAGACTATCTCCAAAGAGGGTATTTCAACGACCCAAAAGGGTACCGGTGGGCTTTTGGAATAGCTGCTGTGGAGACAGAGGAAATTGAACAATTGTGCAACTTGCCTGGACTCTCAGAGGATCCTTCTGTTGTGGGGTTGTTGAAAGTTGAAGAACAGCAAGTGCCAATTGCTACAACAACAGTACACAGACGACAGTACCGAACCAACCGAGACTCTCTGCTCCCCATCCACAACCTGATTCGTCAACTGGAGAGTCAAGGAGTGATCAGCCGGACTCGCTCACCCTTTAACAGTCCCATATGGCCAGTGCGGAAGTCCAATGGAGAGTGGAGGCTGACTGTAGATTATCGTGGCCTAAATGAAGTCACTCCAGGTATGAGTGCTGCTGTGCCGGACATGCTGGAACTCCAATATGAATTGGAATCGAAAGCAGCCAAGTGGTATGCCACGATTGACATTGCCAATGCCTTCTTCTCAATCCCACTGGCGCTAGAGTGCAGGCCACAGTTCGCTTTCACTTGGAGAGGTACACAATATACGTGGAATCGTCTGCCCCAGGGGTGGAAACACCACACCTTTTAATAAGAAAAGTAAAAATTGTGCATAGACGCAAAGTAAAAAGGCTTTTGTTCACTGCTTGCAGATGACACCAAGCTGAGTGGTGTGGTCAACATGCCAGAAGGATAGGATGTCATCCACAGGGACCTGGACAAACTAAAGAGGTGGGCTTGTGCAAGATTCATGAAGCTCAACAAGGACAAGCGCAAGGTCCTGCACTTGGGGTGGGAAAATCCTTGCTACCATTATAAGTTGGGGGATGATGTGATATAGAGCAGCCCTGCAGCAAAATCTCTTGGGAGTACTAATGGACAAAAATTTGGACATGATCCAACAATGTGCACTCACAGCCCAGAGGACCAATTACATCCTGGGTTGAAACAAAGAAGTGTGGCCAGCAGGTCCAGGAAAGTGATTCTGACCCCCTACACTGGTCTTGTGAGACCCCACCTGGAATACTGCATCCAGCTCTGGAGCCCTCAACACAAGAAGGACATGGACCTCTTGCAGACGGTCCAGAGTAAGGCCTCAAGGATGATCAAAGGGCTGGAGACAAACTGAGAGAATTGCGCTTGTTCAGTCTGGAAAAGGCTCAGGGGAGACCTTATAGCAGCCTTCCAGTACCTGAAGGGGACCTAAAGGAAAGTTGGTAGGGACTATTTTCAAGGGTGTGTAGTGATAGGATGAAGGGCAATGGTTTTAAACGAGAGCAGGGTAGGTTTAGATTAGACATTGGGAAGAAGTTCTTTACTGTGAGGTTGGTGAGACACTGGAATAGGTTGCCCAAAGAGGTGGTGGAGGCCCCATCCCTGCAGACATTTGAGGTCAAACTTGATGAAGCCCTGAGAAATCAGATCTCATTAAAGGTGTCACTGATTACTGCAAGTGGGTTAGACTAGATGACCTTTAAAGGTCCTTTCCAACATAATGCATTCTATGATTCAGTGATTCCCATCAGCAGGTAGATGTCCAACCACTGCATGGGAAACAGGGCCTTAGTATATATAGGAGTCACTTTGGAAGATAAAGGCTATAACCGTTAATTCCTCTGCTCTTTCTCTCAGATTTATTGCTGAGCATGACATCATATGTTCTGTAATATCACAACCTCTTTTCCAACCCCAGTCTATTAGCTTTCGAGGGTTGAGGGGCAGATGGAGAGAAAGCTGTGATGCTATGCTACGTCCAAAACATCAGTGTCTTATCAATACTGTTCTAGTCACAAATGCAAACCATTGTATAGCCTACTACGAAAAAAGTTTACTTGATCCCAGCCAGATCCAGGATAGTAGTTTCTCTCTAATATGGCAGCTGCATTAGATGACCTCCAGAGGTTAACATTTCAATGACTCTATGATTCCTTTCTTACATAGGATCACAGAATCACAGAATCACAGAGTTATAGGGGTTGGGAGGGACCTCGAGAGATCATCGGGCCCAACCCCCCTGCCAAAGCAGGCTCCCTAGCTCATACTGCACAGATAGGCGTCCAGATGGGTCTTGAATATCTCCAGAGAAGGAGACTCCACCACCTCCCTGGGCAGCCTATTCCACTGCTCTGTCACCTCCACTGTGAATAAGTTCCTCTGCATGTTGGTGCAGAACTTCCTGTGCTCCAATTTGCAGCCATTGCCCCTTGTCCTGTCTCCACTGACCAAAGAAAAGGGGCAGGCCAATTCCCCCTGCACCCCATATTTAAGATATTTATAAACATTGATTAGGTCCCCCCTCAGTCTTCTTTTCTCCAGGCTGAACAGTCCCAGCTCTCTCAGCCTCTCCTCATAGGATACATGTTCCAGGCCCTTAATCATCTTTGTAGCAGCCCTTCTCTGGACTCTCTCAAGGAGATCCCTGTCCTTTTTATACCAGGGAGCCCAGAACTGGTCACAATACTCCAGGTGGGGCCTGACCAGGGCAGAGTAGAGGGGGAGGATCACCTTCTTTGACCTGCTTTCCACACTCCTCCTGATACACCCCAGAATCCCATTGGCTCTCTTAGCCACCAGGGCACACTGCTAGCTCTTGGGCAACCTGTCGTCAACCAGGACCCCCAGGTCCTTCTCCACAGAGCTCTTCTCCAGCAGGTCAACCCCCAGCCTGTACTGATACATGCGGTTGTTCCTCCCCAGGTGTAAGACTTTACACTTGCTTTTGTTGAATTTCATCTGGTTTCTCCCTGCCCAGCTTTCCAGCCTGTCCAGATCTCACTGGATGGCAGTGCAGTGTTCCTGCGTGTCAGCCACTCCTCCCAGCTTTCTATCATCGACGTACTTGCTGAGGGTGGATGCTATTCCCTCATCAAGGTCGTCAATGAAGATATTAAGCAGGACTGGACCCAACACCGTGCCCTGGGGAACACCGCTACATCCCAAAGTCCTGTGCTATATACTATCAGACTAGCTTTAATGATTTACTTTTACCCTTCTATTACTGCATGAAGGTCATAAAATTGCTAAATAACCTCACTGTGACACCAAAATCCAAATGTTTCATTTACAGAATTTTGTGACCATAAGTACTTTGACCAGAAATGATGAACATAAACTACACAATAGTAATTGTCAGTCACCTTCAACTATGAAAACTCATGGGTCAATATCCAGGTCAACAGAGAAAAATAACTAAAAGATAGTTGTACTGTTGTGGCTTAAACCTCAGCGGAAAAGCTGGGGACACAAAGGTTAGAAAAAAGAAGCCCTCAGCCTCTTTAAGAGGTGGGGGATGGGTGAACAGAGGGAACCGAGGAGCTGCGAGGCAGAAGGAAAAAAAACCAAAGGCCCGCGGGTTGGGATAAGGATAGTTTACTAAACAACAGGAAAAGATACGAAAACAACTAACTACAGTGCTATTATATACAGTGCAAACCTCTCACCCCACAATGTCATTTGAACCGTGCCCGAACCGATTCAGATTCAGAGCCCTGAACGCAGCACTCCCCGAGCCCAGCACCCCAGAGCACCCCCCTCACCACCGCCTGCCGCGCTGAACCAAAAGAGAGAGAGCCAGAAAGAAACCGGAACTGGCACTGCGTCTGCCCAGACCGGAACTTCCCGTGCCTGGGTCCGGAGCAGTTTCTGATGGGTCCGGAGTCGCTCCCGGAACTGGCACTGCGCCTGCCCAGACCTGAACCTCCCGTGCCCGAGTCCGGAGTCGCCTCTGCGGGGGGGGGGGGGAAGCAAACTGCCTGATCATGATGCAGTTGGTAAGGAATACTCTCAGGGCTAACATAGCCTGTTGCTGGGCTGAACCCAGGACATGTACTTTTACTGTTGTCTTGCTTTTTAACTTGAAAATATTTCTCTCTCTAACATACCTAGGGGGTCACTATCTCATATTTATCTTTGCAGAGGAAATAAGAGAACTGTTTTATAGGTGATGAAAAGACAAGAGAAGAGACAAAAGAATAGATGAGAAGAAAAGAGAAGAGACATGAGACAAGAGACAAGATGAGATGAGACAAGATGAAAGGATGAAAAGAAGAAAGGAAAGAAAAATGAGAAAAGGAAAAGAAAGGAAAGGGGAAAGGAAAAGGGAAAAGGAAAAGGGACAAGGGAAAGAAGGAAAGAGAAAGGAAAGACAAAAGGAAAAGGACTCATCCCCTGATTTACAAGAAAATCATACTTTTTAGTTTAAGACAAACTGCTCTTTAGGAGTGCAACACCATAATGCCCATGATGAAAAAAATTTCTGAAACTTCTAAAAAAATCTTATGAAGCTTTTCTAATCAATACTGCCACATTGTTATGACCTTTTCATTTTCTATTCAAATCACTCTTTAGTTGGTGAAAAGCTAGAATTTGACTTATCCATTTCCTACAGTTTGATACATTTTGAAAATCCAGTTAATGATTTCTTTCGTCACCTTCATTTCACCGAAGCTGTCCAAATTCTAGAGAATGAATGTCACTGAAGTTACATTTGAACCCAGAAATGTAGATATCAGGTCATTTGAAACAGCAGTCCAAACTCATGTTTCCTGACAGCAAAATAACTTTTAAAGGTATTTGGTAAAACCATCAAATTAAAATTACTTTTCTGTAATATCCAAAATGCTGCTTTCCATAATTAGACATGGTATTTTTGCAACTAAGTTATTTACTGTCTGGTATCAGCTTGCTTTCTGTTTTATCAAATATTGTCCTAAGACGTATCAAAACCTTTCTGTTGATATGTCCTCACAGAACAGACATATTTCATTTAAGCCTCCTGAGTTAACTTGTAATATGTATTTGAGCTGTAAGAAGCTGGGGATGAAGACAGTTGTTTTCAACTAGGGTACAGCTGCAGTCTTTAAGACAGAGATTGCCCAGTTCCTCAGCTTTGTGAGAAAACTGTTGGGCTTTACCTTGTCTTCTACAGCACTGGAGAAAGAGAATGTCAAGGGGAGCTAGGAGTGGACACAAAAAAGAAAAAGTTATTTTTCACCACTACAAAGAAGAAAGGTCAAGGACCTATTGAGAAGGCCTTGATAGCAGAAACAGAAATTCATATTATCAAGTTCATTTGTTACATTGGTCTCTTATATAAACTCATGTGAACATTTTACCCAATAACAATTAACAATTTTAGATAAATTTGCCAGTAACAGAGATCTAAAAAGTCTAACCTTAAACTAATAGAATTTGGTTCAAGGAGAGTGTGTTATGTTATGGAGAAAAATAACTCATTCAGTATTAAGTATCAATTTCATACTCAAGCTATGAATTCATGAGTAATGGACCAAGTGATTTTGTTGCTCATTTAAGGTGGGTTTTTTTTTAGTTTTCGAAGATTTTTTCCTTTTGCATCTAAATTTTCTCACATGTGCTTTTCAAATTTTTTAATGGCTGTTACTATGAAGATCTTTCTTTTCCTAATCAGAGAACAAATCTTGACTTCAGACTGCAGAAGGTACCAAAATAGAAAGGGAACACTCTTTAGTGAATTACAGAAATTTTTCCCAGTTAAGATAAGGGCTAGAATTCAGCCATCAATAATTATTTACAATGTAAGTGTGTACAAGTGTCCTTAGCATCTCTGCCTTTAAACAACTGTGGTGTCTCCAGGTGAACACCATGACTTTGAATAGGCTGTTGTGGCTCATTTTCTTCCTTCTAACTTCTAATAGTCTTCACAAAATTTTATTCAAATGCTATTCTATGTTTTACAGATATTCAGCCTGTAATATACTCTCTGTGGACAGACATGAAAGTAAAATGAATTAGTCAGAATTGCTTAATTCTGAACAGAATCACCATTCATCCAATTTTGTTTTTCTTAGACAAAACACTTCTATTACTTGTAGGCTCTGAATGTCAGCAAGTTGATGTCAGAATCAACCAAATAATGACCTATACAATAGGTTTGACTTATTCTAAAGACGTAAGGTTTCCCATTTGGTTTGGCAAAGTGTTGCTTATTATTCAGATAGATGTTTCTCTTCCATATATCTTCACCTGACCTTGCTTTGTGAAAATAATCAAGAACAGATTTTTAATACGTAGTTCATTCCTAATGTCTCCAGTATGCATGATATCACCATATAATTCCTAACTAGCATCATTTGTGAAGAAATGGAGGGTTCCTGCACATATGGTTCATACGAGCTTTTCAAAAGTACCAGTAAGAACAACATTGACAGGTGTTTTTCACAGAAATTTATTAAGTCTGAGTTCTGGAATTGGTTCAGCCATTTTTTTGTGTTATTTGAGAAAAAAGTACACTCAGTGTGACATGATATGTGGTGACTAGTAAGTTCAGTGGTTGCCATCGCATGCCAAAATGGTCTCTACAGTATATTTAAACATATTACATGACCATTAGAATGAAATATGCCCAGTAACAGTTGTAAGCATTTAATTCTTTCAGGAATCTCTCCAAATAATCAAGTACAATTACAGTTATTGCCTGCCAGCATTTTAAATATAATTTCTTTAATTTTACTTCAGAGAACCAAACAGCTTATTCAGAGCACTCTTCTATAATATGAAGTCAATCTTCATCTCCAGTAGGTTACATGAATTTCTTGATCATCCTTTCTCTTTGAAATAACACTTAAACTCCCTCTTAAATGTGTCATCTAAGAGAGCTTTGCTAGTGACGTAAAAGGATTTAGGACAACAACCTGTGCCTCCTTCTTCCTCACCATCTTCAAGGTGACATGGTTTTTGTTGGAAAATGGGCAAAAATAAGAATGTAAATTACTAAAACATGCTTTGTTGTTCTTTCCATTCCTCTCAGGTCTCTTAAGGCAATGATTCTGAGGTGTCAAATCTGGATGTTGAAAGACATCACTGAACCAGCTGGTAATCTTGTCTGGTCCTGTGCAGGCATCTCAGCATGACATTGCACTTAAGCTAATTAGTGCTGCCTTTTCTCTAGACTGGCAGGTGCTGATGTGATTCTGCAGCTTCCAGTCTAGATGTGTTACACATGGTATTAGCTTAGGTTTGTGCTTTGCCAGCTTATGCTTTGCTCTACCTGTGGTAGATCTTTATGTACAAACTACCTTGCTTCCTGATAGGTTTTCCATTGTTTTAGTCTCCAGGTGAAAATAAAGGTTCTCCAAAAATTAGATCACATGGATACTCGGGCAGATGGTCTTCATGTTGATTACATACATTATAATTGGCAGCTTGACTACCAATGTCATTATGTAACCACAATTTCAGTTCTCCAGGCAATGATTATTGCCCTTCTTTCTCACAAGCAGGAAGGAAAAGAAGTTGCACCCAAGGAGAAGAGTGAAATACTTGATTATGAGAACAATACAATTCCACTCTAAAAATATTCCACAAGAGTAGAATATGACTTTAGCTTGCATTTCATATTAAAAAAAAAAGTTGAAAAAGTTTCAACATTTACAGTCTTACATATATATGATTCATGTAAAAATATTTCTACATACATTTAGGATGCAGAAACATAATTTCCCAGGCTTCTCCTGTTTAACTTATTTTTAGTGTCATTGTTCTGGTTCACTTGGTCAGTGAATTTATACTAAAACTATGTCTAAAATTATTTCTCCTTTCTTCTGCATATATTCTTCCTAATTCCAGAATATTTCCAGGTTGTTTACACCCTTCCCCATATAGGTCTGTGCTTTCATTCTCTTATGCTGCTTTAATAAATTGTCTTAACTATTTTTTTTTCTCTCTCTCTTTTTATTCTTCCTTACTTTGCTGTCAATTTTAATCTGTATTTTGAGCCCAGGAAAGATTTCCCTAGAGTAGCACCAAAATGGTATTATGAATATTCATAGATTGCTATGATGTTGGAGTTTTAAAATAGAACTGACTATTGTCATAGCAATGCTTATTCTCCCTATTATAAAATATTCAGTCTTGCCTATAGTTGATCTTCAATATCTAGGGCTCTGGGCCTTTTTGTAACATTTTTTCTAGTCTAACTTATTAATTACCACATGCCATACCAAGACATTGCAATTTAGCACTTTAATAGCCTCTTTCCTCCCTCAGCTAGATGATATAAAAAAAAGAAAAAAAAAAAAAAAAAGAGATATTGGTCTGCTTGTAGATCAAAACTGGAGTGGTTACTGACTACAAAAGCCACACGTTTCGTGGGTTTTTGCCCATCAGTTTCTATCACCATCACCAACCAGGAACTATTTATTTCCAAACCATTGTCTTTCCAACCCTTCATTTCTGACACCTAGTCTGGGGAGTCTGTTTGCTCCATCCTATCACATAAATTTGATTTTCTATTCCTAAAAATGAAAACCACTTTCATGTTTGAAATAATGGATTAAACTATAGAGGTCAGCTTAAATGCTTAAATCCCCTTCTTTTTCTTCCTTCTTCCTCATGCATCAGCTGTTATGAGTTATGCAGTACTAGCACTGGGAGACCTTCCACTTTAGGCATTTTATATACCTAATGAAAATTAAAGCCTCTCTCCCAGAGAACTTACCAGACAATGAGTAAACATAGGGGAAGAAGGCGACCACAGTAACAATGAAATATTGTGTTTAATGTAACATAGAGCAATACTGCAGAACCAGCTTCTTCTAGTTAAAGCTTGGCCTTTCTGCAAGTTTTGCAACCATACATTTTTAAATCCTCTGAGAGTGCTGTATGGTTTAAAAGGACTGTTGTTCCCATACCTAGAGATCGGTTCAGTTGCCTAAACACAAATGACAATTATTTGTGGTTTCTTCTCTTTCTGTTATTTAGGTGCAGAACTCTTGTCAAGACTATGTTTATCACGATGGACAACAAAATGCAGTTAAGGAGAAACTCTAATGTTACAGCACTTTGTTAGATTGCAGTGTTTATTTAGATTAACATTTTATCTGGAAAGTTTGGAATTTTAAAATAGTATACTTTCTTTCCGAAAACTGTTAATGCATGTATCTGTGACCCGTTTTACTCCTGGGACTTTGAGTTGTCTATAAGTCATGCAGGGTATAGTAACTTGCAGTTCACATATGACAAGTAAAGACAATTCAAACCCTTAGTTTAGCAGACAGAAATATATTTTCAATTGAAGTCGGACTAGGGAGAGAAGGAGTCTCACAGAAAACAAAGTAATGAGCCCGTGGTAGAACAGGTTATTGAAGTTACTGGGATGAACAGTGTCTGCTGCAGAAAAGTAAACAGAAATGTAGATATATCTGTGGTGCTAAAAGTAAACAATGTGTAAAGCATTATTTTATTAAAGCAAATAATGCAGATATACAAAGATTAAACTATCTCATTGTGGTCCCACTAATCAACATGAACAATAATGTCTGATTCTAGGCAAACTGAAGACAAATTCTAAAGAAAGCTATCATACTTCTGAACTAACAGTCATTTGGAATGAAAATAATTTATGGCTACAGTTAGCAGATTTGTGTGTCAGTGTTTTCAATCTTTTTCTTTCTGTTTAGGA
The DNA here is from genome assembly GCA_022605575.1 of Laterallus jamaicensis coturniculus. Taxonomy (NCBI): domain Eukaryota; kingdom Metazoa; phylum Chordata; class Aves; order Gruiformes; family Rallidae; genus Laterallus; species Laterallus jamaicensis. Next base: position 468,474 of record JAKCOX010000097.1, read on the forward strand.
AAAAAAAAATAAATCACAACCACAAATAATGACTGCCAGGGCAGGAAAACTGCAGTGCATCTGCTGTAAGATGTGGAGGAACTTGAAATGTAGAGGACACACAGATTTTCTGTCAAAAAAATTATGTAATAAACAGTCCTCTTTCAATGCTGATGTGAATACAAGCATGTAACATGCAAATTAAATTTGCTTTCTCCATACAGGAAAAGGCTAAATTCTTAGGTTGTTACTCAAGCACTTTGGGTTTGAGTCTCAGTTATTCAAAGGACTATTTCTGTGACTTCATATGGAACAAACAATCTTTCGTTTCCCTCCTGTTGTAAAATATAGATGAGAAATCCACACTGAATATCGTATGACATGCCACAAAATTTATTCATGAAATTAAGGGAAAAAGAAATATTTTTATTAAATAATTTCTAAAGAGATGTAAAAAAACCCACCTGTTACTAAACACAAGAACTACATTCCATGATGAACAGATAATGTGAAAAACAGAAAGATATAGAATTGTTGTGGTTTTGCAAGTACAGGTTCTGGTGGAGGAGGGTGGCTGCAGGGTGGCTTCTGCAAGAAGCATCCAGAAGCTCTCTGCAGACCCGACAGAGTAAACACCAGCCGGCCCAAGGCTGGACCTACCGCTGACCAAGGCCAAGCCCATCAGCGACTATCATAATACCTCTGTCAATCATATTTAGGAGAAAATAAACACAAGCAGATACTTGTTGCCAACAGAGAAGGGAGTGAGAAGATGTAAGTAACTGTGCAGGCACCAAGGCCAGTGAAGAAGCAGGGGAGGAAGCACTCCAGGTGCCAGAGAGCAATTCCCCTGCAGCCTGTGCAGAAGCTCCATGGTGGAGCAGGTGGAGACATGGAAGACACTGTGACCCACATAGGAAGACCTGGCAGGACCTGCAGCCTGTGGAGAGAGACAGAAGGGCCCACACCAGAGCAGATGGGCTGGGGATACTTATAACTGCATGGGGTACCAGGCTGCAGTAGCCTTATGTTAAGAAATATAAAACTATTTAAATTTGAGTGTCATGATCTTAGGTACAAACTGTCTTTGCTGGCTGTTAAATCAACCCAATAGGATGCTACAAGCTTCTGTCTGTAAACAGCATTTATTTGAAGAAACTCCCTTGAAGTGATAACTTCAGTTTACACTGAAGACAAACTCCTTGAAGGTGCAGTTGGAAAGTTGGAAACTTTCTCAAACAGACGTATAAAAAGTTGTAGCTTAGCTCCTAGGTATGTTGGTGGTTTTTTGGTTGGATTTAATTTTCACTTGTAGAGACAATTACTTAATATTGTAATTTTCAGTTCTCATGTTTGTACACATGTTGACATACCCTAGAGCATAAAGAAAACCTCTGCAATATATTGTAGCAGAACATACTTGACTATCTATCAAAAAGAACAATTATCAATAACTAAGGTTACAGTCTTTGCTTTCCTAAAAGGGAATTTTAATTAGGCAGGGATAAAAATACTTAATTCGCTATGTGAGAGTCTTATACATAAAACACTCCTTTTTAACTGTAATATTCACTTTCATACAAGCTGCTTAGTAGCTCTTCTTATGACCCCAATAGAACATCAGCTTCAAATATACAGAACATCAAAATCCCTGCTTGCTTCAGGTGGATTTTTCTGTTATCACTGCTCCCAGAGTGGCCTGTTAAGCTGGATAAATATGCTATATTTTCCAGTTCATAATACAGTTGTTAAAGGAGATGCATTAAAATTGCTATCTACAAATCATCCATTTTTACAAGGCACATAAAAAAAAGACATAAAGAGAATTTGCAAGTAATTAAAGTGGTTTGTGATTTTTTTTTTCTTTTGTAAAACTGAAATGTACCTCATTTTGTGATTGGTATGAGTTTGCAAAGGCAATCTATGGCTTACACATCTATACTGCTATTTGCAACAACTTTCACTTCTTACTCTTCTGCATCCAGTCAGGATTGTCACAAAATTTTAAAATTATTTCTTGATTAAATAAAGTCCTCTTTTTATAAAAATGCTATTTTTTTTCTTTCTGTATACATGTCTTTCAATCTTCTCTTTCTTCCATTTCCTTGTCTAATAGCTGATATTCACTGCTAATTTTTTTTTCTTTCTGTATACATGTCTTTCAATCTTCTCTTTCTTCCATTTCCTTGTCTAATAGCTGATATTCACGGAAACAGATTCACCTTGGAATGCGTCTAAATGTTTCATAAGCTTGATTTAATTGCTTTCATTTCCAATAGCTTTTGTACTGAGAGAACACTCTTTTTTATAGAAACTCTATTACTACTTGGTGGATAAGGAAAGTTCTGGATGATTGCACTCAAAGATTTGTGGTCAATAGCTTAATGTCCAAGTGGATATCAGTGACAAATGGTGTTTCTCAGGGGTTGATATTGCGATGAGTGCTGTTTAACAACTTCGTCAGCAACATGCATAGTGGATCAAGTACACCCTCAGCAAGTTCACCAATGATACCAAGCTGTGTGGTGCAGACAGCATACTGGAAGGATGGGGTGCAATCCAGAGGGACCTTGACAGGCCTGAGAGATTGGCCCAGGTGAATCGCATGAAGCTCAGCAAGGCCAGGTGCAAGGTCCTATTCTGCGATTTTGTGATTCTGTCCTGCAGATCACAATCCTAATCACAACCCCAGGGTGGGTGGAAAATGGATTGGGAGCAGCTCTGAGCAGAAGGGCTTGGAGATACTGGTAGGTGAGAAGCTCATCATGAGCAAGCAGTGTGTGCTAGCAGACCAGAAGGCCAACCATTTCCTGGGCTGATTCAAAATCAACATGAACAACAGGTTAAGGGAGGCAAGTCCCTCCCTCTACTTCACTCTCATGATACCTCACCTTGTGTAATGCACCCAGCTCAGTGAACCCAAGTAGAAGAAAGAGTTGGAGTAAGTCCAGAGGAGGCCACAAAGATGATCAGAGGGCTGGAACACCTTTCCTATGAAGGCAGACTGATAGAGTTGGGGTTTTTCATCCTGGAGAAGAGAAGGCTCCAGCAACCTTATTGCATCCCTCCAGTATCTGAAGGAGCCTAAAGGAAATATGGAAAGGGACTTTTTATAAGGGGTATTAGTGATAGGATAAGGGGTTTTGGCCTTAAAATGAAGTAGGCTAGATTTAGATTAGATATAAGGAAGAAATGTTTTCACTGTGAAGGTGGTGAGGCACTGGCACAGGTACCTGTGTGATAATTACTGCAGGTATTTTACTGATAAAAATGTACAGCATTAAGGAAACTACGAAGGTGGAATGTGATTTGATATGCAAGGTGATTGTTCCATAAATAACATAACCTGCAGCCTTAGATCCTGGCAGCACCGGGGGAGCTTCGTGTGTTAACTCCAAGAGAAACAGCACAGAAAGTGGAGTGGAGATATTGCGATCATGGTTTCTGATAGTACCACAGGGATGGAGACTTGATGGTACTATGGAACTGATAAACTGCACAGCCGTTACCCTGAGCCTGCAGTTTCCTATTTGTTTTGTCAAAATCATGTCCTTTGGTTGAACCCTATAAACTCATTATAAAAACAAAACACACCTCCATCTCCAAAGACTACATGCCCAGAGGTGAGTCCACCCTTCACTGAGCATGCACTGAATTTCTTTAATCCTATACCTAAGGATAGCAAGCAAAGCAAGAAAATCTTACACCAATCATAACAGAGGTATGTATGATTAGAATTAATCAATCTCCACCTAAAAGTAAGAAAATATTGTAAAATATTACATCCCAGGGCTCAGTCCTGGGTCCAGTCTTGTTCAACATCTTCATCAATGACCTCAATTAAGGGATTGAATGGTCCCTCAGTAAGTTTGCAGATTACACTAAACTGGGAGGAAGTGTTGATCTTCCTGAGGGTAGGGAGGCTCTTCAGAAGGATCTGAACAGACTGGACGGATGAGCTGAGACCAATAAGTTTAACAAGGCCAAGTGCAGAGTGCTGTACATGGGGCATAATAACCCCATGCAGCGCTACAGGCTTGGGAGGCACTCGCTGGAGAGCTGTCAGGTAGAGAAGGACCTGGGGCTGTTGGTTGACTGCAGATGGAATATGAGTCAGCATTGTGCCCAGATGGCCAGAAAAGCCAATGGCATCTTGGCTTGTATCAAAAATAGTGAGGCCAGTAGGTCTAGAGATGTTTCATAATTTAATAGATTTGCAGTTGACTATATTATTAATATTTTTTGAACTTGCATGTACTTTGCAGGCAGTACATTTATTGCCAAAAGTCCAAAAGAACCTGCACATCTGTTGCTTCAATAATCTTCACCATTCATTAATCTAACCTTAAGAACTCTCATTGGGCACAACCAGATTCCTAATGTATAGCTGTGGTAGCGCATTGAGTATGGCTAGACTGAAGGTGCCTTGTAGTATTAGTGTACCTGTAATCATGGTAACTCAATGCATGGAATGCGACTGGAATTTTAGTGCTGAATGGGTATCACCCAGAATCTAAGCCCAGCAGCCCCAAGACCCTCTGATATCTGACAACAAGCTGGAGCAAAATGGGGTTTATTTTCTGCCAAACTTCTTTGCCCTTTAACATGACAGTTGCCCAGAGAAGGTGTGGGTGTACCAACCCTGGCAGGGTTCAAGGCCAGGTTGGATGGGGCTTTGTGCATCCTGGACTAGTGGAGGGTGTCCCTGCTCACAGTAAGGAGTTGAAACTAGGGGGTCTTTGATGTCCTTTCCAATCTAAATTATTATAGGATTCTATGACTCTGTGACAATTTAGACATCCTTTATTTAGATTTTAAGGGTGAATAAACAGAATCACAGAATCATAGATCTCTAGACTTTTTTTTCCTGAAGCCTTTTAATTTCAAATCTGCAATATTGGTTTCCTTTGCAAATCTTAGATGCAATTCAGGCTTAAAAAAACAATGTTGCAGGAATATGTTCTCCCTTACCTGTTTCTATTTATAAGGTATTCACTATTACCTACTCCATTAAGGACAATTCTATTTTCCATAGACATTTTTAACATACTGAACTGAGGAAAAAAAAAAAAAAAAGAAAAAAAGAGAAAACTTTCCATGACCTAATAATAAAATATCACATTGCACTATCATATTTACTTATTTCTGAATATTGTTTGTTTTAATTTTATTATGTTTCACTGAAATGAAGCTTTAAAAATGTTATCACTTACTGTATTTCAGTCTCTCCTTTTAACATTTTTTTAGTCAGAAAATAGTAAATGGTATTAAAACTTGCAACTATGTGTAAGATTCTATACCTTTTTTTGAAACTATTAAATGAAATCTTACTTCCAGTCTTTCAATGTTTTCCATGTGTATATGGATCTATGTGTTCACATTATATATTTAGCCATAAATATACTTAGCTTATTGACGTCTGTAACAATATGTGTAACATACATGATTGGCCTGAAAAAGAAAAAGTGATTATAATTTAAAAAAAAGAAAAGTAAACCTAATTTAGGAAACGAGAAGGAAGATCACAAGGAAAGGTAAAGACAAGCAGCATATTTAAATAAAAATTAAAGTGACTTTTTAAGTTGTATACAAAACATAAATTCATAATAGAAGTTAGAATTTTTCTGTTGACAAGTACAACAAATTATTCACTGATATAGCACTAACAGATATGCATGTTTATACCCATATAATTGGTCTGATATGCAGATTAACCTGCAATTTGTTTTTACAGTAAAAAATATTGAAATATTATGATTTTCCCTACTTTTTTTTCAGATTTCATCTTAGGATATTTTAAAAAAACAAAAGAGAAAAAAAAAAGTAAAGTAGCACACATCATTGGATGGGACCAGATGGAGAATCAAAGGGTTTGGGCCTGATAGGTAATATAGAAATCAAATAACATGAATAACTGAAGTTCCCTGTGGTTATATATCCCTGTTTTTTGCTAACATCAGATCAGATCACTTTTCTGCTAGCAAGGATCTCAAAAATACTGAGCCAAAACCTCTTAATAGGAAAAATGGTTGAGTCATCAACCCTAGATGTGTTTAAAAAAAGGGTAGATCAGGTACTTAGGGATAAAGTTTAGCATAGGACACGATCGCTTGGGCTTGATGATCTTAAAGGTCTTTTCCAACCTTGTGATTCTGTGATTCTGTGATTCTGTGATTCTATGAAATAGAACGATGTTTCTCCCATGGCCTCATCTCTCAGGGTTTAGAAGTTGTGAGTACATGCACATACAAAATTCCTCTGCTTCTCCCTTTCACTATATTAATATTTTTTAATATCTCACAGCAATTCTGAACGGGTATGTTTGGGGTTGACATGTAAAAAATATGACCCAACAGTTTTATGATCATGCAGACAGATTCTATATGCTAAACATTTATAGTATATGTGTTGCAGTTTTGTGTAGCTGTGCTGCTTCGGTGGCTTTTGTAAACCACAGTTACAGCTTTCTGCAAGCCCCATATTTTGAAAACATGGTCTGTTCAAGGCCAAATTTGAAACTGGGCCTATCAGAGCTGGTCATAGCGCCTCTGTGAATCACATATAGGAGAAAAAAAAACTTCTGGCAGGCGCACTTTGCCACCGGAGTGGGAGAAGGAAGATGTAACAAGCTGCACAGATACCAAGGCCAGGCCTGCATGAGCAGGGGCGGTGAAGAATGTGAAAAGAGTTTCCCCTGCAGCTCGTGGTGAAGACCATGGTGAAATGGGTGTCCCCCAAAAGCCCATGGATGAGGACAGGGAGCAGAGACACCTATGCCCTGTGAAGATTGATCCACCCCTCAGCAGGTTTGCCGGGGGACTTGTGACTTTGCGGGGGACCAGGCAGAGGGGTCTGGACCTGGATGTCAGCATCCTCTGGGAGGGGAGTCCTGCTGAGAGGCCTGTGGTGAGGAGATGGCTCCCCAGTAGAGAGGACGCATGCTGTAGAAGTTCGTGGACTTGACTCTCGCGTGGGTGGGACCCCACAGTGCCACTGGGGAAGTAGGTGTGTATGTGGACTGCCCCCACCCCCAGCTGAGATGGAAGCCAACTCTGGAGGAACAGACTGCAAACCCCCATTCCCCAATCCCTGCCCCTCCCTGTGCTGCGAGCGGAGGGATGAAGGGAGCAAATCTATGATTAAAGTCAAGAGTGCGAAGAGGCGAGGGTTCGGAGGAAGTAGTAGGGTTGAGATCTTGGGAAGAAAAGCAGCTTGTGAGGAATCACCAGAACCCCCACTGCCCATTCCCTGCCCCTCCCTGCACCATGTTGGGGAGGGAAGAAGGGAGTAAAATCGTGATGAGTTTTAAGTGTGCTAAGAAGGGAGGGGTGGGGGAAAGGTGCTTTAAGACCTGGCTGCTTCTTATCTCATTCTGGTTCACTGGGTGTATTAGTTGTAGTAGTAATAAATCACTTTTCCTTCCTTTATTCTGTGCTGAGTCTGTTTTGCCCCTTGTGCTAACTGGAGAGCAATCCCTCTGTCCTTATCTCAAGTCCTAAACCTTCTAATATCTATTTTCTCCCCTTTTCAGCTGAAGGGGGGAGTGAGCAAGCGGCTTGGTGGGTATTTGGCCTCTGACTAGGGCCAAAACCACCACAATATGTCATTCAACAAATAACCCTTCTGTTAATGAGAAAATATTGCTCATATGCCTTGCATCAAAACAATTCCTGAATTGTGGTAAGAACTATAGAACCATAGCAAATAGTAGACAGACATTTTATATTATGGTATTAAGCATAAATAAGTAGAAATTTCATACTAAAATTTAAAAACAATTCACTGAAAAAAGTGTGAATAATGGGTACCGAAATAAAAGTCAAAGCAAAAAACTTAACACCCACCCACAACCAAAAAGAAAATTATTTACAATCAAATAATTGTGGACTTTTGAAAAAACAATTTTAAAACCACTCTATTATGACTCATATATACAGTGTGATCGAAGACTCCCTCCTGTTCCCCTTTCCTATTCCTCTTCTCCCTGTTTGTATACTGCATTAACAGTTCATCACTTCAGTATTTGAAAATATTCTGAGAACTTTTGAAAACACATTTGGAGAACTTTTGAGAACTCAGTGTTTATTTTCTAATTATTTTAGGCATAAAAATATAGAAGGGAAATTAAAGAATGCTTCAAAAGTATGAACATTAGAAGAAACTATGCTTACTAGATAAATTGTTCTCAATTAATTATACCAATATCTTCCAACACTGATAGCTACTGAAATAATAAACATTTTATGGAAAGAATAATTTGAGACACAGAGTGTACCTTGTAACACACATGCTATGTAAATCATGCACCAGTTCCAGTAATTACCCCCACACTATTAAACATAAATTGTAGTTTATTTCAAGCTTTACCCTGACATAAGATATTCAAAAATGATATGCAGGTAAAACACTATAAAACCAGTTTGAGTGTAATATGTTTAAACTAAAACATTAACTGAAAATTGGGACCTTGTTAATTATTTCTGCTATAAAGTGACTATGGAGTTCCTGGTGCAATGTGAACATATTCCCAATCTTTGGTAATTGTCTCATTTTGGGGGTTTTTTGGGTTTGCTTTTTAAAAAATATTATTTCTATTTATTTATTTATTTATTATCTACCTGTATTCGCCTATTTATTTATTTATTTATTTATTATTTTCTTGAGGGATGTTTGTAATTCAAAGCATCCCCGTATCTGTCTCTGTATGAGATCTAAATAACTAATTACCACCTCAGCCTTACATAGAAAGTGTGCATTGTAAAGTTCATGGAAATCTGAAAGCATAAATCACAGGTTAAGAAGGATTCTAGGACACTTCAGAACAATGCATTTTATACAAATGCATTGATCACCTGTTGCAGTGCTTCTTTGAACTCTTGATTGCTAGCCAATGTTGTTTGGAAATGTGACATCATCCTATTTTGGTATTCTGTGTTAGGTAGAAAATCAAATAGGGTTTGGGACATAAGTTGCTATTGTCCTAACAGATTCATACATACCTCAAATGCCATTTGCATATTATTTCTGTAAAAGGATGTTAAAGCTACTAATCTGATGACCACTGCATGACAATACTTCGCCCCAAACCCAGTTGTGGTAGGGCCCAGAATAACATCACTTCTATAACTCCAAGCAGAAGGAAAATGAAATAACTTAGAGTTATATGTGAACAAGGCTGAAATGTGATGATATTTCATGTTCCCAGAAGTTTTTAGTTTCAGCAGGGTTTTCCTACAGCTTCCTTTGAACCACTAGTTTAGCCAGAATAATTCTGTCCCTAAGATTCTCCATGGGAACAAACTCAAATCCTTTTCTCTTTGTTCCTGCTCTCTGAAACTCAATGTAAACACAGATATCACAAAAGCAGTGAAATGATAACCTTAATTGCTGCGAAGCTCTCTGAAATTACTTGGATAGAGAAGCTCATCTTCTACTATCTATTGAGTTTTGGGGTGTGTTTTGTGCATTAGTGCCTGTTGTATTTTCTCCACCATAGAACTTAGCAAGTAGAGCTTTCTGTATTCCAAAACCAATTTTGCTAAAGTAAATACTAAGAATTAAGTATACTTACCTTAAAAAATAATTATGCCATCCAGATTCAGGGTTCACATTGATTCATATCTATGAGGGTATGAGGATACAGATAAAACAGATCCTGTATTAGATTGATTTCTATAATTGGAAAAAGATGGAGGTAACTTCCTAGGTTCATACACTTCTAGTCTGCCTTGAAATAGAAGCAGTAGATTTTGAGGGGCAATAAAGGTTCAGGACAGTTACTCAAAGTGTAATTTACTGCCTCTCTGTAGGACAGTCAAGTAGAAAGGATGATAGACATTGATAATGCAATGGAAGGGTGACAGCAAAGCAGATGAAAGACATGTTAAGGTTATGTAAAAGAGAAACAGAGGTAAACCCAACCAACCTGCAACACTGTAGGGTTGGCCTACAGTGAGACATGTACAACATAAAGAAGGTACTACATCTTGCATCCATGACTGAGGGTATTCTCGACTTGCTCCAACAGCTCCATGTCTCTCTTGTAATGGGGATGCCGGAGGTGGACACAGTACTCTGGGTGGGGTCTTCTGAGAGTGGAGCAGAGGGGAATGATCACCTTTTTTGACCCTCTGGTCACATCTCTTTTGATGCAGCCCAGGACGTGGTTGGCTTGCACACATTGTCTGCTCATGTTGAGCAGCATTGACCAACACCCCCAAATGGCTCTCCTCGGGGCTGCGATCAATCCATTCTCTGCCCAGCCTATAGTTGTGTTTGGGTTTACCTAAACCCATATGCAGGACCCTGAACTTGACCTTTCTGAATTTCATGAGGTTCACATGATTCCACCTCTCAGGCCTGTCAATGTCCCTCTGGATGGCATCCCTTCAGTCCAGTGTTGCTTGCATCACACAGCTTGCTTTCCTTGGAAAACCTGCTGAGGGTGAATTTGATCCATGTTGCTAAGAAAGATGTCAAACAGCACTGGTCACAATATCAACCCTTGAGGAATGCTACATGTCACTGATTTCCTCTTGGACATCATTCCACTTGGAATCTGGATTGCTAGAGCTTGGTTGCTTTTAAAAGAACAATTGCTCATTTAGGGCTGATCTTTTTGTTTATCCTATACTAGATGTCTATTTGAGCCTACTTCAGTGTATTTTGTTTGTTCAGCTTCACTTACATAGGTGTCTTTGAAGAAACTACCTTTTTCCTTGGAGAGTGCTATTTGGAATGTAGTAGAGGACATCTGACAATGTATTTCTAGATATGACTAGCATTTCTTTAATAACTTCTAGTATTTGTTTAAGGTTATGGTTGCATGTGATTACTAGGGGTATGCTACCTGTGGGGGGGGTTGTGGTTTGTTTTTTTTTTTTTTATGATGTATGATGTTTCCATATATTTCTTTGGGAGGTCATTGAAAGATAGAATATTGTGAACTACTTCTGTGTATTATCTTGATGGTAGTAGCTGTGCAATCTGGTGAAAGTGTCAAGGTAAATTTCTTGTGGATAAGAACATATCGGATGAATGTTTCACTGTGTTTAAATTGGAATTCCAAGTGCTGGTTCATAGTTGTTGCTATGTTACTTACACATAGCACATGGATCAAGTTAATAATCACACTGTTTTTTCTGCTATTCAAGAAAATGGGACATCCCAACACTCATGAAAGTAAAATTGGACTTTGACATTTAATAAATTTACAGTTCTCCATTTGATACAGTTCTGGCAGGGTACCTTTCAACGTATCAACAACTGTGAATATAACGTGGAAATCACTTGATCCTCTTTCAGAATGTAATTAATTTCACCAAAGCCAGAATCACGAATTGTTTACCCAAAATTAAGGATATGCTTTGGCAGTCAGATCTGAGTGAAGTAAGATTTTTCAATACAAAGGCCTACAAGTTCACTACCAGCATCAGGACACTACTGAATAATCTCACTGACCAGAAAAGACCATTTAAGACATTCATAAATTTTTCTATTTGGGGCTAACTCTGCTCCCACTAAAGTGAATACAAATGTCTTGGAATTTAGAGATCCCTGGGTTGCAACCATACTGATGACAACTACATCTGAGGCCACTTCACCTCTGGACTGAAAGGGTCAAAGTAAATCTACATCCCAGGCTGCAATAAACAGGACATTTTACATCTACTGTTATCTACACTACATTAGAGACTGTTATCCTTCTGAAGGATTTGTCCTTTGAATAAAACATTAAATCAAAGTCTTTTCTATTTCATAGGCATTATGGATAACATAGCCTGACTAAAAGGAGAGTAATAATGATTAGAAATCTCCAAAGACTATCGACTTGATGCTTATCAACTGTACATAGTTTATAAACTGTACATAGCAGTTTATAAAGATGTTGACATAAAAACATATAATACACAAAAAGGAGTGGGACTCAATCTATCAAGAAGACATGGTATAAACCAGAAAAATTCTAAAGCAACTAAGTGACATTCTGTGTCCGATGTGTTCTACTGACTTTCAAAAAGATTATTTTTTTGTCATTTTTAATATTTCTATGTAGCAGAATCAGGTGGGAAAATGGTGAAAAGAAACACATTTTAGAACCCTGAAAAGAGATTAAAAGAAATGTTGGGCAGAAGTCTGAGTAATTGTTCGTGCTAATCTAGCCTACCTCATAAACAGAAGATGAATGATTTAGTTGTGTTCCACTGTCATATCTGATGCCGTATGTATTCATGCTGTAGTTCATTAAGGGTATTGTTCTTTCCTAAAAATTAAAATTCTAAGCTTGCAAAAGAGGTTACATGTATTTGCTAACATGATTCTTGATAACTACCGTCACAGTTTTGCGTAGTTGGGTGGTAAGAGAGAATGGGGGCTGAAGAAAATGCTTCCTGTAAGAAGCAGCTAGAAGCTCTCTCCAGGTCCCAAAGAATAAACATCAGCTGTTTCAAGGCCATAGATGCTGCTGACCAAGGCCAAGCCAATAGGCGATGGTCACAGCGCCTCTGTGAATCATATATAGGAGGAAAAAAAAAAGCAAGCAGCTGCAATTTGCCACCAGAGAAGGAAGTGAGAAGATGTAACAAGCTGTGCAGGCACCAAGGCCAGGGAGGGTGGGGTAGGAGTTGCCCCAGGTGCTGGAGAGAAAGATGCCCCTGCAGCCTGTGGAGAAACCCATGGTGGAGCAGGTGTCACCCCCACAGCCCATGGGAAAGGCCAGGACACCACCTGCAGCCTGTGGAGAGTCTCCACACCGGAGGGAGCAGGTGGAGACATAGGAGATGCTGCGACCTGTGATGGAGCAAGCCCCTGCCAGCACTTGCAGCCCATGGAGAGAGACAGAGACACAGAGATGAGAGAGAGAGATTTGCGCTGGAACAGGTTTGCTGGGGGAGGTTTGTGACCCCATGGAGGACTGAGATTGAAAGACATTGTGACTTACGACTGCCTGCAATAGCAGTGATTCACTGCAGGGCAGCCAGCGAAGAGCTAAAGCCCTGTGGGAAAGGACTCACGTTGGACAAATTCGTGGAGGCCTGTCTCACATGGATGGGACCCCATGGTGCAGCCGGGAGAGGATGTGGAATGAATGCCCTGAACCCCCCTCCACTTTCCCCCACCCCCAGCCAAGAGGGAAACCAACTTGCAAGGAACTGACCAAAGCCCCCATTTCCCAGTCCCTGCCTCTCCCTGTGCTACGTTGCGGGGGAAGAAGGGAGTCAAATCATGACTAAAGTGAAGTCTGCTAAAAAGGGAGGGGTGGGGTGAGATAAGTGGGGGAGGTAGATGTGTTATAAGATCTGGAAAAGGAAAACAGCTCATGAAGTGACCGAGAACCCCCATTTCCCAGTTCCTGCCCACCCTGTGCCACAATGGTGGGGAAGAAGGAAGCAAAATCATGATTAAAGGGAAGTCTGCTAAGAAGGGAGGGATGCTTTAAGATCTGGTCATGCTTGTCATCTAACTGGTTTCACTGTGTGTGTAGTGTAGTGTAGTGTAATAGATTAGATAGTTTTCTTTCCTTCGTTCTGTGTTGAGTTTGTTTTGCCCATGTCATTGATTACAGGATGATCTCTCCCTGTCCTTACCTTGGCACCTAAGCCTCTCAAAATATACTTTTTCCCCTGTCCAACTAAAAAGGGGAGTGATAGATCAACTTTGGTGGGTGTCTAGCCTCCAGCCAGGGCTAAACCACCACAACAACAGCTAAAGTACTTTTGAAAGTAAACCATCAACTGACAAGATAACATGGGTGTCTGCACCAAAAACATGCTGCTAATCTGAGTTGTTTTATCAGATTTTCTATCCAACAACTGAGAAGAACAGAAGCATGGGAAGTTGCATACATCCTCAAAAATTTCTTTAAAATAACATAGTGTGATGACTTACTAATTCTTAGTGTACTCTTGGAATTTTTTTTTTAATCTTCTTTTCTAATTTTTTTTCTCTTCCTTTTTTTTCCCTCCTCTTTACTATGACTTTTAGGTTAAAACTCTGACACTATAATGCACTGGTGGAACTAATAGTAGGGACAGAGTTAACAGTCTATTCTATGGTTTTATTTGTAATTGTTCTTGTAATGTGGTTTCTAGTAAATTCTTCTACTTTCAATTTTCAAACAAATTCCTAGAAGTAAAGCCACTTGAATTGTCAATCTTTTTTTTGAATAAATAGAAGTAGTCTGAATCTAAATCAGCACTTTTCATCTTGCAAACATTCATGCCAGAAGTATTTTATAATCTACGAGTCTTTTTTTTATTTCTGAGTGACTTATTAAACTTATTTTGTTGTTGCAAACTTTATGTTTTGCTTTTACAGGTTTTTTCCTCTCCCTGGCATTTTCTTCTCATAGATATTGCCATTATTTTCTCCTGGTTCAGTAAGGCTCATCTGAGAGAAGGATAATGTTCTCTCTGGATGAAATAATTAATTCTTTTTTTCCAGATCAAGTATATTTTTTCCATGAATTGCAAAAGCAAATTATGTTATGGCAATTTAACCTCAACGCAATTTAAATATAAATTCAAAGGGATGAATTTAATCTACTGATTATTTTTTTAAAATTATTTTTTAAAGAATAGAAAATAATTTTTTTCAGAGCAATAGACTACAGAGGCAATGAAAAAGCAATATTTTGACTCTGGAAACACCAAACTTATACCGTAGTTTAGCACAAACACATGATAAGGCTGATATTCTATTTTAGAGATATGTAGATATATTTTATTATGATGCCAGCAAAGACTTGGAAATACATAATCTATCATGAAGTTATCATGTCTTTTCCTATTCTAGTTTTAATTCTGTTGAAACATCAACAATATTAAAAAAAATCACCTATAGTGCAGTAGGGCTAAGGATTTTAAACCACATGTTCACTTTTGAAAATCCAGCCCATCCACTAGTATGAGAAAGGGAAAAGATATTATAAATTTTAAAATGGGAATAATTTGGCTATACAAAGCTGGGATCATTAGGCTATATATATCAAATTAAAAAGAGGAAAAGTGAAAACGCAACATGTAAGAAACCAATAGATTTCACTGTGTCACTGCTCTGCAAATTAAAGTCAGACAAACTCAAATGACAATTAGCCCACAATTCAGAATGATTAAGTATTAAAAGAAGGATTCAAAGGTTAGTGAAAGCAGCCAAAATACAACAATAATATCAGCCTATTTGCCTGCTTTTAAAATCTTATGGTTCACTTTTTATTTTAGATTCACTCTAAATGATTGTTGCTATTTTATGGATGGTTTTCTAAATTTTAATTCAAATATAAAATACTAAAAATTCATATGAAACCCTCATTACAACTTTTGAGTGCTCAAGCTTAGAAGATACTCTTAGACGTTACAAACAGCTGATTAACCTCTCTACTAATGTAATTCAGCTCATATGTAGCAAGTAAAAATAAACTAATATCTGATCATACTGTTATTTTGTAATGTTGTTATTTTGAATGAACTGGATAAGGATTACTCATTACTACATAATGGTATGTTGCTGAAAATTACATACATGTTTAACCTCATGAAATATGAATACAAAGTTCAATTTCAGTGTGTAAGATTACTTTATTATCACAAAACTAATGCTCAATTGTTTAGGAAGCAGTACGACAGGGGAGCTAATCTACATCTTTTAAAAAATTATGTAAATGTAATTAATCTTTTCTTACTCTGTCCCACTCTGTGGAACATTGCCTTGGTTTTTTGGGTCATTTTTTTTTTAAAATGTAATTCAGGTCTTCCCAACCATCATGTGGATTTATATACTGCACATCGCAGTAATATAACATAATGTATATAGATTTGTTGGCAATCCTGCCAGTTGCCATTTTATTTCCCATGACGTTGGGTGTCTACAATCTACTTCTTAATTACCGGTGACTAATTCACAGAAATTTCATTTTTTTTAATGAGACTTACTAACTTAAAAAGAAGCAGTAAAGTACAATAGCATGTAATGTTTAAATCTTGTTTGACATTTTTGCTTGTTTGACAGACCTGGTAGTATCATTAAGCTGATAAACAACATATTAAAAGTATATATATTTTCAATTTTGACAAAGACATAATGTTAAAATAATCTCAACACTAATATTCTACATTAAGACAACATGGGTTTTGTTTATATTTGTTAAATTTTGTTGGTTTCCAAAACTAATATGTGAGTGTGCTTTATGAAGTAGAACAAGGTTTTTAAAATTTTTTCCCATGTTCCAATTAAAAATTGGATTAATTAAGACCAATTAAGACTGTTATCAACAAAATCTAATTTTTCATTTGAATCCTTCCTATAATATGAAAAGGGGGCTTCGGTCCATTTTCTGGACAATAATTCATGATGAAAAACATACCACAAAGGGTATACATAAGTCAGTAGAAAGTCTGCTTTTGTTTCTAGATGCAGCAAACACCTTTAAGAAGAGAAGTTACTGAATACTAATCTAAAGAATGAAAAGGAACAGAACTAATAGAAATTCAAACAACAAATACAAATTCAAAGGCTTTCTCATTTTTTATGCATGACATAAATATTGTTTGCTGCCATAAAGATACACTGTTATTATTATGATTTTATTACATAATAACTAAGGATAGCCAGAACTGTCTGTACAATAGAAACAAGAATCAACACTGATCTGATTGCCGTTCTTGTGACCAAACTATATGTTGATATATTCTTGTTGCAAAAAAGGAAGTGATGCTTGCCGATTACAGACAGTTTGAATTAAGCATGGATAAAAAAGTATTGGCAAAAGAAGAATAAGTCTGAAAATGGCTCACCTCTAGTAGAGGTAGGGGTGGTCCAGGAGCGACTCAAAGGAATGGATGCACACAAATCCATGGGCCCAGATGGGATACACCCACGTGTGCTGAGAGAGCTGGCGGAGGTGATTGCGGAGCCGCTCTCTATCATCTTTGATAGATCCTGGACTACAGGAGAAGTGCCTGAAGATTGGAGGATAGCCAATGTCATTCCAGTCTTTAAAAAAGGCAAGAAGGAGGATCCCAGTAACTATAGGCCAGTCAGCCTCACTTCTGTCCCTGGAAAGGTGATGGAACAGCTTGTTTTGGACGCCATCTCCAAACAACTGGAAGAGAAGAAGGTCATGAGGAGTAGTCAGCATGGATTCACCAAGGGGAGATCGTGCTCGACCAATCTCAAAGCCTTCTATGATGTCATTACCAACTGGGTGGATGGAGGGAGAGCAGTGGATGTCATCTACCTTGACTTCAGCAAGGCTTTCGATACTGTCTCCCACAACATCCTGATAGAAAAGCTGAGGGCACAAGGGATAGACGAGTGGACAGTGAGGTGGGTTGAGAACTGGCTGTCAGACCAGGCTCAGAGGGTCGTGATCAGTGGAGTAGAATCTGAATGGAGGCCTGTGACTAGCGGTGTTCCCCAGGGCTCAGTGTTGGGTCCAGTCCTGTTTAATATCTTCATTGACGAACTTGATGAGGGAATAGCATCCACCCTCGGCAAGTATGCCGATGATACAAAGCTGGGAGGAGTGGCTGACATGCAGGAACACTGCGCTGCCATTCAGCGAGACCTGGATAGACTGGAAAGCTGGGCTTGGAGAAACCTAATGAAATTCAACAAGTGCAAGTGTAAAGTCTTGCACCTGGGGAGGAATAACCACATGTATCAGTAAAGGCTGGGGGATGACCTGTTGGAAAAGAGCTCTGAGGAGAAGGACCTGGGGGTCCTGGTTGATGACAGGTTGGCTATGAGTCAGCAGTGTGCCCTGGTGGCCATGAGAGCCAATGGGATCCTGGGGTGCATCAGGAAGAGTGTGGCCAGCCGGTCGAAGGAAGTGATCCTCCCCCTCTACTCTGCCCTGGTCAGGCCCCACCTGGAATACTGTGTCCAGTTCTGGGCTCCCTGGTATAAAAAAGACATGGACCTTCTGGAGAGTGTCCAGAGAAGGGCGACAAAGATGATTAGGGGTCTGGAACATCTCCCCTATGAGGAAAGGCTGAGTGAACTGGGTCTGTTCAGCCTAGAAAAAAGAAGACTTAGGGGGAACCTAATTAGTGTTTAGAAATACCTTAGACATGGGTGGCAGGGGGAATTGGCCAGCCCCTTTTCAGTGGTCAGTGGGGACAGGACTAGGGGCAATGGCTGTAAACTCGAGCATAGGAAGTTCCGCACCAACATGCGGAAGAACTTTTTCACAGTGAGGGTGACAGAGCAGTGGAATAGGCTGCCCAGGGAGGTGGTGGAGTCTCCTTCTCTGGAGATATTCAAGTCTCGTCTGGACGCCTATCTATGTAATATGAGCTAGGGAGCCTGCTTTGGCAGGAGGGTTGGACCCGATGATCTCATGAGGTCCCTTCCAACTCCTAAGATTCTGTGATTCTGTGATTCTGTGAAATCTTCCTAAACTATAAGATGATCCAAACTGAGCTAAAAATTCACTTTAACTGAGTCTAAGCTAATAGGCAATCTGATATTGGATGATATTCTCATCACATCTGGAAGTGTTCAAAGCCAGGTTGGATGGGGCTTTGGGCAATCTCATCTAATGGGGTGTGTGTATGGCAGGCAGTTTGGAAATGGATGATTTTCGAGGTGCTTTCCAACTCAAACCTTTCTACAATTCTGTATCTAACCAGAGAAGTGTTGGAATAATACCTGAAAAGGTAAGAAACCTGGGCAATGACCAATAGCCTGAATGTTAATAAGGTCAAGAGCCAGATTTTGCATGTGGGAAGGGGCAACCCTGTCTGTGCATACAGACTGGGGGATGAGATGCTGGAGGGCAGCCATGCTGAGAGGGATTTGGGGTCCTTGGTTGACACCAAGTTAAACACAAGCCAGCTGTGTGCCCAAGGAGCCAGGAGGGCCAACCGCACCCTAGGGTGCATCGAGCATGGCATGGCAGCCGGTCCAGGGAGGTGATTGTCCCACTCTGCACTGATGTGGCCTCACCTCGAGTCCTGGGTGCAGTTTTGGGTGCCACAGTATGAGAGGGATACAAAACTCTTGAAGAGTGTCCAGAGGAGGGCAATGAGGGTCATGAAGGGTCTGGAGGGGAAGTCTTATGAGGAGAGGCTGAAGTTCCTGGGTTTCTTCAGCCTGGAGAAGAGGAGGCTGAGGGGAGTATTCATTGTCGTCTATGGCTTCCTGGTGAGGGGGAGCAAAGGGGCAGGTGCCGAACTCCTCTCTTTGGTGACCAGCGATAGAACCTGAGAGAATGGTATGAAGCTGTGATAAGGGAGGTTTATGTTAGACATTAGGAAGATTATTATTAGCTCTATTACTGAGAGGGAGGTTGGGCACTGGAACAGGCTCCCCAGTGAAGGGGTCACAGCACCAAGCTTGGCTGAGTTCAAGCAGCATCTGGCCGATGCCCATGCTCTGACTTGTCTGGTCCTGTGTGGAGCCAGGAGTTGGACTTGATGATGCTTATGGGTCCCTTTGAAACCAGGATTCTATGATCTTTTATGCTTGTTTCTTAACGTTATCTCATTTGGCCATATAAGGACATTTTAAAAAAGAACAGATTTTTTTCTCTCTTTCAGTCATCAAGCACCTGACTAAATTACAGTTGACTCAATGGGCAGTTCACAGCTTAGTCATGTGTCCTAATGAATCAGGGCATGATTCACCTCATCTAACTTTAGACACCCACAGAGCATTTATTCACCTCACCTATTTTTGGCAGGTACTTTGCAATGATATAAAACCTTCCTTTGACATGTTCTTTTTTCCCATTTAAACTATAAAAGTTTATTCCCAGCCAAACTACAAAGGAGCATAACTCACTCAGACACAGATATTTATATTATAGACTTTACATCTGGCCATGTGAATCCCAGCCAGGTGTCCATTCCTGTTTTAGTTTGTGGAATCCTTGAGTCTGCCAAGTTACAAGTCAGTATTTGACCCAAGTGACCTATTGAACAGAATCTAAAAATCTAAAATCTCTATTTGGGAAAAGAATGTTTGGCTCAGTTAAGCTTCCTGTTTCACTGTACCTATAATGCCTGAAGAGTTTAATTTCTGTTCTGAATTCTGATAAGAAGAGAATTAGTCAAGTAAGGTATTGAGCTTGATGTGAGAGAAATATCAAGGAATATCTGTCCATGAACACACTATTTCAGGGATTTAGCAAAATATCTTGAATAACCAATTAAAAAAACAACCCCATAAATCTAAAGAAACCCCCAAAACAACCAACCAAACAAAAAACCCAAACCAAACAACCAAACACTTATGTGTCATGATGTGGTTTTAAGAACTGATGACAATGGATAAAAGAAAATTTTGGCACCGGTTAATACTACCACCTGGAATATATATGAACTGTACTTTATGAATTTTCCCTGCAATGCCTAGATATTCACTTGCAGTTGACTACAAAGATCTGGTTTGCTTTTTTTCAAAAAGCCTTCTTGCAAAACTAAATAAATGCTGCTTTTGTGCCTTTCGGGAATGATAGATCTGTAATAGGAACTTGGATTATTCTGTGTTCACTGTATGCCTGTAAGTAAACAAATTGCTGAAGCCACAGACTTAGAAAATACACCTGGAATGCTAATTATCATGATTATCCTCTTTCCATGTTATCTTACATAAACTGTCTTTATCTCAACCCCAAGGTTGGGGTTTTTGTCATTCTGCTCCCCATCCTCATCATGCAGTTGGGATTTTTTTGCCACTCTGCTCCCCATCCCCATCATGCTGCTGCATGATGCTTAGTTACCAACTGGGGTTAAATCAGAAGAAAAAGTTACCTTAAGAGCCACATTACTGTCACCAGACTTCATACATCCCCATTCTCCAAAAATCAAGCAACTCCTCAATATAAAAAAGTAAAAATTGTGTAGGATTACATGAATGTTGTTGACCAGGTACCAGTACTAAAAGGTCAGTTACAGCTAGGGCTATGAGAAAACCCAAAAAGCTATAAGTATATTCTGTGTATTATGAAGGTTCTATTTTAACAGAGGAACAGCCTGGGTTCTTCACTTATTTGTCAATATAAAAAGATGAAATGGAGCTGTATAAACCAAAAAAGTTTTATATTATGTAGGAACTGTTTGAAAAAACATTCTCATTCTATCTGCCTTCTTTTTGTCTTCTCTGTTATCAGTATTTTTTTGTCAGCCAGAAACCTTGGTTTCAGTGATATTCAACAGACCACCCAGGACAGTTTTATGCTCAAAACATTGGTACAGAATAAGTTCAGCGCTCATCAGAAACACGGGCTAAATCAGTTTATGAGGGGTGACAGAGCTAGTTCTGAAAGACAGCAAGAAAGAGCTGGGAATTAGATTGGCAGAGGTAAGATATCAGTGCTGAAAAGAAGAACAAATTTTGAGGATCTTTGAGGACAAACAAAACTTAGAGAGGTCATTGAGTGATGTGGAAAAGACAGTGCCAGTTTCAGAGGCTGGAAGGGTGACAGGCAGTTTTGAGCTGGGAGAAGTAAGGAAAAATTGGGGAGAGACTGTTGGAAGTTATTATAGTAGGCAAATATGTATTTTTTCTGATAAAAAAGGTGTTAGTATTTTGATTTTCTTAATTATTCAATTACAAGTATTGTTAGAATAGTTAATTATGCTATTTGGGCCATGATCAAGCAACATGCTAGTGTCATGAGTTATCTAGGCTCTTAGGCATATGAAGAACCTCAAGCATGCAGGAAAACGCATAGCCTTGTGGGTTTATATCCTCAAGTCCAGTGATAGATCATATTTTAAATGCTGTCAACAGAACTGCTAATATAGATTTCTATCCTAGAAAGAAACCTACTTTCTTTAGCTATAGCTCCAGGCCAACTTAATTATGCCTGTTAGGAAGCATAGTTTAGTCTGATTGCCAGAACTAGATTTCAAACATCTCTGGCATGTTTCAGCATAAGATGTGAAATAAACTTGCATTCCTTGCATCTCTTTTTTTTTCTTTTTTTTTTTTAAATTTTATGTTTTTCAGAATAAAAGACAGAGTTCTTGCTTTTTCTGGGAGTGTTAACAGCTAAAGACTATATCTCATGTTCTTGGTCTTGTCCTGCAGAATATGGAATGCCTCCCTACATATTTTCAGGTCCTGTTTTTTAGGGGAGAGAATGCTCCACACTGCACACTATGTGTTCAGCATTGTAAAACCACTAGTCTGTATAATCATGTTATTGTTATCACTATCACGTTTTAACAGCTTCTAAAGCCTTCATTATTTCATACATCTATATGCAGCCAGTCATCTGGTTCAGCTGCTTACTTCGTACTAAATCAGCAACTGAAAAAGTACTCTGGTGTCTCTCCTTCCAAAGGTGTTGCTTTAACATAGCACAGAGGCGGCTACTTGGCTCAGCAAAGGTAGGAAGAATTAAAACTGGCATCTGCAGTCCTATCAATGTGTTGCATAAACATAAAAATATGTCACAAATGAAGATGGGAGACAGAATATTCAGATCTAGAAGAAAGATGAATAAATAGGTCATAGTTTAAATATACTCATCTGAGTGAGGGAATAAATGAAAGTTTCAGCTATCAATAAAAGGATGCACAGATGCAGGAGACAACTGTTCCATGGAAATGACTTGCTGACTAGAAAAAAAAATTCCATAAATAAAATATTTGTATGTCTTTATTGGAAAAATGCTAGATTTGAATTAAAAATTTCAAGGGAAGAAAATAATGAACTTTTTGCATATTGACAAGAATTCTGGTGGGTGTGTGTGCACGCGTGTGTTTGTGTGTGTGTGCATCTCTGTGATTTTACCATTAGATCAGATTTCCAACAGTGACATTTGCTTGGAAGATGGAAGGGCTGAGGGAAAGCATGAGGTCAGATTTCATAAAGAATCAGGAAGCATTTTATGTCAGACTTTAGGAGTTCTACATTTTTATTTGAAACCCACAAGTGTGCTGCTTTTTTTTTTCTTTGTATTGTGCAGATTCCTATCCTACACCAACGTTCCATCTAATTGCAACTT
Source organism: Laterallus jamaicensis coturniculus (assembly GCA_022605575.1). Lineage (NCBI taxonomy): Eukaryota > Metazoa > Chordata > Aves > Gruiformes > Rallidae > Laterallus > Laterallus jamaicensis. The sequence continues at coordinate 491,410 of JAKCOX010000097.1, forward strand.
TTCTAGAAACTGAAAGTTTGAAGTACTTCCTCTGCATAAATAAAGCATTCTTTTCTGAAACATGTGAGAAGGCAAAGCAGTGAATTGAATTTGAAACTGTTTATTCAACTTTTCTCTCCCTTATCCTGAATGATAAAAGAGTAAGTTAATTCTTAAAAAAGCAGAGTGAAATAATTTAAATATACTGAACCCTAAGTTGCAAAACCCACACTGCTTCATGATTTATCTCATACTACTTGCAATTTGCTGCTAAAATTTGAAAATGAGAACAGTCCAAAGGGTTTATAAATATGCTTCAAGAATAAGCACACATTTGCATTTACAAGGAGAGAGAGTAACACAAGCACTAAGATTTATATTCATACTTCATTCAGAGCACTGTATATTAATCCCGAAAAGTCAATGATACTGTTCAAATTCTGTAAAGTTAAAGCATGTTCATAAGTCTTTCCAGGATCCTGAAAAACTCTTACACTTATGTACAAGGTTCTGAAAATCAACTTGTGATTTTGATGATCTCAGTTCTGTGAATCTTCAGATATCTGAAACATGGCACCATGTAGGTTGGAATGGTCCCCGGAGGCTTATGTAGTCCAACTACCTAATTCCAATTAGGTAGTCCAATTCAATGTACCTGAAATACATTGCTCAGAGCTTTCTCCAGAATAACTGCAAGCTTGGAAGTGTTTGTGAAACCTCTGTCAGTGACAGACTATACTCAAAAACATTTTTTCCATATATCAAATCAGAATTTCTAGGTTTGCAACATGAGTCCATTGCCTCTCTTTGTGCCATTAAGCATCACTTAGAATAATCTGGCTCCATTTTCTCTACATCATCTTATCAGAGTTGTAGCAACCTCTCTCCTTTCCTTATCTTCCTAAAGCTTAAAAAATATTTTTTTCAGCCTTCTCCTTTTTCATGTGTTCCTGACCATCTTGGTAACTCAATACTTGATGATCATGGTCTGTACAAGTGTCTAATAAGACAGATGAGAAATTGACTAGACTGCGGTATTCAAAGGGTGGTTGTCCTTTGCAAGTCCTACTTGCAAATACTGAGTCATGGCACCCCTAAGGTACTATAGAAAGAGCAACATGTATCTGCCATCGGTACATAAATAGAGATATATCTTTGCTTATGTCTGGAACCTTGCCATACCAGGTACGGGCCGGGAGTCACAGATGGTGATATATCAAGTATGTCAAGGGAACAGATAGAAAACCAGACACTTCGGGTCTGTGATGAAGCCTCGAAAATCTAACATAGGCAGTGAACTTGTGTCAGTAGTGTAGGTGCATCTTTGTGCATGCAGAGGTTTGCATGTAGTGATGGGTTTTGTAATGTCAGAGTTTTGTGTAGCTGTGCTGCTGAGATGGCTTTTGTAAGCAGCAGCTAGACGCTATCTGCAAGCCCCAGACTGTAAACATTGGCCAGTTCAAGGCCAACATTGCTGCTGACCAGGACCGAGCCAATCTGCGATGGTCACAGTGCCTCTGTGAATCACATATAGGAGAAAAAAAAACTGCATGGAGGTGCATTTTGCCACCAGAGAAGGGAGTGAGAAGATGTAACAAGCTGCATGGACACCAAGGCCAGGCCCAAAGGAGAGAGGCGGGGGAAAAAGAACGAGGCTCTCTGGGTGCCATAGAGATTCTCCTGCAGCTCGTGGGGCAGACCATGGTGGAGCGGGTGTCCCCTTGCAGCTCATGGATGAGGACAGGGTGCAGAGACATCTACGGCCTGTGAAGATATTGATCAACGCCTCAGCAAGTTTGCCGGGGGACTTGTGACTTTGCGGGGGACCAGGCCAGGGGTGTCTAGGCCTGAATGTCAGCACATGGGGAAAGGAGTCCTGCTGAGAGGCCTGTGGTGAGGAAATGACTCCCCGATAGAGAGGACTCACGCTACAGAAGTTCGTGGATATGACTTTCGCATGGGTGGGACCCCACAGTGCTGCAGGGAAAGCATGTGTGTGTGTGTGGAATGCCCAGCCCCTTCTCCTTCCCACCCCCCCCTTCTCCCTCCCCCCCCCCCAGTTAAGATTGACGACAACTCAGGAGGAACGGACTGAAAACCCCCATTCCCTGCCCATTCCCACCCTGCGATGGGGGGGATGAAGGGAGCGAATGTATGATTAAAGTCAAGTGTGCGAAGAGGCAAGGGGTGGGAGGGGGAAATAGAAGTGTTAAGATCTGGGGAAGGAAAGCAGCTTGTGAGGAATCGCTGGAACCCCACTCCCCATTCCCCACCTCTCCCCATGCCATGTTGCGGGGGGAAGAAGGGAGTAAAATTGTGAATGTAGTTTGTCTGCTAAGAAGGAAGTGGTGGGAGAAAGGTGCTTTAACACCTGGCCATGCTTCTCATTACCCAACTCTGGTTCACTGGGTGTGTAGTTGTAGTAGTAATAAATCACTTTTCGTTCTTTTATTCTGAGACGAGTCTGTTTTGCCCATTGCACTAATTGGAAAGTGATCCCTCTGTCCTTATCTCAAGTCCTAAGCCTCCCAATACATATTTTTTCCCCTTTTCAGCTGAAAAGGGGAGTGAGCCAGCTGTTTGGGTGGGCATTTGGCCTCTAGTCAGGGCGAAACCACCACAGTTCAAAGAAGGCAACCCTGCATATCACAGCAGTGATCATGGCTGTATGTCAGAAATAAAGAGTTGAGAAGGAACCCTAAAGTTGTAGATGAGAATACAGCTTACCATCCATAGGGAGTATGCAACCATTTGTTATTAGCGAATGGAAAAATATTCTGAATACATTAGTTATTAAAAAAAATGTATAGAAAAACCTAAAGCAATCGTTACAGGACATCGTCTTGTTTGAGCGTAGGTCTTAGTCTGCTGCTGGTATTAATGACCAGAAGATAAACTTGTATGTATTTACATTGCTACCATGCTATACAGGCCAAGGTGTCACAGACTTGTGTTCAATATACAAATGTTTGATTTTTTTTTAAGAGCCCCACCTATATAGATATGTTGATAGTTTCCAGTAGTTTTCAAAAATTAAGATGTAGGTTTTGTAATTTTTAGGTAGCACTGCAGACTTAGAAAATGTGTGTCTCTAGCTACTTCCCTCAGTGTAGGCTTGGAATAAAATCACTTCTTTTGGCAGTGATTTTCATGAAACCTGTGCCAGCACTAGAAATATACTCTTCTCTTTCTCTAGGCATAGCCCAATTCTTCCTAAGTAGAAAATGACCAGACATTTGATAGGGGGGCTGCTTATGGCAGGGATAGGTGCTGAGTCTATGTATGCAGTTGCAGAGATTGAGGTTTCTGTGTACGATGAAGGAGTAGAAGTCTGCCTGGGTTTTCTGCAGCTCAGTGCGAGTATGTCTGCATACACTAACAATAAGCTATGAACCACTAAACTGTGTGTGAAATAATTGTGTTTATGCCAAGATGACTCCAGATCTCTGTTTAGAGATGTCTTTCCAAAACACTGGAATAGGTTGCTCAGAGAAGTTGTGGAGTCTCCATCTCCCCTGATTCAGGGAGGACCTAAGCAACCTGCTCTAGTTGACCCTGTTTTGCTTAAGAGTGGTCAACTAAAATGTCTCCAGAGATCCCTTTCAGCATCATCCATTATGTAATTCTGTGATTCTGTAAAGCTGCCTTGGATAAATCTCTTTGATAGAAATTTGATTATACTCCATCCACAGGGGATAGATATCTGGTCTGATATTTCAATCATTTGTGTGTTACCTAAAGGCATGGAGCTCTTGTACACATTTATCGTGAAGCCACATAGAACTGGATTTCAGAGAGTAAGGAGGAAATAAGTGGTTGAGAAAGACTACCTAGTGAGACTGTACCTAGAATATTCTGTCCAGTTCTGGGCCCCTCAGTTCAAGGAGGACATAGAACTCTTTGAAAGAATCCAGCACAGGCTTACCAAGATAATTAAGGGAGTGGAACACCTTCCTTATGAGGAAAGGCTGAGGGAGCTGGGCATCTTTAGCTTGGAGGAGACTGAGGGGTGACCTTATTAATGTTTATAAATATGTAAAGTGTGAGAGTCAGAAGCATGGAACTAGGCTTTTCTCAGTGATGGCCAGTGATCCTAACGTTCTGTGATTCTGTGAAACTTGGATCAGTGTATGGTGGTGCCGTGGAATTGACTAAGCCATGAATGGAGCCCTTTATGTTTAGAGATTTGTATGTCAGTATGATGGCCTGTAATGCAACTCTGGCTTTGCCCAAAGAAGTAGTGATGATGTTGCAACAGTGCAGGTATTTCATGCTATGTTACAGTTATCGCATAGGTAAAGAATTACTATAGCAATTAAAATACTTCAATTATAGGAAAGCAGCCCTGATTATGTTACTAGTCATCATAGAAGTTTATTGCAGAAGCCATAATGTGATGATTTGACAGATTGCTTTCTGTATGCTGTGATACAGGAGGAGTTGTGACTATATAAAAAAATAGGACTGAAATTCTAATTGTGTTAGAGAAGTGGATAGTTATATTCTTGTGTGTCATGGAGTTCTGGTTGTCAGAGACAAAGGTGGAGTGCTAATCAGAGCAAAGAAAAACATTAATGTGAAATTATTATGATTGCTTGATACAAAAATAGAACATTCATAAAACCACAAAACTGAAAATAATGGAAGGTTAGTAGTTTAAGAATACACTTATTCCCTCCAGTTCTACAAATGACTACAGAACAAGCAGAACTTTAATTTTCCACCCTCCTAGAATAAGCTAAATCAGTGCCATAATTTATTATAGCTCTGCAACTGAAGAAATTAGGTACTTGGCTGCAGTACTAAAAATCAAGAAGACATATATATTCAGAAATGAATAGAATTAAGTGAACACAACAGACTGCTAATAACTGGAGCCTGATTACATGACCAGGACACTAAATGAGAAAAACCAGGTAGAAAAATCATTATCAAATATGTAAGGAGTAGATTCAACATATGAACATATTATTTTATAATTTTTCTAATAGTTGAGGGGTTTGGGTTTTTTTCATTTTAGCTGTTGATCTTTCAGAGATCAGGGGATACAATTCACCATTTATAGGGAATGTGAAGACATTGTTATCAAAAAGAAAAAAAAACAACAAACCCTCCACAACTCAAAATGACAAATATTGATACTTAAGAAACTGCATGACAAATTCAATCCCCTATCAAGGTCCATGGACGGACTAGGGACTTTCAGAGAGTGACTGTTGATCAGCCAATATTAACACTAACTGGGAAAAAAATCTATGAAAACAGGCTGAGATAGTTGGGTTTGTTCATCCTGGAGAAGACAAGTTTCTAGGAAGACCTTATTATGGCCGTTAAACACTTAAAGGGGACTTACAGGAAAGCTGGAGAGTGACTGTCTACCAGGGCCTGTAGGCATAATGATTTTAAACTGAGAGAGGGTGGGTTTAAATTGAATATAAGGAGGAAAATGTTTATTATGAGGGTATTGAGACGCTGGAAGCGATTGTCCAGAGAGGTTGTAGATGCCTCATCACTTGAAGTGTTCAAGGACAGGTTGGTTTGGGCTTTGCTCATCATATGATAGCAAATGCAGGGAGGTTAGAACTAGACGATTTTTAATTGTCTCTTCCAACCCAAGCCACTCTATGTTTCTATTATCTTCTTCCACCTTATCAAGTTCACAGAAATTAAGATTTATTTACATTCTCATTATATCTCACACATTTTATCTCAGTTGAAACTCTTAAGACATATATGTTCATCTATTAAGATTTAGCACATAATATAATGCATCTTAAGTCATTATAATATTCTCTGATACAATTTCAGGTGATGTAATTTGTATATATGTAAAACCTTTGGCAGCGTTTATGCATATCTGTGCCTTGTCAGCCTACTGCAAACCTGAGGTCACGTGTCAGTCTTGAGTTTCAGTGCAATGTATGGCCCGACTATGTATCACAGAATCCCAGATTGTTAGGAGTTCGAAGAGACCTTGAAAGATCACCCAGTCCAACCCCTCTTGGCATAATCCACAACCTGGACAATACTTAGTTTGGCAGAGGTTAAACCCCCTTGCGTTCCAAGCGAACCTCAGATCACTCTGGGTAGCTGGGGGTGGCTGGGCTTGAACCCTGAGTGATGTCAAATTATTAGGTGTTTTATCAATTCTCAGAGAACAGAATTAAGACTCGAAATGGAGTCAAGGTTAAAGTTACTGTATTTGGCCCAGAACAAACATGCAGAGAAAGGGGGGAAAAAAAAGAAAAGGGTGGAAAAGAGAGAGATAAAGAGAGAGACATAAGAGAGGGAAATGAGATGGAGGTTGCGGAAAAAAAAAGCTTTTCCACATGTTGGTGTGGAACCTCCTGTGTTCTAACTTACAGCTATTGCCCCTTGTCCTGTCTCCACTAACCACTGAAAAGGAGCAGGCCAATTCCCCCTGCATCCCATGCCTAAGATAATTGTAAACACTAATTAAGTGTCCCCTTAGACTTCTTTTTTCCAGACTGAACAGTCCCAGCTCATTCAGCCTCTACTCATAGGGGAGATGCTCCAGGCCCTTAATCATCTTCGTAGCCCTTCTTTGGAACCTCTCAAGGACATCCCTGTCCTCTTTAAATCAGGGAGCCCAGAACTGGACACAATACTCCAGGTGGGGCCTGACCAGGGCAGAGTAGAGGGGGAAGCTCACCTCCTTTGACCTGCTTTCCACACTCCTCCTGATGCACCCCAGGATCCCATTGGCTCTCTTAGCCACCAGGGCACACTGCTGACTCATAGCCAACCTGTCATCCACCAGGACCCCCAGGTCCTTCTCCACAGAGCTCTTCTCCAGCAGGACATCCCCCAGCCTGTACTGAAACCAACAGTTGTTCCCCCCCAGGTGCAAGACTTTACACTTGCACTTGTTGAATTTCATTAGGTTTCTCCAAGCCCAGCTTTCCAGCCTGTCCAGGTCTCCCTGGATGGCAGCGCGGTGTTCCTGCATGTCAGCCACTCCTTCCAGCTTTGTATCATCGGCGTACTTGCTGAGGGTGGATGGTATTCAATCATTAAGGTCGTCAATGAAGATACTGAGCAGGACTGGACCCAACACCGAGCCCAGGGAAACACCACTAGTCACAGGCCTCCAGTCTGACTCTGCTCCACCAATCACAACTCTCTGGGCTCGGTCTGACAGCCAGTTCTCAACCCACCTCACTGTCCACTCATCTGTCCCATGCTCTCTCAGCTCTTCTATCAGGATGTTATAGGAGACAGTATTGAAAGCCTTGCTGAAGTCACCAGCTGGTGATTACATCATAGAAGGCTATGAGATTGGTTGAGCACGATCTTCCCTTGGTGAATCCATGCTGACTACTCCTCACGACCTTCTTCTCTTCCAGTTGCTTGGAGATGGCATCCAGAACAAACTGTTCCATCACAGACTCTCTGGCCAGCCTGTTCCAGTGCTCTGTCACTCTCAGAGCAAAAAAGGTTCTCCTTATATTCACATGGAACTTCCTGTGCTCCAGCTCTCACCTGTTGCCTCTTGTCCTATCACTGGCCATCACTGAGAAGAGCCTGGATCTGTCCTCCTGACTCTTGCCCTCCAGATATTTATAAACATTAATAAGGTCACCCCTCAGTCTCCTCCAAGCTAAAGATGCCCGGCTCCCTCAGCCTTAGATGCAGCTAAGGAGGTAAAATATTTCTAGCTACAATACCTGACAGCTAGGTAGAATATTAGGAATATAATGTGCAAAAGGGATGGCCTGCTTTCTACAGACTTTGTTATATATGACTAGATATTACATATTAAAATTTAAATTATTTGAGCTTTACATGTGAACCTTTTAATAACATGACTAAGCAATTTTTTGATACTCTTTCAGAGATTATTTTCTGTAGCTGTATTTCAGTTCTACAATTTGTCTTTGAATGTCAATAGTGGAGTCAAAACTAGCAAAATACAATAATAATTAACCTGATCATTTGTCTCAATTATTTTCCAAACATTTTTGGATCTTGGCAACAGTAAGGCTGAGGATCATCACAGCTCTTATAATTTCAGCCACTGTTTAGCATTTCACTGGTCTTCAAGCTACTGATGTACTATAAAGGTCTATCCTCTTTCTAAGCAGCTACACGTCTAGAGACAGTTTAAGACAAAAAAGCCAAACCCTATTTGGGTTCCTATTTGTCTGCCACTCTCTAATATTTCCCTAGAACCTTAAAAAGTGTGTTAAATTCAAGGTGTATATATAGGATATTATAGAATTCATCCATCTGTCTGTCTGTTCTCTTTCAAAATGTGACAGAACAAGAGTTTACAGCAGTTGGTTGGGATGCGTAGGGGTTGGAGGTATTCCAATTCCAGTAATGTCTGCAGATCCCCAGTCTTCCTCTGATGCATTACTGAATTAATGATGAAAAATTTCCCCTACTAAATAAACCCAAAGTTTGTTCACCTCTACCTAACAAAAACATCACTCAGCTGTAAAAAAAAAAAAAAGACTAATTATAACATTTTCCCTTTTGCACACTGAGTGAAGACTATTTGCTACAATTTGCTAGCCAGACTGTCTTTGTTGTTACATAGCTTTGTATACAGGTACAAACTCTCTTCTTTCATTGCCTTCTCGTTGAACATCCTTGCTCCAACTCTCCAAGTGAACTAATTTAACAGCATTTCAGTCAAAAATGTGTCTCAAACTAAGCATTTTGGCAAAAGCCCACTGCTTCTCTGCTCAAAGGCAAATGTTATGGTAAACAGCACAGGCATCAAACAAGCATGCTGCAGCAAAGCGCTGATCACTGCCACCCATAACAGTTCTGTCTTCCATTCAACACCAGCAAAGCCTGAGGGGAGCATTTAGACATTCAAAGATGTGAGCATTTGGACATCCAGCAAGGTGTTTCCCAAAATGCACATGTGATTCTGAAATAGTGCTGAAGGCCAGTGCAAGTGATACACAAATACTGAATCTGAAGACAACTGTAGTAGCAAAGTCCCTGTAAATCAGTGCAATCACTGTAACAATGGTCTCCCCTTCTATCTTTCATCTCGCTGGTAGAAAAGTAAAATTAGCATCCTGAGTCATTAAAAAACAGAACATAGGTTTAATGTCCTAATTGCTTTAGTTTACCCACATACATGGACCACAGACATGGCCAGGTAGAACTGTCATGCAGAGATAAAGAGTTGATGGTCAAAGCTGAAACAGTGGAGGAAAAGTTGATCAATTCATTAGGCATACATTCAGACATAAAACCTCTTTGAGTATATAGATTTTTCCTTGCATTCTTCCCAATTTAGAATTGGCAATAGATGCTTCATGCTACAATTAATGGATATCAACTTATAAATAATTAACTTTATTTAATCATTGTAATCTATCCTGTAGTAGTTAAGCATCTGTTATAGGAGTGTTACTCAGCTATAGAAGTTGGAAATTTTGTCTACCGAATACTTTCTCTCTTTTTTATTCAGGAAGAATAGCCTTAAATTTATAGTACCTGAAAAATGCTCTTTAAAAACCAGTGCACTTTAAGCCCTTGGCTAGTATAGGAGTATGTTCATTGTAATAGCTTCAAAAAGAACTGTATTTTTAATTTTTTTATTATTGAATACAAGTGACCTTATCGTAAGAATGGGATAAAGTATTACCTGCACTTTGAGACATTCATATTTCAATAACAAACAAACCAGACCTGAAATGCAAGGGAAATTAGAAATAGCTTATGGTATATGTGTACTGATTAACTGCTGGTCACCTTTTCTAAAAATATAACCCATGTATGATTAATTCAAATACATCTTTGTCTTAAATCTACATAAATAGCTATAAATGACAGCTACTGAAAAGGGTCATTTCCTTTCACACAATTCTTTATTTCAGATTTGTTAAATGCATTTTAAAAAGCAGTACTTAAATAATTTTCATTTATAAGTAATTCATAAATGCAACCTGTTAGAAATAAAACTTTCTGATAGTGCCCATAAAATATGAATTAGTAACAGATAGCACTACACTAATGTCTGCAATTTAATATAGCTCCTTAATTGGATACTACTACAGCAATGGACATTTTGAAAAACATTGAATTTAAATTAAGTTGGCAAAATTTCAACTTGATAAGCTCACCATTTAGGCCAAGTAATCTGTATACCCACATAAGTCTGAAAGTCAAGAACTTCCACTCTTCAGAATGCCTTTAAATAAACATACTTTATCACAACCTTCAGTTTTTATTAAACAAATTATTTTATTATTTTGGAAATTTATATTTTAAACATCAGTGTGATAAAAATGTGTTAGGATTAATTTTACTTAAGGATTATATTTTGAACTGAAAACACAATGCTAGTCAAACCAGTTACATTGATTTGTGTCTCTATCTCCACAAATAAGTTATAAGGAATTCCGTTTGTCCATTTTTCATATTTTGTGCTGAATTATTCACTTTTGAATATAGGAAAATATGAAAGATAATTTGGGCAATTTTTCAAATGTTATTATTCTCTGTTATTAATGTATCTATCTTCTGTAGTATAAGACTGCAAGCTCCCTTCCACCCTGTAACATTCTGTGATTCTGTGACTGACACATCACTGAGTTTATAAAAGGTCTTTGGGAGAAATTCTGGAGATAAGAATATGTTCATGCTTTAATCAGCAATAATAAAAAAAGAGGATAGAAATTACAGAACACTCAATATTAGTAAAATAAATATTTCATTACATTATAAAAAAAGTTGCAGTTTGAGCTGTACAATTCCATCATCTGCTCTGTTTAATTGATATAAAAAGCCCTGCTTAAATGTTATGTCTGGAAGTAATCTGCTATCTCTTTGAAGGTTGAAGAATAGTGGAGTCCATATTCTTCAGCTGTTTCCAGGTGGAGTTTAACTGAAAGGAAAAATTAAATGGGCTGATTCATAATTTATGAGCTTCAAAGAATGGTAATAAAATCACTAGTTTTGTGATGTTATAGCAATTTGAATAAACACAGTCACCTAAAGAAGAATTATTCCCATTATTGGAATGTACTTAATATTTTAGATTTAAATATACATTATATTTTTATCAGTGTTTAAACATTTCAATTTTTTTTTAGCATCAATAACAATTAAAATCGTCTATAGGTTAGAGTAGAATTACTATTTATTTTGATGTAGCTCTCAACATGTTTATTTAAAATTGTATATGTATAAATACTAAGCATTAGACATTGACCAGGATCAATGAGCTACCCAGGGAAGTGATGTAGTCTCCATCCCTGGAGGCATTTAAAAGATGGTTAGATGTGGTGCTTAGGAACGTAGTTAAGTGGTGATTGACAGGTTATAGTGATGGTTGGACTTGATGATCGAAAGGGTACCTTCCAACTAAGACAATTCTATGACTGTATGATTCTATGATTCTACAACAAAAATAAGAATGTCCCCTTTCATAGACATCTGTCAGTGTTTTTTTCATTACTATTCCTTTTGACTTGATGGAGTGTAATGTATCATTTAGTGCCTCTGCATGTACCTCATTGCAATAATTATATGGAGATAACAAAGGTATAGACACAAATTCATAGAATTCAGATTATTTTCTCTGCAGTGGTTTAACTGCAACTGGTAACTGAACACTAGACATCAGCTCACTCACCTTTTCCTCCCTGCCCCCAAGAACATGGGAAGGAGAATGGAAAAAATAAAACCCACTTGTGGGTTGACATTAAGAAAATTTAACAGGATATCAAAATTTTAAATAATAACAGTAAGAACAATAATAATAACACAATGATGTACAAACTCAATACTCACTGCATGCAGATAAAACCCAAACCACCTCCAATCCTATTTCTCATTAGTGATCCCACCTCCCGGCTAGATTCCCCACTTATATCCAGAGCATAGCAGTATATGGTTGGGAATTTCTCTTTAGCCAGCCTGGGTCAACTGTCCCGGCTGCGCTCTGTCATCTGTCAATGTGTGAGAAGAAAAAAATCCTTGACTTAGTGTAGACACTACAACTACTTAGCAACAACTGAAAACATCAGTGTGTTATCAACATTACTTTCATGCTAAATCCAAAGGACAGCACTGTAACAGGTACTGAAAAGAAAATTATCTCAGCTGAAACCAGGACAGTCTCCTAGACATAGAATTCAGGTGCTATTCCCCAATGAGTTATTAAAATAGATGAAAAGAGGCATGCCAATAATGACTGTGACAAAAGATGTAGCATTGTGGACATTTCAGTCACCTTGCCATGGGAAGCCATCTTAAAGAAAGGGAAAAAAAAAGCCCTTTTCATTGTCACATATAAAATATAAAGTTGTACTTCCAAAGAAAAATAAAAAAGAAACCATAACAATATGCTTCACATTTTTCCCAAGATTTAGCAAGGATCCCAGGGGTATGATTTTAGAATCTGTGAAAAACGATGTTCATGCTTTGAATGCCTGTGACAGTTGGGGCCTGTTGTCATTTATGAAATAGGCTATGAATATGATGAAATTGAAACAGACATGTGGGAGCAGGGTGTGGGCAAGAGAAGGATGAGGAGCAGATGAGAAGCTGAAGAGACTTTCTATGATGGCAGCAGGCTTGATTTTAAATATAAAAAAATATATAAACAGTAGAATTCAGGTCCATATGCCAATCCTGAAATAGAAAATAATTTCCCTTTGTTACCAAGGTACTAAGGCAAAACAAGAGATTGCAATCATAATAAAGCCTGCTGGTCTGGTAAAGATTCTACTGTCCTTTCTGTACTGTACAGGAAAGTGTGTGGTATTCGAAAGAGGTAATTCCTTAATATATTTTTCATAAAAATCAATGCAAAGACAATCCTAATATGCAAGATAGAGACTACTTGTCTAGTATTGGTAGTTTAATGATTTACTCTTTATCTGCTCTGCCACTGTAGCTACCTCTATCAGGACCTTTAACTCATAACAAATGCAAGGAAACATAAATCCTCCCAGGCTGTAATGAAAGAAGTCTTGTAACCTTGCCTTTGCTGTAGGCCTGAAGGATACACATAGACAGCTACCACATCAATCTGAGGTTTCCTTACCACACTGTTATGGTAATTTCATTGTGAAGATGAACCTTTAAACAATGTTTGTGCAAAATGTAGCATCTTCTTTGTGTTTCAAAATTTCACTTCTTTCACCCCATAAACAGAAATGTAGACAAACTAACTTCATCTGGAAGACAAATGGATAGAGACGCAGAGATACCAGAAAGAGAAAGATGAAATAAACTTGTAAAATTATCAAAAGGTAGATATCTTTCTTCACAACTGTAGTCTGAACTGGCTTTATTGATCAGCTCTGAGAAAATTTAACATCTTTCATGCCTTGGTCTTGAGCATCGCTGTCCTTGAGAGCTACCTTACCAGAGATACGCTTGCAGTAGACAGCAAAATGCATTCCCCAGAGGTCTGTGTGTTTCTAAAGACTAAAAAAGTTGTGTTTCTTTATTCTCTACATTCAGCAGATTAGGATTATTCCTATTGAATTTAATTAATTCCCTAACTATGCAATTTCTTCTTTCAGAGAAAGAATTTTTTAAGTTGCTACCTCTTAGTAATTATATTAATGATTACTGAAATCAGTTATCATGTCCCCATAGAGTCTTGTAGTAAGTTTATGAAACTGGCGAGGTACTTTCTTTTGCAGCTAGAGAGTATTCCTCTTAAATGGCTAGTTTAATTGATGGAAATAAATTTGTTCTAATCTAAATTCAGATAGGCAGAGAACGGGCTTTCTACACCATGGCTTGGAGGATCCAGGGTCAAGAAATCACCTAATCTCTTGAGACTAGATTCACAGTGGGAATTATGGTTTAGCATTCCAAAGCCTAAATTTAAGACATCCTTTTGCTTAGGGCTTTTCCTAACCCCAAGTATTAGGGCTGGATTTAATATAGAATGTAAGCATTTAAAACATACCTTCAGGCAAGTGGTCCCTAGGGTATACTTCAAGCCCTTAAACTAGGCACTTAAGTTTTTTATACTGCGCATGTTACGGAGATAGAATCCAAGGAATGGAATTTACTCAATATACTGATTGCATGCTGTAGCTAAGCTAACCTTTAAAAAACCAAACAAAACCAAAAAGCAAGCTGAACAAGCCAAAGAGAAATATATAAAAGGAATATCTGGTAGAAGTGGGATTTACATCTAAATAATCACTAGAACACAGTACGAAAAAAGAAGGAAATGAATACTTGTGATAGACTTTGGGGTATGACATTTTAGCAAGCAGAAGTTGTAGTCTGAGTCTGTGCCAATTATTTATGATACCTTGGTGTTTAAGTTATTTCTTCTTTTTCATTCCTTTTTATGTCTAAAATGTTGAAAAGTATCTGGCTACATGAAAAAAAATATGGAAGATATTTATGCATTTGAATCTGATTTACATAGCTATGTCAATGGTCTAGTAAAAGATGATTCTTTTATTACAGAACTAGCATGTTTATTTCACTATACCATCATGGTTACAGAAGCTCTAAAAAGTTGAAGAAATAGTTGCTTTTAAGAAAATCATAGTAAAGTTTTACATTCCTTCTTTTGTAGATTATAATTCCAGAATTTATGTCATACACCAGAAAAAAATTGTAAGATGCTCAACATCTTGGAAAAACTGACTGTCAATTTAGATTTCTCCTACCTAACCTGCTTGGAGAGGGTTATCAAACGTGCTATTGTAGTACTACTTAAATGTCAACACTATTGCATTATCCCACCCACTTCAGCTCTTTTACCCATTTACTTTGTGTTTTCATTACCTTTGCATTGACTGTTTTCTCTCCAGGAAAATATTACTTGAGTCATCATACTGGGATTGAGTTAATTTTCTTCATAGCTACCTGTATGCTGTTGTGGTTTGGATTTATAACTACACCAGGGAAAAAAACCCCGCACTATGTTGGCTTTTGCTGAACAGTGCTGGCACAGTACTGAGGTTTTCTTTTTCTTATGCTGCCCCTGCAGTGAGTGGACGGGTGGTGAACAGTAATCTGGGAGGGGACACAGACAGGACAGTTGACCTGAACTAACCAAAGAGTTATGATCATACCCTACAGCATCCCATTCAGCATTAAAAGCCCAGTGAAAGAAGGAGGAAGCAGGAATGTTTGTGGTCTCTTGATCCATGAATTTTCTTTTTTTTTCTCTACCAATTCTCTTTGCCATCCCGACCATCCTGGAAATGGAGAAATGAGAAAAAAAACCTTGGTAGGTTCTTGGCTGCTGACCAGGGTCAACTCACTGCAGTCATTCTTTAGCATACTACCCAGTAATATAAACTAAGGCATGCATCCATTCAGTGCTAAATACGTATAAACTAGAAGAAAAAGAAAAAAAATCAGGTCTGCATAAAAACCCTCTCAAAATCGCTAGTAATGTCACAGTCTATTACTAAAGATAAGATTCTATCAGGCAACAGGTAACTTTTCCCACAGGAAAGAAAAACACTGCTAGAGGATATCACATGTGAGTTCTACATGACTGATGTGTTTTGAGCAAGGAGGTGTTCAAAAAGCCATGGACTAATCAACTTGTTGAATCTACTTGTTTCATCATTTGAGGACTTTATTGACTAAGGAACAAAGACAAGTTCGACTCTTCTAGAGGAAAGTGACCAATGTATTTGCACAAGTCTGTCAATTGCTGCACTCTTTGGTTTTATTTATCTACTGCTATTATAGACTCATAAATGATTATCACCTGTGTACTGCAAAAAAACACCAGTCTTGTACTTAGATTACCTAAACAAACATAATCTAAAATGCATTTTTCATTTATGTTCTTGACTATATCAATAAATACAAAATACACAAGGACTCTCCCAAGGTATTTAAATCATGGCATTTGTCTTTCTATAGATAACTATCTCCAGAGGGTGATTAATATCATCTTAAAATTACTACCTAGGATTGGTGGACTAAACAGCCCTCTAAAAGTGTGAAAGTACCTATTCCTTTCAAGTGACTACAGGGGACACTCAAAAAGGAGGAAAATTCCTCGGCCAGGTAGATTTACCACTGCTTAGAAAACAGCCCCTCTGATTTGATTGCTAAAGATGTTAGTATTATAACATAGGTCTTTAAATTAATTTCTTTGATAGATGTTGGAAATAAGTTTTTGCATGTGACTCACCTAACTTGCTCCTATACAGGTATAAGAATGTTTTCCTTTACCAACAGTCTGCGCTGAAGACAGAATAGAGAAGGTGTTGTGGTTTATCCCTCAGCGGAAAGCTGAGGCCACAAAGGTCAGACAAGAAAGCCCCCTACCACTTTAAGAGGTGGAGGATGGGCGAACGGAGCTAAGAAAGGGGCTGCAGAGCCAGAGGAAAAAAAAAACAAGGCCTGCAAGGTTAGGATAAGGATAGTTTACTAAACAACAGGGAAAAGTATGAAAACATCTAACTACAGTGCTATTATTATATACAGTGCAAACCTCTCACCACACTATGCCATTTGAGCCGTGCCCGAACTGATTCAGATTCCCGAACGCAGCACTCCCCGAGCCCAGCACCCCCGAGCACCCCCCTCACCACCTCCTGCCACGCTTATCCCAAGAGAGAGAGAGAGAGAACCCGGAACTCCCACAATACGACAAGATCCATCAGTGAACAAGGCATACTGCTTTTCATTTTCTGGCAATTGGTTATATGGTGGAGCTTCTTCTGCGCGTGTTACCTCCTCATCCTCTGGTGACATCCCAAAATCTTTGCCTTCTGGCCAGTCTGTAATCACCTCCACAATTCCTGGGCGATTGGGGTTTCCTATTCGAGTTCGTTGCGTAATTAGTGCAACCCACTTGCTCCATGTAGCATCAGTTGCATGGTGTGTGGAAGGGACTTTCCCTTTAAACATCCAGCCCAGCACCGGCAGTCGGGGTGCTAGGAAAAGCTGAGCTTCAGTTCCAATTACCTCTGAAGCAGCTCGAACCCCTTCATAGGCGGCCAGTATTTCCTTTTCTGTTGGAGTGTAATTGGCCTCAGATCCTTTGTAGGCCCGACTCCAAAACCCTAACGGTCGCCCTCGAGTCTCCCCTTGTGTTTTCTGCCAGAGACTCCAGGTAGGACCATTGTCACCAGCTGCGGTATAGAGCACATTTTTAATGTCAGTCCCTGTACGGACAGGTCCAAGGGCTACAGCATGGACTATTTCGCGTTTGATCTGCTCAAAGGCTTGCTGTTGCTCAGGGCCCCATTCAAAATCATTTTTCTTCCGAGTTACGTAGTAGAGTGGGCTCACAATGAGACTATAGTTTGGAATGTGCATTCTCCAAAATCCTATAACACCTAAGAAAGCTTGTGTTTCCTTTTTGTTACTTGGTGGGGACATAGCTGCAATTTTATTAATAACGTCCATTGGGATCTGGCAACGCCCATCCTGCCATCTTATTCCTAAAAACTGGATTTCTCGCTTAGGCCCCTTGACTTTACTTTGTTTTATAGCAAAACCAGCTTCTAAAAGGATTTGAATTATCCTTTCTCCTTTTTCATAAACTTCCTTTGCTGTATCGCCCCATACAATGATGTCATCAATATACTGCAAGTGCTCTGGGGCTCCACCCTTTTCCAATGTACTCTGGATTAGTCCATGACAGATGGTGGGACTGTGTTTCCACCCCTGGGGCAGACGATTCCATGTGTATTGGACACCTCTCCATGTGAAAGCAAACTGTGGTCTGCACTCTGGTGCCAGTGGAATTGAGAAGAAAGCATTTGCAATGTCAATTGTGGCGTACCACTTGGCTGCCTTCGATTCCAGTTCATACTGGAGCTCTAGCATGTCCAGCACAGCAGCACTCATACCTGGAGTGACTTCATTTAGGCCACGATAGTCTACTGTCAGCCTCCACTCTCCGTCGGACTTCCGCACTGGCCATATGGGACTGTTAAATGGTGAGTGGGTTCGGCTGATCACTCCCTGACTCTCCAGTTGACGAATCAGTTTATGGATGGGGATCAAAGAATCCCGGTTTGTACGATACTGCCGCCTGTGCACTGTCGTCGTAGCAATTGGCACTCGCTGTTCGTCGACCTTCAACAACCCCACAACAGCTGGATCTTCCGAAAGTCCAGGCAAGGCACATAATTGTTTAGTTTCTTCTGTCTCCACAGCAGCTATTCCAAAAGCCCACCGGTATCCTTTTGGATCTTTAAAATACCCTCTACGGAGATAGTCCATACCTAAAATGCACGGAGCTTCTGGGCCAGTCACAATGGGGTGTTTCTCCCAATCCTTTCCAGTTAGGCTCACCTCAGCCTCTAGCACAGTCAACTGTTGGGAGCCCCCTGTGACTCCAGAAATGTAAACAGATTCTGTCCCTTCATAATTTGAAAGCATTAGAGTACACTGAGCACCAGTATCCACTAGAGCCTCATACTCTTGTGGGTCTGATGTTCCAGGCCATCGGATCCACACAGTCCAATAAGTCCGATTATCCCTCTCCTCCACCTGGCTGGAGGCAGGGCTCCTCTATTGCTCCTGGATAGAAACTGGTGCAACATCCCTCTTGGCAGAACCTCGTGCACTTGCTCTACTTTGCAACTCCTTTACTCGTGCTTGGAGGGCTGAAGTGGGCTTCTTATCCCACTTTCTCATGTCTTCTCCATGATCACGCAGGTAAAACCACAGTTTGGCTCGGGGTGTGGCTCGCCGTGTGGCTCGTGGTGTGGCTCGTGGTGTGGCTCGTGGTGTGTCCCTGCTGTTTTCTCTCTCTTGGGACGGTGGATGACTTTTCCGGATAGCTGCAACATCGCTCTGTACAGGTTGGGAGTCGGCCATGTGTTCGTCAAGTTTAAGTTTAACCAGTTGCTCTACTGCTGCAATGACAGAGCGTGCAACATTGTCTTGATAAGTCCGGAGTCGGAGGGTCACTTCATATACGGTTGGTGGAAACATCTCCTCGTATTCCATCACTGCCAGTGAATTCGTGTGCCCTGATGGTGCACTTCGTATCACCTTACGCCACATGTCTGGGGTGCATCGGACATCATCAGGATCATCAGGGAGCCTTCTGTTGTCTGACTCACAATAAATCAACTCTCGTACAGCTAATTCTCTCAGGTACTGGATAACTGTCTCTATGCTGTCGCTCTTGGGTTTCAGACAGGTAATATATTCTTTCATGGGGTATCTTTCCCGCACACTTGACAGCAATCGCCTCCAAAGGCTGAGGATTTGTAACCCCTCCCCAAGTGCCTTATCAATACCTCCTTCTCTAGCCAGAGATCCCAACTGCCTGGCCTCCCTGCCGTCTAATTCCAGACTATTGGCCCCGCTATCCCAGCATCTGAGCAACCAAGTGATAATGTGCTCACCTGGGCGGCGGCCAAAATCTTTTCGCACCTCACGCAGTTCACTCAGGGTCAGGGATCGGGTAACAATCTCTGGTTCTCCTACATCCTGATCTGCTCGAGATGGCTTTGCCCCATTCTTACTTTTCTGAGATGGCCCTGCCCCATTCTGACTTTTCTGAGATGGCCCTGCTCCATTCTGACTTTTCCATGATGGCCCTGACTTTTCATCATCATCCTCGTCCGGCCATACTTGAGATAATAGTTTTTCACCATCATCCTCATCCTGACATTCTTGAGATGGCCCCGGTTGTTCACCATCATCATCTGGCACTACGCGAGCTAACTTCCTGGTGTGTTTCCTCTTTTGAATGGGAGCCACAGACTTTGGTGTGGGTTGGCCAAGATCTATTGTAGAGGTTGCAGTATCTACAATATGTACTAGTCTATTTCCTTTTCCTCCCTGACAGTGCCAACAGCACTGACAGTGCTGACACCTCTCTTGAATGGAAGCAACAGACATTGGTGTGGGCTGATTCTCTGAATTATGGGCAAGGTCTATTGTAGACGTTGCAGCATCTGCAGTATGTACTAGTCTATTTCCCCTTTCTCCCTGACAGCACTGACACCCCTTTTGAATGGGAGCAACAGACATTGGTGTGGGTTGACCAAGGTCTAATGTAGAGGTTGCAATATCTGCAGTATGTACTAGTCTTTTCCCCCTTTCTTCCTGACAGTGCTGACACCCCTTTTGAATGGGAGCAGCAGACATTGGTGTGGGTTGACCAAGGTCTACTGTAGAGGTCGCAGCATCTGCAGTATTCACCGATCCATTTCCTCTTTCCCCCTGACAGTGCTGATGCTCTGAATTAGGGGCAAGGTCTACTGTAGGGGTTGCAGTAGCTGCATTATTTGCCAATCCATTTCCTTGTTCCCCTTGGCAGTGCTGACAGTACTGACAGTGCTGCTTGCTATCAAGCAGTGTTAGGTAGATGGTAGCCAAGCCCCAGCACAGTGCAGTAGGGCGTATTTCTCTGGGGAGCCCACTACAGTTCTTTTTCAAATATGCAGTCACCTTATTAGGATCCTGTAGCTGTTCAGGAGTGAAGTTCCAAACCACTGGGGGTAAGAAAGTGCCTAGGTACCTGCTCATATTTCGCCATTTGCCCTGCCACTCAAGCTTATCCAGCCTCAGGGAAAACTCTTGGGTGGTATTCATAAACCTGTGCCTAATATATATACATATATATATCAAAAGCAGAACCATTTGCACCAAAACCAACAGTAGGAAAATGCTAGTTAGAATTTCCCAGGGGTATTGGAAATTGTTAAACACTCTTACAAGGCCTGTTTTATCCCTCCTTGTACCGAACAGCAAAAACTGATACAAGTACTCTTTTAAGTTCATGAACTTCAACGTTATCCAATCATAGGCTGTTATCACGACATACACTAAACAGACGTATGGGATGGCAACGAATCCTGGCAGGATTAAATGCAGCATGCCACGAGTTGGCAACCATGGCAGCATCCTTAAGAGTAAATGCCACAACATTGTACATAGAAATTACTTAAATAACCGTACCTATGACAACTCTATCTTAACTGCAATTGAGTTAAGGTCAAATCTATCGTTACCCCAACCTTTTTGCCCCCCTTGGGGGTCCCCCGTCGAGCCCCACGTTGGGCGCCAAAAGTTGTTGTGGTTTATCCCTCAGCGGAAAGCTGAGGCCACAAAGGTCAGACCAAAAAGCCCCCCTACCTCTTTAAGAGGTGGAGGATGGGCGAACGGAGCTAGCTGCAAAGCCAGAGGAAAAAAAACCACAGGCTTGCAAGGTTAGGATAAGGATAGTTTACTAAACAACAGGGAAAAGTATGAAAACAACTAACTACAGTGCTATTATTATACAGTGCAAACCTCTCCCCACACTATGTCATTTGAACCGTGCCCGAACCGATTCAGATTCCCAAACGCAGCACTCCCCGAGCCCAGCACCCCCCGAGCACCCCCCTCACCACCTCCTGCCACGCCGATCCCAGAAAGAGAGAGAGAGAACCCGGAACTCCCACACGCCTGCTCAGACCAGCACTTCCTGTGCCTGGAGCAGGTACTGATAGGTCCGGAGTCTCCCCCGGAACTGGCACTGCAGCTGCCCAGACCGGGACTTCCCGTGCCTGGGTCCGAAGTCGCCCCTGCAAGGGGGGGGGGGGGGCAGCCTGTCTGATCATGATGCGATTGGCATGGAATACTCTCAGGGCTAACATAGCCTGCTGCTGGGCTGAACCCAGGACAGAAGGACAAAGAGTAGGGCTATTCCAGTTTCCATGAAACACTGATGAACTGCTTCAGAAAGAAGACTTTAATATTTTCTGTAACAAAGCTGCTTTCACCAGGTTATTGAAAACAAACCTTATTTTCCACTTTATGAATGCAACTGTTCTGTGGGTCCTTCATTAGTGTAAATGAAGCAGGAAACAGGGAGATCTCAAACTCTTGTTTTTCCTCCCTTTGACCATGTGAAAAATGGAAAAACAGAAAAGTTCCAGCCACTAGAGTGTGACTTCCCTCTTCATGCTTTCCTACAGGAAAGAACTAACAGATGTGGTCTGAAAACACCCAAACAGTTTGTGAAGTTACCAGTTCTGAGAGTCAAGTTGCCAGAAGTAATGCCTCTAGCATGCAGAAACAAATTAAATTTCAAATGTCTTGATATCCTCTGTCAGATTCCTGTCTCCCTCAGTTATCTCCTGTGTGTCTTTAAGACTAGTCTCTTTCTCATGCAATGATCACTTCCAATCTACGTTAAGAAAATAGCAAACTAAGGCCTCTTGTCCTGATGTAAATAATTCCTGTGGGACCCATTTCAACCAACCTCAATCAAAGATTACTGTTCCATCAACAACAACATTTCCTCTGGGAATTTGATAATTTTGCTGAAATATGGATTGAAATGAAAAGGTAATGAACACTTCAAAAGCAGGAAAGAAAAAATTAAAAGTTTAATTTCTCTTTTTGAAACGGAGCATTTTGATTTTTCATTTTTTTCATATTAAAACCATGGGGGTTTCTTCCAGGTTATAAATTAGAGAATCATAGGATCACAGGGAATGGAAATTGGAAGGGACCTGAGGCGATATCTAGTAAAACCTTTTGGTTCAGCTATGGTCTCCAAGACTTGTGACTGGGCTTTTCAACATCTCCTATGGTTAAGACCTAAAAACCTCCAGGGCTAACGCTCCTTGGTCACTGGAGGCAGCTGTTGGGTCCCCCATAAATATCGCTGCTCCATGCTGAACAAATGCAGCTCCATTAGCCTCTGCTCACAGGACAAATGTTCCAGACCTCATAATCTTGGTGGTCTCTACTGAACTCTCTCCAGTTTTATAGAATGCGTTAGTTTGGAAGGGACCTTTAAAGGTTATCCAGTGCATCCAATCTACAATATACAGGGACACCTTTAACTAGATCAACTTGTTCCGAGTTCCATCAAGCAGCACCTTGAATGTCCCCAGTTTTATCAGTGTGGAGCTTAAAAGTGGGCACTACGTTCCTGATCTAACAAATGGTAAGTTTGGAGGCTATTCCTTTCCCTAGCTCCTGACTGTTCATGCAGTACAAGGCGTTGTTAACTTTTTTGCTTCTAGGGGAACCTGGGGTCCATGCTCAGCTCTGGTGCCCAGCAGGACCCTCAGTGACTTTCCTGAAGAGCTGCTTCCCAGCAGGCACTACTTAGTTTGTGCTGTTGCAAGGGGTTGTCCCTCTCAGATGAGGAGCTTTGCATTAGTCCCTATTGAATTTCTTTAGGTTTCTTCTGGCTCACTCCTTCAGTATGCCTTGGATGCTTTTAAATTGCACTGGAGCCCTGGAACCCATCTACTAGTCCCCCTTGAGCAGTGTCATCTGCAAACTTGATGAGAATGCCTTCTGTCATATTCCTCTGGTCCCTGACAAAATTATTAAATGGGACAGTCCCAGGACAAAGCCCTGTGTTACCACAGTTACTACTGTGCTACAGGTAGGAAACATCCCATTAAATCACCACCCTCTGAGCATGATTATGCAATGATTTTATTTTTTTTTAATCTATCTGGTTATGCACTCATTCAGACTATAAAAGTACAATTTTGAAACAGTATCAAATAATCTTCTCCATTTTTCCAGATATCATAGTATATGTTTCTCAAGACAAAAGTAGAAGAGGTTTTGACTTTGTCAAAGAACATTTTTTGAATGTTTCAAGTGTTCCAGTCTTTAAATTTTATGAGAAACTCTGACAATTTTTGGACACTGAATTGGAACCAAACCAATTTGCCTCTGGAAGGAAAATTCTGTTTTGGCCACATTTAGTACTATGTGGGGAAGGTGTCTTTTGTTGTTTGTGGGACAGTTCCTATTGTCCTGCAAAGCATACTGGGAAACCTCTATTTCCTTCTAACAATGCCTCATCAGGAAAGTCCAAATGCTAGCATTATTAGTTGTATTGGAGTTCTGCTCTCAGCAATGAATGGCTTGGTTCATTTTATTGTTCGAACTTTTCTTTTCCTTTTTGAATTGCTGCCATTCTCAGTTAGATTTGGCACATCCAGGCTCTGACCACTAATTTGCTTTGCATTATAGATGAGGCAATAACCGGCAGGACTATAAAGTATTTAGGATGTTACTCCCAATGCCTTTCCATGCAATTTATTTACTATTTTACAGTGGGGTGGCAGATGCTCACACACTCATGCTGTGTGCCTTACATGATTGTGTGATAAGGCATAATTGTAACTCTGTTGAGACCTGGCATCTTCTTTGCAGAATGAAGGCCTTTGCTTTGAAAGGTCTAACAGAAGCACACACGTATAAGAACGAGGGAATCAGGTAAAAATGCCTGGAGACCTGTATGGATGAACAAGGACCTCTTGAGCAATCTCAAAAACAAAAAGAAAGGCTGCAGAGGGTGGAAGCAGGGGCAGGTAGCCTGGGAAGAATATGGAGAAACTGTCTGAGCAGCCAGAGATCAGGTTAGGAAAGGTAAAGCCTGGACAGAATTAAATCCAGCCAGGGATGTCAAGGGCAAAAAGAAAGGGTTCTATAGGTATGTCAGTAATAAAAAGACTTGGGAAAATGTCCCCTCTAGAAAGAGAACTGGAGACCTGGCTACTTGGGATATGGAGAAGGCTGATCTTTTTTCCTCAGTCTTCACTGAGTCTTCAGAAAACAAAGGCAGCATCTGCCCACTGTAGAAGTTCAGGTGTGAAGCCATCTAAGTCACCTAAAGGTGTACAAGTCCATGTGACCTGATGAGATGCATCCACAGGTCCTGAGGCAAATGGCAGATGAAGTGGCTAAACTGCTGTCCATTATATTTGAGAAGTCATGGCAGTGTGGTGAAATTCCCACTCACTGAAAAAGGGCAAATGTAACCCCATTTTGAAAAAAGGAAGAAAGGATGACCCAGGAAACTACAGGCTCATCAGTCTCACCTGTCAAGATCATGGAGCAGATCCTCCTGGAAACTGTGCTCAGGTACATGAAAAATAAGGAAGTGATTGGTGACAGCCAACATGGCTTCACTAGGGGCAAAGAGGGCCTGACAAATTTGGTGGCCTTCAATGATGGGGTTACAGTGTTACTGGATAAGAGACAAGCTTCTGATGTCACCTACCTGGAATTGCCCAAAGCATTTGACACTGTCCCACACTGTCTCTAAATGTGAGAGACATGGATTGGACAGATGGAGCACTCAGCAGATAAGGAATTGGCTGGGTGGTCACACTCAAAGAGTTGTCCATGTCTTGATGTCCAAGTGGAGACCAATGAAAAGAGGGCATCATTAGGGAATGGCATTAGGACTATCAGATCAAGGGAGATGACTACTCCTACATGGACTACTGCATCCAGTTGTGGTGTCTCCAATATAAGAAGGACATGAAGCAGCTGGTGTGAGTCCAGAGGATGCCACAAAGATGATCAGAGGGATGTCCTATGAAGAGAGGGTGAGAGAATTGGGCTTGTTCCAGGAAACAACTCCAGGGAGATCATACAGCATACTTCTAGTATCTGATGGGGCCTACAAGAAAGCTGGAGAGGTAGTCTTTATCTGGGAATGTAGTGATAGGACAAGGGGGAATGGTTTAAACTGAAAACGAGTAGATTTAGATTATATATTAGGAAGAAATTCTTCCATGTGGGAGGGGTGGTGACACCCTGGAATAGGTTACCCAGAGAAGCTGTGACTGCCCCCTCCCTGGTGATGTTCAAGGCCAGGTTGGATGGATCTTTGAGTAAACTTGTCTAGAGGAGGGTGTCCCTGCCCATTGCAAGTGGATTGGAACTAGATGATCTTTGAGGTCCTTTCCAACCCAATCCACTCTGTGATTCTATGATTCTAAGTCCTTAGAAGATCATAGCTGAAGCTGATGCTCTAAAAAGAGTACTAGCCCATAGCTAGATGTACAGTGGTTTATGAGAGGGAACACTGATTATTAGCATTTAAAAAACTTTTTGTCAAACATCTTAAAAATGTTAAAGATATATTATATCCTAGTGACTTCAGGGTAAGTTGATAAATGTTTTAAATGCCTGAGAACTAGGTATTTGTGTTAGTTATTCAATATAAGGAGGAAAAGCTGAAGAAGTTGTGCACAGCTGAAGGTGAGGCCACCCAGAATTAAATGTGTGAAATTATAGAACCAAACACTGGTCAAAAAAACAAGGCAAATATGCTCCAAGGTTGAAGAGAACCTCAAGGCTTCCCCACATAGTCACTGGATCAGGAATTTCTTCATTATCCACTGTCACTTAAACCTGACTTTTCCTTCTTAATTTCACTAGCCACTAAAAATTTAAATAATCTTTGTGCATAAATACAGCAAGCACTGGAGCACAGTTCAACCAAAACTGGTTGCAGACCTGGAGGCAGTAAAAGCACATCTGCACATGTTGCATAGCCTGATGAGGGACAGAGCTGGACCACAGATTGATGTGAGCTTGGATGGACCCCCACCCCTCAGGGAAAACAAAATATGTTTGACTCTCACTAGAGTTCATGCTCTTTAATTAACATCTTTGTGGGACACCAAGAACACTTTAGTGCTGCCCAAGCCCTGCATCAGAAAATTTAGCTCTGTCTCCCCATGCATTAAGAACAAGTTAGTTGAAAGCCCTGATGAGTTCTGCTCATCAGTCCTAGTGGGTTTGCAAGGGGATTTTACTCTTAGAAGTCAGAAATGTAGCTTTGCATAGTAGTGATATGCTCTGCTGATTTCTTGTATTCCTCTGGTAATTTCCTTCCTAGCAATCTTTACTTCCTTCTGAAACTGCAGGCTTTGGGGAATTTTCAGAGACTGTCAAATCCCATTCCTTTGTCAGTAGAATTTCTTGCTATAACTGATAAACTTTGTTTATCCATTGCTCCAAAACATGTTTATTTCAGTTTTATCTGTTTGGAATCTATTTTCTATTTATTAGCCTAGATACTTTATTAATATAAATACTTTTTAAGCTAGATTAATTGTTAATTTCTTTCTCTTCATTTACTGCCAATTCAACATTGTCTGGAGAACCTTGCTTTCACTCCCAAGCTACTGACTAATGTGTTGAGGGGCTGGCAACTCCACACTTACCTTAGATGAATTGAATAATGAAAAAGAAAAACCTAAACCAGCGTCAACCTCTATATTTTACATTTTTAAAAACTTTTGCCTCCTGACAAATAACAGGAAAGCATTTATCAGGAGTTTTTATATGCCTTGTAGACTATTTACAGAAAAGAGAAAATTAAAAAAAAAAAAGAAAAAGGAAAGGAAAAGAAAAAAGAAAATGTGAAAGAAGAAGAAAAATAGAAAAAGAGAACAACATTTAATATACATAAATTAGATTTTCCAAGTGCAGATGTAACCAGAGGTTCTACAAGAACATAATAAGCTTGTTGAAGATACATGTATCTGGAACAAATGGGAATTTATATATGTTGCATTTGCTCTGAGAGATCTTTTACACCAGATATCACAGATATTTTATGAATATAAATTTTAGAACACAGAAAAATGTGAATCTTGATAAAGTTTCGGTTTCAATAATCAAACTTAAGAATATGTATTGCATTCAGAAAAAACAAATAGTCCTCCAGAAAAGCCTGCAATCTTGTGAGTGCTGATCTAACCTTCCTGGAAAATGAAATATGTGGATTTGATCCCTTTTGAGCATACAGAAGAGTTGAGTTTGGTTCTCAGTTCTCTTGTACAAGTAACACATATAGACCTCTTGTAATGTGAAAAGGCTTCAGCCTCTTTTAAAACAAATCAAGACACTTTTTAGAGGAGAGGCTTAACCATATGGCCTGTTTCGGACACCTAGACATCTTGTAATTATCTGAATTATAGCCAAGCCCAAAAACTATGTAAAACAAAATATAAACAGATGGAACTTCAGAGGCAGCTTTATCCTTAGCATCCCTGCTTGGGAACAAAGGTTAAATAACTTTGGCTCTACCTCATGGATCACAGACCCACCACAATAGGTTGTTTTTCATATTCTAGGACATGAGAAAGGTGAGTTAGAAACTTTTCCATCAGCATCACAGAAGACTGTCCACCCATTACGTGATGACTTATAGCTTTTTATACTGTCTGCAGAGATGCTTTATACCACTGTGTGAGGCAAGAGCATCAGAGTTCTGTCCTGTCCTGACAATGACTATTTATTTAACATTAAGAAAAGTCCTTCTAATATTTCATGGTGTGTTGGATAATGGCTGACAGACAATGGTCATGGAGATGTAGCTGAGCTGCATATGCGTACATGAGGAACTGTGTACGTGCACGCAGGCACGGAGTGCAGAGTGAAGCAGGGCAGAAGAAGCGCGGCAGGACCAATCAGCGTCAGGGTCAAGATGACCTTAAACGAAGATAGCCCTCAGAAGAAGCAGCTGAATCCGGGAAGAACTGGTTAAAGGAGCTGTAAGAATGAAAACAAGAGTTGTAAGAATGAAAACAAGAGGCAGGCTTATAATGATGTAACTTGTAACTAATAACCAATGATAGTTTGACTAGTAGGCATATATTAACCACAATGTATAAAAGAAGCTAGCTTAGAGCTAATAAACGAAGCTTGCTGATCGCTCATATTGAGTGTGTCCTTGTTTCCCTCCGGTTCTGACCATCGGTCCGCGGCCGATGGTCTTCGACAAAATGGCGCCCGAACAGGGACCTACAGAGGAGGAATTGAGACCCTATAGAGGGTGAATTCGCTGCCACGTGTCGACGGAGTAGTTCGGTCCTGCCTAATGCAGCTCAGGAGGCAGAAGGGAAAGATCCTGCTGGACCAGGAGAATCTCCGTTGCTCGGGAAAACGATAGGGCCCCGCCGATACGCGTCGCCGAAGTCTTGCAAAGGCTGCAACAGCGCGCTGACAAAAAGGTATGGATAGACAAGCGACGTATCATTTACTTATATGCTTTTTAGAAAAGCGAAAAGTTCAGGTAATTAATGCTCTAGTGCAACACGAGGCCAAACAAAAAGCGGCCGCTGTAGCAGCTGAACGGCTGGGGTTATCAGCTGGAGACCCGGCTGTTTCTCAGCGCGGCAGCAGCAATACAGCTGAAGACTGTTCTTTGCCTCCCTCGGTGTGCAGTGTGGTTTGGTGAAGAAGCCGTTGTAGTGAGACATGGAAAGGCAAATTTTTTGTGGTTGGACGCAGTACAGTTGAACGCAGTGTTGCTGAAAAGCATTGATTTACCTACTTAGGAAACTATAGAAATTTAATCCTTGACAAACCCTTAGTTGGGGTGAAAGAAGCTAAGTCACTAACAACTCTCAGAAAATTAAGTAAAAGAACTTTAACTGAAATAGAAACAGAACTCGTTTCTGCCGCTTCAACCTTTGCAGCTTTAACATCGATTACGGGTTCTACAGAGCTGATTCAAAAAGAAAAAGAAAATCTACTACGGAGAATGTGTTTTTGTTTCTGGGTGCTTTTTCACCTATCCCAGTTACTAAGCTAAGTAAAAATGCTGTGTTATCAGAGCAAAGTTATAAATCTGTCGGAACTGAAGGGGAGCGAGTAGTGCACGTAAATCTGCCACCACGGTCTGCACTCCCTCCACTGTGATGCCTTTGGAAAGAAAAAATGTGAAAACAAACGTACAACCGACTGCCTTTAATATCTATCTGCCTCTGACTTTTACTGAGCCTAAAACACCCTATGGCGCAGTCAAAAATGTTAACCCACATCAACAACTTAGACCTGTCCTTGAAAAGCTGGAAAACATAAAGCAGAGAAGACAACGGCATGCCCTATTATATAAGGGTTTGAGCCCCCACCCGAAAACTACAAAGACGGAGAATCACCGATTCAGGCACAGAACAGTGTTGCCCCCGTGGACAAGGAACCTATGAGCACAGACAAGAAACCTAAGGACAGAGAATCCTATGGAGATGGACAAGTATCAGCTTCAACAACCATCGGATCAGGGACACTCATCAATATATCGCTGTCTCCTGACACCCGAGAGACTCCGCACAGACTGCTCGGAGGAGCCTGGTCACGTAAGGTGGCGTGAGAACGGGAAAAACAGCTAAATCAGGGTATTTTGATTCCTACTCAATCTCGAGAATCACCAGGGAAAAGTTTGTGTGGGAAAAAGCGGGTGGCAGAGAGAGTTAGTAGTGGGCCAGTGGGAGGTGGAAGGAACGGGGTCCTAGCACTCACCTGGGGCTCAGTCATAGTGAACAACGGGATCACACTGTGGTTTATGGCGGGGGGAGATGGGCTGGATGTGATAACTCGTGTCTCTCAATATCGTTTGTCTGATTAATTGGTTTGCAGCATTCGTTTGTTCGTATGTGCTATAAGTTCAAGACTGTGTTTGTCCACTGAGAGCAAGGCTGGTTACTTAACAAAAATGAATTTTTTATAACGAGCATTGAAAAAGGGCAACTCATATTAAAAGTTAACCTGAAAAACAATGATCAATAACTGCTTACTTGAGAAAAATTGGCCACTTACACGATTTAATGCGGAAGCAACTGACTAAGGGTCTTGTAAAGCCTTCCACAAGTTTGTGGAACAAACAAACAAAAAAAAAAAAAAAAAAAAAAAAAAAAAATTTTTAAAAAAAAAAAAATTGGGTTTTTTCTTTTCAAAAGGTGTCACTGGGAACGCTCCCACAAAACAGAAAAAATTCAACAACTATGTGCCAGGCTTATGTAGCCTGGGCGTTTGCTCCAGTACGAAAAACACATTCTGATCTAATCTTTTATCATTATATGGTTGCTATATTGATTGTGGGAAAAACTTGAACGTTGAAAGTTTGATTCATGAGTTAACAGTGCATTTGAAAAGCAAGGGGTTACAGATTACTCCATAGAAAAATTCAAAATAAGCCAGTATGAAAATATTCGGACTAACAAATTGATAAAAGTACTGCAATACCTCAGAGGATTGCAATCAAAACTGGGGTTGGCATGTTAAATGATGTTCAAAAATTACTTAGAAATGTTATTATGCATCAGTACTCTGTTACCCAGATTCACAGCCACTCTGAGCTAACTGACTACATCTAGGTCTAGCAGGAAGAAATCAGAGAGCAGACAGGCTGGTTGCACCGGCCGGGGCTGCTCCCTCAGCAGACAGCTTTGCAGGAGCTTAGAAGTTGCATGAAATTTTGTTTACCAATCTGCTAAAGTGCTTTAACGACAATACCACTTGTTGGTTGCTGAAACTAAAAAACTTGTACAATACAAAGCCATGGCAGAACATATGAATCAAACTCTCAAGCGTTTGCTTCACAAACAATAAGGGGGAGAGAAGGGTATCTCTCCAGCTGTTTGATTAAACGAGGCTCTGTATGTTTTGAATGGAAAAGTGCATGTTAGATGCTAGTGAAATGAAGTTACAGGTACTAACTTGGGAAAGGAGATCTGCCTATGTCATTACAGATATGGGAACCAAGCAGATAAAGCTGTAGATCCAGAAGAAATCAAGCTTGCATGAACCAGGACGGGATCCTGATCACAGTAACTGAAGTCAAGTGTTCCAAGTGCAGCCACAATGGCCTATGAGTTTTGCTGTGGGACATTTTGAATACGTTTAAATATGAGTGTGTTAGTGGTAAATAAAAATTAGAGAAATAGTGATTTCTGCACAGCCTAAGGTCACAGGCTGCAATCGGTGCCTGTACGGAAACGTGAAGCTGAAGTTATCTGCACTTCTGACATTCCTGATTGGCAAAACAAACAGATACAACAGCAAAGGTAGCAAGGCACTTAGCTACAGATGCGGATTCTGTGAAACATGCAGCAGCTGATTTGTGCTGCTGGCTCACAGACATAATTGTGAAAGTTTTGGAAGGTATGTGCTGCAGGAATCTGACTGACCACTCTCAGTCGATTCATGTGAGCATTCAGAAATTAAGAGATCGAACAGAATTGGTTTCATGAGTGGGAAATTTCAGGATGTATATTGTCAATGGTCAAATTTGGATTATTGGATTTGACAATTCGGTACTTATCTTACATTTACTGCCGTGCTTGTTGAGCTTTCTGCAAAGGGCCCTTGCAGGAACCTCTAAAAGCAGTTTTGTGGCGCAGAGACAAAAAGAGAAAAATTTGTCAAGGAGGACAGCAGGCCTGCCGGCAACCTGGCTCTCCTCGCAAAAACACAGACTCTGACAGTATCCTTGAAATTCCCATGAAACAACAAAATTACTCATGCTGAGAAGTTTTGGTAATCACTTTTTCAAAGCGTAGCGGCCTTGAAAGCAGGCGTACAGACTCCCTTAAATCAAGGAGCTGTGAGAAAGTATTTGGAAGTAAGTGAACATGTCATGAACCAGCCATAATGAGATGGCCAAAGCACAGCAGGCGTGCAGATAACTTTTAGACATTAAAGGTAAAACTAACAATGTTTTGCTATAAGGTATGCTTATCAAAACTCGTTATAATTATTAATTAATCACTTTGGTGTGAACAACAGGTGTAACCAATTAGAGGTTTTTAGATTGCCACATTTTATAGTATAGCTTTTCGTTTATGGGATGGATGAGCTGGTTACCTTCCTGTATCACCTCAGGAACTGCAGGAGTTTGGAGCTTCTGGGTTCAGTAAAGGCCGATGCATGCTTGTCTTTTAACCATACACGTAGGAACCAAAGCTCGCCCACCAATGTAAATTCTAGCATGGCTGTTTATCGCAACGCTACAAGCTGGTGCAATTATACTTCGCCTAACAGTTCGATATCTACTAACCATCCCTTGC
This sequence comes from Laterallus jamaicensis coturniculus, assembly GCA_022605575.1. Classification (NCBI taxonomy): domain Eukaryota; kingdom Metazoa; phylum Chordata; class Aves; order Gruiformes; family Rallidae; genus Laterallus; species Laterallus jamaicensis. The sequence continues at coordinate 523,917 of JAKCOX010000097.1, forward strand.
AGCTACCGCCTGGTAATTTACTGAGATGCGGAGACCGTGCCTGGCCAGGTATCCTGTCACGTCTAAGAGGGGGCCATGTACGTTTGGCCACTTATCTCTGCTAACACCTAACACCCCTATGATATTTAACATGAGCCGTCATCATCACCGAACCAGAAGGCAGATACATGCTTTTAACAAAGAATGCAACGGCCAGGTAACATTCTGGTCACTGGAGGAGATTATATCTACATCTCTTCTCGCTCCAGGGGTGTCAGCAGCAGCTGCACACAATCACCTAAACAAGTTGGGGTGTTGGCTAGCAAAACAAACAAATGCTACTTCTCTTGCACTTTCCAGTCTTTTGCTTGATGTTGATTCTGTCCGCCATGCTACGCTGCAAAATAGAGCTGCTATAGATTTTTTACTTTTAGCGCAAGGCCATGGCTGTGAAGATTTTGAAGGCATGTGTTGTATGAATCTTTCTGACCATTCTGAATCAATCCACGCTAGCATTCAAAAACTTAAGGAAGGTGTGTCAAAACTTAAACAAACAGATAATTGGGATTGGTTAGATAAAGTTTTTGAGGGATGGGGCCTTTCTGGATGGCTTAAGAGCTTGATGAAAGAAGGCCTTCGCTGGCTAATAATTATATTTTTAATTCTTATTGTAGCACGGGTAGCTATTAGTTGTGTGGTTAAAAAGGCGGAACAGGTCACAGAACAAATGTTCTTGGCACAAAATAAAAACGGGGGAATTGTGGAAGAATGGTTAGCTGAGAAAGGTCACTAGATGGCTCTTGATTATTATAGTTGCTATTATAGTAGTACGTATTTTATTAGCTTATAGTTGCTATTATAGTAGTACGTATATTATTAAGCTTATACCCTGCAAAGCAAAGGTACCGCTCTTGTTGTTCAGAAGAAAAAAGGGGGAATTGTTGGATAATGGCTGACAGACAATGGTCATGGAGATGTAGCTGAGCTGCATATGCGTACATGAGGAACTGTGTACGTGCACGCAGGCACGGAGTGCAGAGTGAAGCAGGGCAGAAGAAGCGCGGCAGGACCAATCAGCGTCAGGGTCAAGATGACCTTAAACGAAGATAGCCCTCAGAAGAAGCAGCTGAATCCGGGAAGAACTGGTTAAAGGAGCTGTAAGAATGAAAACAAGAGTTGTAAGAATGAAAACAAGAGGCAGGCTTATAATGATGTAACTTGTAACTAATAACCAATGATAGTTTGACTAGTAGGCATATATTAACCACAATGTATAAAAGAAGCTAGCTTAGAGCTAATAAACGAAGCTTGCTGATCGCTCATATTGAGTGTGTCCTTGTTTCCCTCCGGTTCTGACCATCGGTCCGCGGCCGATGGTCTTCGACAATGGTGTTACGACAAAGTATGTTTGCTGAAATAAGTGGCAGTAATCCAGGGGTTCACAAAATTAAGTGCAACCAAAAGAACCTGTCATCTATCATTCTTTATAACCCTAGGTACTTTTAAACTTTTTTTCTAGGGTGTAGGTCTGACTAAGCTATTACATGAGTGTGATTCTTTTTTTCAGAAGTGTGGTTGTGCTCGGGTTGTTTGACGGTTTGAATATTTATTCTGCTTCATTTTTACTAACTTCAGGGTTCAAACCAGGACAATAACTCTTTCCCCTGGATTGGGGCATTCGTTCTCATCAATTCAGGTTGACAGATAAAGAACAGCACTGCAGAGAAGGAATTAAGGGTGCTGGTGAATGAGAAGCTCAACATGAGCTGACAATGTACACTTGAAGGCCAGAAGGCCAGATGTATCCTGTGTTGCATCAAAAGGAGTGTGACCAGCAGGTCAAGGGAGATGATTCTCCCCCTCTACTAAGCTCTTGTGAGACACCACCTGGAGTACTGTGTCCAGTTCTGGAGTCCCCAACACAGGAAAGACATGGCACTGTAGGAATGGGTCCAGAGGAGGGCCACAAAGATGATGAGAGAGCTGGAACACCTCTCCTATGAAAAAAGGCTGGAAAAGAGAAGGCTTCATGGAGACCTAACTATGGCATACCAATACTTAAAGGGGTTGTACAGGAAAGTGGGAGAGGGACTTTTAAGAAGGTCATATAGTGATAGGATAAGGGGCAATAGTTTTAATTTGGAAGGGTGTAGATTTGGATTAGATATTAGGAAGAAATTCCTCCTTGTGAGGGTGGTGAGGCACTGGCATAGGGTGCCCAGGGAAACTCTGACTGCCCCCTCCCTAGCAGTGTTCAAGGCTGGGTTGGACTGGGCCTTGATCAGCCTGGTTTACTGAGAGGTGTGTCTGCCCATGGCAGGGAGAATGAAACTTGATGAACTTTAAGGTCCCTTCCAGCCCTAACCATTCTATAATTCTATGATTCCCTTCTGAGCACCCTTTATCATTAATGGGATGGATGCCTCATTCTAGATTAATTCCATGTAAATAGCATAGCTTAATTGGAGGGTTTTCCATCTTTTTGAATAGAGAGAGCAAGAGCCAGGCTGTATTTTCAGTGGACTCTCTCACTCTGGAGATGCTGACCTCCCTCTACTGACCTGCAAAAGCAACCAGAGAGAACTAGCCCCCGAAGGCAGACACCTAAATTTTATTTTCCTTCATTTAGTTTATGTGATTAAATCCATTAAAGTGTGAGGTTTATTTTCTTTTATTTTTATTCTGGAGTGGTTCATTGGGAGAACTTTTTGAATATGTGTTGGTTTGAACACTCTGCTTTCCTACAGCATACCTACTAAGGACTCCACACATTTAGTTATGCCAATAACAGAGTTTCAAAGAAAGAAGCCAGAACACCTCTGATTAAGAAATCCTTGGAGTGACATCCTGAACATTAACTCTGGACACAATCAAGATAACATAAAATATTAGCATGGAGCTAAGTGAGGAAGACTGTGACTTCTCTGCTTCTGTTAGAAATTGCTGTTCTTCACAGAAAATGTCTTTTGTAACGGAGTATTTCTAAAGTGCAGTTGGAATGCACTTAGAATTGGATGTAATTATCTCAAAAGTCAGGTACTTAAAAAGTATTTCCCACAGGAAGATATTCTGAGATTTACATGTTTACAATGAGAAACTAGACCCTAATTCTCTCCATCCTTACTCACATACATCTAGGTTAACACTCCAGTCTTTCTCATATCTATCCAATGTCTTTTTAACAGCTTAGTCTGTTGATGCAGCTATCTTTATAGTTCCATTAAAATCCTAAAACTCAGCAGACAGCCTTAGCAAGTTTGAATTCAGCCTCAGTTTTGTGACAAAGCCTAATTTCTGCTTGCTGTTGATACAAGTAAGATACATTCTTCACTGTCATTGTGGTGCATGGAAATGTACTCAAGATAGAGATGAGGAGCTATAGTGCAGTGTGGTTGCTTCCTTCATCAAACTCCCAGCAGTGGTTTCCATGCTAAGATGTACTTATGGGCAACCTCCATCCTTCAGGCTGATGTATCCACAGCTGTTTCATTTTCAGGGACAGACTGGAAATGAATGTTAAGTGGATTTTGTAAGTGATGGTGACGTTGTTTATAGATAAGGGAGCATTTCTACTCAACATTTCAGTTCAGATATGTTGTCTCAAAGATCAGTTACTGCCCTTATGTTTGGGGCATAAAGGGGATCATCATTTAAAGACTTGTCCAGAAAGAGAGATGGTTTTACCACTTTGGAAAAGAAATCAATATGCCACATTTTTCATTTCAAGTCTCTCTCTTCCCCTATATTGAGTTTGCATGACAAAGTTTTGGGGCTGGGAGACAACAGAGGTGTCTTCTTTGAGAAACTGCTAGAAGCTTCCCCCCTGTTTGACAGAGCCACAGACAGCTTCAAGATGGACCCAACAAGACTGAGTCCATCAGTGATGGTGGTAGCACCTCTGGGATAACAGAGTTAAGAAGGGGGAAAAAAACAACAAATACAGTGAACAACTACAGCTAGAGAGGAGTGAAAATATGTGAGTGAAACAGCACTGCAGACAGCAAGGTGAGTGAAGAATGAGGGGGAGTGGTGCTCCAGGTGAGGAAGGCTGTCCCCCTCCAGCCCATGGAGGGCGATGGTGGAGCTGGTATCCACCTATAATCTTTGAAGGATGCCCAAAGGAGGCTGTAACCCCATGTGAAGTCCGCACTGGAGCAGGATCTTGGCAAGACCTGCAGCCCATGGAAGAGGAGCCCACACTGGAGTAGGTTTACTGGCAGAACTTATGACCCCATGGGGGACCCACATTGGAGCAGTTGGTGAAGAACTGCAGCTTCTGGGAAGGACTTATGTTGGAGAAGTTCATGGAGGACTGTCTCCCATGGGAGGGACCCCAAGCTGGAGCAGGTCAGAGTGTGAGGAGTCCTCCCCCTGAAGAAGGAGCAGCAGAGACAATGTGTGAGGAACTGACCCCAACCCTCATTCCCTGTCCTCCTGTGTTTCTGGGGGAGGGAAGGAAGGAGAGATATGAGTGACATAGAGTCTGGGAAGAAGGGAGTGGGGAGATGTTTTAAGATTTGGTTTATTTCTCATTTCTTGCTCTGATTTTAGTGGTAATAAATAAAATCAATTTCTCTGAGTTGAGTCTGTTTTGTCCATGACAGTAACTGGTGAGTGATCTCTTCCTGTTCTTATATTGACCCATGAGACTTTTGTTATATTTGGTCTCCCCTGTCCAGCTGAGGAGAGCAGGGATAAAGTGTTTTTTGGGGTCACCTGGCCTTCAGCCTGGATCAACCTCACCATCTCTCTCTCCCTCCCTGTCTCCCTGTCTCGCTCTCTCTCCTTCCTTTCCTCCCTCCCTCCCCCTCTCTCTGTCTTTATATCTTTGTCTCTTTATATATAAAATACATAGAAAAGGATACATATTTGCAAGCTAAAAATTAAAAGAAAATTATAGTTCAGTTTTTGCCATGACACTTGAATTATTTTTCTTTAAGTTCTCTAATGTAATGCTTTTAAAGATGGGTTATGCATGATGTGACATTTTGCAAGTAAGTTTATGGGTTTTTTTAATTTGAAAAGAAATTAAGACACTTGAATATATATTTTTAAAATTATATATTTATCAAGACCAAATTTTTATCAGCAAAAATATTCCATTCAATTAAATAATAGTTTTCAATCAGAAAAGATTTTCTTCAAATTTTCACCAGCAGTTCTAGAGGTTTTTGCAAACTTAGTGGAAAATGCGGAAGAAGGCTCTGCTAAGGATCTAGCAGTGGACTCCAGAAAGATTTTCAGAATTTTTTGCGTGACTACAATTGTGACAAGATTACCAGTTCCTAATGCATCACTCCTAGAGGAGCTGAGAATGCAAACCAGGTACTGGCATAAAGAATCACACTTTTTGATCAAGCTCTTATTTTTTGTTTGTTTAGTGAGACAAGAGGCTGCTGCATCAGTCTGTTGTCTGCAAATGGAAGAAAGCTGTTTCTTCATACATATATTGTAAACATATTGCAGTTATTTTTTTATAGATGAAGAATATCACATGCCAAATTTAACATTACTGTAATCACTTTATAAATAAAACAATAAAAAATGGATGTAAATCAAATGGGTCAAATGAGCAAAATACCTCTCTTTCCTGTACTTTCTGTTACAAACTAGAAGCAAGAAAATAGAAATCACATTGCATGACAACTCTGGTCATAAGAACAGTTCTTGTGTTTTATCTTTATCATTGGTATCTTGACTTTAGTTTACAACTTTTACAATGTTTTCCCTTACTTTTCTTCCTTTCTTTCCTTCCTTTCTTTCTTCCCTCCTTTTTTCTTAATTTTCTTCTCTTGGGAAACACAGTTCTATATTACAGACTCAGGCTCTGTCATATCCTAAAACTTACTATTTCAGAGCTTCCATCTCTCCTTCCTTTTAATATTTACCTCTGATAATATTCAAGCATTTGATATATGCATAAATATATCTCATCCAGGTGGCATGGAGATCCAGTTTCCTGTTGGGGAAGACAATATTTCTAACAACAGAGACATAGAAACTTACAGATATACCATGTAAGAAATATTAATGGGGACAGGCAGAGGGAAAGAGGTGTGCAGTGTTTCAGAACTCTCCTGAAGAGTAGATCTTCTGTGTACCCTGAATGAATGCTCTACATGTGAGTTTTTGGAAAAGGTAAAATAAAATGGTTAAATCTATTGTGATGGGAGGACTGGATTCTAAATATACTCTGCACAGAAGGGAAAAAGGAAACACACTGAGTTCTTTTCTACAGGAAGTGAATTTCTTTTCAGAAGCAATCAAGCTGAGAGCTGTGTGGTTCAAAGGCAGTTTGAGTCACTTATAAGGGATCTCCTCTACACTGATAGAGGAATAGTGAAGAATCAACTTCTTAATGCATGATCATAGAAAGCAAAGCAGAGACAGGATAAAAATTAATGGTATCCAACTGACAAAAGAACCTATGTTTAATTAGGACCAAAAAAATCTTAAGGTACTAGGAGCTAATGTACACTGTGAGTAAAAGTAATATAGAATCCTAAATAACTTCTGTGTGTTTGGACACATTTTTTGTGCTAAAAATATATATTTTTCAGAGTAAAGACCAGGGGAATACTTTACCTCCTCCACTGTGAATCTTAGGTGAATGGACTTACAGTGTCATAAATGTGGTAGAATCAAGAGCAGCTTTTCCCCCTGTATTTTCACCTGTTTACCTGCTATGTATTTTTAAAAGTTCTAGATTTTCTGCTATATTTTGTAAGTAAGATGTTTTATGAGAGTTGAATCTTGTAAAACATTCTCACCTGTGTAAAACCTTAGATCTTATGGAGTTCCAGGCTTTCTTTAGCACCCGATAGGAACAGAGGAAAAAGGAAAGCCACATCTAACTAAGACGATTTGATAGAGAGGAATAGGGATCTTGAAATTTATTATTTCACATTGGAAATATTCAAATGGGTATTATAAGACAATTTGGGTTCAAATTGAAAATTGATTAGGTGAGAAAAAAAATCTATCAGTAATGTCCTAAGTAGAGACTAGAATTCTTCTGTTTAGAGTTTTTGTTGTTGTTGTTTGGATTTTTTAGGAATAAAATCTCAAATTATAAAATTTCTTACATTTTCCAAGGGCTGATTAATCCAGAGATTATTAAACTGTGGCCGATGCAAGCGACTGGATCCAGTCCTCAGATCTATATGAATATTTAGACTTCCAGTATTGTGTTTTTGTTATCTTTTTTTTTTTTTTAATGATATATCACGGTCTAAAAGAATACTAATTTACAGCAGTAATCTGTGTTAGCAAAGAGAATGGGAACTATTCTCAGCAATTTAAACTGGGACATTTTGGTAGACTATCACTCCTGCCAGGACACCCATGTTCATATAGCCTCGTTTTACCTAATTGGGCTAGATAAGTGGTGAATGTATTGTATTCATTCATTTAACTGTTTAGACCTAGACACTCCTGTCTTGCATTTGGATCTCTGATTGTTACTTTATGCTCTCAACATGGTACTCAGTCATGGTGCTTCTAATAAGAGATTAAAGAAAATCCTAAAAGTCAACCTCCCTCTCATTAGAAACACAAAATCTTGAGGTAAGGATGGATTTCAATCCAAAGTGAATTCACTGTAAAACATTTCTGAGAAAAAAACACACATTCTGTGCTGCAACTAACATTTATCTTTCCAGATATTAACGAGACTTCCCTTTTCTATTACCTAAAGACCTTAACCCTGTATATTGTAGCCTTTGCTTTAAAACTAAGCTAAGGTCTGATCCAGCATCATAATGTTAAAGTGCATGCTCTAGCCTAAGGACCCTGAAGAGTCGCAAACATAAACCAGCACTATTGAAACTTATTCAACTCTGGGGACTCAAACACATTGTCAAATTACTCAAATTTAGCAATTTATCATATACAGGTTGCAAATACTTGTCCATATATGCACTATGACAAGGGCACAGCAATGCTGTTTACCTTCACCCTTCTTCATTGTTAGCTTACCTAACTTGAATGACCTCTCATTTGCCATAGACTGAAAGCATGCACAGAGAGTGCTATAACTGGTCTGTAATGTGACAAGCTGTGATGGATTTAATAATAAATTTGAGCTTGAGAAAATAAGATAGTAAACTGCAAAGCTACAGCATATTAGCTGTGAAGGACATCCCTATCTATGATGATGTATTTGTAAAGAAACTAGACTTTCTACTTGAACTCAGTTTCTTAATACAAAGCTATCCTTTCATTTTTGACTAGGACATTAACAGAGGTACTGAAATATCAAAAGAAACTTTATACCTGTATTCCAGGTCTGATTTGCACATCTGTTGAAATATTGGCTAATAAGCCTCCCTACACTACAGAGAGTCCTGCCTTTTCTGTGGGATGATCAGCAAGGTTCTCCAACTGATTTTCCTGACAATAATGGAGGATAATAAGGATCTTATTAGAAGAGTCCCTGAAGTCATAAATAGCAAAAAGCAGAGAAGCCTGAAAAGATGGCAACATAAGCAATTGAAAAACAGTATGTGGTATGAGCAGCCCACAAATGTCAGACTGTGCAACTTTAAGCTGTGCTGAAAAAACAAAATTCAAACCAATAGAAAGCACTCATTCTGCAGATACTGTATTTGGAAAGGCTTTCCAACATCAGAAAATAAAAATTCCCACTGAGTTCAGAGAAACAAATGCTATTCTTGTCTGCGCTCTGCAAGCACATTCATTTAGGTATACACATTTTATTGTGGTGGTGCTGACTTCAGTGGCAGACATTAAGTTATGGTGGCCAGGTGTGCATTCAACAGGAAATATGGGGGGCTAGTTCATTTCAGACTAGCAGTGCTAGCATTCAGGAAGCAGTAGTCATTTGGACTGGTAATATAAAGCCCAAGGGTGCCCTCAAACACAATATAACTCTAAATGTCACAAGTAAATAATAATTTAAAAAACCAAAAAAAACCCAACAAAAACCTGTATCTGTCCATTAGGGAAGTTTTAACCTCTCTGGCTGTCTGTTTGTCAGCTAATGCTGAGACAGCAGTATAAGTAGTTCATATATTACAAGAACTGTAGAGATATTTTCTGATAAAACAGTTTTTCATTGGAAAATATGAATTGGTTGAGTCTAAAATATTTCACTGTAAACCTCCTGAGTTTTAAGTTGAAAAACCTTCACTGGAAGCGCAGTAAGCCACACATAAGTCTGCCCAGATTTCTGGGGTATTACTTCTAGTGTAGCAGCTCTGGAAGACCTAGTGTACTAATGCTAACAATGCTGCCTGCATCCTCAGCATTGCTGGCTCTGCCTGGCTTTGCACCTGGTATGTCTGGGAGAACAATCCTCATTTTGTCTATAAACCCAGTTCCTGTCATGGAACTGGAAATGTCTAATTCCCATGCATATTTTGAATTAGTCTGCCTGCAGGATTTCCCCTGAAGTGTGGACTATGGGGGTATCTGTTTGTCTTGCTTGACATATGCTTCCTGGCAGTGCAGGCTGGAGAGCATGATTTTCAGGGTAGATAGCAGAAGACAGAACCAGAAGACCGAGGATTTTCATCTCATTTCTGACTGTGGGGAGGTGAAACATTGGAAGGATGGATGAAACAACAGTAATTTGAGACAAACAGGACCCAAGTATTCATCATTTAGGACTAAAACTTTACATTTTGAAGGTATGGCTGCATCCTATATAATGGGTCTGAGAAAGAGAGCTGGCTTCTCTAGAGAGTTATGTGGTTATTTTTCTCAAACTTACACTTCTTTAACACCACACCTAGTTTCTCACCACAGACTATATTCTGCAGCAGAACAAGAAGATGTCTGAATTCCCTAAAAAACAGAAAAAATAAAGCTAGTGATTTTCCAGTCTGATGCACTTGTCAGATATTTTCTGTAGGGTAATAAGTGTTCTTACCTCTCAGGCTTCATTCAGGATTCCTAGAAACAAACTTCATGAAAGTAAAATTCTTCTGGAAAACATAAGTTACAGGCACAGCTCTGTGTTTATCTGGCTTTGGGTACGCATGAGTTTTGTGCTAAGGTTGACTGGTGTAGAAACAGATCAAGTTAAATCAATTAAATCCTATTATAATGAACTAAAAGGGATTTTATTCTCCAAAACCAAACTACTCCCTACCTTTCTCATGAGTTTGATATCACCTAACTTCAGGTATTTAAAATAATGAGGAGACATAAACTTATTTTCTGGGGTTCATCTAGAGCTGATGGGAAGAGAAAGACATCAACAATTCTGCTTTTGTTAGGAACTGGTTTTTTATAGTATGAACTCATTCTAGTAGGCTTCACTTCTGTATTATGGACACCTTTGACTAGGTTAGGTTACAAACTTAGACTAGTCAATTATTTTAACCATATAATAATTATTTTGCCCATCCTTAATAACAGTCTTGTTCTTTTTGTTTTAAAATTTAATCTCATATGAAGTATTCATGATTTCATCACGCATTCAATAAGTGAAGTAGTGTACAGTAGCAAGCAGAAGACCATGTTGAGGAACCTGCTCCTGCTAAGCTCTGTCTAAGCCCTGCTGAGAAGCTTCCTCTGTGTGTTGTCTTTGCATCATTACTCTGCCCAGGGCTGAGGACAATTCCTGGAGAATTATCTCCTGAACACGCAGCTGGAAAGACAATTTTCATGCTGTACAAGTTTGCTTTTCTAAGGTATTTCATTAATCTTTCTGTTGGTTCCTGCACTATCACCTCTCTGCAGGTTGTATCAATTATGGCAATACACAAGCAAAGATCTGTGCAGTTCCAAACAGGACATGTATTCTTACAAGAGGTTTAGAGGCGGGTTTCTCAGATAAACTGAAGTCCCTTGTTGACATCTCTGAGATTTGAAGTTAGATATAGATACAGCAAATGAATTATGAAAATGAATAAATTTGTGCAATAGCTTCCCTTTCATACTGAGGTATTAGACTGTATTTACTTTTTGCTTGGATAATTCTTCTGCAGAGGTGTATATTCTTCAGCAAGTTTTATGGCATGGGAATCTTTCAACCTGGTTAAGAGCTAAAAAGTATATGAAAAGGGCCCCTTTTGCCTTCATTTTTGGTACTGTAAAAACAAAACCTAAATATAATACATAACAGAATGATGGTGTTTATTTTCTTTAAAGGTTCATTATTAAGGGCTACATTATGCATCACTGCATTAATAAAGGCCAGTTCCTCAGGACTGAGCATTGCACATAATCTAAAATAATTATGCACAATGAAATTAAATACTTCTTATAAGCTATTTATACAACATGTCCTTTCTGTAATGGAAAGGAGTCTTCCAAATGTTTGAAAGCTTTTCAAAAGAAGAAAAAATATTTTTTTCTGGGATTAGTTGAAGAATGAAGAAACCTCTCAATTAATAATTCAGTTTTCCATTTCTCAGAATTAATCCTTTTTTTAATGACATTTTCCCACTTGCGCTGATAGTCCAGATATTGCTGCAAGACTTAAAACCAAAAGAAATATATTGTTTCAATGATACAGTGTGAAAATAATTCGGACTGAGAGAAGGCAAAAGCACCTATGAAAACTAGGACAACCTATGGCTACTATGGTTATTCTTATGTACTTTTTCTTTGGTGTCAGTGGAGGAAAGGACACTAAACCATCAGTTAAATTCAATGAAGCACAGTGGTTTAGTGGTCTTTTGCCACGGAAGAAATTGTGGATACAACAGAACTCATGGCTCTGTATGAGAATCCTGATAATTCTTACAGTTGAAGTAAAACATGTGCTATTTTTTTCATAAGATAAGAGTTGGAACTGGTTGCTTTACCACATTAGAGCACTTCATGCAAAATTTGTATATTGGGCAACGTCTTTGTTTCCTTAGGATCAGCTATTGGTAGTGATAACATGCTTAGTATTGCACATCTGTGGTGAGCTCTGGGTGACAAATGCTGTGTAAGGACAGATTAAGGGGATTTGTTGTTTGTTTAGGTTTTGTGTTTTCTTTTGGTTTGGTTTTGTTGCTGTTTTCTTCTAGAATACTTTAAAAAGACAGTAAAATATCATCTACTTATTTGTATCTAGATCACTGCTACCAAGAGCAACAAAAGAATAATTTGGAACAGAGAATTAATCTCTAGGTTCCCTAACAAGTGAGTACCACCTGTTCAGTGAACAAGCAGGCAGAAAAAAATCGAGAGAATTTTTAATTAATAGATGTTTACAGTAATAGTTACTTAAAAAAAAAAAAAGAGTTCTGTTTCCATTGCAGCTCCTTGTGCACTATCCACAGAGTTAGATGCATTTTTTAATTACTTGCAATTTGGTCCCAAAAATGAATTGTAGAGGGTTATAAATCACTAGTACATTTATGAGGAAAAAAAAGGGTTTCAAATTTTGTAAATATACTTCATTTTAATATTTTGTTTTGCAAATAAATGTCCAAACATGTCATCTTGATAGCTGTAGTAAAATATTTTTTGTTTGTTTTAAAATGTCAGGTTGGGGGTTTTTTGTTGTTATTTTTAACTGAAAGGAAACAATTTTTCAATATTTCAGAGGCAAAAGAATCAATCATTTCAGACTGATCCAGCAGTAGTTTACTTTTGATTATTTTATTTCAAAATTATGTGAATAAACTACGTTTCCCCACTCAAAATTATATATATATATATAGTATATTATATATAGGCTGTATTTCATTTTGAGTCAAGTAATTTTTTAAATTTTTTTTTGGGTGGTATTTCAGCTACTGGAGTTCTCAGTAGATGAAGAACATGTCTTGGCCCAGAGCCCCTTCATTTTTCAAGGTCATAGACCTGCAAATAATCTAGGTAAATTCCAGTGAAATGCTGCCATCACCTCAGCAGAAGTTAGCTGAACTCAAGTAATTTTGAATTAAATACATCTGGCAAGCAAAACAGTCACCAACCCACCTTTGGGACTGCTCTGATATCAGTTGTTACAAGAGAGGACTGTTCTCACTCTACAGCATGGGAAACGACTAGCATGGTTTTGGTTTTGGTGGTTTTTTTAGGATTAAGAGAATTGAAATGTTGTTTAAGTCACTCCTGCACCCTTTTTCTCTGCTCTTTTTTATAGGTATGATGGAGCAAGCTGGCCAAACAACATTTCATGGCTGACAAATCAACATCATAGCAATCATTAGTTAATTTAGTGAGCTCTCTGACCCTAAAATAAAACACTGCTATTTTTCATTAAAAATGAAAAGTAGTCAATATTCTTTGCATGCTGTACAATGGAGCCACTTCAGAAATATAATTAAGCCTCAGTGGTACTTTTGTAAAATTTTCCTCATTTATTGCAACATGTTTTATGGATATCATTTTAGAAAAAATAGTTTATCTAATTTGAATTAGTAGACCTGAAGGCTTTTCAAACCCTAAAATATTTCTCCCGCATCATGAGTACTATGAAAATATAAACATATAATGGTTTAGTTGTTCATGAGCTCAAATTTCATCTGCCACTAGATTTAATGTATACTGTATTAGCTAGCTACCTGATAAATATGTTTTTCTGTTAAGTGTAAGAAATTTCGCAAAAAAAATACTTTAATTCTTCAGTTGTGTATTTGACACCTTGTGCAGATCAGTTTCATCACTAATAATCACAGAATCACAGAATCGTAGGGGTTGGAAGGGACCTCGAGAGATCATCGGGTCCAACCCCCGTACCTAAGCAGGCTCCCTAGGTCATACTGCACAGATAGGTGTCCAGACGAGTCTTGAATATCTCCAGGGAAGGAGACTCCACCACCTCCCTGGGCAGCCTATTCCAGCCTATTCCAGTGTTCTGTCACCCTCACTGTGAAAAAGTTCCTCCACGTGCTGGTGCGGAACTTCCTATGTTCCAACTTGCAGCCATTGCCCCTTGTCCTGTCTCCACAGACTACTGAAAAGGGGCTGGCCAATTCCCTCTGCATCCCGTACTTAAGATATTTATAAACATTGATTAGGTCCCCCCTCAGTCTTCTTTTCTCCAGGCTGAACAGCCCCAGCTCACTCAGCCTTTCCTCGTAGGGTAGACGTTCCAGGCCCTTAATCATCTTCATAGCCCTCTTTCTTTTAGTTCTTCCACATCTGAGCCAGCAAAGAAAACATTACAAGTAAAAGGAAAAAGTAAATGGGCTATAGAAAGTATGACTTAAACAGGAGTATCCACATCTGCTAAATACGAGGCACCTGGGAGGCTTGCAGTTTAGGTAAGACTGGAACTCAAGAGATCTTGGTTCAGTTTCGATTTGCACCACAGACTCTTACTCCATATGCCCACTTTTCCCACTGCAACACTTCTGCCAGGTCTTGATTGGCAGCAACAAGAACTAATTCAAATTTGAGGAGATTACTACAAAAACTCTTGGGAGAGTTATACTAAGCTTCACGCTGTTCTGGGAGCTAAAATTTCACACTCACAAATGTGAATCAAGTAGCTTAAAAAGCAATATTTTATTTAAAAAGTGTATTGGGATTGTGTGGCAAGGTTTTGGTAGTGGGGGGCTACAGAGGTGGTTTCCATGAGATTCTGCTAGAAGCTTCCTCCATGCTCAACAGATTCAAAACCAGCCAGCTCCAAGACAGTCAGGGCCAAGGCTGTCAGCAATGGCGGTCACACCTCTGGGATAACATAGTTAAGAAGAGGGAGAAAGAGACAAAAAAAACCCCACCAAGAGTAATTACAGCCAGAGGGAGGAGCGACAGCCTGGAAGACACCAAGGGCAGTGAAGAAGGAGTGAGAGAAGTTGCTCCAGGCAGAGGTTCCTTGACAAGACCATCATGAGGCAGGATTTCACCCTGAAGCTGCGGAGTATGATGGTGGAGCAGAAGGGGCAGATGGGGAAAAGTGTTTTAAGATTCTTATCTTGAGGGTAACTGGTGAGTGACCTCTCCCTGTCCTTAGCGCGACTCACAAGTCTTTCATTAAATTTTCTCTCCCCTGCTTAGATGAGGAGATCAGTGATAAAGAGGCTTCAGGGGCACTTGATTTTCATCCAGGACCAACCCATCACAGGAAAAACTCTTACAACACAGACGGACATGATAAAGATAACTATTTTTTGAAGCATAACATGATAGTAGGGTAGCTGTAGTAGCCTTGTATGTCAGAGAATGCTTTGACAGCCTGGAGCTGGAGTATGGTGAAGACAGGGTTGAGTGTTCTGGGTAAAAATCAGAGGTGAATGAAATCAGGGAGATATAGTGATGGGAGTCTGCTATAGACCACCTGACCAGGAGGAGGAAGCTGATGAATTGTTTTTTAAATAACTGGGAGAAGTCTCCCAATCACCAACCCTCGTCCTTACTGGGGACTTCAACTTCCTGGATGTCTCCTGGAGGTACAATACAGCAGGGAGAAAGCAATCTAGCAGGTTACTGGAGTGTTTGGAAGACACCTTCCTGACCCAGCTGGTGAATTAATTCAACAGGGAAGGTGCCTGTGGATATGGTCTACCTGGACTTCAGTAAAGCTTTGACAAGGTTTCTCACAGCATTCTGACTGAGAAACTGGCTGCTACTGGCTTGGAAAGGTGGAACCTCTGATGGGTTAAAAACTGGCTGGATGGCCGGGCCCAAAGGGTAGTGGTAAATGGAACAAAATCCAGCTGGAGGCCGGTTATGAGTGGCGCCCCCCAGGGCTTAGTCCTGGGTCCAGTCTCGTTCAACATCTTTATCAATTACCTCAATTAAGGGATTGAATGGTCCCTCAGTAAGTTTGCAGATGACACTAAACTGGGAGGAAGTGTTGATCTGCCTGAGGGTAGGGAGGACTAATGAGCTGAGACCAAGTTTAACAAGGCCAAGTGTAGAGTGCTGCACATGGGACATAATAACCCCATGCAGCCCTACAGGCTTGGGGAAGACTGGCTGGAGGGCTCTCAGGTAGAGAAGGACCTGGGCGTGTTGGTTGACTGCGGGCTGAATATGAGCCAACAGTGTGCCCAGGCAGCCAGGAAGGCCAATGGCATCCTGGCTAGTATCAAAAACAGTGCAGCCAGTAGGTCTAGGGAGGAAATTGTGCCCCTGTACTCAGCATTGGTGAGACCACACCTTGAGTACTGTGTCCAGTTCTGAGCTCCTCACCATAAGAAGGACATTGAGGTCCTCAAGCAAGTCCAGAGAAGGGTAACCAGGCTGGTGAAGAGGCTGGAGGGCAAATCCTATGAGGAATGGCTCAGGGACCTGGGGCTGTTTATTTTGGAGAAGAGGAGGCTGAGGGGAGACCTTATCACCACTTACAACTACCCGAAGGGAGGTTGTAGAGAGGTGGGCGATGGTCTTTTCAGCCAGGTGACAGGAGATAGGACAAGGGGGAATGGCACAAAGCTGTGCCAGGGCAGGTTTAAATTGGACATTAGGAAAAAAAAATTACTGAAAGACTTGTTGGGGCCTGGAACAGGCTGCTCAGGGAGGTGGTTGAGCCACCTTCCCTGGATGTGTTTAGAAAAAGGGTAGATGAGGTACTTACAGATATGGTTAATTTAGGATGAGAATGGTTGGACTTGATGATCTTCAAAGGTCTTTTCCAACCTTGTGATTCTGTGATATTTTACAATGTCTTCTGTAAAGAACATCTTATGCTTTACACTATACCTAATACCCCTTCTTGCCTTGCTACTTGCCTCCACAAGCAATGCCATGCGCCACATTGGTACTTTACAATCTGACCAAGGTAAGTTTTGTAGCTTTACTTGCATTTTTCAATTCTTAGAAGAGCCAGTGAAGTGTTACAAACTAATCACAGTCTCTTTACCTAACAAAAAAACTCTAAAGCCCTTTCTTCTCTCTTGCATAAAGGGAGTGTATTATCCTGTGTCTTCTTACTCTCTTTTACAACCTTCAGTCTTTGTGCTTCAGTTCTGGAAGTCAAAGCCATCAGTTCTGCAAGCACTCACCATGGGAACATTCAGTGCTGCCTGGTGCAGTTCTGTGTTACTAACCTGTACCTTTGCTGCAAAGCAACTTCTTTATACACCCAAGTGCCTCAGTTGTTACATCTCTCCCTATCTTACCCCAGATATTTTAGATGCCAGAAAAACAGCTCTATTTAAAAAAAAAAAAAAAGTTGTTGGGTTTTACTTGTTCTGAAAGGACAAGTAAAGCACAATTTGAATTTTTACATACAGCATGGGGAGAAGGAAATTCAGTGGTGAGATGAGGCTGTTCCTGAAGGGGATTCTACCTGCAGACAGCTTGCTATTTCTGAATTGTAGCATTGCAATTCAGATATCTCCTTGACTATAAGGAATGTGCGATCTGGTTAGAACAAAATCATGTTGCCCCAGCTCTTTTGCAAGGAAGAACTCATTGATGATCAAGCTTTAGTCTTTTCAGTATGGTTGTACGGTTAAAGGTAGAGTTTTTACTACGTTGTAGAGTTAAGGACCCTGAATTTCAGGAAAACTAACTTCAAGCTCTTCAAGGAGCTAATAAATAGGACCCCCTGGGAAACTATATGGTCTCTGTAAGTTTAGAGGTGGTTGGAGGTTTTTTTTTCCTATTTTTTGAGTTAAATTACTCATCTGTCATAAGAAAGTGATCCTGAAAAACTGCAGTCATTCTCAAAGAAAAAAGAAGGAAAAAAAATATCCAAACCAAAACTCCACGGGTTGGAATAAGGATAGTTTACTAAAACAGCAGAAAAAAGATACAAAGATACAAATCAGGAGGCACATGTGAACACATACAAAGAGGAGCACACAGCTGGGAGAATCTTCGTTATGAGGTAAGGAGAAGCATTGTATTTAAGAAAAAGTAGTGAGCTCTGAGCTAATGGGCTAAAAAGCAGTACATGTTAAACATACATAACTATAGTATTGGAGACTCTACCCAAATGGTGTTAAACTTCACCCCTGGGAGTGGACAGCTAAGGCTGGGGTATACAGGATATTAAGGAAGTCACCCCCTGGGGAGAGAGAAAAGAAATTGAAGACCCCAAAGAGGCAGGTTGATGGGCTGTGCTCCTTCTCCTCCACCCAAGAAAGGGAGCCCTACTTGGAAAGCAATTATAATTTCATCTTTTTGGTGAAAATACCTCGGATATTATTTTTTTAACACTATAAATATAAGCATAGTCATATTGCAATTAGTACATTTATCAAGGACAATCCCAAAGTGTTTATATCTGTCACTTTAATAAACTTTCCCTTAGCTTTAAGTTTGCAAAACTGTATCAGTGCAGTCCTTCTGGGGCTCTGACAGTCAAATGTTGACTCTGATGGGGTTAATTTTATATAATTCTTCAGACATAAACTGTGGAACAAGCCTGGAACTAAGACTGTACCTAGCCACATCTAGGCTGCTCTCTGAGAAGGAGTTTAGGAAGCAAAGTATTCCTTTCTGAACTTCATCACCCAATGGGAGGGCCTCATTCAGCCACACATCAGACTCATATCCTTTTTGTAACTGTACATCCCAGAAGAACCAAATAAGAGCTTGCACTTACTTGTTTGTATCAGCTGATCACCAGCAGTATGCCAGGCCAGAAAACAAAAATTATTATTTCTATAAAACTTGGATGTTGTTTATATTTGTACGGAAAGAAAACAACAGGTTTTGGTTTTATGGGGCTTGGATTTTTTATTTTTTTTTAAATCAGAAATAAATTGGAATATTCTGTCTTCAACTCACCAAAAGATATTGGCAGTGTTTGGGATTCCTTTGGATCCTGAAAGTTCCATAATCAAGTTCTTGCTGGTCCCTAATCATAGAAACTTTCTGGATGTACTCAAATGACAAAAATATAAAAGTAGCTCTAAACTTGTTTTGCTAGTAAGAAACTGGAGGAGGAGCACCGCATAGCACATTAAAACTCCAGGTTCAAATCCCACAACAAAATCAAAGGAGTAAGGAAGTAAATCTCGTCCTCCTATATGCTAAGAGAAATCCTCAACTGTTTCAGTAATTTTGCTTTGGGAAAAAATACCTTTTCCTATTTTACAAAAAAATATATTTAGGACTGAAGTTACTTATTGAACAGAAGTTTATTCTAAAAAAACTTGGTTTGTATTGTGTTAACCCAAAACATTAAAAAAATCTCAAAGTATTATAAACCAAAGGAAAGGCTTGCTGGTTTTCATCGTCTCTCAGGCAGTTAGGATACATATCTGAACAGTAGTTACTGCTTGGCTATGTGGATATCGCTGCCATACTGATTCAGGCTCCACTCTTGGAAAAAACAAAACTCAGCTTCCAAAACTTTTCAATGTATTTTCTTAATGTTTCTTCACCAGACAGAACCGGTGTTTACACAACTAAACTGAAGCATTCAGATCTTGAAGATATATCATTATTTAAACATATGAACCATTTCAGTACCACCAGATAAATTAATTTCAAAAAAGATATCTGACACACATATACTGGCAGCTGCTATTTATGTTTTTCTCAACACCAAATAACTTTCTAGAAGAAAACCATTTTTGCTCTCTTCAAGGAATACTTTTACTTAAAATTGTAAATTCGGGATATTTTACATGATATTAAAAATAAGTACTTGATTTTTACCTAAGGTAAGCAGATTTATGTTATCCTGGTAATTTTCAGGAGCTTTAAAGTGCATGTGTATGAATTGGAGTGATATAATTTATTTTATATGCATTTTCATTAGTGGATGGTATATTTTGGAAGCCCTCACACTCTAGAGAGATAAAATATGCTGTGGAATAAATGGTGTGGATAGTTAATGTTGCACTGCGATAATGTGTTGGTTCCTAATTATATTTCCAATCTTGGCCAATATTTGATTTTAACAATCTAATCTTCACAATATGAATTTTATCTGCTATTATTAGTTGTTCTTCATAAAACAAAACAAAAAACAGGCTACTCATTGTATGCATTTATAGGTATGCCTTTTGAATGGCAAACATACTTTTAATTGGTGTGGATTGCATATTGCCGACAAAAGAACAAAATGTTATATTTGAGAAGCTCTAGGCCAAGACAGCGTTGGATTAAATTTTTTTTTTTTCTTTTCAGAGAAAATGTAAGGATTTCTTTGTACATATGGTTTCTTTGTATGAATAATTCCTGCTGCAGATCAGAAAAGTCAGACACCAGAAAAGAACACAATCTCTGTTCAAAGAATTAGTATCAAAGTAACAGCTTAGTAACTAAATTAGATAATAGTAACTTATCAATTTGCATATCTTATTCTACATACTCCTGTTCGCTTCACTGAGCAGCGTAAACCAGACCTCGATCTCACACTTACACAACTGTCTGATTTTACTAGCTAATTGAAAGTATCTATTAAAATTCACGAAGGTAAGCAGCAGCTGTGTAAGTGTTTGCAGGGTCAAGGCCTTGTAGTTTAAATCTTTACTACACGTGTATGCAGAACCTAGCAATAGGGGGCCTTGGAGTCTCATTTGCATCCTCTTTGCAGAAACTTGAGAGCAATTCTTTTGCAATAGTCCAAGCTCTACCTTGGAAGCCCTTTAAGGAAAAGGAAAAAAGAGGGGTACAAGTCTTCTGGGAAGAGAACATTTTTACAGACGAGCTACATGAAAACTACTTCAAAAGAGCTTTTCAAGTGGCAAGGATTTACACTCTGTCATTCAAAATATATCTCTATTTCTTAGCTTAGTATTCATTGGGAATTTTTTTATTCTGTGTATAAATTTTCCTTGAATTGCTATGAACTCATTTAAGTATATATTTTTTATTTTATTTTTTACTCTATATTTGCAAGCCAAAATAATTTTGCTAGCAGTGGACAGCATATTTACATTTCATTAGTATTATTTATCATAGTATTTTACTACAAACTCACATGCAGTATTGTAGGCTGTGCAGAAACTAACTAAATTCCTGAAGATCCCCAAGAGGAGAGGCTGACACAAGACTGGAGATTTATACCAACTGCAGTGTCTTAGCTCTGAAAAATGACAATTTGGAAAATCACTCAAGTGCTGTCATTCAGAAATCTCAGTCAAATCCTTAACTTTTCTGTGAAGGTGATACTGTGTCTTTTAGCCTTAGCTTTGATTTTTTTCTACCTCTTTTCCATTTTTCCTGTAGCAGCGATGATCATTTTACTGAAGGGTGTGGAGAGTATATAGGATTTCGGCGCCCTTGTAGAAAAATGTGCTACACAATCACCTGAAATAAAAATATGAAAGTCAACATATCAAACACTAGATCATGATTTTGGAGATGCTAACAAGGATGCTTATGAGGTACTAATCAAGAGTCAGAAAAATAAATCTGTGTTAACAGTAGCTTTGGTAAAGTTGGGTCATCACAAACCTGTTTGTTAGGTGAATTCAATACAGATTTACAAACACTACGAGCTAACTTCATATATGTACATTTATAAAATCATCATGCTACATATATGTGATTATCATATCATATATATGATTATAACATCATATGTAGATGATACATTTATAAATATACACACAAGCTGTTAGAACAAAAAAATTAAGAAGTTAAAATACCTATCCAGCATGAGAGCTGCAAATTCTCTGTTTTCAGAGAGTGCACTGGTGATTCTTAAAAGTCTATAAATAGTGAAAGATCTAAGAGAAGAACTTAAGAAATGTCAATATTCTGAGAGGACATTCACATGAAAACTTCAAGAATTTTATTCAAATTTATGAAAAGGTTTGTACTTGACTGCATCAGTCTAAAAGCAAATGGTATTCTTGGATGGCAACTTTTCAGATCCCGTTTGGAACTCTAAAAGATCACAGGGGATACTTAAAGAGTTATTATAGCAACTGTTTCAGTCAGTACATAATAGTAACCTGAAAAAAAAAAAAAAGTATTTTCACCTACACCTATATTGTTTTCAATCCTTAAGAAACTCAAGGTCCTTAAACAGATGTAATTGTTGAGCCTCAGTGGGTGAGGGTCATTGTCTCAAAGTCTGTGAATATACAACTTCATTTCCCCTGCCCACCTGGCAAGCTATGCAAACAGAAATGCTTTGCATTAAATGGAAAAAATTGTGTCCAAAGTTACATATTTTTTAATGTCTTTTATCCATTTGACAAGAGAAACTGAAACACATTCATATGGGTTTAGATATAACATATACCAAATGCAGTCTACAACAAAAAAAGTGGGAGTGATATCCAGACCTTTGCAAAGTGTACAAAATTTCACTTTTCACATTAAAAATATTCCAAGAGTCCCTCCCTCTCTCAATATAATTTCTCACTCATCTACTCCCCATTGTGATTTTCAGCCCCCTATCTCTTTTCAATACAATTACAGAAAAACCCTTAGACTTTAGACCGTTGCTGACAGAAGATCCTCTAAAGCCATCCTGGCCCACAGTGGTGTGGCAGGTCTCGGTGCAGAAGGGGTTTTCCTGAGGCAGGGAAAGGTCAGGGGAGCAAAGAGACCCACCAGGAGCCTGTAGCACACACTAACATGGCCTGGGTGTTGCCAGCCCCACACCTATGAAAGGCAGCCATAGCAAGTAAAAGCCACCAACAAACAGGATGTGACATGGCAGTGTGGCAGTTGTTGCAGAAGTTGTTGCAGAAGGGCGTTCAGGGAAGGTGCCTCTTCAACGGAGGGTCCTTCCACCATCCAAGTGGGAGACTTAAAGTGAGCAGAACTCAGCAACTGGACACTGTTCTGTGACAGAAACTCAGCAACTGCATGCAGTTGTGACAGACCAAGGGCACCCCTCCTACCTGACCCTCAAGGCAGAATGGTGGTCACTCATCTAAGAACAAAGGCTGCAGATCCCACCGGGAGATCTGCTGCCCCAGTGCTGGCTGATGCCTCTACCCAGGTGGACCTGCTGAAGGGAGAGGCTGCAGTGCAAACCTCATAATGCAGGAGTTCCCAGATCTTTCTCCAGGGAAAGGGACAGGCAGCAGGACTGCCTGTAGTAGGTGTGCTAAGGTGGAGGAACTCCTGCAGATGGTGACTGAGCTGCAGGAGATGGCAAAAAGTCTGTATAACATCAGCTGTGCTGAGGAGTTAGCTGGTTCCAAGGGCAGTCTGCAGTGGACCCACATCCCACGTAAAAAAGGACAAAATCTCCCCCACCAGCACACATGGAAGGGAGAGTGTCCAACAATGCAGAAGAATGGAAACTTCCAAAGGCAAGGATGATCAGGCGGAAGAAATTTCCCCTAAAGCCTGACGTGCCCTTGCAGAAAAGCTTCACCTCTCTGCAGACTAAAGAGGAAAGACGCCATATTAGCAAGGATGCTGGAATCGAGTAAGGCAGCCAGATCTGCTCCCTATGTAACAACCAGTGTAGCTAAGAAGTTTTAGTTACTGACAAGCAATGCTTACACAAAGCCAAGGCTTTTTCTGCTTCTCATACTACCCCACTAGTGGGTAGGATCGGGGTGCAAATTTGGCAGCCTTCTATTACAGGGATACAGAATTGTTGGATAAAGGAAGAGCAACTGATCTCATCTACCTGGACTTGTACAAAGCATGTGACATTTTTCCACATGGCATGCTTTTCTGTAAATTGGAGAATCAAGGTTTTGATGAATGGATCACTCAGTAGATAAGGAATTGGCTGGATGGTCACACTCAAAGAGTTGTGGTCAATGTCTCAATTTACAAGTGGAAACTATTGACGAGTGGCACTCCTCAGGGTTTGGTTCTGGAACTTGTGCTAAGTAACAATATGTTAGCAATATGGACAGTTGGTTTGCTTGACCCACCAAGCTGATATACTGGAGGGATAGAATCATAGAATCATAGAATGGTCTGGGTTGGAAGGGACCCCAAGGATCATAGAACTCCAACCCCCGTGCCACAGGCAGGGCCACCAACCTCAGGCCTGGATCTACACAAGGTTGCCCAGGGCCCCATCCAACCTGGACTTGAACACTTCCAGGGATGGGGCATCCACCATCTCTCTGGGCAGCCTGTTCCAGCACCTCACCACTCTTTCTGTAAAAAACTTCCCCCTAATATCTAATCTAAACCTTCCTTTAGTTTTAATTCATTCACCTTTGTCTTGCCATTAAAATTTTAAAAAGTTGATTCCCCTCCTGTTTGTATGTTACCTTCAGGTACTGGAAGGCTGCAATGAGGTCCCCCCGCAACATCATGATGTACTCACAGAGAATACGGCACCCATTAAAAGACATGGCCTACACAATGCCCTAAAATACTGCTTATGCAACTGCTTGGAAGAAGAGGAATTTCCCCTCTTTTCCTGAGCGTGCAGACACAGATGCAAATACTAGTCTGCTTAATGTTGTTCCTGAGTAGCAACAATAAAATGAGAATAGAGTGGCAGTGAAATGAAAAGAGTATCTTCATCTAGTTGCAGACACCTGCCAAGAGGAATCCACAAGCAAAAACCCCTAGGCTGGAAATGGAGAAAAACTGACAGCATGCAAGCAGCAGTTACTATTAAACACTACAAATCTTATAACCATTCCTGAGGGTTCACAACTTTAACAATTGCCTTGAAATTCAGTCTTCTGCAAAGGGGAAGGCCCTAAGTGCAGAGGGAGGAGTCCTGGGTAGCATAAATGACTGCAAGTTGCCATTGCTTCTGCTAAAGTACTTATAGGAAAGGATTCTGTACTCCGTATTGTCTTCTGACACCAAAGATTTTGATAACACATTGATGTTTTTGTTGTTGCCAAGCTAACAAGGACTAGCTTCTCACACTGCCCTGCAAAAGAGAAAGTGGGGCGTGCCCAAAAAGCTGGGAGGGGGCACAGCCAGAACCTGTGACCCAAACTGGCCAAAGAGCTATTCCATACCGTATGATGCCATACTCCATATATATCTGATGGTTGGCTGGGAGGTGGGGCAGCTTGGTTCTAGGTGGTGAGCAGTTGTGCTCTGCATCGCTTGTATAATTACTATTATTATCTTCCTTTCTGTTCTGTGAAACGGTTTTTATTTTAACCCATTAATTTTACCTTCTTATTGTTGATTCCCACATCCCACTGAGGCAGGGTGAGTGAGCAAACAGCTGTGTGGTTGTTTTTAGCTGTCTGTCAGGTTAAACCACAAGAAAGGTAATGGCTGACTTTTCACGCAAGGCTACTGGTAAGCACAGCTTTTACAGGTGGGTTCCAGTGCAGAGAACTGTAATAGAAATGTAAAGATTGGTATAAATGGATAGGATGCCATCCAGAGGGACTTTGACATGCTTGAGAGACGGGCCTGTGCAAACCTCATGAAATTGAACAAGGACAAGTGCGAGGTCCTGCACATGGGTTGGGGAAATCCCAAGCACAAATACAGGCTGAGCAGACAATTGATTGAGTGCAGCCCTGAAAAGAAGGACTTGGGAGTATGGGTGGATGAGAAGTTCAACATAACCCAGTAACATCTGCTTGCAGCCCAGAAAGTCAGCTGTATCCTGGGATGCATCAAAAGCGTGGGGCCCCCAACTTAAGAAGAACATGGAGTTTTTTGAAGCAAGTCCAGAGGAGGGATATGAAGATGATCAGAGGTCTGAGCACTTCTCCTATGAAGAAGATAGGTTGAGAGAGTTGGACTTTTTCAGTCTGGAGAGAAGGTTCTGGGAAAACCTTACTTCAGCCTTCCAGCACTTGAAGGGACTTACAGGAAAGCTAATGAGGTACTGTCCACAAAGGCATGTAGTAGTATGTTGAGGGATAATGGCTTTAAACTGCAGAAGGGTAGATTTAGATCAGATATTAGGAAGCGATTCTTTACTGAGAGGGTGGTGAGGCACTGGCACAGGTTTCCCATTCAAGCTGTGGGCTCACATTCCCTGGTAGTATTAAAGGCCAGGTTGGATGGGGCTTCAACAAACTAGTCTAGTGGAGGTTGTCCATGAATATGGTGTGGGGTTAGGAAGCAGATGATCTCTACGATCCCTTCCAGTTGAGACCATTCAATGTTTCTATGTTTTTATGAAGTTTTAATTATAAGGGAAGGGAATTATATTCTCAAAATGTTTAAAAACTGTTTACTTTGAAGATGTTTTCCTTACAAGTTGTTTCACTTCCTCATCAATCTTTCTCAATGGAAACCCATTCAATTTAATTACTCCCCTCTATAAGAATCCTTATACAGTAAGCATTTACATGTTACTGTTCATCTATGTTTGAACACAATAGAGAAACTAGTTAATGCTAGTTTTCCACTAAATTTCTTCAGAGATCATATAATCACTATGCCCCATCACCATATATGAAATCTGAAAATCTATATCTTTTGGTCAGCAGAGTGGCATTTGTACTGTCCACAAAAGAGGGACACTATGTATAACATTCTCTGATTCTAAGTAAGTCTGTCTTCCAGGCAGTCTATGGGATAGCTGTATCTTCAGTCTTGTCTGAGAAGAGCACAAGAATCTCTTCTACCAACGTCTCTCCTCCCAAGGGTGTTGCTATGACATTGGTAAGCACTGTGTCTTTAGGAATGCTCTTTCTTTAGAATTCTATCATGAGCTTGAGTTATTGCAAGTCTATTCAAACCATTAGTATAGCCCACAATTTAGACCACAGTAGTATTCTGTTTAATGGCAACATGCTCCAGCTACTGAAATATAGACACCTTTCCTTTGTTCAGTCAATTATATTGCATGCATGTGTGTTTGAAAAGATCCAGTCTTGTATTTTTTTTGCTTATTACAGGCATAAAGTGTTTTTAAGAGGAGACCTAGCGCTGTAAAGCCTTTAGAAGTATAGAGTGGCCAAGAAACAAACACTATCAAGAGAATTTTTTTAAAAAATAAAATCTTGCTACAATATAATAGCTTGATTTAAAGTTGACTTGCACACAATCTTCATGTTCCTAGGTTCTTTGCAGTAAGATACTATTTATTTGGATTAATGAGGGCAGAAATTGTTATACATGCATCTCTATACTTAGGTGATATTCAATAACAATATTTGTACAAAATTAACTACAAGACAAATATGAACTGTGATAGAGAGAATCATATCAGATGCATTTAATATTGCTAATGTCTTATACTTTGTATGTAAATCAGGTTGCAGTCAGCCTTGGGTTCTAATTTGCAGACAGTAAGAATTTAAAGCTTGGAATTTTCATTGTATTTTCTTTCTTATCATTGATAAGAAATTTTAAATGTAGACTGTTTCACATAACAGTTCTTTAGAAATTAACTCAGAAACATACTCAGTCTTTTTACATATTTTAGAGCTAAATAAATTTTCCCCAAATTTGAAGCATTTCTCTGCTGAATCACTATTAGGACATCACAGGAGCTGCAGCAGCTTCCTGTGGGCCAGAGTGCTGATCCAGCCATGGGCATGAGACACCTCCATGAGAACAGTGGTGGGACAAGACTCTGTCAAGATATCATCCCGTGCATTGGCAGCTGGAACAGATGGGCTGTGACCAGCCCCAGGCATGGCTGCATCATGATGAGGACTTTGCTCTGGTGTGGCCTCCTATGTCCCAGGGTAGGCCTGGTCTTGACATCCTCACATAGTGTTGGAAGCTGCCCCCATGGTCACTGCTGGCTACAGCCCAGCAGCCAGTCCTGGCTGTGCTCAGAGCCATGGCAGGCAATGAGGTCAGTCTATGCTGTTACACTGTGTGAAATTGCCTCATGGCAAATGCAGCTCAGGAATCAGATAGGTGTGCTTTTTCACAGGGGACTGAAAGCCTGGAAGTCTGCATCTCAAAGGAAACTAAGCTATGTTACCTAGTAAATTAACCTGGGGATATCCTTGGACTCAAGAAAACTGTCCTTATGGTTTGATGGGACATCCCCCAGCATACTTTTGGTCTGTTCAATCTGTCAGTTTCCCCAACAATTTTCAGGAACATTGTGACAGGTAAAACACTTCAAGGAACACTCTCAAGAGTTTGTGTGCAACCTACTTTAGCATTAAAAGAATTTTCTACTACAACCATGTAGACATTTCTCTTCTTGCTGTCCTCCATGTTCAGGAACATTTCTGGTCATAATTTATTTAACTGGCATGGATATATGCCCTGAAATTTATGATTGCTCTAGAATCCCCCACTGGATAAGTAAAATTTGCAAATCTTCAGTATTACATCACAGGAAACGTAATCTCTGTGAAGTTGACTCTAGAATACGATGAAGGCACTAGCTACCTATCATAAGGCAAGGCAGCAATGGAGATAAGAAACATAACATTATTTACTGAATTAATTCAATATGAACTATTTCCAATCATAAAAAAAAAGATAATATATTGTACATTGATTTTTAGTCTATCTTGAATCCAGCTGTGACCTGGACTATGAACAGCAGAATTTACTAGTTACCTCTTACATCAGTTTTCAAGTAATTCTAACTTAAGACACATAGATCTTCCATTACAGCTGTGGTGGTTTAACCTCAGCTGAGAGCTGTGTCTCACACAGTTACCTGTCCCTTTAAGAGAGCGGGGCGGGGCGAGCGGAAAAGCCGCGGGGAAAGGAAAAAAAAAACAAAACCCCATGGGTTGGGATAAGGACAGTTTACTAAAACAGCAGAAAAAGATACAAAGAACAACGAACAACAATGCTAACACTACTTTAGAACACAAGATGCACGAAACTGATGATACACAATGCAACCTCTCACCACACTACACAACTTAGGCCGTGCCCGACCCGCTGACTTGAAACCTGGCTGCCGCCGCCAAGAAAACGCACCTCCCAGAAGCTGCGCCGCCGAGAGAACTGCACCTGCCTCAAGCCCTGCCTGCTGGACCCCCGCTTTTGGCGCGCTTTTTCTCCTCTATACAAATCATGACGTAATTGGTATGAAATATGCTCATTGGCTAAACATGGCTCACTGAAACCAGGACAACAGCTATTTTATTCTGTTTTATTAACCCATTTGTTTTAATACAGACTCATAGGCTATGTTAAAGATACTATCAGAATTCCCCTTAGTAATCACTAAAGCATAATAGTCCCAGTGGACAATGTTTAGTGACATCACTCTTTGCATTTTAATAGTAGTGTTAGCACTATGTTTCAGCAGGATACAGTGAGCTATGCTTACATTCCTCAACTTCTCATTTATATGTTAATAACTCTCAAATGCATATACTTGATTACCACTGTATTTTATTTTTTTTTCCTAGTGAATATAGGTAAAGCTAGTACATCAAATAATACTATTTTGTTTTTTTCTTCTGGCCAATCTTATTACTGGTAATACTGTAATTAACCATGTTGGCAAAAAGTAAGAACACAAAAATTGAACTTGTTGAAGATACATCATTGATCCAGAGGGAAATCATAAGAGTATATCAGAACTACTTGATTATTAAAATACTAAAAACTGAACAGTGTGAGATTATCTTCTTGGGAGCTCATAATAAAATTTTCTGCTTTAAATGGTCATTTGTTAGCTGGTAACTAGAGAGGAAGAAAATCACATTAGAATGAGTTAATCATATTTTGTACACATAAAAAAGGTGCATACACAATTGAAGAAGATCTCAGCTATGATATTTCAAGCAGAGTTTAAGAAATGCTAAAACTTCTGCAGTCTTCAGGACAGGTGCAGTTCTGATCCAATTAATGAAACAGAATTTAAGTCTAAGAACAAATAAACTTATTAGAAAGAGAAGATAAATGAGAAATCTCTGTTATGAGATGGAAAACAATTGGGTTGCTTGGCTAAACTGTATGAGATACATGGAGAAGCTATTATTAATGTCCATCTGAGAAGGCCATGTGTGCCAAGAGGAATAAATGAACTGTCAGTATTTCCAGATTTTACCACCGTTTCTCTGCCTTATTACAGCATTGCTTGAGTACTACGCAGTCGTTGACTAGGCAAACTTCCATGATGATGATAAGGGAAAGATTTAATTTGAGTTAACTGTTCTGACACTTTAAGTAACTCCTTGTACAACATTTAGATGTGGGAAAGAAAGGTGGGAATGGGAAAGGAGGTGTGATCACAGAGATCACAGGTAAGATCTTTGCTAGTAGTAGGTGTACATGGTTACATGGGAAGATGGGTGTGATAGTGGTATTTGTCATACCTCAGATGTCTCTGTAATAAACTGTGTGGCTTCTCCAAAAATTGTTACGTGATAGTAGGGAAAATAATGTGAATTGCCCTGAGGACTCCTCAGTGGAGCCATTATTGCCCATCCCCTGTTGGAAATCTCGCTGCGATCTGTTGAGGAAACCTGCACCTGCTGACCCATTAAAATGCCTTTATACAAATGCACGTAACATGGTAAACAAGCAGGAAGAATTAGAGGTCTTTGTGCGGTCACAGGGCCACGATCTCATTGCGATCACAGAGATGTTGTGGGACAGTCTGGATGACTGGCATGCTGTCATGGATGGCTTTTCAGGAAAGGCAGGCTGGGGAGGCGAGGTGGAGGAGCTGCACTTTATGTTAGAGAGCAGCCAGAATGTATTGAACTTCACCTGGGGAAAGATGAACCATCAGTCAAGTGCTTATGGGTAAGAATCAAGGGTCACGCTGATATGAGTGACACTGTTGTGGGTGTGTACTACAGGCCCCCGATCAAGAGAAACGGGTTGATAGTGCTTCCTATAAGCAGCTAGAAATAGCCTTGAGATCCCAGGTGCTGGTCCTTATGGGGGACTTCAATTACCCAGATATTTGCTGGCCAAGCAATACGTCCAGTTGTATGCAGTCCAATTTCTGCAGTAGGTTGAAGAGAATTTCCTGCTACAGATGGTGCAGGAACCTACAAGGGGAGGGTGGGTGCTGGACCTTGTTCTTACTAACAAGGACTGACTCATTAAGGAAGTGAAGGTCGGGGGTAGCTTACGACAAAGCAACCACAAAATGATAGAGTTCAAGATCCTGAGTGGAAGAGGCAAGCCAAAAAGTAGGATAGCTACCCTGAATTTTGGAAGAGCTAACTTTGATCTCCTCTGCAACCTATTAGGAGCTATCCTGTGGGCTACGCTGTTTGAAGGAATGGGAGCCTGTGAGAGCTGGCTAGCATTTAAACAGCACTTCTTCCAAGCACAGGATAGGTGCATCCCTTGGAATAAGAAATCGGGAAAGAGAGGCAGAAGACCTGTGTGCATGAGCAGGGAGCTTATGAGTAAACTCAAAGGAAAGCAGAAGACCTATAAACTGTGGAAACAGGGTCTGAGCACCTGGGATGAATATAGGGATGTTGTCAGGCCCTGTAGGGACGCGACTAGGAGGCTAAAGCCCGCTTGGAAAATAAACTGGCAAGGGACATAAAGGATAATAAAAAGAGTTTTTTCAGATATGTGAATATTAAGAGGATGACCAGGGATAATGTAGGCCCCTTGCTGAATGAGGCGGGTGTCCTGGTAACAGGGGATGCTGAGAAGGTGGAGATACTGAGTGCCTTCTTTGCCTTGGTCTTCACTCTAAAGGCCCCTCGGGACCCACAGATTCTGGAGTAAAGTAGGAGTGTTTGGGGAATGAAGAGCTTCCCTCTAGTTGAGGTAGGGGTGGTCCAGGAGTGGATCAAATGGATTCATGCACACAAATCCATGGGCTCAGATGGGATACATCGACGTGTGCTGAGAGAGCTGGTAGAAGTGATTGTGGAGCCGCTCTCTATCATCTTCGATATGTCGTGGAGACCAGGAGAAGTGCCTGAGGATTGGAGGATAGCCAATGTCACTCCAGTCTTTAAAAAGGGCAAGAAGGAGGATCCCAGCAACTACAGGCCAGTCAGGCTCACTTCTGTCCCTGGAAAAGTTATGGAACAGCTTGTTCTGGATGCCATCACCAAGCAACTGGAAGAGAAGAAGGTCATGAGGAGTAGTCAGCATGGATTCACCAAGGGAAGATCGTGCTCAACCAATCTCATAGCCTGCTATGATCTCATCACTGGCTGGGTGGAGGGAAGGAGAGCAGTGGATGTCATCTACCTTGACTTCAGCAAGGCTTTCGATACTGTCTCCCATGACATCCTGATAGGAAAGCTGAGAGAGTATGGGATAAATGAGTGGACATTAAGGTGGATTGAGAACTGGCTGTTGGACTGGGCTCAGAGGGTAATGATTAGTGGAGCAGAAGCTGAATGGAGGCCTGTGACTAGCAGTGTTCCCCAAGCTCGGTGTTGGGCCCTGTCCTGCTTAATATCTTCATTGACGACCTTGATGAGGGAATAGCATCCACCCTTAGGAAGTACGCTGGGAGGGGTTGCTGACACGCAAGAACACTGTGCTACCATCCAGTGAGATCTGGACAGGCTGGAAAGCTGGGCAGTTAGAAACCAGATGATGTTCAACAAAAGCAAGTGTGAAGTCTTGCTTCTGGGAAGGAACAACTGTATCAGTACAGGGGATGACCTGCTGGAGAACAGCTCTATGGAGAAGGACCTGGGGGTCCTGGTTGATGACAGGTTGGCTATGAGCCAGCAGTGTGCCCTGGTGGCTAAGAGAGCCAATGGGATCCTGGGATGCATCAGGAGGAGTGTAGCCAGCAGGTCTAAGGAGGTGATCCTCCCCCTCTACTCTGCCCTGGTCAGGCCCCACCTGGAGTATTGTGTCCAGTTCTGGGCTCCCTGGTATAAAAAAGACAGGGATCTCCTTGAGAGAGTCCAGAGGAGGTCTACGAAGATGATTAAGGGCCTGGAACATCTCCCCTGTGAGGATAGGCTGAGTGAGCTGGGTCTGTTCAGTCTAGAGAAAAGAAGACTAAGGGGGGACCTAATTAACGTTTATAAATATCTTTGGCATGGGATGCAGGGGGAATTGGCCAGCCCCTTTTCAGTGGTCTGTGAGGACAGGACTAGAGGCAATGGATGCAAATTGGAGCACAGGAAGTTCTGCACCAACATGTGGAAGAACTTTTTCACAGTGAGGGTGACAGAGCAGTGGAATAGGCTGCCCAGGGAGGTGGTGGAGTCTCCTTCTCTGGAGATATTCAAAACCCGTCTGGATGCCTATCTGTGCAATATGAGCTAGGGAGCCTGCTTTGGAAGGGGGGTTGGACCCGATGATCTCTCGAGGTCCCTTCCAACCCCTATAATTCTATGATTCTGTGATATAGTTTAAAAGAAACAATTCTCAAAAGAATGGATAGGCCCATACATTTAGTATAGAAATTGAAAGCAAGTATCTGACCTTGCCAGAAGTGAGATTCTAAACATCTTCCCAGAGATGTATGGGAGGAAAGATTATATAGATAATATATAAGATTATAGAGTCATTTGTTGGTTTTCCACTGGAATTATATGGCATGTTTGTCTACACTAGAAGATGATGGGACTGAGATTCTGAGTCCAGTCTTTTGTCCTATTCAGCTCATTATTTGTGCATCTTCATATCCATGCCAAAATAATAATACATGATCCTTGATTTAAAATTATCTTGCTTTTCTGAAACTTTAGACTTTTACTTTACTAAGGACAGACTGCATGCTGCATCATCTAATTAGTTTAAGATGGCTGATGCAAATGCTACCATTTAAGAAAATAAGGAAGTAGAGTGGTAAAAAATCATGAAATGACTTGGAGGCACATAATGCAGTACTAAAAACAAAAGAACAGCAGTTTCTTTACCAAAAGAGATATTGTTTAAGGTGAACACATTCCATTATTCAAATAAGATTGCTTAAAGTTAACATGTTCTGGTGGTTTCTGTGGAAACAGGGTCAGAAAGCTATATGTAGTCAGCGTGTAGCCGTTAACTGAGAAGGAGAGCTCTCACTTGCAGATTTCAGGAGCTGCCTGCCTGCTGGGAAACATGTACAAAAGAGGCAGCTTCCAAAAGTAGTCCCCAGGGCTTCGATTTGTGGAAAGGATGCAAAGGTTATAGAAAGTAAAGGAGGTAACACTCTAAAACACATGAAAAATTATATATATATTTGTAAAAATATTTATTAAAATTTAAAATAATATTAAAAATACATTTTTACTTTACAAAATATCTTCTTAGTTTTTGATGTTAAATAATTGGAGATTTTAGATAATTTAGTATTTCTGTGAGAAATTTCAATGCAGTAGCAGCTGCAACTGCTAATGAATCTACAGATAGCCATTCAAGCTGTAAAGTGATTAGCTGTGATACTAATATAGTACCTACACAGGACAAAGCAAAAGACAACTTGTAGCAGATCTGAATATAGGGATTTATTTGAGTCAACAAGACTAGAGCTTTTCTCCTGTTTGGCTTCCTGATATACTCACTCACTTGCTCTCCCGCTGGTGCTATGCTCATTAGATCTCACTGCTTTTTCTGTCAGGGACTTGTCTCCTGGTCAGTCAGAAAGTCATGTCAGTCCTCTCGCCCAGTAATCAGTCCCAGGTATCCCTGGGATCCTGGACATCTCCTGGTGTTCCTCTCTATGCATACCCCCCATCTACAGGATCTCCTCACTTACAGGAACTTTTCTCTAGCCAGAAGCTTCACCTTTTATATTTTTGATCCCACTCTTTAAGACCACTTTTTGGGAACCTTTCTATTCTACTTACTGGCGTGTAGTTTTCCTCACCTAATTAGTCTGTGTGCAGAAGTACATGTGAACAGCCACCTAACTGCTGATATTGTCTTATGTCTCAGCATCAGAAAAAAAATTCTTTACTGTGAGGGTGGCGGAGCCCTGGGACAGGCTGCCTAAAGAGGTTGTGGGGTCTCCTTCTCTGGATATATTCAAGACACACCTGGACATGATCCTGTGCAATCTGCTCTAGGTGATACTGCTTTAGCAGGGGGGTAGACTAGATGATCTCCAGAGGTCCTTTCCAATCCCTACCATTCCGTGATTTTGTGATGGGTCAGGACATAGAGACTGGCTCCCAGATGATGTCTCACAGAAAGAAACTGCTCTGTTGCTGTCCAGAGCCTTCTGACTGAAGACATATTGGAAGCTATCTTGCTATATGAACCTAATAATGGGTTCAAGTTATTATTTCTTGCTGTTGTGGTTTAGACCTCAGCTGAAAAGCTGGGGGCTACAAAAGTTAGAAAAAATGTCCCCTGCCTCTTTAAGAGGTGGGAGATGGGCGAACGGAGGGAGCTGCGAGGAAGGAAAAAAACCCCACCAAAGCCCCGCGGGTTGGGATAAGGATAGTTTACTAAACAACAGGCAAAGATCTGAAAACAACTAACTACAGTGCTATTATATACAGTGTAAACCTCTCACCCCACTATGTAATTTGAGCCGTGCCCGAACCACTACTGATTCAGAGCCCCGAACGCGGCACTCCCGAGCCCAGCGCCCCCGAGCTCCCCTCACCACCGCCGCCGCGCCAATCCAAAAAGAGTAGGAGAAAGAACCCGGAACTGGCACTGCGCCTGCCCAGACCGGAACCTCTCGTGCCCGGGTCCGGAGTCGCCCCTGCAGGGGGCAGGGGAGGGGCTGGACCACTTGATCATGACGCAATTGGTATGGAATACTCTCAGGGCTAACATAGCCTGTTGCTGGGCTGAACCCAGGACACTTGCTCTTTAGGAAAGCATAAAACAACTTCCTCTGCATTTTTTTTTTTTACTAATCCTAAAGAAAAGCCAGTTTGTTTTATTAGAAAACATTTTGTTTTGCTCAGATTTGCAAATGCAATACAGGAAAGCAATGTCTTCACAAAATGCTGTCTTTGGGTTCCTGTTTTTACGGTTCCTTTCCTATCATTTGCCATGCAAGGACCACTCTGATGCAGGAGCTTTTCTGATTTTGCTATGCTGCCCCTATTTAATCGCTCCTTTTTCTGTGACCTTTATACCCATGGGATTTTTGAATATTGCTGTTCTCTGAGCCTCTGCCTTCTTTATATTCATCTTGAATGCTAGTATCACTGCAGCTTCTCTTTGGCCTTTTACATACCGAAAGGGTGAATGAATCACAGGAGACCTGAAACCGATGGATGCTAAAAGGTGTGATATGAGTGCAGAGAGCTCTCTTTTCCTTTTTCACCCCTACTTATGTATTTTCTCTGTTCCTTGCAGGTTTTATGCAGGTGCATTTTTCAGGGTAGTCAGGCCTGCTGAGATGTAAAACGAAGCAGTGATAAAAAGTAGACAGATGCATAAAAAATGAGATGGTGACACAGTGGTTAAGGTGCTTCTGTCAGAAGCAAAAGGAAGGGAGAGAACTCCGTGAAGATTACTCTTTTAGCACTGTGTGATCTCTAGCTGTTTTGTTTTTCCTTAAATCTCCTAGAATCCCATAATTATGAGAGACTCTGAGGTGTCATTAAAAAAAGATGAACAAGAAGAAGAAATAATTTCCTCATCGCCATACCTGCAAAGAAGATTTTTTTTCAAATATAACCTCCACTACAAGCTTAAAAATGGACTTAATTCTGAAAAATACCTGGATTTTATGGCCAATCTTTTTAGGCAGAGTAAATTGTTGATCAGGAATAATTGAAACAAAAATTCTGTTCTTTTATCAGTAGATAACATTGGCTATCTTTGTGTTGCATTAGAAGTTCAAATTTTATGCAGCTGGTCCAAGATTTTTTATAGTGTAATATTTTATCTATCAGAAAACAATTTGTCAAGGTGAAGTGCTTGTAATGAGTGTAACTGAAAATATTATTATGAAAGTATTCAGGCCCAGATATTATTCTCAATAAAACTGAAATAATAGACTATGAAAAGGAGTTTTATATTCAAATTGGGCAGAGAAAAGTCTTGGTTTAAGAGATTTTTTCTGTGATCATGACTTCGTTACTTGTTTATTCATATGTTCATGTATGGCTGATAAATTCTGAATGTTAGGTGTTTCATTCTGATGAAAACCATGACAAAACTATACAGGTTCCACAGTGGTTTTGGGGTCTGAAACAGAAAACTGAATGAGAAAGTTTCCCAAAAGATGTTGCTCCAGTATCCAAGGCATGTTATCCTCAACAATTGCTTATACTCCAAACTTGCAATACTGCCCCCAGTGCATTAACTATTTTTATATGACAAGTCAATTTTGTGGGGCTCAAAACATTTATTTCTTCAGCTCTACAGTCTTCCTTTGCTTTGATTGCTTTAACTGGGGAGAAATGTTATTTCACACTTTTACATGAATAAATTCACTGATTTCTTTGTGATACTTCAGAAAATATGACGAGAAATCCAAATAAGGATCTAGATATCTACTGCAATCTAAGATAATGATTAAATTTGCTCTTCTAATTTGTGAAACTTCATTCTCTGATTCACAACTTCTATCACTTTACATTATGCAGAAATCACACAGTAATTGTGATGCCTCTAAAATGTGTGTGTTCCACTATATTCTGGAAGTGCCAGGTATATAAATACCTTGGTACTTAGCAAAATCAAAGCCTAGAAATGCAAACCTAAGTAAGTTTGGTATTTGAATGACCTTTGATAAATACATGTGACATTTTGGTCAAAAAAAAATAAAATTGAATACATATGTCAGACTTAGTAGGGGTTTAGTAAAAGGTTGTGTGCATGTCTATAGGCCTACACATATTACATATGTACATACAGACATACACATATATATATATATATATATATATGAGAGAATTGATAAAAACACAGAAATTAGTAGAACTCTTAGGATTCCTGGCAACAATAAGACCCTGGGAGGCTGTGTACAATTATTCTGCTGAGTGAGCCTTTTAATTTTATTTTTTTTTTCATCCATGTGGCTTTATTAATCATATTAAACCTGTGAGGAATTTTGAATGGGTTCCACTAAGGAATAATTAAACAACTCTCTGCTCAGCAGTAATAAAACCAACGGAAGCCACTAGCCCACAATGAGGCTAAATGCAAATACCAGCTACTGGAGCTGAAGGCTTTACAACATAATTTTGTGCAACCTTATGACTCTGAAACAGCCTTGTGTGTGTGTGTGTGTGTGTGTGTGTGGTGGTGGTGGTAGGGAGGGTGTGGGTCAAAAAGACGGCAAGAGGAACATTTGTTTGGTTACCTAAGTAGCTGGCAATTAAGAGAGATAATTGAAAAGAGTTCTGACTAAAAGGACAACTTGGGATAGATGAACCAAAGAATATAACTCAACTCTTATACAATCAGGCCCTTTGCAACTGTAGCTGAAGTTCCCTGTCTATACAGACCACAGACTCATTCTGGAACATTGCAATCACCTCCCTCTCTGCACACATAATTTTTTGCTTTCAAAAGTGTTTGCAACAAGGCCACATGAAGGTTTCAGGCAGGGGTACTACCAGCTGACACACACTCACAGCAGAGAAAAAGAGAAAAAGCCCTCTTTGTATGAACGTAATACTGCACCAACATACATGCCTTTCCCATATTTTCTTGTAATCTGCCCCTCATATTGCCTAATAACTGAAGGGGAAGAAATGTCAGAGAAGGTAAAAAAAACCCCTTTGTAATATAAATGTTGCATTATTTTGCTATATAACCTAAATAACTAAAGTTGACTACATACTAATCTTGTCATGCATTGCATGGCATTAGAACCAATTTCAAGACTAAAGAGTATACTTGCTACAGTAATTTCTGAGAATTAGAAACTGCCTTTTTCTACTTGAACATTCGCTAAACCATACAATGCCCTGTAAAAACATGTGTTGGAAGAAGTAGAAAAACAGCTTGTAACATAAAGCTGCAAGTCTGTTGCAGTTTCCATCTGGAGCAGGCCTGTCCTGATGTGTTCTTTAACCTGTGAATGAATTTTGAGAATAGAACATACTCTTGCTAAGAATCAGAAATTTCCCTACCTAACAGCTGCCTTAAAACAGGGAGGAGATACCTCAGTACTTATCAGTTCCTAAATTTCTTTTCAATAATTGATACTCCACACTTACAGAGGATCTTTGATCACAGATGATCAAAGAACTTTAGAAATGTTGCTGAGTTCATCCTTGAAATACCGTTATAAAATATAAAAATATTTTCCCATCTATAAAAACACCCATTAATGCCCCAAAACCCCACCAAAATTTTGCATGTAAGAAGACACATCTCTATGGGGCCGAACACAAAGTGTCTTTTTCACAAAAAAAAGTAAATGGTACCTGGGACTGCATTAGGCAAATATTGCCAGTAGGTCAAGGGACACGATCCTTCACCTCTGCACAGTCCTGGTGAGGCCACATCTGACTGCATCTAGTTACAGTATAGACATGGATATACTGCACAGAGTCCAGAAAAATGACACCAAGATGATGAAGAGACTGGATCATGTCTCCTATGAGGAAAGGCTGAGAAAGCTGAGAATTTTTAGCTTATAGAAGAAAAAGCTCATAGGGGATCTTATCATTGTCTATAAATATCCCAAGGGAGGGTGCAAAGAAGATGGAACCAGGATCCTTTTTCAGTGGTGCCCTGTTCCAAGACCAGAGGCAATGAGCACAAACTGAAAGACAGCCAGAGGTCCTTTCCAACTTCAAGCATTCTGTGATTACTTGATTACGTAATATGGTTCA
Source organism: Laterallus jamaicensis coturniculus (assembly GCA_022605575.1). Lineage (NCBI taxonomy): Eukaryota > Metazoa > Chordata > Aves > Gruiformes > Rallidae > Laterallus > Laterallus jamaicensis. Next base: position 563,099 of record JAKCOX010000097.1, read on the forward strand.
AGTGATATGGTAATAGCACTTTCTACAGCAACCCTAGACAGGTCAGAGCTAGAAGCCTAAATTAAAGTATCTTGGCTTCTGTGAAGATTTTCTGGGAGGTTGATAATATATAGAATCATAGAATCATAGAATGGTATCGGTTGGAAGGGGCCATCAAAGGATCATAGAGTTCCAACCCCCCTGCACAGGCAGGGACACCGACCTCCAGGCCTGGATCTACACAAGGTTGCCCAGGGCTCCATCCAACTTGGACTTGAACACCTCCAGGGACGGGGCACCCACCACCTCTCTGAGCAGCCCATTCCAGCATCTCACCACTCTCTCTCTAAAAAACTTCCCCCTAACATCTAATCTAAACCTTCCATCCTTTAGTTTTAATCCATTCCCCCTTGTCCTGCCATTGTCTACCCTTTCAAACAGTTGAATCCCCTCCTGCTTATAAGCTCCCTTCAGGTACTGGAAGGCTGCAATGAGGTCCCCCCGCAGCCTTCTCTTCTCCAGGCTGAACAAGCCCAGCTCTCTCAGCCTCTCCTTGTCGGGCAGGTGCTCCAGTCCTCTAATCATCTTTGTGGCCCTCCTCTGAACCCTCTCTAACAGTTCCACATCTTTCTTGTATTGGGGGGCCCAGATCTGGACACAGTACTCCAGGTGGGGCCTCACGAGGGTAGAGAGGGACAATCACCTCCCTGTCCCTGCTGGCCACTCCTCTTCTAATGGAGCCCAGGATACCATTGGCCTTGCGAGCTGCAAGAGCACACTGCTGGCTCATGTTGTTTCTCGTCCACCATGACACCCAGGTCGTTCCTAACTCTTCTCAATGCATTAAAATGCTCTTATTTGTAAAAAGAAAGGGAACATGAAAAAGTAAAGGAAAGGATTTAAAAAAAACCCAAACCCTTGAATGCATGCATTTGCCCAGGGAATTATTATTCTGCTGTCATAAGGACCCTGAAGGCACTAAGTGGGCCTTAATGGACCTGTCCATCCCCACCCGGGGCCCTTGCTCACATTCTGTACATCCACCCAGGACACCCATTTCACTGTAGGCCTTTGCAGACCTGTCTTGAACTATTGTACTGGGTTCAGCCTAGCAACAGGCCATGTTGGCCAATGAGAATATTCCATACCAATTACGTCATAGTCATGTTCAATATAAAGGAGAAAAAGCACGCCAAAAACGCGAGTCCGGCAGGGGGAGGCTTGAGGCAGGTGCAGTCCGGCAGGAGCGGCTCCGGGGGTTAGGTGCAGCCTCTCGGTGGTGCGGCCGGAGGCAAACGAGGCGCAGCCCCTGGCTTGGCACGGGTTGTGACGAGAGGTTGAATTGTGTGACACTGGTTTCATGTGCCATATGTTCTAAAATAGTGTTATCACTGTTGTTCTTTGTATCTTTTCCTGTTGTTTTAGTAAACTATCCTTATCCCAACCTGCGGGGCTTTGGTATTTTTTCCTTCCCCACAGCTTCTCCATTCGCCCCTCTCTCTCTTAAAGTGACAGATAACTTTTGTGGGACCCAGCTCTCAGCTGAGGTTTAAACCACCACAACTATGCTATAATTATTCAAGCCAAGCTTTCATGAAATTTAGAGTACTATCTTACCTTCAGAGTAAACTGTCTCTGAGATGATACTCTTTAAAGGGCTTTTCATCTCTTATTGCAGAGTTCAAAAACCTGATTTTTGACTTCTCTGTTTGCCCTGAATTAAAAATATAGCTGAAATGTAAAGCTTTTTTTTTTCCCCATCAGAAATGAATGGAACAAAAAAAATGGATAAGAATCTTCAATGCATATGACAAACATGATGCATGTATGCAACCAAGTCTACTTTTTGACGTGAAGTAAATCTAAGTGCAAAGGAAATACTAATAAGAAAACCCAGGTTCTGAGGCTGTAAAGAAAGTACAATTACAATGCATGTAAAGCCTGTTAAGCTTTTGAACATGTTTATTATTCATTGAAAATAGTAGTAACAAAATACAATTAAATGCAGAATCACACTATCACAGATTTTTTAGCCCTTTTATTTTTTATTCTGCTTTTTTTCAGTGTATATGCTTAGTCCAAGGCTAACTTTCATAATTAGTAAGCAAGATATGAAATTACGAAAAGCCAAGGTTTCATGAGTTATGCAGCCCATAACTGTTTACAGACAATGCCATTACAGGGTACTAAAGCTAAACTGTGAATGTTTTAGAACATAGTGGGAGCATGAATCATCCTTGAATAATAATCTCTTCATATACAAATATACAAATGATGACCCTTTAAATATAAGTAAGCACAGCCAGGAATGCTTAATATCCCACTTTGTGCAATTAATTTTTTGAATCACTCAATCAGAACAATATTCCTTTATTACCTTGCCATAGGACAACTAGATTCCCAAAAGCTCTTTCCAGACATCAGTAGCTTTCTTCTAAATTTTTAACTACTTAATCTGTAATACTTCTAATTTCATGCTTAGATGAAGAGCCAACAAAAAAATGTCAAGAGATTGTCAGTAATACAAGAGACACTTGAAATCGGATTATTTGAGAAGTGGACCTTGCCAAATATATATCATCGGAGTGTTTAATATTTCAATAGTAAAAACTGTTGGTTTGCCGGTTACTGATGGTGTTTGCACTGCTCAGAACAATTGTATTACCTTGTTCTTTAACTGATCGATAGGTGACTTGTAACAAAAGCATTTTATTTCCTTTAGTACATTCTCATAAACTGCTTCTGACCATACCAGTTACTATCTACAACGCTATGTGTTTTGCATATATTAATAAATGATCTTGGCAGTAATAAACTGCAGTTTAATATCAATCATGGTCAACTGATACAGTGTTGCTCCTGTGCTAAACTGTCAGCAGAACGAGCCCTGGAGTAGAATTCAATTCCCCAGTATCATATAGAAAAGCAACTCTTTCCTGTACTTCTAGATTCTGATCCAATAATTATCTCTGTGAGGAATTACAGCCATCAATTACATCCATTAGATTACACTTACCTTGACTGTGCAGGTGTTTTATGCCCACTATAATTCAGTTGCAGAACTCAGCCCACAGTGAGCTCAGACTGTGCATCCTTTTATTAACCTTGGAAATCTAAGACTATACTTGATCATCCAGTAACATCAGGGCATTATACCTACTTTTGTATATACATGCCAAAGCATAGGCTTATCCTGTGCTGACAGATCATTTAAAAAAATATGCAGAGTTGAATACTTCCAAAATTATCACCTACCAGAGCCAAGAGTAGTTTTTGACTTCTTAAAATAAATCAGTATTTAAATTAAAATATAGAACCAAAAATTGCTAGCATAATAACCATGGAATTTTGGAAATCATACTCTTCATGGTTAATGGAAGTATAATTTTTTTATAAACAGTGAAACCTCCTGTTGCTTGCTACCTCTTTTATCTTCTGTACTGGGGTACAAAAATTTAAATGAATAGAAGTGTGAATAAATAGCAAGTTAGATGTGATTATGAGACATCTAAGAGCAGGACAGTAAATAAATGGATTTAACACCTGTAAGTACATCCTCTTATTAAAATTCCATATTACCTGGGAAAAGAGACTGTATTGTTCTCTGTTCTGACTGCTAAATTGAACTGATTATTAAAACTGTTGTACAGTTATTACTGTTCTTTTCAACACCCAGTAAATGGTCAAATACAGTATTTTTCCTTGCATTAGAGACCAGCGAAATTAAGTTAGGTGGAAACACAGCTGGATTACAATCAAAGTTCCAAAACTCAAAACCCTAACCCAGAGTTTCAGGACTATCCTGGAGAGTCAGTGCATAATTCAGCTTAATAGTTTTTTTCTTGGCTGTTTAATGGTTTGAACATCATTTGACACCATTTGTAATCTCATCGAAGTTTTGTTTTAGTATTTTCAACAAAGTTACTTTGCAGTTTCCCTTCTGTCAAGATGGCATCAAGAACCTTGCCACAAGCTGTGGCTTAAGATGGGTAAAGACCCACGCTCTGAATGCTGCTCAGCCTCTCATCAGCTGCTCTAAAATTCCCGTGTCAGAAACTCAACTAATATAGATCGATCTAATTCACTTGCATCAGTAGAGGATTGAATTCACAGTATGATTTCAGTAGGATTGGACTAAGTGGATAAACCCCATTTAATGTTATCTATAAATGCACCTGCTTTATTTCAACTTTTTGTATACATAGTTTTCCGGGGGGCGGGGAGGGGTGGGGGGTGGAGGTGTGAGGGATGAGGGACTGGTGTTTTTTCCAACTGAATTTCATTACTATGTCTTTACCATGCACTTTTCTAGCAAGCTATTATGTTTACTCTGTTTGGTCTTCATTCAATTTGCTTGCACTTTTGAGATTAAATGACACGGGCTATTACAGAGCAAAGGTTGCACAAGCATACAAACAGCACAAATGGATAAATAGGGTGAATTGATGGAAATCTTTTAACAGATATTTTAATTTACACCATATAAATTGAGATCTAAAAATTCACTTAAAATGTTGATTGGTGAGACTAAGAGCTATAATTAAAGTGGTTTTTAATGAGTTGTCTAAAGAAGAATTTTACCAAAATGGTTTTTACTATTTTCTGTGTAAAGATGCATTGGTCTATGAATATTATTTGAAAACAAACCTGCTAGTGATCTGCAAAACAAAGACTATGTAATCTTAATTTTATAACTTTAAATTTATAAGCATGATAGACAATTATGGCAACATGGGTATTCAGTCCACTAATATACAATTCTAAATCATTACTATGCAAACTGTGTCATGGTGCTCTCAGTTTGTTTAAGAGCATATTAGTGGTTGATTTATAGTACAGAAGACCAAATTCTGTATATCCTTTGAAATTGTGATGAATTAAGCACACTAGTTAATAATAGTGTGTCTCTCTCTTGTGTCTCCACTATGCGTTGCTCAGTACTGAACCTGAGGTACTTTTTCTTTCAGAGCCTATGGTCACAAAGTAGACAATTATTTCCACATAAAATACCGTTTAGTTTGTTTTTAACTGCTATTATAAGTAACTTACATAATGTGACAGGAGAACCTGTGAAGAGTGATTTTCCCAAAATTATTTCCATTTCCCTTTTTACTTCACTTCTTTTAGAATGATGTCTAGTGTCTTCAAAATTTTGGATCTGGTCCATAAAATGTTAAGGAGCCTGAGTGGTAGCATGTAACCTCTCTATACAAAACTCACATCCATATAAAAGAAAATAATAAATAATAAAAACAATCTATCAGAACCATAGAAATCTTAAGCCAGCCTAATGCTCACACTGTGTAATAAAAATGTATCTAATAAATAAATTTTCACTCTGTTTCATTGAGATGCTGGTAGTTTGCAAAGTTCAATATGCATCTTAATTAATAGACATGTACCTTCAAACAAACCCCATGGTCTGGCTACATTTGGAATTTGAAAAAATGCAGATTTCAGACTGGGTTTGGATCATAATGGTCCAGCTGTGCTAATTAAAACGCTGAATTATTTATCCAAGTGTGTGTTCTTTTTAAGAGTACAAAGATTGCAGAGGCATATATTCCTTCTTTAGCCACTTCTCACTGATGTGTGCCATTTTTCTCAAAAGCTTGCCTCATCATCTGCCCTGAAGCCAGGGAACATTATCAATTGTATTTCTTACAGGATTTACTCTGATGACATAGTCCCCATGACCACTCTTATGGAAAACATAGTTTTCTAACATAAATTGGACTTACAGAAGGTTATACGCTTATCTTGGTAATCCTACTCTGGCCAAGTATAGTTCTTCACATAATTCACCTCTGCAGTAATTGTGCAAGCATGAATGACATGTCAGTTTTGAAGACTGTAAGGCAAAACACAGCTCTGACCTTATGTATCTTTGCCTCAGGGAGTGGCAGTACCTTGGACTTAGGATTGGTGTTATCAGTTCCCTTTCCTTTACATTTTTTTGCTTCTCCAAAATCTTAAGAAAATAACTCTTACTCTAATAAGCTATCCAAGAAGATCATTTGTTTTGGAGCTAATTTATAGGGGAAGAATAACACTGATAGGTTGTTATTTCTCCATAGCGTAGGAGTTAATTTGTTATTAGTAAAATGCAGTGACAGATCCTGTTTAACTGGAGCATAAATGCCGGAATTTAAAGAACTAAAGCATCAGTAAGTGCCATCCTTATTCAAAGACATTAATTTGTCAGGGTAATTCTTACAGTATATAAGCAATCATTCATCGAATGAAATGTTTTGGCCTAAGAACAATGTGATTTACAAATGTGCTTATGATACACTATTTAAATGGGCAAAGAAAAATTAAGCCAATAGGAGGCTAATTAAATTGACACTATTAGAAAGAGGTTTCAAAATGTGCCTATTAAGTATCTGAGAGAGAACACGAGATTATATTAAAGTATATTTTTGGCCCTCTGCAACATCATCATGTATCAGATTGTTAATGGATAGAACAACCCAGCCACTCTATTTTATGAGTTCAAATGACAAGCAGATCAGTTGCTTGAAGAAGTGGAAAGCCATATGTGAAAACAGTATCAAAACCTGTTTAGAAGTATCATGTAAACTCTTTATCATGTAGCTCAGTCCTAGCTAGAATGAAGACAAAGTTTTACAAAGATACTTCTTTACCCAAAAATTACTTGTGAAAGCAGAGACAAACCAGAAATAATATACCAGCGGACTTTGATATCCAAACTTTGCTCAAGAGCATCTGAAAGTAATAGGCCATAAACAATATAATATTTTTTTTCTCTCTGTAGTTTGTTCTCTCTCTCTTTTTTTTTTTTCCTTGCAAGAATTAATTAGTAAACTCTGCTTTCATAATAGAACTCAAATCCCCAATGATGGGTCAGTGTTTTCAGTCTTGCGTAATTAAGTCTGCTGTGAGGGTTCCAGCTGCATTTTTCTCTCTTCGGTTTAGGTAATCCTCATTCTGAAATTGTATATGAAGACAAAAAAAGGTAAGGTAGAGGGATATTCTCTGTTCTTTTAATATATAGGTACTAGACCTATCTCTTCTTGTTATGCATTTAGATGAGAACAGAAGTCTGAATTTATTAAATAGACAAAAAGGGAAATGTTTAATTCTTCAAATTGATGTGTGCATGTAAAAATATAGAAGTTTGTGGGGTTTGGGTTGGTTTTTTTTTTTTACTATTATGCTAAATGCCATTGAATCCAAAAGTACTGACAACTAAAAAGGAAAACATTATCTTTGCCTAAGATTCACACTGGAGGTCAAACATACGTCACTTCAGTTCTTGTTAAAAAAAAAAAAGAAAAGAAAAAAGCCTGGAACTTGCAGTTCCCACATAGCTAAGATTAAATAACACAGAATCAACACCATCTTATATAAAGAATACATAAATAAATAAGCCACTGGGCCTTCTTTACAAAACATACAGAATCAGTAAAGGGCTCAAGCAAAGGAATTTTTCCCCTTTGAAGTTTACATTTAATGTATCCACTTTTCCAAACTTGTGTATCCCTACTGTATTTAACTATTTGATCTTGAAAAAACATTCTATTCATCACATAGATATTAGTCATGCCACAGAACGCTTGACTAGAAGTTGCTTGGATACGGCACTAAGTAATGCAGTATTCTAAGCTACATAAACTAAAATGAATTTGATCTTCACAAGCTGTCAATAAGCAGTTTTCTCCAGAATATTCATTGCATAGTGACTTCAATCAATATCTCCAGTATTTAGCCAGTACACGGTTTTGTAACTAACTGCTAGTTTTAGTTAATTACAATGCAGTATTTAGTAGTAGATAGTTTAGAATATATGCAAAGACTTCATGTGAAAGTGCAACAGAGATTATGGATGACCATATTACATATTTTTAATGGGTAAATTTGACAACACATTGGGTGATACTAACTTAACTCTTCTTATTTCCATACTAATTAATCCACAGCTATTGTAATCCTCTGTACATAGTACTGAACATGTAGAAAATACATGTATCCTTTACTAGTGAGCATGTTTCCTGAAGAGATAAACCTAATTCTTACAGAGTATTTTGGTACTAATAATCCGTTTGGAATTCTAAAGTTCATTCTGCTCTTGTAAGTCATACTGCCATGATGTTAAACCTTACCTAGTTGAGAACAATTATTTCATGTGGTCCCTGGATAGTTGGTTTTTTTTTTCACTTGAATTAATAGTATTATTTTACTCTGTTTTACAGAATTAAAGGCTGAAATTATATTAATGACTTCATTTCCTCTTGCTAGCTATAGTGAATTTTACTCATTTCTAGTAGATGAGGTTTTTTGATTATATATGGTAATAAGGTTACTTGTTTATGCTTATATATATAGGTAGGTTTTAGTTATTTGGTAACATAGGAGCAGACAATATTAGATGCATGGTTAATTTTGTCAGTGAACCAAGGAAAGCTCTAGAAAATAATGAAAATCTGTGACAGAACATAGGGTGCAAATATGTATGAAAGTGTGATAGACAATTTGATTCACCTAGACTGTATAAGAAAATTTCAAGTTGAATAGTTAATAGATGACATGTTATGTAGTGCAGATCCAGCACAATCAATTTTTAATCAAAACTATGGCCTATATGGTTGTAATCAAAACCCTATTCATCACTGAATAATTTTAATAGAGCTAAAACAAATGTAGTCATTAAGGGATATTTCCAATCTTCTTAAAATTGCTTGAGTCAAAGGTAGCTAAATGAACTCATTCATAGTTATTTTCAGATTTAGTCTTTGCCACTTAATCTGCCACTGTGAAATTTTTGTTAGTTATGTTTTTCTTCACGTCCAGTATGAATCTTCTCTAACTCATATAACCTTGTAATGTCTTTGAAGACTTTCTCACCATCTTTTACATTTACATAGTTTAATGTGACTATAAAATCCTGTTTAATCAGAGACTCATAGAATGGTTTGGGTTGGAAAGGACCCTAAAAATCATCTAGTTCATCTTTGCAATCTAGAACTTCTTTTAACATTAAATTTTTTTTTCTAGGTTTATTTTTTTTTTAAGAGATGAAAAGTTACTTCCATCAGAAATTTTAGTCAAATGGTACAGGGTAAGAGGTTAAGAAACATAGCTTCTTACTGTCCAATAGGTCTTCGGTTTGCACAGATAGAGTAGCAGATCTAGAAACTACACAACTAGTGTTAGAAAGAAATTACATTTAAAATATCAAGCATGAAAGCACTCACTTTCTATTTAATGAAGAAGATTACCTATCAATATATTGCTGTAGACTTTTAACCTGAATTTTCTGATAGTCAGTATTTCTTCTACTCTGATGAGGACAACACAGAAATTTTTTGACTGCAAAAGGATCATACATTATGGTCTCTCTTGTGCAATTAAGTCAATGCTTGCACCCATGAACTACCTCACTGGAGAGGCTGAAAATTCAGTGTCCTTTGGAAACAACCACAATGTTTCCGAAGAAAAAAGCAAAGCAAAACTTATCCATCTTGGCAAGACTGTGATTGGGAATATTGCACTTTCAATTTTCCTGCCGCTTTTCATTGTTACTCAAGCAAAGAACTACATATAGTCTCCAGGTCAGCCAATTACAATTTTCATATAACAAAAGATTTTTTTTGTGAATACTGTGTTCAATTAATATATCTAATACAAACAGTGTAAGCTTAGAATTATTATTGAGAAATAAAAGGATTTTAAATGCTCAGTTTCACTTAAACATAGACCATAACGTATTTGTAAATACTATAATGCTAGTAATTATTACAGATTTTCTTTGCTATGAAGAAGCAGCACAAAAATTTCATGCATCTTTTTTATTGTTCTCAGATGCAACAGTATAAAACTCCATTTTATCAACACTTTGTTGACATATGATTCCCCATAAAAACTTGGAATGCAGTAACAGGTTTAGTAAAAGTGAAAAATGTAACTGCACAGATGAACCTTAATAAATCAGGGTATATGTTATACGCTGAGATGAGCCAATAGATTTCTGCATGTTTTGTGACCCATTAAAGTAAACTGATTTTTTGTTGCCACTGCAACTTTTGAGTGAGGCTTCAGTATATTTTTTTTACAAGAAATGTCATCTTCAAATTTTCTTCTTCATCAAGTTTACTTTCAAGACATTTCCTCATAAAGTAATGTCAGACTGAGTTTAAGGACATTTTTTTCATTTCCTTCAGCAAAATTTCAACTAACTACATCATTGCTTTACATTTTGCACATTTTTCACTAGATTTTTTTCTTAAGGATTTTAAGAGCTTTTCTATATCATGTTGTTTCACTCCTTGCTGACAACTTAAACTGAAATTAGAGACTTCTGCTTAGGTAGAAAATCTGTATTATAAAGGTATAAAGCAATAAATTTATCTTAAAAATATATTGGCAAAAAGTCACAATTCTTTTACCATTATTAAAAAATCTATCACATACTGACTTTGGCAGAAATTTTGTCCAATACAAATATAAGCAGAGATTGTAATTGGTGGTACAATAATCTAGTCGTACATTAATGAGGAAGAAAAGGACATAGTTCATCTTCATTCTTGTTCTATGTTAACCCTCAAATAATCCAGAGACTCTCCTTATATCGATAAATAGTATCTCAGATCATTTTAAACATGAGAATGCAACCGGAAAATCCTGTGACTTCTGAAACCTTAGGGGTTTTTAGGTGGTATTTTTTTGGGGATTTTTTTCCAGAATTGCCTGCCAATTTTTCTTGTCTACAAAGCACTATGTTATGAAGGAAAAGGCATTTACCAGGCAGGCAGGAGGCTTGCAGTGTACCATCAGTCTGTCAGTTACTTGATGTAGATATCTGAGATCACATCAGCCGCTCTCTTCCCTCACTCATACTACCTTGTATTGTCTATTGAAGTAATTTGGCTCTTGTGGTGGGTTAAACCTGTGCTGAGAGCTGGGCTCCCACTAAGTTACCTGTCTCTTTAAGAGAGAGGGAGGGCGGAGAAGCCACAGGGAAAAGGAAAGAAAGACCAAAAACTCCGCAGGTTGGGATAAGGATAGTTTACTAAGACAACAGGAAAAGATACAAAGAACAACTAACAACAGTGATAACACTACTTTAGAACATAGGGCACATGAACCAGGTGATACAAAATACAACCTCTCACCACAACCCGCGACCGGGCCGCTGCTGCTGCAAAGCCGCGTTTTTTCCAGCCGGGGGGGAAGCCGCATTTGCCTTAGGTCCCAGCCACACCCTGCCGGACTGCACCTGCCTCAAGCCCCAGCTGTGCTCTGCCAGACTGCCTCAAGCCGCACCCTGCCGGACTCGCGTTTTTGGCGCACTTTTTCTCCTTTATACTGAACATGACTATGACGTAATTGGTATGGAATATTCTCATTGGCCAACATGGCCCGTTGCTAGGCTGAACCCAGGACAGCTCCTCAGGGTTGTTAAAGGTTTAAAGCTAATTATATAGCTCCAAACCAGGCAATCTGAAGTCAGACAGTGTTACATTTAAATTTATGAGAACCCTTGCATGTTAAGTCCAAAAGGGGTATGGGATTCACCAGTGGGTCCTATCAGTCTAAATATACTGCTTACCCATGTAGGATAGATGCCCGCACTGCCCAAATCATTCTGTACAGTACTTCGTGCTACAGAATTATAGAATCACAGAATATCCTGAGTTGGAAGGTACTCCATTCTTATGTTCCTCATCTACAGCTTCATAAAATTACCTTTGACAGTAAAGCTGGTTTAAACTCAGGATTCACCACCTTCAGCCAATTATCATGGAATCATAAATATCCTGAGTTGGAAGGGACCCGTAAGTATCAAGTCCAACTCCTTGCTCCACACAGAACCAGACAAGCCTGAGCATGGGACTGAGTTCATTGTTCAAACAGTTCGTGAACTCAGTCAAGCTTGATGCTGTGGCCACTTCTTTGGGAACCTGTTCCAGTAAGGGAGTGACTGATCTCAGCTCATGCCTTTAAGGACTCTTGAATGCCAATAAATAGTAGTTAAAGGTAGTAAAGTGCTGTACAATTGGGTAGAAGACTGTGTCATAGTTTATGTGATATTAATTAATGATATAAAAGCCCTTTTTTTCTAGAATAAATGTAACTGGTGTAGGTTAGGTGAAGAAAGAATGGGCATAAGGGACAGAATGGATGGCATGTAAAAATGTCAAAGTGAATAGTTATATCAGTTAACTTCAATAAAGGAGATAATTTTCCTCCCCTCTCCTGTGTATACTTGATTTTCATTTCTAGACAAAATGAAAGTATGAATTTCTTCATTAGTTCTTTATAACATATATATATAAATATGAAAGGGCTTCCTGATGCCATACAATGTTTATATTTCAGTTATATGGCATAACAAACTGTGTTCAATTTTATTTGTTTTAACAGTAAAGTATTTACCATTCATGTTTCATTTTGTTTTGTCTTGGGTTTTTTCCTCAATATGAGGTAATTTGTGTGTTGGCTAGCAAGAGAGAATAAAGTGGATATATTTTTTTCATGCGGGATCACTTGTAAGTTTACATCTTTGAATTTATGACCTGCAAACCATAGAAATCACATAACTGTGACCTCGTCCAGAGACTTATTTGAAATGTGGACACTATGTTCCTTTATGAGTACTTTGCATCATTCATTACTACTAACATCCTGTTTGCTGAACAAGGTCTCTTCTTCTTAACTGTTATTTACTGAAGCCCTTTACAATGCCTCCATAGCCAATTTCTCAAACTTCATATTATATTATCAGATCTCAGGAATAAGCAATGGACACAACACTTCTGTGCTGAAAAAACTCTTTTTGAGGAGGAATGTAATGTTGTGTACACAGAGAAGGCTGAAAACAAAATAACTTAAAAACCATGCATATTTACATAATAACTGGTGTCTGTATGGTTATGGCCAAAGGTTGAGTGAGCTGTAAGTGTTCATCCTAGAGAAAAGAGGACTAAGGTGGGACCTTATTAATGCTTATAAATATCTTAAGTATGGGATGCAGGGGGAATTGGCCAGCCCCTTTTCAGTGGTCTATGGGGACAGGACAAGAGACAATGGCTGCATGTTAGAGCATAGGAAGTTCCGCAGCAACATGTGGAAGAACTTTTTCGCAGTGAGGGTGACAGAGCACTGGAATAGGCTGCCCAGGGAGGTGGTGGAGTCTCCATCTCTGAAGATATTCAGGACCCGTCTGGATGCCTATCTGTGCAGTATGAGCTAGGGAGCCTGCTTTGGCAGGGGGGTTGGACCCGATGATCTCTTAAGGTCCCTTTCCAACCCCTATGATTCTATGATTCTATAGCACCTACAAACCTATGCCTAGTGATCATGTGTAGCAGGATACATGATATATTGCTGACTGTACGCATGGCTCTGGCAACACAAGTTTCAGAACTGAAGGCTAGTTCAGGCCAGAGCAAGCATTCATTCCTCATCTGGAAGCCTGACTGCTACTGAGTCAGAAAATAACTTATTCTCCCTTATTTGTTATCTTTCTTCGTGTATGCATTTTTCTGTGTCAGTATGTGTATGTGCAGTTCCCAAAGTTATAAATAATTTATATTGTTAATTAATTGTGTTAATTAAGTGTGAAAAATAAAAATTAATACGCATATCCAAGACTTTCAATAAATGCCCCTACTACTGCCAATGCTATTGAATAGCTAAGCTATATCTGATATGTATATTTCAGTAAAAACCTGGCATATACTGCTAGCAAAAAGAGATGAATGTGGTTAAGATCAGTTACTATACTAATGCATGGAACTGTAAGAACTTGCACTGTACCAGAAATCAAAACTATTATATACAATGTTACTGCCATGCATTTGGTAAATACCAAATCCATTTAACATGTTTTGCTATCTAAAGAGAGTATCTATGAAGACTATCTATCTATCAGACTCTGAATTATCATGACGTGAACATTTGTCAATAAGTAGCCTTAAGACAAAGGTAGACACACTATTTTATGAATGACATATCAGATCTGGTTAGGCAAATAAAGAAGCCTTCCCATCACACCATTTCTAACTGCATTCAAACTGCAGCTCAAGTTGCAGTAGGGCTGGTTTAGTATGCTGTAAAAGTTCTGACACTCCGTTAGATAAAATTCCCTTTTTCCCAGCACTATTAGAATCCATACCTACACTTCTTCCAACCCCCTGCACCATAAGGATCGAGATGAAGAGGCAGCTGCCTAAACCAGCCTGCCTCTGTTTAACCTCCTGCTTTCTGAATGCTTCTGTGTCTCAGGATGGTTTCCCTACCTAACCTTTTCTTTCCTCACATTGAACTGCTGGCCCCTCCATATGAAAATCAGCATCTACACTGGGATAGTGCAGGTAAAAAAAAAAATCAGGAACATTCACCTTTGTTTAGATTTCTCTTGTTACAGTTAGGCTTTAGAAAAATATGGTATCTAATCTGTTTGAAAGCCTGATGAACACTAGCCCTATTTAACTGTGCCTAGAAATAAAAAATATGCTGCACATACAAATTATAATCGGTTTACATTTGCATAAAGTACAGCATTATTAATTTCTTCCTATTGAGATATAGTGAGCTCGATGACATAAATAGAGGGGCAAAAAAGAAAAAAGATTTCTGGTGGGCAGGTGTGAACATGAGCAGTCAAGAAAAGCAAATAAACAAACAAACACCACAAAGATTTATCTTTTTTTTTTCCTTTTTTTTCATAGCTGCCCTTGTTAGCACCTGCTAAGTGAGACTACAGAGAGCAAATGATTTCCCCATCCCCTGAGAGGAACCCTGCCAGTCAGAATAGAAGGTTGCTGGTTTAGAGGTGAGAAAATGTTGTTGTTATCCCTTCTGGGTTTGCAAAAAAAGCAAATGAATTTTTTAATGAAAGAAAAAAACAAAAAATGCACAACATGATATTTTTTGAATTAAATTTAAACTCTCATATCTTGACATTGATAGCTTAATGATAAAACTCAGGTTCCCGAGAGCATGATATACCTTTTATCTTTCTCATGGAAATGTATGTGTGTGCATTTGAGAACAAAGAGTTAAAATTTTCTCTTTAGCAGAAAAATAGTGTATTTTCTGTAATGTCTCCACACATCTGTTATTCCTCTGGGGAAAAAGAACCTAAATAAATGAATCTATTGCTGCCTGAGCATTAAAATCAATAGGTTTCTGTAGTTATGAGAAGAAACAGACCTTTGTTAAACATTAGCATGTGAGTTTCTGAAGCAAAAATAATATAAACTGCATTTTTATGTATTAATTATTATGGGAAAAAAAATTTCTCCTTTTGATATTTCCCAATAAACATAACAAGCATTCACTCCATTTCAGATCACACTTTATACAGAAATTAGCCATTTGAGTGATGTTTTGAAAGCTCTGAAATTTGTTACACTGCAATGATAATAAAAAACCTGTAAAAGCTGGAGTAGAGTATGCAGAAATCTTTAGTGAAACACATCTTTCTTCCTCATCCTCTCCAAACACTGATTTTTTTTTTCCTTTTTTTAAAAACTCTGACTTAATGCTGAGCTGTCTGAAATTGCCATTTGGGGTATACTAACATTAAACAAGTGTGAAATTTCTGTTTCTATTTAAAAATGCCTTCTAAAAATTGAATTTGTGGAACTCTGTAGCTTGCCAGATACAAAGTTAATTGTATAAAGTAATATTAAAGGCAAGTACTGACCAAAAAATAAACATACTTCTGTGCCTGCTGAAAGCTAAGTTAATGGACTTTACGGGAACAGGACATCAGAAAAATCAGATGATTGCTGTGATTTTCTTACCTTTTTTTATATTATGTTTAGTAAAGCACAATAAAATCCTACATTGGAAAGAACACTTCAGCCTAATGTGTGCCACAATTCTATTTCTGGTTCAGTCAGATTTTCCACTGGAATGATTTCTTTTATGCTGGTGGTAGATGCTCACTTCATTCCAGTCTTCCATCTTTCATCATTTAATGAGGACATCAGATAAGGTGGTGTGAGAAAGAGCAAGCAATTAGTGAGTTCCAAACCAAAAGTCATACCAGCCTCTGAACTTGTCTGTGATAAAGAAGATTGTTTTGATTCCTTAGATGAAATTAAGAAATTTGTCTGTATATAAGTTATTAATTCAATTTTTGGACCAATATGATTTTTTGTTGGAATTTAGTTCAAAACAAAGTCAGCATGTTTTAAGAATCTATTTGCGGATACCACATATGAGATATTTTTTCTAAGTTTCCAATAAAGTTAATGATGATTGACCATGGCAGCTAGAAGATCCTAGTTGGCACATGAGTTTACCAGACACTACGTGTGAGAATCATCTGGTTTAGAACTGCCGAGTATCATCTGAAGCATGCAAAGATATCAAATACAGTGCCTGGGACTAGAAGGTGTGATCTGTGAGAACCTTCCAGCTGGAGGCTGCTGTTTATTACCTGTAACATTTAAAATGTCACTAGATATCTACTTCAGGTATATTAATCCCATCCTCAGTACCTCATTTAAGGTGGACTTGACTGATGTCTAGGCTCCATTGGCAGTACAAGACAGAAAATAAATTTAGTTACCATCTTCACACAAATGTTTATTGCCACTTAAGACAGAATTGTTCAGTTTGCAACTGCTGCTTTTGAAGGACACCGGTCTTCCCTAGGTTTTTTGTTGTATATGTTTGCCCCATGAAGAAAGAAGTCTTGGATAATTTAGAACCTATTTGACTTTATTTTATTACCTTCTGTATGCCTTCCATATCATGAAATAAACTAAAGGCTCCTACAAAACTACATTGTATTTCAGAATGCTTAATAACTACTGGATAAATCTGGAACAGGCAGACTTGCGAAAAACCTGTGGGATGACTGAAATGAGGGGAGACTGCACATCAGCTGGATTTCTTTGAATCATAAATTCAAAAATCTTCATAGAGAACTAGTGCAGGTGTATGAAACATTCCCAAAAAGGCAGAACAAAGCAGTATTTTGGACTGTTACTACCAAACTTAAAACCACCAGCCTCCAGAGAAAGGACAAAGGTGTTGGTGGGAAGGGTGGGGAGAAAATGCAGATTTTGTATTGTTGCAGTTTTGTGTAGCTGTGCTGCTTCGGAGGCTTTTGTAAGCTGCAGTTACAGCTTTCTGCAAGCCCTGTATTTTGAAAACCTTACCAACTCAAGGCCAAATTCGAGACTAGGCCTATCAGAGCTGGTCATAGTGCCTCTGTGAATCACATATACGAGAAAGCAAAACTGCTGGCAGGGGCACTTTGCCACCGGAGTGGGAGAGAGAAGATGTAACAAGCTGCACAGACACCAAGGCCAGGCCTGCAGGAGGGGGGGTGAAGAATGCGAAAAAAGAGAAATTCCCCAGCAGCTCGTGGTGAAATGGGTGTCCCCCCGAAGCCCATGGATGAGGACAGGGAGCAGAGACACCTATACCCTGTGAAGATTGATCCACGTTATGCTATAACTTAAATAGTTCTGAAAGGTCTCTCTCAGTGTCTATGTGGAGAATTGTTTACTTTGACTCATCTCCACACTTACCACAACGTACTTTTCTTTGCTGTTTAAAACAATCATGTTTCTTTACAGATAAAATCTGTCTGATCTGAAGTCAGCTGCTACCTTTTTCTGAAGAAACAGAACTGTATTTCTTTGCTTGAATTTCAGTGAGGAGTCTACCAAGACCACATTTTTATGAAAAGTGTTTAAAAATCTGTTATCTTGAGAAGTGTGGTGTGGCTTTTTTATATTAAATATTATGGTTTTATTTGTTCTGGAGTCAGACCTTCTTCTGCAGAAGTCAGGTATTGACAGTCATTCTGCTGCTTAATATTAGTGGACAATATACTAAAAACACTGTTGGGAGGCTGCTGCCAATTCATTCGCTGAAAAAACAGGAAATGTGACAAATTTAGAGCTTGTGCAGGGCCAGGGTGCCTCTGAAGGTGATAAAATGCCAGTTTGTGAACTTCAGCAGGGTATTTTTAGTCACAAATAGAGTAAGACAAATTTAGACATAGGTTGAGTGTGTGGATGATTTTCCTCCTCGCTCCTGGAAAGGTAAGAGTCAGGACCTAGTATTTCTGAATAAACTCACAGGCAAAACTTGAAGCTTATATGGGATAATAACATGTATGTTGTTGTTCTGCGTGTTACACTTGTTCACTGTTTTGGGGGTTTTGCTGGGGGGCATTTTGGTGGGATTTTTTAGGTTTTTTGGGGGGTTGGGGTTTTCTTTTGGTTGTGGTGGTCTTGTGATTTTATTTTTTTTTCTAAGGACTCCTTTTAAAAGATTATTTTCTTTCACAGACTTTTTGCAGACTTCTAAAAGGGCAGCTCCAAGAGGTGGAAGAGTCTGGCTCATACTAGAGCAGAGACACAGCTGACAAGCTGGTACCATACACATGGCTTGGGAATATAGAGCAGAAGTGTGAAGAGCTTCATTCAAGAGAACTCTGGGAACAAAACTTCTCACTTAGAAAGGGTTCCCACCACATCCCATTGCCATCCCAATGAATGAGACAGACTACTGAAAGTCACAGATCAAAGAGCAAACTGAGATAAAATATCAGGTGCTTGCAAATGAGCAGATTTTGCACTGCTGATGCCTTGAAATCAAGGGCTGATAGGCTTTGAAGTCAAGCAAGGAAAAAAAACACTTTCATCATGAAAAGGTGGCTGACTGCTAAAGCTATGAGGCCTGGAACAGGCCTCACATGGTGATATTGGGATGCTCAATCCATCCATCAATGTGTTCCCTTATTGGAGAGGAAAAGCACCTGTCCCAACCGTTGTTTCAGAGTCAGGTCAGAGGATTTGGTTCCCTGTTCTGCTCCAGCTGCTGCGAGCAAGTGCAGGACTACTCGCAAGCATTCCCATACACTGCCCTCACAGCATTTCCATACCTCAGCATCCCTTTCCTCTTTCTTGGACTTCCTTTTCATCGCCCTTGTATCTCACTTTCTCCTGCCAGTTTCCCCCAAGGTGAACAACTCAACCCATAACTTCTTTTTCCCAACTGTTCTTAGTTATGTTTCATCCATACCAAATATATTTTTTCTGATACTGTTACCTAGGCAATCTTGTTATTATATATTATTACTGATGGTTACCTGGGTGCTGTTGGCCTTACAAGACTGTACTCCCCCAAAAGGTCCCAATACTCCCCTCCAATTATCTGTGGAGTTTGGCAGTTTCTCACATTACCACCCACTTAACCACCTGTGAGATTCAGCCCTCCCTCACAACTTTTGCCGGCTTCCCACGCTGGTACTTGTTTTCTTCATCAACTTCTGGTGTCCAGTCCAGCAGATTTCCACCTCCTTCTCAATCACTTACCCTGAGCTAGGGCCTCCTTAGCAAATTGGAGTTCACTTGCAGCCTTTATAACATTTCCACAGTGAACAATGTGTGCTGACCTGGTCTAGTCTCTTTCCATTGCTTAAAGAAGGTATGTAGTTAAGATGAGCTGTGATGGTGGTTTGCTGAAATCCTGAAGAACATTTTGTCCATTGCAGCCGCCAAGTTATTCACATATCCTTGCAAATGGATTGTTGCAGGGAAGCCATTTCATCACCTTCTTAGTTAAAGGAAGTAACTATAAGATATATTTTGATATTAATTATCTCAGTTCTTGACCCCTGGTGGTGATTTGTGATAGGTTTGTAACCTTTGTTTCTCCCAAGGGCTGGACTCTAACAATCTGCTGTTTGTCTCCTTGTGACTTCTGATACTTCTGATATTCCCTGCAGTCACACACACCTATCCAAAAAGACTGCAATGTCTTTCATATATTATGGTAATCCATTGTAACATTGCAAACCATTCTATTTTGTTGCACAGTGAACTAAAACACAAACATTTGCAAAATAAAATTGGTTTAGTTCCACCCCTACTTTACAGCAATAACTAAAATATTTTTATTGCTTATATCAGTGCAGTTATCAAAAGAGGATATACTTTACCGAATTTATGAATCTCCAGACACTGCCCACTCATTGCTTCTGCTTGCACAGGCCTCCTGTGAAATAGTTAAAACACTTATCGCTCAGGCTGATATTCCGAGGTGAACACCTTTAAATAACTGGTATGATCTTGAAACAAACTTGAAACAAACTTTTCCTTAGCACTCTACATAGTAGAAAATTGAGATAGTTGAGTGAACTGTACATTCTGATTAACAGTGACACAAAGTCTATGCAGATAAATTAAAATTATGAAATGACAAAAGCTATGTGTAATGCTGAAAGAGCTCTAACCAGATCTCTGGCCAGAAGGTCAATGGCATGGATACACATACTGATTTCCCTTTTTAAATTTTGCTTTGTATGTATGATAAATTAACTCTTCTTTCTCAATAGTTTTATCTTTAAAGAACAGCAATTAAACAAGCTTTGCTGCATCCCTTATTCTCAGCCTTGTCTCCATAGAATCATAGGTTGGTTTGGGTTGGAAGGGACCTCAAAGACCACCCAGTTCCATCCCTCCTGAAATGGGCAGGGGCACCCTCCACTTGACCAGGTTATCCAAAGTCCCATCCAACCTAACCTGGCAGCCACAGCTTCTCTGGGCAAGCTGTTTCAATGCCTCACAGCCTTCAGAGTAAATAATTTCTTCCTAATATGTAATCTAAATCTCCAGCCTCATACCATTGCTACATGCCCCTGTACAAAGTATTGCTACAGATTTCCTGTAGGCCCCTTCAGGTATTGGAAGGTTGTGAAAAGATCTCCCTGAAGCCTTCTCTTCTCCAGGCTGAACAAGCCCATCTCTCTCAGCCTGTCTTCATAGGATTGATACTCTAGCTTTCTGATCATCATTGTGGACCTTCTTGGGCCTTGTTTCAACAGGTCCATGCATTTCTCGTGCTGAGGACCTCAGAGTTGGATGCAGTAGTCCAGATGGTGTCTCATGAGATTGAAGGGGCAGAATCACCTCCCTTGACATGCTGATCACCCTTCTTTCAGTGCAGCCCATGATGTAGTTGGCTTTCTGGGCTATGCATGCATGTTGCCAGGTCATGTTAAGATTTGCATCCATCAACACCGCCAAGCACTTCCTCTCAGGGCTGCTCTTATTGCATTTTCTGCCCAGTCTGTAGCTGTGCTTGGGGTTTCCCTGCCCGATGTATAGGACCTCACATTTATTGTTGTTGAATTTCATGAGATTGACATTGGTCTGTCAAAGTCCTTATGGATATCATCTCTCTCTCTGGCGTGTCAACCACAGCACACATCTTGGTGTCATTGGCAAATTCGCTGAGGGTGCACTCTATCCATTGTCATCACCAAAGATGTTAAACAGCTCTGGTCTCAATACCAACCCCTGAGGAACTGTACGTCTCTGGTGTCTTTCTAGATTTTCTCATTGCATTTTTGTCTGTCTTAGATAAATATTCCAGTCTCTCTTGTATCCTAGTTAGGGACAATATAAGCACTCAGTAATGATATCTCTGAATCTCCAGGGCATTCAGACACCTGGCACCAGGATGACTCATTCAAGGAGAGCTGTATCCCTAAGTCAAATCATGCAATCTGGCATTGTATTAAAGAGATTCATAATAACTGTGTGAGAAAAGCTCCACTAGCTATGCTGAGATTGTCTGACCCAATGACAGATATTTAAAAAAACACCAGCTATCTGTTTTATCTGCCTCACAGAGCACTCCGTAAACGACATGAGACAGGAAACTCCCACTTCATCACTGGCAGAACATGCCATACCTGACCTTCCCATGGGGTCACTGGCCCTACAGTTTGCCTTAATCCCACATTTTCTTCTTCCCTGCTCTTTCTTGATGTATTGACGCACAACCCCTTGTGGGCAGTCAGACAAATCTATGCTTTAAAACTCTGCATCCATAATAGTCTTCAAATACATAAGAAGCAGTGGCATAACAGGAATAGATAAATCACTCCCCATGCTTACTGAAGATAGGATAAGAAAAAATAGTTTTATATTGCAGAAGAAGATATTTAGGACTCTGACAGTCTTGTGGTGGAAGATTAAAATAAGACATCTAATTTTCATTTACTTTAATATACTGGACTGAACACTGTGGTAAGTCAGAGGTTGATCACTTGTGGTATCAGACATCCCTGCATTAAGGCCAGGGAAAGAGACAAACACTTCAGACCTTTAACAGCTTCATCTATTTGATTTTGTCTGCCAAGGCAAATCTACCACAGCCCTTAGTTGAACCATTAACATAACAGTTCTTGGCAGTAAGTACAGACAAACTTGGGAATAACTTGCCAAAGATATTAATAGAAAATACATCTTAAAGTGTCTGTAAGAAGCATAGTAAGTAAATATCAGTCAAGAGTCTAATCCTGTGTGTAAGGAAAGAAGGGAAAGACAGGACTTGTCTCAGTGAAGTCACAAGCTCCCTTCTCCTTCTGCTTCCTGGATTTTGTCAAAAAATTATTTCACTTTGACAAATTATCACATACCATCTAAGCCAACAGAGGTCTATTAGGCTTAGTGACCAGGAGACATGAACCAACATGACTTGACTGTTTCATTTAGGTCTTTTTCCCCAACTCTAATAGCCTTTTCATAGATCTTCTTTAAAACATAAAGATATATATTTTACCCTCTGAAGATAAAGGTACCCTTTACCTTTGTGGTATTCCTCAATGAAAAAGGTCTAATACTAAGAAATAAACATTAATACTGAATGTCCATGAATATTCAATTAAAATTTTCCATTTGTTCCACATTTTTCTTGCTGGTAAACGAAGGAAGATCTTATATAATATAGCATCGAACAGCATTTTGACCTCAAATTTTGAGTTATTCAGTTTTGAAGTGACACTTTGGAGACACACTGAGCACTGAGGTGAAACACTCAAAATTATCGGGTACCTGAAAACAATTTTTTTTCATAATTTTTTGATGTGTAATTGTAATATTCCAAATCGTTGGAACTTTTTTTTAAATGAGAAAAAAATTCAGAAGGGAAAAACTTATACAGAAATTACTGACAAGATCATTTCTTCATATTTAATAAGTTTACAAGCTGACTTTTTATCACAGTTCCATATGTGGTAATTTTGTTGTCAACTTGGAACGGTTAAGTTAACCTGACTTTGATTCTAATTTCACTGTGAATGATGACACCTTAAAAATTAATAATACTAACCAAAAGTTTTTTACAAAGTACAAACTGAGCAGCAATAAGCTTATACTTCTATTGAACTCCAAAAAGAGATAAAAGATTCCTTCATAAGTTGTCTTCAAATGTATCTAACCTCATCCAGTATAATTTTAAAGAACCAGAAATTGACACTGAAAGTATTCAAAAATATTCAAAATTAATATTCAGATAAGGGGGTTTTCATTATATTTTCTTTGCTGAATAAATATCTGCATATTGGGGTTTTTTTCCCATAACTAGAACAGTACATGTTGCAACAGAAACAAAATGTCTCAGGAATATTTTTCTGCACAGAATTAGTGTGTATATATATCTCTTAATAATAAATCAGTGAAATATTAGTCTTATTTATAGGGTCATATTAATCATTGTCTTATTTTAATACATCCAGAGAGCTAATGTAGAGGCAAGTGTGCCCAGCAGGTCGAAGGAAGTGATCCTCCCCCTCTACTCTGCCCTGGTCAGGCCCCACCGGGAATACTGTGTCCAGTTCTGGGCTCCCTGGTATAAAAAAGACAGGGACCTTCTGGAGAGAGTCCAGAGAAGGGCGACAAAGTTGATTAGGGGTCTGGAACATCTCCCCTATGAGGAAAGGCTGAGTGAGCTGGGTCTGTTCAGCCTGGAAAAAAGAAGACTTAGGGGGGACCTAATTAGTGTTTATAAATATCTTAGGCATGGGTTGCAGGGGGAATTAGCCAGCCCCTTTTCAGTGGTCAGTGGGAACAGGACTAGGGGCAATGGCTGTAAGCTGGAGCACAGGAAGTTCTGCACCAACATGCGGAAGAACTTTTTCACAGTGATAGTGACAGGGCAGTGGAATAGGCTGCCCAGGGAGGTAGTGGAGTCTCCTTCTCTGGAGATATTCAAGTCTCGTCTGGATGCCTATCTATGTAATATGAGCTAGGGAGCCTGCTTTGGCAGGGGGGTTGGACCGGATGATTTCTTTAGGTCCCTTCCAACCCCTAAGATTCTGTGATTCTGTGAAAACCAGCAGGTGACCAATGAGGCACCATAACAAATGAAGAATTAACTTTTAAATTGAACAATCATCCAATGACTACAGGGTTGAAAACTGCCATTTCAAACTCTTGCTTTAATATTGTTGCACATCAAGTACATTTTACATAAACTGAGGTCAGTTCACTATACATTGTATGAAGAATCAAGCCAGATATGCAGTGAATGGTTTAATTAGCTATATATCTAGTGACAAAATATATTCATAATGTCCTCACATACAGCAGTAAAAAGCATTAAAAAATGGGGAGGGGGCGGTGTCCCAGTAAGTTTTATATCCTAATATCTAGACCAAGGACAGTTAACTCTAGATGTCTTATATGAGGGGAGCTCTTCTTTCTTGCATATTTGCATTTGCCACCATGTAGCCATGAAGTGCTTGTGTTACACTTAGATATATACTGTACATAGTATATCTGGCTTTGTCTATAGTCTAGTTTTGGAAAGTGCCAAGTTTTATTTTTGTAGCAATTTAAAATGAATACTGTAGGCAGAAGATAAAAGGGCTTGCCAAGCTGATATGCTTCATATCAGTGTATTTATTGCCAATGCTATTAATGCAAATAGTGGCGTACAAAGTAAAAGCATAATATTAAAAAGAAGCTCCTATAGCTATGCTGAAATTCTATAAAAATATAATATAATTAATAATTATCCAAATGTACAATTTGTTTTGTGACTTATGCAAAGTAGTTCTTCCTGACATTTCATTTTATTGCTTCAGCCTGAGTTTCTCCGCTGAAATTTGTGACTGCGTATTTCTATGGTAACCCTGGAGGAGGGAATGGAAGGGTGCCCAGGGAAAAGAAAGGAAGGATGCTGTAAGAAGGAAAACAACATGAAACTGAGAAAAACAGCCAATGAAAAAACCAAAAGGAATTGTAACAGCTTTTAGAGAAGACTAGACCCACACAAATAACATACCATAGCCAAATAAGAAACATAAATGACAAGCATATTTTGAATGAAATGTCTGAATACCCTTATGCTGGGTAAGCTATCCATTTTGTTATCGGTGCACATGTAATCTGGGGACAGCAAAAGGAAAAGTAGGGGAAGAGGCTGGACTCAACTGGTAATTTTAAGTACCCTAACTATATAAATCTGAGTAAGGGCGCCTAGTTTATGGGCATTCTCTATGTAGCTAAGGAACATACACTAATCTCTAAAAGATTATTTAATTCATCAGATATCACAATTTCTCAACACTGATTGTATGATGTGATTGAATTCTAATTCCGGTAGGAGGGTGAGGCACTTAAAATTGCTATCTATTTTTTTGTTCTAGTAGGAAAATGACTATCTTGTGGCACTATCTGGGTTTAAAATAAGTAACATCTTATTTTAAAATAACTTAAGCAGCCAAGCTTTTTAATATACATTTATGTAATTGTGGGGAGGGAATGAAGTGAAAGAGAGAGAAGAGCCTTTGGAGCTTCTCTGCAGAGTTTTTAATTTAGATCAAGCTCTCCATTTGAGCACTGATGAACTCAGGATGTATCTAGAATCTCAGCATGGTACCAGATATTTAAGGCTTATTGGACTGTCTATGGCTGCTTACAAAGGAAGGAAGAGCTCTGCTGGTGCAAGATCTCTGGTTTCAGCCCCCTTGCTGCATAGCTAATGTCAAACAGAGGCTGTGCCTGCTGAATTTGACACTCTGTGACACATGGAGATAATTGAAATTGTGCACTTTCTTACACAGACTAACACAGCTCATCACATCCATATTATTTTACACCTAGATGTCCCTCTTTATGAAACATGAGGGTAATAGAAGGCAAGTACTTGTCAACATCCTAAACCAAAGGGTAGATCATTTAAAAAAAAAAAATAATTATCATGCATATGACCTACTCTATTTAATGTTACCCTCTTATTTCCATGGCTATTATATCAACATGGGTATCTGTATTTTACTGCAAGATGTAGATCACCACAGGAGGTCATATGCATTGCTCACAAGGAGTTTTAAGCAGAAACACTCCCAAGCAAGACTTCTAGCATTAATGCCATTACCATAAGTATTAGGCAATTCTTTCTGATTCTCTATCCGTTAAACTTTTATACAAATGAATAATTTAAATGAACTGTGGTATTTTTTTTTTATCATTTTTAATTAATCTGACTATAGATGTTTTGCTTTTGAGAAAGAGTGAACCTATTGTTTTGAGAGCTATGATGACTGTGACAGAGCCCGCCTGCTTCCTGATCTCAAAGTCATTGCTTATGTGAATAAATGCTGTGTTAAAATGTGTAAAGAGGTGGAACCACATCTTAAATCACTGTCATCCATCAATACCAGTGACACACTACTACTTTTTTTTTTATTATCTTGGGTATAAAAGCTCAATGATGTACAAAAATGGTAGTTTGAAAAGGTGGAAGAGTACAACAAACAGTCCTCTATATTACCTATTTCTTGAGAAAAAAACCTGGGAAATAAAAAGAACAACAAAAAAATTAGTTCTAACGCTATTTAGAACTCCTCACCATAAGAAGGACATTGTGATCCTTGAGTGAGTCCACAGAAGGGCAACCAATCTGTTGAAGGGGCTGGAGGGCAAATACTACGAGGAACGGCTCAGGGAGCTGGGGCTGTTAAGCTTGGAGAAGAGGAGGTTGAGGAGAGACTTCACTCACTGCCTACAACTACCTGACAGGAGGTTGTAGAGGGGTGGGTGATGGTCTCTTCAAACAGGTGACAGGAGATAGGACAAGGGGAACTGGCAGGAAGCTGCGCCAGGGCAGGCTTAGATTAGACATTAGAAAAAAAATTTATAGTGAGTTGTCAGGGCCTGGAACAGGCTGTCCAGGGAGGTGGATGTGTTCAAAAATACCATAGATGAGGTACTTAGGGATATGGATTGGTTGGACTTGATGATCTTCAAAGGTCTTTTCCAACCTTGTGATTGTGTGATTGTGTGATTCTGATTTCTCAATTAATATAAAAGGAGAATCCTGAAAATAATTTTTAGTGCCTATCCTAATTATCTTCAGGGTTTCTTCATGAGACACAAAAGGACAAAAACATATTTTCCTCTTGAATGACTGGCTTTGTATTTTTATGGAAAAAGCAACAGCAACAACAAAGCAACAACAAAACGCCATCCAAAAACCAAACCAAACAAAAAACCCCATAAATACCAAGGTTTCCAGTTTGCACATCTCCTTTAAAACATATAAATAAATTGTACATCACACACTTCCCAACCCACTGATTCAGTACGGACCGCTGAGAAAAAAATGCATTGAAGTGTCTGAAGATCACATGCTCAAAATCTGCACTTGGTCAAAACTGTTGATAGTATCCTTTTCAGTCAAGTTCTTCAGTAAAAAAAGTAATACACCCCCTTCTGTTTTTTTCATAAATCTTTACAGAACAAACATATATACAGAAAACCTGTTTCTTTATCTCATTATATAAGAGAATCACAGAGTCATAGGGGTTGGAAGGGACCTCAAGAGATCATCGGGTCCAACATCCCTGCCAAAACAGGCTCCCTAGCTCATACTACACATATAGGCGTCCAGATAAGTCTAGAATATCTCCAGAGAAGGAGACTCCACCACCTCACTGGGCAGCCTATTCCAGTGCTCTGTCACACTCACTGTGAAAAAGTTCTTCCGCATGTTGGTGTGGAACTTCCTGTGTTCCAATTTGCATCCATTGCCCCTTGTCCTGTCCCCACAGACCACTGAAAAGGGTCTGGCCAATTCCCCCTGCACACCATACTTAAGATATTTATAAACATTGATTAGGTCCCCCCATAGTCTTCTTTTCTCCAGGCTGAACAGCCCCAGCTCTCTCGGCCTTCCCTCATAGGGGAGATGTTCCAGGCCCTTAATCATCTTCGTAGCCCTTCTCTAGACTCTCTCCAGGAGATCCCTGTCTTTTTTATACCGAGGAGCCCAGAACCGGACACAATACTCTAGGTGGGGACTGAACAGGGCAGAGTAGAGGCGGAGGATCACCTCCTTAGACCTGCTGGCCACACTCCTCCTGATGCACCCCAGGATCCCATTGGCTTTCTTAGCCACCAGGACACCCTGTTGACTCATAGCCAACCTATCATCAACCAGGACCCCCAGGTCCTTCTCCACTGAGCTCTTCTCCAGCAGGTCATCCCCCAGTCTGTACTTATACATGCGGTTGTTCCTCCCCAGGTGCAAGACTTTACACTTGCTCTTGTTGAATTTCATTAGGTTTCTCCCTGCCCAGCTTTCCAGCCTGTCCAGGTCTCGCTGGATTGCAGCTCAGTGTTCCTGCGTGTCAGTCACTCCTCCCAGCTTTCCATCATCGGCATACTTGCTGAGAGTGGGTGCTATTCCCTCATCAAGGTCGTCAATGAAGATATTGAACAGGACTGGACCCAAGACCAAGCCCTGGGGAACACTGCTAGTCACAGGCCTCCATTCAAATTCATTCTAGAAAGGAATAGAAAAAAACCCACAAAACAAAAAACAGATGTCATGAAATCACAGAAGTCTTGGTTTAGGCTTTTTTAAAGTTTATTACAATTTAATTTTTAGACTTTGCATGAAGGATATTTTAAATTAGATAATAATTTAAAAGACTTCAAAATTTAACTTCATTGGTAGAGATCTGATCTAGTAATACCTGC
The DNA here is from genome assembly GCA_022605575.1 of Laterallus jamaicensis coturniculus. Taxonomy (NCBI): domain Eukaryota; kingdom Metazoa; phylum Chordata; class Aves; order Gruiformes; family Rallidae; genus Laterallus; species Laterallus jamaicensis. Next base: position 591,856 of record JAKCOX010000097.1, read on the forward strand.
AAATAATATACATTCCTCACAGAACATCATATTAACAAATAGTGAAGGACTTAATGCTGCCTGTATATTAACACCAGTTGATAATAATTTCAAAGACAATGTACCTAATCTCAGTGCCACAGTGAGGCAGTATGCTATGCTTACTCACAAATATAGGCTGATTACATAAGAAATATTATTACAGGAAGCAAATTAAATAATAGCTAGCTATCATAATCATATCAGGAGTACAGCCAGACTGTCTGTCACTTCTTCAACTCTGTGGAGATGAACTGCAGTGTGCTTTCATGTTTTCTTGCCCCCTTTCACATGTTCTCCACAACTCACAGTAATTGACAGTACCTGTAAGAATGATAAGCTGGGACACGTGAGTCAATTTCCTGACTCATAGTCTGACAATCATTAATGGTTTGGTAGGTCAGGCAACTGGGCTTTCATATCATACAATCAGTCTCAGAGGAAGCTCACTGGGTGGGGAACACAGTGCCAATATCTCCATATTTTGTTTTTGGAACATGATATTTAATGCATCATACATCATAAATGACTGCATTAGTGTCCAGGACACATCAAGAGGATGAAATGTAGGATCCATGCTATAGATGATAAGAGCTTAGGAATATATAGGCATTGATTCTCTCTGTGGCTTACTAAAATAGTGATATGAAGGTTTAAAAAGGAATCTTTGTATGCAGCTCAAAAACTCTTAAACTTTAAAGTAAGTATTGTTTTTCTTTGGTTTTGTTGTTTTTGTTTGTTCATTTTTATGCAGTTGTGTCTATCCTATCATATCCTATAATGAGTTGTGTCATCCTATCATGAAAGCTGATCATAAAGATCAGGATCAGAATTTTGTTTAAAAATAAAACATTGTTTTGATCATCACTTCATAGTTTTTCTTCTCATGCAAATATTTGGAGTCATATAAGGAGTCCAGGACTGGTTTATAGCAATAAAACACTTCTTTTTCTGTTTTCTGCTGCTAATTGTAACAAAATAAATTAGTATTAAACATTTCTAAAAAGGCATATTTTGGAACTCCCAATACTCATAAAGATGAAGAACCAGCTTACAAAGTATCTGTAGACTTTACATCTGTTCATCCTGTAACTGAATCATAACACATGATACTTAAGTAATTTGTGTCATACGCACTTTCATATGAGTCACCAGAACAATTTTTAATTAAAGTTCAGTGACAAAACCACCATACAAATTTCGTTTATATCATTCTGCACACTGTACTGTTATGCTTTTTGAGGTATATCCAACTTATATGATTTCCCTGTACTTCTTAAACAATTATCTATTTTTAGATGTTTTCATGATATAAAATTTCTTATTTTCATTGATCACACACTTGCAAATCTGGAATGAAATACAAGCAGCTTTCAATAGAGTACAAGCTATGCTCTGTACTGCACCGTACTATACATTACTCAACAGGGTACAAGAACAATGTGCAGAAAATATAAGGCAGAAAGTGAAGGATGCAATTCTCTTTATATCATTTTGACAGAACACCAGGAGTCAAAATAAAATACATATTCAGCTCAACAGTGACTCATACATTTGAAAGTGAATTGGAAATTTGGGTAGACAGAAACTAACGATCCATGTGGGAATTTTACAGGAGGAAGGAACTTTATTGTACAGCCTTGCTTAAAGTCTGAAAAGGCCTTCAAAAGTTGTGTAAGTAATGAAAGCAAATGGTATTCTTCCACACTTTTGGTTAATAGACAGGAAGGGTAATTAGTATCCTGCTGCTTTTTTCCAGTTGCAGAAATTGACAGTTTCACCAAGTAGCATTGTAGAACATCTTATCAAGAGAGACAGAAAATATACTACTGATTGCCAGACTGTGTTCAGTCCATGGATTGCTGATGGGATGTGAAACCAAAAAAAAAAAAAAGCTTACAAGGCATCCAGAATACCATGATTAAAGAGGAGCTTGCAGATGGTCAATCTTTGTACTGAATGCAGTTCACAACAGTCTATGACCAACAGTATTCACATCATAGCATATTAAAGGCCACTGCAATGTGCTATCACTTGGGTCATGACATGCTCGTTAAGTCCATGTCATGCACGCCTCTTTTTCTCAAAATACAGGGTAGTGGTCTGTTCTTCAGCACCTTTTTAAGCAAAAAATCTTTATGTGTGCCTGTACCATCCTGGTGTGCTGCATGAAACTTTGGAAATTGTAGGGTTTAAAGGAAGCAATTTTCTGCCTATAGAAAATTTGAGCAGATGGAAGATATTGTGAATCATAAGGTGAAAGAATTTAAATAAAAAACAATACAAAGTTAAAACCAAACAAAAAAACCCCATGAAAAAATCAACCATCACCCCCCTGCGAAAAAACAAACTAAAACAAACCCAAAAACAGCCCCCCAGAAAAACCCCAAACCAAAACACCACTCTCAAAAAAAACCCCACCCAACGCATGAAACTACCCAAAACCACTTAACTACATTCAAGATTCTGGATTTATGATTTATTTTTCAAGCTTTTGTACGGAAGTGGTTGTCTTTGGAAAACAGATTATATGAACACAGTCTCCAAATGCAAATTAATATCTAATAAATGAAAAAACTCTTTACCACTTAAATTCACTTACCTATTTTTACCTGAGAGAAAGTTTACCTGAGAGAAAGAAAATTTGTGGATTTTTCATTCTTACAGGTTTTTCCACTAACATATAAAAATTCAGACATTATCAAATAGACATGGGGGAGGATTTTTTCAATGCAACTGTGAGGTATGAGGTATTCTAACATAAAAGAAGACCCTTGGAAAATTAGTTTTCAAAATGGGAATGAGACAGTGATACTGTATCTGACTTTATTCTTTTATCCTGACATGAAAATATAAAGAAAAGGATAAAAGAAAAGTGTTCCCAGAGCAAACTTCTTTAGTGATCTTTCCTGCTTATTTTAGTGGATAATTGTAGCCAGGGCTCAAAGAGTTGTAACTAAGAGTAGAATATCCACAAAGAAAGATCAACATTGGAAAAAAAAACTAGGAGGATTTGATTCTTTCATTAATTCCCATTGTGCAAAACATTAAATGTACAAAGAGAACTTTATCATGAATTCAATAGCAGGAAAAAGAAAAAGAAAAGTTTGTATTAAAAATCGCGGTTTTCTTCGGAATAAGGACATCTAAGCCCGTAATGGAGCTTGCTAATGTAACTTCAGGGAATAATGTGTTTTCTTTATAGGGTAGCTTGCAAAGGATTTCTGAAAGTCATCTGGGATTTCTGAAGGTAATCTGGTCCAACCTCCCACTCAGAGCATGGCCAGCCTCCAAGCTATATTTAGTTTTAACTTTAGATCACAGCATAGTATTGAGTATCTCCAGCCTCTCCGGGCAATTTGTTGCAGACTTCGACCACTCACTTTGCAACTTGGGTTTTTTCCTAACTTCAGAATTTCCCCTGTTACAGCTAATGTTCATAGTCTCTAATAACTTCACTGTGCACCCCCAAGAAGAATCTGGCTCTGGCTTGTTTACACTCTCCTACTGAGTACTAGAAAACAGATCCCTTTCATTTTCTCCATATTGACAAAAATCAGTTCCCTTAGTCTTTTCTCATACATCTCATGCTCCAGCCCTCTAAACACCTTGGTGGACCTGCACTGACTAATTACTCTATGTTAATATTTGAGTATTGGAGAGTTGAAAACTGGGCATGATACTTTGTATACTGCATTCTAAGTGAACAACAGAGAATAATGACTTTGGCCTGCTGGCTACACTGTTCCTCATGTAGCCCAACATGCAGTTATTCTTCATGTCATCAAGGACACACTGTTGAATAATGTTTGGTTTGTCCATTGGGACACTTAAGTCCTTTTCTGCTAAACTGCTTGCTATCCAGCATGTCCCCAGCCTGTGCAGGATGTCATATTCAGCTTTTCTCAACTTCATAAAGTTTCTGTTAGTTTCCTCCAAGCTCAGATTGTCTACACACTTGCTGAAGGTCCACTTCATCCCATTGTTCAGCCCAGCAGAAAAGACATTTCTTTTTCCAAATCTGGATATTACTGTACACCATGTATGGGTTCAGGACATAGTGACCAGGCTGGGTGCTGCTTCAAGATGAAAGGAGTGGCTTATAAAACATATTATTTTATGTCAAATCTGTCATTTAATATGTGTAGAGAAAATTTTTTTCTTATCTCTAATTTTCTCATGCTATGTCAAATCCAGGATTTTGTCAGTATTATTCACCATCCTTCCACCAGATAAGAGACTGCTCCCTACTTTTTGCCAGTAGTTTTGGGAGATAAATGTTTCAGTATTTTGTATGCCTTTTTGTGACTAGATGCAAGGAGTCAGAACTAGTGTCTCTCTGGGTTACTCAATATATTCAACTAAGTGGAAGAATTATTCATTAAAAAGTTGTAGTGTATGTTGTGCTAAAGAAACAGCAGCAGAATGCTTACTCTGAGCTAAAAGATATTGGCTAATGTTGTCACAGGGATTTTGGGGATCTCAGTTTGAGAGCAGAGAATTTTTGTTTTCTTCATGGTACATATATATATATATATATATATATGATTTATACAGTCAAGACCTGTTAAAATATGGTGTTTGCATAGGTTTCCATCTTGATGCATCATTTTCTAGACAAGACATTACTTCAAGCTTAGAAATTGTAATTAGAATTAGAAACACTTCTTCATATGGAAAATTACTGCAGTGTATCTGAGTACACATGGCAAAATTATGCTATTTGTTGGTAAAATAAAATGAGTCTTTAGATTCAGAATAAACTGCATATACAAAAATATCCTTCATCGTTATGACTGAACTTTCACTAGAAACTTCTGCTGAATTAACTCTGCTATTCATGAGGAGCAGTGTGGACTTGGCCTTAGAGATACATTTTAGCCCTCCATACATTGCCTTTTTATGTGTGTGGGTGTGTTTGTGTGTGTATGCATATGTACACACATACACATATGTGCATTTATTCAGTATTGTGTTGTTTATTGTTTGTAAAGTACAATAAGAATCTGAAATGTAAAATGCCAAATTAAAAAGTGCCTTTAGCATGAAGTAAGATAATCATAGTAATTACAAGTCCAGGTAAAGCATGGAAAATTCCCATAACTCCAGTATATAACATATTTTCAAAATGAAGAAAATATTTTCATTTATTTTAACTGATGCTCAAGTAAGGAAGAGTATAATTACAGAAATATAAAATTGTGTGTGGTTTTTTTTTCTTCTTTTTGTTCAGAAAACTCCAACTTGTTTTATTTTATAGGCTATTTCATTGCTGTGTCTGGTTACTTCAGTCATGTTTCATTAGTCTATTGACATAGCAGAATAGAATATTACTGGTACAACTGAATGTGTCAGATCAAAAATATGGTACACCAGTCTGGGAAATAAAACACAGCTTTATTTTTTTTTTCTTTAATGGAAAAAAAAAGAAGGCAGAAATGTAATAAATCTGAAAACATTCCGTTGAAATTATACGGTTCATGTGCAAAACAGCACATCTCTAGTAAAACACATAGGAAAGGTGCAGTTTCTGCTTTGTTTTTAACAAAGGGAAATACCAATACAGCAGTCTGGCAGGCAGCCCAAGTTTGGGAATATGTGACTTAAATCTGATCCATGCAGCCAGTCTCTGTTCAGCATCTATTGCACTCATGCAGCTCCATGTGACTGCAAAGGGAAGAGAAATGCAACTTCATAAAAAAATCTACCTCAGCTCCTCTCAGTTTGAGGCAGATGTGTGGCATGAACTGCATGCAAAATTTAAGAAAACAAAGAAATTATGATGCTGTAGGGATACAGTGATTTAAAATTATTCACAAAGTGGTACATTTTTTTCAGCTACCTATGTTTGTGTAAAGGTCATTGTCCTTTCTTACCTTTAGGAAAGTTGAAGAGCTGGGGAAACAGGGGAGATGGCGAATGACTTTCTTGAAAGCAGCACAAGAGAATGAATAAAATAGATTTTTTTTTTTTTTTCAGTATTGCATACCTGGATTTCAGGCAAATTAGCTTTCAGGACCTTTCTGCCTTTTCTTTCTCTCAAACTATTCCTAGTTTTCTGAGAGAGACAAGTAAAAAGAATTACGAAGATGAGTATCATGAAGAGTATCCAGAATGGATCCACCAAGGGAAGATCGTGCTCAACCAATCTCATAGCCTTCTATGACCTCATCACCGGCTGGGTGGATGGAGGGAGAGTAGTGGATTTCATCTACATTGACTTCAGCAAGGCTTTCGATACTGTCTCCCATGACATCCCGATAGAAAAGCTGAGAGAGTATGGGATAGATGAGTGGACAATGAGGTGGGTCGAGATCAGGCTGTTGTACCAAGCTCAGAGGGTCGTGATCAGTGGAGCAGAATCTGAATGGAAGCCTGTGACTAGTGGTGTTCCCCAGGGCTCGGTGTTGGGTCCAGTCCAGTTCAATATCTTTATTGACGACCTTGATGAGGGAATAGCATCCACCCTCAGCAAGTACGCCGATGATACAAAGCTGGGAGGAGTGGCTGACATGCAGGAACACTGCGCTGCCATCCAGCGAGACCTGGACAGGCTGGAAAGCTGGACAGGGAGAAACCAGATGAAATTCAACAAAAGCAAGTTGCACCTGGGGAGGAACAACTGCATGTATAAGTACAGGCTGGGGGTTGACCTGCTGGAGAAGAGCTCTGTGGAGAAGTACCTGGGGGTCCTGATTGACGATAGGTTGGCTATGAGTCAACAGTGGTTGTTGGCTAAGAAAGGCAATGGGATCCTGGGTTACATCAGGAGGAGTGTGGCCAGCAGGTCTAAGGAGGTGATCCTCCCCCTCTACTCTGCCCTGGTCAGGCCCCACCTGGAATATTGTGTCCAGTTCTGGGCTCCCTGGTATAAAAAAGACAGGGATCTCCTGGAGAGAATCTAGAGAAGGGCTACGAAGATGATTAAGGGCCTGGAACATCTATCCTATGAGGAAAGGGTGAGAGAGCTGGGGCTGTTCAGCCTGGAGAAAAGAAGACTGAGGAGGGACCTAATCAATGTTTATAAATATCTTAGGTATGGGGTGCAGGGAGAACTGGCCAGACCCTTTTCAGTGGTCTGTGGAGACAGGACAAGGGGCAATGGCTGCAAATTGGAACACAGGAAGTTCCACACCAACATGTGGAAGAACTTTTTCACAGTGAGTGTGACAGCACTGGAATAGGCTGCCCAGTGAGGTGGTGGAGTCTCCTTCTCTGGAGATATTCTAGACTTATCTGGACGCCTATCTCTGTAGTATGAGCTAGGGAGCCTGTTTTGGCAGGGATGTTGGACCCGATGATCTCTTGAGGTCCCTTCCAACCCCTATGATTCTGCGATTCTGGTTATGTAAGAATTTAAACCTCCAGGAGGAATAATGTGACAAAGGTGACATAGTTGCAGTTGCAAATATTTCGTTCCCTTGTGTGACTGTAAAGTGATCTGATATATATAGGAGCCTATATAATGCAGCAAAAATCCTATTGCTTCCATTCTCATTCTGGATAAATCTGCAAATGAAGTTGCATTTGGCTTAAAAACATCTCTCAGCCATGTTTTGACTATATTAACTGATACTATCCTATTCAGATCTCCTTAGCACTTTAGAAGCTAGTAAAACAGCATCAATTATTGTTTTCTAATTTCACATCTACTTATTAGGTTGAGCTGTTGTTATGGTTTCTCTTATGATGACATTTTTACTCTATGTAGTATCTACTCCATCTTTTCATTTAGAAACAATGAAACAAGAAAACAGAGCAAATGCAACAAACAAAAACCCTTAAATGTTTTTCTTAATGATGAAAAAAATATTTTCCAATGAATATTCTGTGACAGGAATTTTATTGTACTGTATGAAAAATCAGTGTTTTACACCCAATACTGGGGTTTTGCTGGAGCACCAAACACCCCATGAATTTCTTTCCAAACTATTGACTTGTATTTGTGAGTAATCATACTAACCTGAAGGCAACTTCTCTATGAGAACTCATCTCATGGGGTTTACATTATCAAAATTCTGGTTTAATATGGGTGACATTAAAATTTTAAGAATATAGTTTTTCCATAAATGCCAAGGTAACTATATTGGAAAGATACTGGTTCTGAGATGCAATGCCCCTTAGAAGTTTTTTGTCTTCAAGTTGCATAGGCCAAATGCTGTGAAGAAGATGATGCGACAGAGTATTCTGAAAAGATAGAGAAAATATGCAACAAAGACTGGTGTGTGATTTGCCTCTATGGCACTTTTCAGAAAACTGTGAAATATGGTCCAAAGTTGTTAATGATTTATTTGTGTCTCAGGAAAAAGATACTAGCCTCACTCTCCAAACATAACATTTATAGAGAGTACAGCAGCTAAGCATATATCGTCTTGTACAAAATTCTGGTATATCAACTATGACCTTGATAAATAAAACATTATTTAAATAATCTCAAGGTTAACGGATATAATATACTAAATACAATATTTTAGACAGCCATATGCGGAATGTGGAGCTCTAAATCATTTTATGGATGTAAAAGGCAATAGCGTCTCATGAACTGTCACTGTCCTACTTGTGATCAGTGAACAACAAAGGAACAAGATATCAGATGTATCTACAGCTTTCACAAAAACTGGACAAAATACTGTGATCATCAAATCTGGAAAAAACAGTGGATCAGATGGTACCTATGAAATGGACTGAGCAAAGTGATACAGTGATTCATATCCAGGATATAAGGCTGCTTGTGAGGCAGGTCTAGACCACAAAAGGAATTACATTATATCAGCAGCAATACACTCCCTCTCTTTTCCTTAAAACTTAAAAAATAGGACCACTAAATATTATTAAGTGCAGATGACATTTGGAAAGATTTTATCTAAACTAATGGTTTTAAATTTGATGTGTTTAAGTTATATAGCCCTTTTAAAATGTCACCTTTTGACTCTCTTTGATTTCAACGATGACTGTGCTCACTGAGTTCACCCTAGGCAAGCACAAACCACAATGAATTTATTTCTTATCTTAGTACTCTTCTTCCCCTCCAATTCATGTAAAAAATCCACATTTAATGAATAGAGTGCAAATGTTGGTTTAAAATATACATTTTTGCCTGTGATTTATAAGGGAAAACATATGGAGAACCATGCCGAAAACACTCCTCAGAGTGAAGTATACCCACTCAATTTTGGTAAGGGGATTATAGTTGGACACTTGCTGTTGCCAAGACACATCCTAAACAAAACCCTTGCATTTATTTGTTAAGAATGAGTAAAGGATACAGGTTAAGGAAAAACAGTTCCATAACAGGAACTCTCAGAAGCTACAAAACGTCATTGAGAGACCAAAAAACAAAGGACTATGTCCTCCCACTGCCTTTAAAATTAATGCTTCTACAATGAATTGAAAAATATTACTTTATTATTAGAATTGATTTGTTTCATTATTTTTCAGTTAATTGGACATTCAGTTAAAATCAAGTTGTCTGGAAAAAAATACTTTAACTAACAGTAGTATTGGATAGTTTATTAGCTTGCATTAAAAAGTCTATAAAGGATGACCCTGCTCATTACAGGTCAAGAAAATGTTGATGACTGTATTGGATACAAGCTGCTCAAACTATTGTTTCAAATATATATAGTTACAAATTAAAACCTTAGTCATGCCAGCATTTTAAACTGATAAAAACAACCTTTGATGATTCTCTACTTTCTTGTACTGAAGCAACTAGAAAGTCTTCTTCTTATGCTGCCTTCACCTCTGTCAAAATGTTTTTGAGAATTGACTGGTGGCTGGAAAGAATGTCTGGGTAAAGTTATCCATACGTTTCAAGCCTCCACATTAAGACGATCAAATTGAGGAGGTAGAAGCACAGTTCTTATGTCCTGTCCCCTGCAGTGCTGGTGGGAATGGGTAAGAGAAGATGACCAACCTCTTCAGAACATCAGAGCACCTTCTCTTTGGTTATGTCTCAGAGACTTTAGAATAGATGGTATAAGGCAGAGAATAAACAAAGCCTGACTGAAAAGTGTCTGTCAGATGCTCTGAGTGGAGGATTTCAAGGCCATATTTTGTTTGCATTGTGCTTTTGTTGATGAAAAGTTCTGATATGTTCTTATTACCTGTATGACCTGCATTTGTGTCTGAATTCTTCTCAGACAATTGCTGCTTTTTGCAACAAAGAGTTGTAAGAAAAAACTGAAATTCAAATCTTTAAAGATGTCTTCAAGAACAGTCAACATGTTTAAGAAGATGACAATCTTAAAGTCCTCCCTGCATTCGATATTTAGAGCACTGAATTCTCTTTTATTTTTTGGAAACCTATTTAATTTCTCCACCATAAATTTTATAAACTGTTACATTCATAAAATGTGAAATACAGTATTTACATAATATTGTTGCAATTAATCTTAACTCCTCTCAATTTGCAAACCAGCTCTTGATGTAAATTTGGTTTGGGTTTTTTTTAAATTTCCCTGAGTTTCTTAAAATATAATCCACAAGGTAAAAATCTAATCCACAAGGTAAAAATCTCATGAGATGAGAATTTTTTTCTTTCATGGCTTGAAGTATTTCAGAGGTGACAGTTTATGTTGTATTCTGCAGGAGCTCAGAATTCTGTCCATTTAATTTCTAAAGAAGGATTACTCTTAAAAAATAAGAGTTTTCTACATAAAACTATGGCAAAGTATTAATCTCAACTTTAATAAACAAAAAGAAATAACTTTGCTGTTGTTCAGCTTGTGTTCTGGGTCACTGTTTTCATACACTCAACTAACCTATCTCTCCCATAATAATATGGTATCATAACCCAACCCACAGCTCAGGCTTCCTTTGCTAAAGCAAAAGCAAAACAGAGTTCTCTGTTTATCAGGCAGCCTCCTTTACCTAATTTACAAACATCATATATACTGCCACTGGTTTCTGAAAATTGACTTAATCGTGGGTAGTAGATTTTGAAAGAGACACTAAGGATTTAATATTTGTTGCTAGAGTGCTGAAATTTTTGGAATCACAGATCCTGACATTACTCCAAGATACCATATATTAGAACTTGGATCTTTTACTGGCAGTAATTAGGCCTTATTTGCATAATTAAGGTCATTTTACCAAGATTTATTTCCTACAAACAACAGTAGGGTGTTCAAGAAAGGTCAGCATCAGGATGAGTTAATAGACTCCCACTTTCTGTACTGTCCAGCAGCTAAAATGAGAAATTCCCAGGCTTTCTATGTGAACAGCTAGCACTTTACCTTAACATAATTTTAAAATATTTTCAGAATTCGTCTTACAGTATTTCAGAAGCTGAACATCCGTAAATCCAAAAATGTAATACTAATTCACTGGTCAAAATAGTTTAAAACTATTGAGATCCCTGATGAAAGTATGCAATCCTTTTTTCTTTCTTGGGTTATATGCACTGTGAAATTAATAAGCTGTGTAAAATGTTACATTGCAAGTTATTATGGTCCAACCAAGACATTTCAGGTATAGCTCTATTTTAAGTACACACAAGTATCTGCCAAGATATATTTTGCTGGAGAGAAATTTGTGCTTTCAGACACTAGAAAAAAATTTCTTTTTCTTGGCGATGTCTACAGGACTTTTGGGGAAACATAAATGACACTTCATCATGACTTTCTTCTCCATGTTATTAAAACATTTAACAGCTAAAAATCAAATCTAGGGTTTTTATGTATGTTCTTTAAGATTATTGTATTCCCACTAGAGATATCTGGCATTCACAAAATGAGTGTTTCCAATTAAAATGTTTTGTGAAAACATGCATTTAAATTTCAAAGTGGATGTCAGTATTCTCGGGCGTGTTCACTATAAATACTACAGAATATGACAAGTTTTCAATAAAATTTGAAAATTTCAGAAGTCTAAAAGCAAATTGAGACATACACAATTACTATTTTAATATATATTTCTCAATCTTTCTATTGCAGTTTACATTTTTTAAATTTCTGTGACCTGATCCTTGTGTGCTGTTTACATGAGAGTTGACTATGCAGTAGATATCGAACCAGACTGTGATCTGCTTCTCATATAATCCAACAGAAAAACCAAATACATATATTCTAAGTATCAACTGGAGGGTTTCCTCCTATTTGAATATATTAAGCTCATGTACATAGAATAGAGCTGGGAAAATTTTTTTTTTCTGCTTAGGATACAGGTAACTTTTGTTAGCTAAGGACTTCCCTACAGAAAAAGCTATGGAATTAACTTGAGTTAGCAGTATCCTAATAAAGATGAGGGCATTTATATGTTTAATATGAGTAACAAATCATTTTTAAAAGCACTTAGAGACTGACTGTACTCTTGTATTAGATAAATTTATACTTTTTGATATATAAAGACAGACTCTGAGTTAAGTAATCTAGTAACTTAGAAATGGTTTCCCTGGTGAGTAACTTATTCCTCTTTCCTTGGACATTTTGACCTGACATTATCTTGTGCCTTGAGAAGACCAACTTTGTAAATATTTTTTATTTTTAAAAGCCCTTTCACTTTCTTAGAGTCAATTGAATGAAACACTCTAAAATAAAGAAGTTGCAGTTCCTGGTTTTCAGTCTGGTAGTCGCAATATGAAACTAAAAGTGATACCTTGGAGGAAATCTTCTAGCATCTGCAAAGACATTGATTAACTTCTTCCCATTAACCTGTGGCCTCCATGTTCAGCATAAATAATGCATGGACAGCTGCTGAACTGCTAAAATGTGGTTTGTTTTCGTTCCTTGCCTTCCGTTCTCCAAGCTGGAGCTTTTATGTAGAGATTTGTGAAGGAAATATATGGTATAGTCAATACACAAGTTTTGCATGGAGAATGAATGAAAGAGTGCATGTGTGTATAAAAACACCAGAAGAAATGTCACAGCAGGGTTAGAACAAGTGGTAAATGTTCAGCCAATCAAGAGACAGGGCAGCCAGCCATGGATTATAATAAGGAATAGAGCAGAGTGCTGAGGGCAACAAGACTACACAAGAGCTGTGTCCACAGCACAGATGTGGGGTATTCTTTATATGATACAGCCCAGCACAGCAAAATGTGTTTTTTAAGACCTTATAAAGGCTGCAGAAAGCAATGACACTAGAGGTGAGACTAGAACATATGAAGAGGAATCAAAAGACAGCATTGCTTGTCTTTCATCCTATCACATGTAATAATGACCACAACATTAGAACATACATGTCATACATTTTTGCACCAGTATTAAACAGTGAGTGAAAATTCAGTATTTTTTATGGTAAAAATAGTCTTATTCTGCCTATACTGTCTCATTTTTTATTTTGCTATATTTTTTACACACACGCAGTGTCAGATAGATAAACCTGAAGACTTTTGATATGAAAGAGATTCTTTACACTGTCCTTATTGAGTTCTGTGTCACATCCTTGGAGGAATCTACTGCATTTCAGCTGCATTGGCAAAACTGACACGTTCAGGCTTTGCTTACCTGGATGACCAAGAACAGAGAACAATTACATAACAGGAAAAGCACGATCCTAAAACAGCAGGTTCCCACCTGATGTAAAGTTTCTAGAAGAGTGGAACTCTTTTCACTTCTAATTCCAATTTAACACAGAATTCAAAAGTCCATGTGCAGTGACTAGCATCATATACTGTTTAAAAGGACTCTGAATTATTTTGCAAACTCATTTTTCTATCAGCAAAACATATGGCAAAATATGAAATGCTTAAACTTTTGTGCACTGATTTATATTTTGGGGTGGAAAAATGAATGTAATATTTCTGATTTGACTTTGAAGTGTCACCAATATTTGAACGCATTTCTACTTTTGATGAATCCAGCTAAGTTTGAGACTAATATAGATGTATACAATGTACAGGAAATAACAATTAAGTCTGTCAATTCTCATGCTTAAGCACTTCAAGCTGGTCAGCACTTAGAAGCTAGAAAACTTTTCCTTAAAACATGGTATTCCTCAATTAGGTGCTCTATAGAGGATTTAAAATGTTCTTTTTAAGCATCATCCATAGGCTATTGTCAGAGACAAACTGATCTGTTCTGGTAACATAATTGAATTTCATATATTCTTGCTGTCTCAATATGTGTTAATATTTTTCTCTGTACCAACATTAGGATCAATGATTCTCCTTTTAGGAAAGTTTACATGTTTCTATTCTGTAGTTCTGCACCTTTCTCCCTAAATAATTAATTATATAAAAATAGATGAGAAAATATTAAATGCATCTAATCACTGATAGATACAGGACTCTGAGAAACAAAGATACCAGGAATAATAAAATTCTGATGATATGCAGATGATGAGAAGAAGAAACATACATACTTACTAGTGTCACGGAATCCCAGAATCATAGGGGTTGGAAGGGACCTCAAGAGATCATCAGGTCCAACTCCGCTGCCAAAGCAGGCTCCCTAGGACAGTTTGCACAGGTAGGTGTCCAGACGAGTCTTGAATATCTCCAGAGAAGGAGACTCCACAACCCTTCTGGGCAGCCTATTCTAGTGCTCTGTCACCCACACTGTGAAAAAGTTCCTCTGCATATCGGCGCAGAGCTTCCTATGCTCCAGCTTACAGCCATTACCCCTTGTCCTGTCTCCACAGATGATTGAAAAGGGGCTGGCCATTTCCCCCAGTGTCCCACACTTGAGATATTTATAAACATTAATAAATCCCCTCTTAGTCTTCTTTTATCAAGGCTGAACAACCCCAGTTCTTTCATCCTCTCCTCATAGGGGTGATGCTCCAATTATTTAATCATCTTTGTAGCCCTTCGCTGGACTCTCTCCAGGACAACCCTGTCTTTTTTATGCCAGGGAGCCCAGAATTGGACACAGTACTCCTGGTGGGGCCTGTCCAGGGCAGAGTAGAAGGGAAGGAACACCTCCACTCTTCCATTGGCCCTCCTAGCCACCAGGGCACACTGCTGGCACATGGCCAACCTATCATCCACCAGGACCCCCAGCTCAACAGAGCTCTTCTCCAACAGGTCACCGCCCAGCCTGTAGTAATACAAGCGGTTATTTCTTCCCAGGTGCAAGACTCTACACTTGCTTTTATTGAACCTCATTTGGTTTCTTACTGCCCAGTTCTCCAGCCTGTCGAGATCTCGCTGAATGGCAGTGCAGTGTTCCTGCATGTCAGCCACTCCTCACAGTGTCCTTGCTGAGGGTGGGCACTATTCCCTCATCGAGATTCTTGATAAAGTTGTTAAATTAGACCGGACCCAACATCGATCCCTGGAGAACACCAATCAGACTCTGTTCCACTGATCACCACCCTCTAAGCTCGGTCCGACAGCCAGTTCTCAACCCACCTCACTGTCCACTCCTCTATCCCGTACTTTCTTAGCTTTGCTATCAGGATGTCATGGGAGACAGTATCAAAAACCTTGCTGAAGTCAAGGTAGATGACATCCACTGCTCTCCCTCCATCTACCCATCTGGTGATGACATCACAGAAGGCTATGAGATTGGTCGAGCATGATCTCCCTTTGGTGAATCCATTCTGACTACTCCTCATAACCTTCTTTTCTTCCATTTACTTGGAGATGGCATCCAGAACAAGCAGTTCCATCACCTTTCCAGGGACAGAAGTGAGACTGACTGGCCTATAGTTACTTGGATCCTCCTTCTTGCCCTTTTTGAAGACCGGAGTGACTTTGGTCATTCTCCAGTCTGCAGGTACCTCTCCTGTTCGCCAAGACCTATCGAAGATGATAGAGAGTGGCTCCACAATCACCTCCACCAGCTCCTTCAACACACATGGATGCATCCCATCAGGGTGTCCCTCTGAGATGCTCCTGGAGCACCCCTACCTCAACCAGAGGAAAGCTCTTCATTTCCCAAACTCTCTTTCTTCCAGGGTCCAGAAGTCCTGAGGGGGACTCTTTGAAGTGAAGACTGAAGCAAAGAAGGCATTCAGTATCTCTACCTTCTCAGCATCTCCCTCTTCTCAGCATCTCCCATTACCAGCACACCTGACTCGTTCAGCAGGGAACCCATATTATCCCTACTAATCCTCTTACTATGCACGTACCTAAAAAAACCCTGTTTATTATCTCTTATGTCCATTGCCAGTTTCATTCAGTGTCCTTACCACCTGAACAGAAACTCATAGTGTGCTATGAATTACAGGTTTAGAAGTTAGAGGAATCTCAGCATACCTCCCTAGATGATGCATTAGTAGCAGAATTCTCTGAAGATACATAGCTCAATTTTTTGGCATAACCTGTGAAATTCTTCCTCTTTAAAGAACATTTTTGACTATCATAAATGATCTGGTCTGATAACACAAAACCAAAGTAACTGGATCTGCAGCAATGTAGTAAAGTCAAGAATTTGGATCACATATATGCATGATTTTTACATTGCTAAAAATACCATATTTTTTCTTATAAAAAAATAATGATCGCCGGGAGATTATTTCATTATATTTATGGTAGTCACTTAAAAATGTGCAAGAGTATTGTTTCAAGTATTTCAATAGTGCTGCAATAGAGCTTTCACTCAATAATCACATCTGATAAATAGCTTTATAAATCTCACAGCACACTGAGGCAAATAAAAGTTCTTCAGAGACCTTTTCTTGCAAGCATTACTGCCACATCTAGCAGGACAGCAATAGACACTTGACGTGACTCAACAAAATTTATATGGCAGCTTCCAACAGGAAGTGCAAGAAAACAGTTTCTGTAAATGATGAAGCTGAAAGAATTTAAGATGTTGTCAGAACATCAAGAGCAGCATCCTTTTAAACTGAAATTGTGTAAGAGCAAACCTTACACAGTTAGAGTGGATCAGTACCTGTAGTGTACGACACCTCCTGATTCAAAGGCATGATTCCAAGTTGGCAATAT
Organism: Laterallus jamaicensis coturniculus; assembly: GCA_022605575.1. NCBI lineage: Eukaryota > Metazoa > Chordata > Aves > Gruiformes > Rallidae > Laterallus > Laterallus jamaicensis. The sequence continues at coordinate 608,711 of JAKCOX010000097.1, forward strand.
GAAATGAAAACAGGTATGAATAATGCAAACAACGGATGAACAATTAACATACACTTTATGTTTATTAATCCCTGCTCTGACACATCATTTGAGCTATTCTTGAGCTTTTGCCTTTTGATTTTAAAAAGCCTTGCCAGAAAGCAAGTTTCTTAGGAAGCTCTCTCTCATTTAAAGAATTTGGTTTTGGAATATTTGCACATCCCACTGATTATTAGCATCTCCTCCTCAGTCAGCATCGCTCTGTGTACTCTTCATGATTAGTACTTCAGACCTCTCCATCCATCCCATCTCTTCCTTTCAAGCTTACCATTTCTGAAGACTGGTGCTTCCTCTTAAATGATCTGTTTATTTCCTGCTGTTTCTCACCCCAGTCTACCTTCACTCCTGTCTTTTAGCTTCAGCCTGTTATCATCACATTTATTTTTTTTTCCACAACGAGCTTCTGCTCTGTTCTTTCTGAACTACTCTCTGTTTACTAGCACAAGCACAAAGGCATTGGATGGCATTTGATCTTCCTGCTTTGTAAATGGTAATTTTAACATTATGCATATTTGTATTTTAAACCCACAAACCAAGAACTTATGAGTTAACTCCAGATACCTGCTGATTACAATGGTATTTCTGCTAGCTTTTTTTAAGGTGCACTTCCTTCACAATGCTTAAAATCTTCAGAAAAATCCTACTGAAAATGTTACCAGTTTATAAAGAATCTGACCTCATTTGACTGTTCTTAAAGAAATTAAAAGGAAATACTAATCTCTGAGAAAAATATTCAACATTTATCACATACTGCAGAATGCATTTACTCTTGCACATTTTTTTGTAAAAATACAAGCCTGCTGTTAGTTCATCTAAAGGTCATCAGTATCAGTACAGCAAATGCTTCACAGTTCTTATAAATCTTTAAGTTGCCAAGGTACTTCTGCAACACGCAGTGAAATTATTGACCCTCACGAGGTAAACTCTTCAACAGTTTAAAGTCACAACCTGTAAAGATTGCCATATATGTAGCTCTTAAAATAATCAGAGATTTATGACTTAAACACGTAAAAAGTTATGTAAAAAAGAACATAGAAGAAGTGACAAAATAAGAGAGTTTCTACCAGAACATTAATGGATGACAAAAAAATTATAAATCTATCTTAAGAAATACACAACTATTCACATTAATCATCATATTTTTAAAAAGGCCAACTCTGATATGGAGTTACATAAACATTTTCAGTTTATCTGGTCAAGACAGGAAGGATAAAGTATAGCAAAATGCACAAAGAGAGTGACTGGAGAAAAAGCTTTGGATGCTGGAGGATGCTCCAAAAGACTCATGAAAGAGAAGGCACTGAAAGGAAACACTCCCTCAGTCATAAAACTGCACTGGATTTTGTGGTTAATTCTATGCCCTGGTCTTGCTCTCTGTCGCAGCTTAAAATGAGTTCAGACATACTAATTTGTTGAGCTAAGAGCATCTTTCTTGCTCTGGTAGGTTCCTTGTTTGTCAAGGAGAGCAAAATGTGACTGAAGGTGGCTTCATCTTTCTATTTCCCTTCACAAATATAAACTCTACACACTATGTAGCATCCTTTGGTATTTTATGCCTTCTGTCACTGGAGCTACCTCTAATCAATATAAGATAGGTTTTTGTCCCCTACCTTCTCTTTCAGTTATGATTCCTGTCTGATCTTCCACCACTCCCACCTTATTGCAGCATCTTCATTTACAGCAAATCCCCAGAAATCTATTTTGTTATTTTCCAAGAAAAAGACCTTTATTTTAGCAAGACACTTCATTCTTTTTCATTTCTTTCCTCAAGAGATCCATCAGAGACCACTGAGTGCTCTCGAAGATTTCCTACACTTTGAAACCAAGCACATTATGATCTGGGCTTTTGAGATCATAATGAAAATAATAATATTTCATTGATCCCCTGATTACTTAATATACCTTACAGTTGTCTGTTTTTAATTAAGAGTTGAGAAACTGTCTGATGTTTCATTTCCCAGACTAAATACTGCCACTTGTTTGGAATGAAAACTTTCAGAATATATGTGTGTGAAACTACGCTGACATGAAAAATGCAGTCCAGTATTTTACCACCAAATATCTCCAGTAGACAAAGTTTTTATATTGGCAATTGCTATTTTCCAAAACCGTCCCCCCACCAACCCACCGAAAAAACCCTAAAAATCCCTCACATCACTAAATATTACTAAATAATGCTCATGAAAAGATAAAATAAATATAATTTCAGAGAATCATTAATGAGTAGTTAAATAGTTAAGTATTAAATATGTAATTTATAAAAGACACATAATATTAAAATATTAAATTATAAAATATTTAACTATATTTTCCAGTGTATAGTCTGCATACCAGTGTTATTTTCATTGTCATCTTTCAGTGTTGCTTCCTGACACTGCAATTTCTCCTACTGCTACCTCATTTCATGCCAATGCTTTTGCTATGGCCTCTGGTGTGACTGTTACTTCTGCAATAGAGGTGCTAGTGAGGGCAGCAGCAATGGCACCAGTCAGTGTGAAAGTCATGAGTAAAGGAACAGCAGAGGTTTCAGTAGGCACCTGATTAACCTCATTGATTTTCAGGCAAGAGGTTATTTTTGACAATGATCAATTATACACAAGAAATTATGATAAATCTGTTATCTCTTCTCATATAATTTCCCTCTTCTTCACAATGACAGAAAACAGGGAGCTGCTTGAAACTTCAAGAGGGTACAGCTGGCAGAGAGCTGAGCAAGATGTTTCTGGAGTGTAGCTTACTTGCAGAACAATATAGTCACAGGTCAACCAAAATTACTTAAATTAGTCTAAAAGAGGAGACTATTTAAAAATTTCAAAATTATTTATTTGAAAAATTCCAAATGAATATAAATAATGAGCAATTTTTTCAATATTGTGTTCTGATAGTTTCCTTTTCAAATGTTCCTGAATTACATTTCTAAGTTAGTAAATTGGTCGTGGTGGAGAGAACCAAAATCTTATCAATCTTTCAATCTTTTTTTCTTTTTTTCTTTTTTTTTTAACCAGAGAAATATGTAATTTTATTTGTTTGGGTTAACCTTAAACAAGTAACTGAATAGCAAGTATTCACTGGACTCCATGATGGTTTGTATAAATTCACAGGAGCAAGGAGAGATCAGATCAGATGAAACATCAAGTTGTTCCTGAGCAGGACTTTTAGCTCACCTCATTGCCAGGACAATAGTGAGCAGAGGAACAGAGTGTAAGATCCTCACAGAGGGCTTAGCTACACTTTTTCTGTTACCAGTGCTTTCAAAATTATTCCGTGTAATTTGGGAAAAACGGAATCGGTTCTGCAAATTTACTTCAGTGACTGAGTAAAGTATTTGTCTTCTAAATCCTATTCAGTTAGTGTATAATCGAATACATACCTAAGCCTGTGTTCTATTTTGTTGGATTTTGTTTTACAATGAAATCCTACAGTCACTCGTTATTTTGTTAGCCTGGCATTGACAGCCTTAATCATAGAAGAGCAACACAAAACCTGTTTCATTCTGAATCTTTTGATGTGACCAGTATGGTAGATGTTCCTCTTGTGCTACACCTTCCATTTTTCCTTAAAGTTTTTTCCTGTTTCTATATTGACTTCTAGTTAGATGCAAGATTCTTTGTTGAAGTGACCAAAATATTCTTTTACCTCTCTGGAGAATATGTTACTCAGAGGACTATACCCAAAGACCCACTAAACCCTTCTACCAAAACTAACTAGTGATCATGGAATTCCTAAAGATTGATTAGGCTAAAAAGAAGTTCCAAAACCATCTTGACTTCAGTTCAGTAATCAGCACTTTCACATACATGGAAGAATCTGGGATTGACTGCATCTAAGTATGGGAAGCAGTTACTTCAGAAAATACACTAGAACTTCTTTTAAAAAAGCATGGAAGCACAGATTCTTCTCTGGTAGGATATAAGAAACACTTTTCAGCCTTTTCTCTTGATTCTTGTTTAACTTTTTATTTTTTTTTTTAAAATCTCCTTGAAGTACCTAACTTTTCCTACTCACCCTAAAAGGAGCCTTTGTGTGTCACCCACTGCTGGGGATTCATCCAGGCAGACAAGCACCAAGCAGCTGAAATCTGTGCTGGTGACCATGAAAATGTTCCTTCTCTGAGTTCAAAACTATCAAAAAAGTCATAGCTTTTTTCTGCATTCATCCCATTTAATTGTGAGTTCCTCAAAATGGCCAAGGTATATATAATTCTTAATGTAATAGATGCTTACAAAAGGTTCCTTTCATTTTTTATTTTTTTTTTCTGAATTTGCTCTTTATTTTAAAACCACACAAAAGAGTGGTATTTGGAAGTAAATTAGGGTGGGAGGGGAGGGAAAAAGAATACTGTTAAATAGCATACAACAAAACTTTTAACCTTTTTTTTAAAATTCCTATATTGAATTTGTTGAAATATTAGAAAACATGTAAATTAAACTATGACTAGATGCTTCAACATGATCATATGTTGATGGTCATAGCATGGATCATCTCTGAAATGTACATCTCTGTGTCTTCATTTCAGCCTTCATTATTTTTTATGAAAGGTTGACTCCCCCTAGACTCAATCATTAATGAAAATTATGCATGGATTTCCTCCATCCCTTTCAATCAACTAAGCATGTTCACATCAGTGTTGAAATAGAATATTAGTTTTATAGTACAAGGGTAATGATATAATTGTTTCTTATGAGTATATAACCTTGAAATATATAATAATAGGGAAATCTGTGTGTTCTTTAAACCAATTACATGTCAACTTTTTCCTGGCAAACGTTATTGGTCTTCAATGTAATGCAATACATCTTTAAAAAATGTTTTCTTATACCATTAGGAATAATTTCCTTAGTTCCCATAAAGATTTCCAGTTTATTGCAAGCTTTAAATTTCAATTCCCTCTGAATATTCAACAGGTTTCTCCCTGGAATGACATAAGCAAGTTTTTACAGAATATTTTCATGCTTGCTTTTTAGAAAGTTAACCTTTCCATTTCCTTTTCACAATGTAATTTTTTAAAATTAATTATTATAGATGATAAAAAACCCTGAATGGATATTATTTAATAGTATTGTATTATTTATTATATTATTTTAAATAGTATTATTTAATAGGGAAGGTTTGGTCTACATCTTTATCTAAATGTATCTTTTTTTCCTGACAAATTGGATTTAAATATTTTGATCAAATATTAGTTAAGCTACACTTCTACACATTTATTCTGAATCTTTAGAAGATACATCTTAGGTTTCCAAAAGTAGGTAAATACAACTTCTAACTCTTTTCCATGGTATATCCAGACATCATTAGTGTTTTTAAAAAGTGAGATGCAAAAAAAGACTGAGAAATAGAGCACCTAATTTACATAGATATTTAATTTTTTTAAGTTTTTACAGTAGAAAAAATTAATGTATTCATAGTGTTTGGTAGAATTAACATTCTTTCCTGTGAGTAGTAGTGTAGTTCATAAAGGTATGGTTTTGTTCACAAAGATAAATTCTATTTGAGTCAGTCAGAATGGACTAACATGAAAGTACTATGATTTGTATTTGTTTACTAAGCATTTAATAACAGTAAAAATAAAAGCCAAGATAGTAGTTCAGCAATTACAATTGTCTGTTCTTAAAATCTTTAGAGTCGTATATAATTTTAATAGCAGTATCAGCTTATCTTTAGTAGCCTAGGAATTCAACGCATAATTTAGAAGAAAGTTAAGCAACCCTACAAATATCTTGGGAAATTTAATTACCTTTTTAACCTAAAACTGGCTGCTACAGGTGATCGTACTGGTGCTTTTCTTAGTCAGATTCCAGCTGTGCTTAGATACAAAGAGATGATGCACCTTCTTTGTGAAACAGGACTCATGAATTCAAACAATACAATACGTTGCAGAGACACATACTGGATTATTATCATGAGAAAAATTAGATTTATTCATATAGTCTGCTCTTTTAAATAAATTGGTTGCAGCTGAATGAAATTTAGCGTACTGTCAACTTCTGCTGTAATTGTTGAAGATATTGAAATGAGCTGGGACTAAAAGGTTTACTGTCAGTTTCTTTTAAGGCAAGAATAGATTAATCTGATCTGTCAAAGACAAGCCGCACTATATGATTCTCTGCACAGTTCAATATCCTTATCTTTCTGGAGTGCTGAAAGGGTTAATTATTTTGAACTCTCAGTATGAAGCAGGTAATGAAAGCCAGAGGAATAAAAGAGACAGAAATTACACGGGAACAGACGAGAGAGAGTGTAACATTGCCACTGAATTTTTAATTAGGACCCAGGAAGCCTTAAGCTTTGCAACTGATGCATCTGCAGAACGTAACTCAGTTCCCAGTACCATGCCAAATTTGTCATGGCTCATTTAACACATATACATATATGCAGCTCTAATGACGGGAAAGGGCAAGGGCTAGAGCCTCGTGAAGCTCCCACTCAAAGGTGAAAAGGTCTATGCTGCACACTCTGACAATAGTCATCATTTTGAGTTATATCCTGATTTTCATAGCTTGGGAGAGTCATATATTTTTACTTTGAAACAGTATAGTCATTCTGGTGTTTTTCTAGCAGAACCTGCTGCCACAGCTTATCCTGAGGTACAAGATATCCCTAAAGAAAATTTCCATAATTTTGTTTGTGTCATGCTCTAAGAAAACTTGAATCCTTGGTTGCTTTGAAAATAAACAGTAGTATTTATTTATTTATTTATCAGAATGATGGTGCCGATTTAAATTCTCAACTTGTTTTATATTTCATGTTCAAGTAATCTGTTATGAGCTTTACCATCTTAACTCATATTCAACCAACAGCCTTTTATCAACAAAAAATAAGGGATCTAAAATAACATCACCAGGATAAGTTTCAGAATTTTAAAAGATCCAATAATGTCTTAGGATCTTAAAGATAAATCTTACTTATAATTAATCTGTTCATTCTGAAGCTGTATACTATCATAACTTGCAACAGCTTTTTGCTGGATTAAAACACTAAAAGGAAAACAAGTTACTCTGAATGGTTTTCCATGCTATCAGAAGGGCAGATTGGAAACATTAATTTAATTAAACTAATAACTATGTACCTCCACTGAACACTACACTGTTACTTCCTAAGATTTATAGAGGACAAATCTAGTCTTCGAGGTGTAGGTCCAGAGGCAGGACTGCTGGTTCAAGATGAAAGAAAGGAAATTTAAATGTTAAAATATCTTTTCTTAGAAAGATTTTCCGTTTCACTACCAATGTTATTTACATTTTTGAAATGTAAGAAAAAAGAAATGCAGTTTTGAAAACAGTCTTGTTTTTCTGTTGAAGAATATTGATTGGGGTTTTTTTTTGTGTTTTTTTTAAGCCTCAAAGTATTCTGTCATTTACTGGATACAGGATAACTTCTTTCTTCCACTTATTTTATCTCAGTTATTCTTCAAGAGGTTATGCACATTGCTGCAATTTAGTTAGTAATATCCAAAGAAAAATGTTTTTGGTGGGATAATTTAGAAGCAAAAGTTAATTAAATACTAAACAATTAAATACACTGGATCAGTAACTGTTCTGTGAAAGAAGCTAGGATGTAGGTGGCACAGGGAACAATTTTTAAATGATGTTATGTTCTAACAGAATAACTAAAGGTTTCACATGGGTTTGTGGAAATAAAAAGTGGTCCATCATTACTATTATTGCATACAAAGATGTCACCATCTCCAAACAACTGGAAGAGAAGAAGGTCATGAGGAATAGTCAGCATGGATTCACCAAGGGGAGATCGTGCTCGACCAATCTCATAGCCTTCTATGATGTTATTACCAACTGGGTGGATGGAGGGAGAGCAGTGGATGTCATCTACCTCGACTTTAGCAAAGCTTTCGATACTGTCTCCCACAACATCCTGATAGAGAAGCTGAGGAAACAAGGGATAGACGAGTGGACAGTGAGATGGGTTGAGAACTGGCTGTCAGACCGGGCTCAGAGGGTCGTGATCAGTGGAGTAGAATCTGAATGGAGGCCTGTGACTAGCGGTGTTCCCCAGGGCTCAGTGTTGGGTCCAGTCCTGTTTAATATCTTCATTGACGACCTTGATGAGGGAATAGCATCCACCCTCAGCAAGTACGCCGATGATACAAAACTGGGAGGAGTGGCTGACATGCAGGAACACTGCGCTGCCATTCAGCGAGATCTGGACAGACTGGAGAGCTGGGCAGGGAGAAATCTAATGAAATTCAACAAAAGCAAGTGCAAAGTCTTGCACCTGGGGAGGAATAACCGACTGTATCAGTACAGGCTGGGGGATGACCTGTTGGAGAAGAGCTCTATGGAGAAGGACCTGGGGGTCCTGGTTGATGACAGGTTGGCTATGAGCCAGCAGTGTGCCCTGGTGGCCAAGAGAGCCAATGGGATCCTGGGATGCATCAGGAAGAGTGTGTCCAGCAGGTCGAAGGAGGTGATCCTCCCCCTCTACTCTGCGTTGGTCAGGCCCCACCTGGAATACTGTGTCCAGTTCTGGGCTCCCTGGTATAGAAAAGACAGGGACCTTCTGGAGAGAGTCCAGAGAAGGGCGACAAAGATGATTAGGGGTCTGGAACATCTCCCCTATGAGGAAAGGTTGAGTGAGCTGGGTCTGTTCAGCCTGGAAAAAAGAAGACTTAGGGGGGACCTAATTAGTGTTTACAAGTATCTTAGACATGGGTGGCAGTGGGAATTAGCCAGCCCCTTTTCAGTGTTCAGTGGGGACAGGACTAGGGGCAATGGCTGTAAGCTGGAGCACAGGAAGTTCCGCACCAACATGCGGAAGAACTTTTTCACAGTGAGGGTGACGGAGCAGTGGAATAGGCTGCCCAGGGAGGTGGTGGAGTCTCCTTCTCTGGAGATATTCAAGTCTCGTCTGGACGCCTATCTATGTAATATGAGATAGGGAGCCTGCTTTGGCAGGGGGGTTGGACCCGAAGATCTCTTGAGGTCCCTTCCAACCCCTAAGGTTCTGTGATTCTGTGATTCTGTGATTTTATAATCAGAATTTATTCTGTAATGTGTGACATAGGATTCACATAAAAAATGGTAAGTGTACAAGTAGTTATTGTTTTAAAAGGATTTGTCTGAATTTCATGAATGATTGACACTAGTTCACTGTGATCATCCTATTATTTTGTCTTAGAGAAGGTAGCTGACATGCCACTAGGAGTTGCAGACACCTTTGACTCACAGAAATAGATATGCAAGAATACTGCTGCTGACCTACATGACTGTTCTAATGAGTTGGGTAATTACACACTTGTGAAAACATATGTGCTCTTTTACACATAAAATACTTTAAACCTCAAGTTAAAACTCTTTTCCACATGTATGATCCTTCCTCATTGTGCACTTCCTTGTTATAAACAGTGATCATGTTTTACGATCATCTTTTATTATTAAAATATTAACCAGAGTAATGTACACTGCATACGAAGACCACAGCTAGAAATGCTAATGCTCTGGAATAAAGTGTGTAAATGCAAGTATTGTATGTAGACACGTGGACAGATTGCTAATCCGTTTTGCTCAAATCAAGAGGCATCAGTTCCTTCATGTCAAGTAAATTATGTATAACAGCATTTATTATGCACTGGATAATATCGCCAATACTATTAGAATAGCATGAAAGAAACTATGCCTTCAAATCAAAGAATTTCAGGGAAAGAAGATGAGTTCTCATTCAAACACAGAATACAATGACATTCCAATAGCACAGGTGACAAGAACAGCTGCTGCACATAGTCCCCAATTACCAAACACTGACATTGTGTATAGAATAACTTATTAGAAGGCTTAGAAGTCCTTAAGAGCAAAGAGAAAAACGAAAACATTTCAAATATGCTCTCCCTGATGCAATTTTGTAGTCAAGATCATGTGAATGCTCCATGTTGAACAGCTAAATGGCATAGTTGGGATCTGAACTTCAACAAATTCAGAAGATAATTTGCTATGAATCAGGAAAAAAAGCATAACAGGAAAAAAAATGCTGCTCTGCAGTAGCCTTTTCAGGTATAGAACTTGCATTGCTAGAAAAATAAAGCTATTTAAAAATTCAGTAAATATCCTTGACAAAGAAAGATTTATCTGCAGAATAATTTATTATTTCAAAACTAGGGGTTTTTTGTTTTTTTTTAAATTTTCACTTGCAATCATTGCCATTTTAAACCTCCTGGTTTTTTTCATCTTGCTTCACACAACTCGTCTTCAATATTTTGTGTCGTTTCTATTCACCTTATGGGGGAAAAATAATTAAAAATGCCAGGAAGTATTAGAATTAAACAAGAATATACAAATATCTGGTTTTTCTTTCAGTTTCCGTTTTAATTTATAGGACAACACAGACATAAGAAACAAGATTTTTTACTGAAGTCAGCTGTTTACTGCACTGCAGGATGCTTGAAGAACATTGCAAGTCATATCTATGCAGACAATATTAAAATAATATTCATAGTGAAAACCCATAATTCCATCTGTAAGTATTCATACTTGCATTGCAACAGTGCAAATATCAATTTAAGCAACCAGAAGGACCCATGTGTTCATCAGACGTTGAATCTCCTGTCTGCCTTTCTAACAGATAATGTAAGGCTATATCCCTGAGCAGAGAGCAATTCAGTTCATTAAATAATGAAAATATTATTAGTAATGTTCCTTTGCTAACATTAAGCATCTAGTTAATCATTACATAAACCACTCAAATGCATAAAATCACATAAAAATATTAATTCTTTTTCTTAAAAAAAGAAAGGTAAAATATTTTAAAATCCACCTTACTAAGCTTACTGAAATTTTAAGGTGTACATACTTGAATACAATCTTAGGATAATACTTTGAGAATTATGCATGAAAGCCCTGAAGACTAGTTTTCAAGTCTGTTGTTTGTTTCTAGTAGTCTCAAATCAGATGTAGCAATCAGATATAACATTCTGGTAGCATGTTGGGATAGAATTTTTCAGCAGCTTATTATGTGTTCACATATCACATGAATAAAGAAAGAGTTAATCAGGAATTATTTGGAGCAAATGCTTAGGACTTAATCTTTTAGATATAATAAATAAATTAATAGATAGATAAATAAAGCAAAAAAACCCAACCCTACCCAAACCTATAAGAAGCCAAACTTCCACATCATTTGCAGGTTTAGATACACTGGATGAGCTAGCAAACTCCAATAATTTTTACCTTCCAGACTGACTTCTGTGTTCGGATTGGTAGCAATTTTCATTCATCACTGAGGAGTAATTGATTTTCCTATGTAGATACACAACTGTCCAATGTAGATACACAACTGTCCTCCATCTTCCAACTTAAAAAAGAAAAAAACCCATTATTGCTGCTATAAATTACAGGATATGTTTCACAACAGCAATAACTTTCTGAAAATCAGTCATTACTATAGTTAACTACTAGATTGTTACAGTATCTTTCTTCCTTTACTTGAAAATGTGAGTTAAAAAATCACATAAACAGTAATAAAATTATTTCATTTTGAAAGCTACATTAGTAAAGATTAATTTGCCTTAAATACACTGTAACCAATAAAACACTGTAAGATGTAATTAGCGTAGTCTAGAATATTTTTCCCTCTGAACGCATCCAGTTGCACGTCTTTATCCTTCAGTATTATTAGTGATGTACAGGTGCAAAGAAAATAAATCCATGACATCAAAAAATGGTATGCATCTGGATTATTCACCTCACTACACAGCATTATCCACTAATGCAATGCAATTTTAGAGATCTTAAGCCAGACTTTCAAAGGTATTTTCGGTGCTTAAAGATGCAGGTAGAATCCTACTACATTTAGGATTCTGCATCATTTTGAAGTAGCAGTAGGTGTTAATTTGCACCCTTAGGTATCAAAATGCTTAAAAAATTTCTGCCGGTTTATCATTGCCTCTTGAAGAGCAAAGAATAATACAGCATTATGGCCATTGGCCCACAAAAAAGTTATTATAAAATTCATGAAAATGGGCATACATACATGGTGTTGCAGCTATACTGTGGCAAATACCATTGTGCGATTTTTTTACTCCAGAGTAAAAGATTAGGTATTTTATGTCTTTTGCTACAGAGGCAAATATGAATCATTCTATTTTCTCAATGGACGCAAATAGATGTTGAAAACTGTAGTAGGTGGTAGTTTGTTGTAATGGTTTTTATTTTAACATAGGCATTGATTATACTGTATGTATCATGGTTCAACCCAACAGGTAGATAAAATACCACACAGCCATACACTTATTCTTCCCCGTTAAGACAGATGGGGGAAGAGAATTGAAAAGAAAAAAGTACAACTTGTGGGTTGAGATAAAGACAGTTTAATAAGACCAAAAATATAATGATACTACTAAAAGTAACAGTATGGTTCACAACAGTAACCATAGCAGTAACCGTAATAGTACTAGCAGAAAATACAAAACAAATGATGCACAGCAAAGTTTCTCACCATGAGGAACCAATGCTAAACAAATTCCTGAGTGACCCACCTCTTAGCCAACTTCCCTGTTACATACTGAGCATGATGTCATATGGTATGGAAAATTACTTTGGCAAGTTTGGGTAAGCTGTCCTGGCTGTGTTCCCTTCCATCTTCCCAGGTGCCCCCCACCTTCTCGTCGGCAGGGCAGTGTGAGTAGCTGAAAAGTCCTTGACTGCTGGGCAACAACTAAAACATCAGTGTGTTATCAACATGATTCTCATCCTAAATCCCAAACACAGCACTACACCAGCTGCTAGTAAGAAAATTAACTTTATCTCAGCCAAAACCAGGACACTGTGTTAAGAAATACAGCAGTCCCTTTCAGACATGCGAGGAGCAGTTTCAGACATTAAATTTAACTTTAATTTAGGCTGTAGGCAAAAATCCAGTCTTAAATTGCCATCTATTCATAATATTTCAGACATCTTTGAAAGCATGATGTAATTTCCTTTCTTCTATCGAGAGTTAGATACTATGCAAAGAGTCAGATGTTAAACCAAACTGCCTGTTAAGAAATCCACTAGGTACATTAAAAGTCCTCTTTTTCTATAAGCTCAAAGTATTTCTTCTGCAGTGAAATATTCCTGGAGCTGCAGTGAAGGTGCTCTGTATTCTTGTATCATTTTGAACTTTTTTTAGTGGGTGACAGTGTTGATGGGATTGAAATCAAAGAATATACTGCAAGGAGAAATAACTGTAGAGTTTATTTCCTAGCTAATATTTGCACTAGGCTGTTGTAAAAATATTAATAAATAGTTCAATTTTCATATACAATACTCTTATAATATAGTCCATTTGCTTTTGTAAACATAGAAGGAAGCTTTTGATGACAGGTAATTCACAGCTTCAATATCCTTCACTAATTGAACCTGGATGAAATAGGGAGAGTGCTAATCAGAACTGATTTCAAATGCTGCTCACTTGAGGGAGTGAAAATGGTATCTTCTCCCAAGAGGCAACATTGATACTGCATTAAACAGACAAGCCCTGTGATATCCGATGTCTCTCAGGAGAAACAGGAGTCTAATAAAGTGCAAAGTATTTCCCTGTTGAGATAGAACACTAGGAGTAAGGAGCAAATTTTAATGAAAGTTCTTGACTGCAAATGTGCAGGATAACAGCTACCTTTCCACAGCCCTCAGATCCGTTCTCCTGGCCTTATTTCTGCTGACACTATAGGAAGGCTGGTTGTCCCTCTTTTAGTTAGTTTGATAAAGATTGAATTAGGTTCTTTGGAACCAAGTCTGTAAGGAAAATTATCCAATATTTCAGAGATAATTTTTGAGATCAGATCTGAATTTTTGGATCTTCTGGGGGTATTTTTTGTGGGTGTTGGTTTTTTGGTATTATTGTTTTGTTGGCTTTTGTTGTTATAAAGCTGTGTCAATCTCTAGGAGAACCTTATATTTATCAATATATAAATATATAAATCATATATATTATTACTTCTAGAAAGACTGGAAAGGAATATTTACTGTGGAAAAGTAACTGTCTGAAAGAATGGATAGTTAGAGTCCAAGGAGAAGCATCAATTAACTCTCTAATACATTGGTTTTGGAGGCAGATGTAAAGCATTGACAGTAAAGATGAAGAGCAAACCAGAGAGCAGGCAAGCTGAGGAAGGAGCTTTGGGACTTAAGACAGAGGAGGCATTCACCATTCAGAAAGACTCAAAACCCTTACAAAACAAAAAAGGAAGGAATGCAGCGTGATAGTCAGCTAATAACACGCTCTGTTTTTAACAAAAGATGAATAGGATAGAGATGGAATATGAAGCCCTGAATGTCCTTCTTTGGAATTTTGTATTTAAGAAAGGTCATCATACTGAGATAATTAGGACCAGGATAATATATATCAGCCGCTAATGCATCAAAATAGAAAAAAGACATGGAACTGTTGGAAAGGGTTCAGAGGGCCATGAAGATGATTAGAGGGCTGGAGCACCTCACCTACAAAGAGAGGCTGAGGGACCTGGCCTTGTTCAGCCTAGAGAAGAGAAGGCTGTGCAGTGACTTCATCACAGTCTTCCAGTATCTAAAGGGAACATAAAAACAGGAGGGAAATCAACATTTTAAAGAGGTAGACAATGGCAGGACAAGGGAGGATGGATTGAAGCTAAAGGAGAGAAGGTTTAGATTAGATATTGGGGGGTAGTTCTTTACAGAGAGAGTGGTAAAGCGCTGGAACAGGCTGCTCAGAGAGGTGGTCGATGCTCCATCTCTGGAAGTGTTCAAGGCCAGGTGGGTGAGGCCCTGGGCAACCTTGTGGAGATCATGCCTGGAGGCTGGTGTCCCTGCCTGTGGCAGGCGGGTTGGATGAACAAGGAGAACCTGGAAAAAAATCAAATAAAGAGAGTAGAAGCAAGTACACAGTGCCTGGGAAGAAGACAGATGAACTGTCCAAGCAGCCAGGAATTGGGTTAGGAAAGCTAAAGCCAGGGATGTCAGGAGGGATAAGAAAAGTTTCTATGTGTATATGTTGGTTATAAAACGCAGAGTTGGGAAAATATGGGCCATCTCCAAAAGGAAACAAGACACGTGATTGTGTGGGATATGGAAAAGGATGAAGTATTCAAATATTTGCTTTATCTTTGCTATCAAGTGCTCTAGCTACAATGCCCAAGCTTCAGAAGAACTGCCCAGCCTATCAGAAGAGCAGGTTTGAGACTGTATAAGGAACATTAAAGTGAACAAGTCCATGGGACCTGGTGAGTTGCATCTGTGGGTCCTGACAGAACTGCCAGATGAAGTTTGTAAGCGAGTCTCCATCATATTTGGGAAGCCATTACAGTATTGGAAAAGGGGAATAATGGGGAAAATGGGAAATAAATCCCGTTTTAACAAAGCAGAAAAAAGGAAGACCTAGGGAACTACAGTCTGGTCAGCCTCACCTCTGTGTCTGGCAAGATCATGGGGCAGATCCTCCTGGAAACTGTACTTAAGCATATGCAAAATAAGAGGGTGATTGGTGACAGCCTACATGGCTTCACTAAGGGCACCTCATGCCTGAAAACTTTGGTTGCCTTCTGGGACAGGGTTACAGCATTGTTGGATAATGGCAGAGCAACAGATCTTATCTGTCTAGTCTTGACAAGGATTTGTCACTCTCATGATGTCCGTCTCTCTAAATTGGAGACATATGCATTTGATGGAAGGACCAGTTGGTGAGTAAGGAACTGGCTGGATGGTTGCAATCAAAAGAGTTACAGTCCAAGTCTAGATCTCTAATTGGAAACCAGTGAAGAACAGTATTCCTCGGGGGTCCGTATTGCAACCAGCACTGTTTAACTGCATCAGCAACATGTATAAGGCATCAAATGCACCCTCAGCAATTTTGCCATTGACACCAAGCTGTGTGTTGTGGAAGACTGGGGGTGCTATCCAGAGGGACCTTGGAAGGCTTGAGAGATGGACGCATGCATACTGCATGAAGTTCTACAAGGCCAAATGAAAGGTCCTGAACAGGGGTCAGAGCAATCCCAAACACAACTGCAGACTGGGTGAAAAATGGATTGAGAGCAGTCCTGAGGAGAAGGACTTTGTGGTGTTTGCATGTGAGAAGCTGAACATCAGCTGGCAATGTGAGCTGGTAGCTCAGAAAGCCAACAGTATCCTAGGAAGCATGGCTAGTGGGTCAAGGGAGGTGATTCTGCCCCTCTACTCTGCTCTTGTTAGACTCCACATGTAGTACTGTGTCCTGCTCTGGGGTCTCCAGCACAAGAAACATGTAGAGCGGTTGGAACAAGTGCAGAGTAGGCCACGAAAATTTTCTGAGGGCTGGAGCGCCTCTCCTATGAACAAGACAGGAGGAGGGAGTTGGATTTGTTCAGTCTGGAGAAGAGAAGGCTCTGAGGAAATTTTGTAGCAGCCTTCCAATACATGAAGGGGACCTACATGAAAGCTATCCAGAGGGACCTTGGAAGGCTTGTAAGGTGGGCCCACACTTACTGCATGAAGTTCTACTAGGCCAAGTGCAAGGTCCTGCACATGGGTTGGGGCGATCCCAAGCACAAACTCAGGCTGGGCAGAGAATGGATTGAGAGCAGCCCTGAGGAGAAGGATTTGGGGGTGTTGGTGGATGAAAAGGTCAACCTGAACCAGAAAAATATGCTTGCAGCACAGAAAGCCAACTGTAGCCAGGGCTTGCATCAAAAGGCATAACCAGCAGGTTGCAGGAGGTAATTCAGTCCCTCTCATCTGCCCTTGTGAGACCCCATCTGGAGTATTGCGTCCAACTCTGGGATTCCCAGCAGAAGAAAGACATGGAGTTGTTGGAGGGAGTCCAGAGGAGACCATGAAGATGATGAGAGAGCTGGAGTACGTCTTCTATAAAGACAAGCTGAGAGAGTCAGGGCTGTTCAGCCTGAAGATGAAAATTCTCCAGGGAGATCTTACCACAACCTTCCAGTATCTGAAGTGGTCCAACAAGAAAGACGGAGAGGGACTGTTTATCAGGGAGTGTAGTTATAGGAAAAGACATAATGGGTTTCATCTAGAAGAGTGTAGATTTAAATTAGATGTTAGCAACTAATTCTTTCCTAAGAAGGTGGTAAGGTCCTGGCACAGATTCCCCAGAGAAGCTGTGGCTGCCCCCGCCCTGTCAGTGTTCAAGGCCAGGTTGGATGGGGCTTTGGGCAACCTGGTCTAGTGATGGGTATCCTTGCCCATGTCAAGGGTTTGGATCTAAATGGTCTTGAAGGTTCCTTCCAACCTGAAATATTTTATCTTTCTATGACTTTTTGTGGAAAAAAGTTTCATTGTGGCCTATCATAGTTTTAATTTCCATAGAGGAAGGCTTACCAGAATGATGAGAATGACGCAGAGTGTTTTCTTTCCTCACTGCAGCTCTTCCACAATTCTTTGAACACTTTTATATGATGCATCTATGTCCAAAATCTGAATGCTTTTGCAGTAGGGTAGATAGATATCTTTTTTTCTAAAAAGTAGACAACTATTCCAGGTCAAGAGTCTACCAATTATTTCAACCTTGACATGCATCTAATCTTTTATTTTCAGTTCTGGGCTTCATTTAAAAACAGCTGTGTAATTTTCCATGACTATGGAGTGTCAAAAGATATGTGGTTCTAGCTTCTATCAGTCAAATTTCTGCACTAGTAATTGACCAAAGGCCAGAGACAAGGAAAATCCAAAAAGCAGCATTGATAATAACACTGTTAGCTGATCATTTCAAGATCACACACTTCACTTGAAATCACAGATAGTACCATGATTTAGCTGTCAAAGTCAAGAATGCTCACATTAATGTGTAATGAAGAAACAGCTGAGCTTAAGGAGCAGTGTTTACAGCTGGGGAAGATTTTTTTTTTTTTCATTCATCTTCCATCATTCTGCTACCATATAATTTCATTTATGTGTCTCTTATCCCAAGGGAATGAAATTCAGCTATGCTTATGCTTGATCTCAGCCAAAGTCTTCAAGATCCAGAGAAGAACTTCCTATTTGTTTGAAGGCTTTCATACAGGAGATGACATAACGGTGTGGTGAGCTGAGCCTGGCTGGACAGCAGGTACCCACCGATACAGTCTATTACTTCCCATTGCCAGTGGGATAGGGAGAATGTAAGATGAAACATCTTGTGGGTGGAGATAAGTACAGGGAGGTTGTTCAACAGTTATTCTCACAGGCAAAACAGACTCAAATTTGGGGAAAATTATTTGATTTATTGCAAGCTAATAAAGTGTAGGATAGCTAGAAATAAGAACAAAAGTAAAAGCACCTTCCTTTTTTTTTCTTCCTGGGCTGAACTTCACTCATAACTTTTCTACTTCCTAGTTCCTCTCTGATTGGCACAGGGGAACATGGAATGTGGGTTGGAGTAATTTCATAATTATTTTGTCTCTCGTTCTTTCCTCCTCACACTCTCTGCTCTAACATGACTTCCCACTCATGGTATGCAGTCCTTCACAAACTGCTTCTGTCCTGACGCATCCTCCCCATGGGGTAGAGTTCCTCATGAACTACTCCCACATAGGTCCCTTCCACAGGGGGAAGTACTTCAGGAAAATGTTGTTCCAGAATGGGTACCCCACATATCACAGCATCTGCCAGAAAACCTGTGTTGGCTCCTCTCCACAGGCTGCAACCTCCTGCCCGGAGCCTGATCCATCGTCAGCTTCTTCCTTTGAAGCATGAAGCTCTTGTGTGGGGTCCTCCATGGTCTGCTGGGTGGATATCTGTGCCACTGTAGTCTTTCATGAGATATAGGGGAACAACCTGCCTCACTATGGTCTTCATGGTGTTGTACAGAGTCCGAAGAGCAGCCACTAAGCTGGTGAAAGAACAAGTCAAAAGAGGATAGTCTGAGACAACTAGAGTGGTTTAGTCTGGAGAAAAGGACACTTGAGGGGAGACTATTGTTCTCCAAAACTCCTTGAAAGTACATTGTAACCAGGTGGAGGTTGATCTCTTCTCCCAAGTAACAAGTGATATGACGGGAGGAAATGGCCTCAAGATATGTGAAGTGAGGTTTGGATTGGATATTAGGAAAAAAAGATTTTCACCAAAAGGGTTATCAAGCAGGCTGCCCAGGGAAGTGGTTGTGTCACCATCCCTGAAGGCATTTAAGAGAGATGTATATATTATGTAGATGTGATTACATACTTCAGTGCTGAACTTCAAAATGCTAGGCGAATGGCTGGACTTGAAGGTTGACATGCAGAAATCAGACTTCACAATCTGTAAGATTGTAAATTAGGTATGTTTACTCGGCCCTGGGCTGCATGGGGTGGGGGGTAACCCCACCAAAGTCGTGAGCGCCAGGTAGCAACTCACCGTCTCAACTTATACTATCAAGTGTTAAATATTCATATGATTTCACCAAATACCTATACATATGCATGACCTATCCTCTCTTCGTATTAAAATTAGTTCCAAGAACTCATTTCCATAAAATCCTCTTGATTGCACTTGCGCATTGCCTCCTTGTGGTGGTCATTGGTGGTCGTCAGGATGAAGGCTGATGGTCCCTCTTCGTCACCGCTAGTAAACTTTTGTTCCTGCACAGGCTCATTCATCTCTTGGTTCTTATCCAAAGTGCAGGGTCAGTTCTTGCTGGCTCGCAAAGCAGCTTCCAGGAGCTAACTTTTATCAAAACAATGCAAGACCCTATGCTTCGGTTAGTTTAAGCAATAAACGATGCAAAACCCTATGCTTCGGTTAATTTATATAATGGTTGGTAAAACATCACAGCAACTATTAAGCAGCACTACTTCTATCGCAGCTCCCTTTTAACCCTTCATTCAATGTTTTAACTGTCTTTCTATTTAATAGATTTTATTCTATGATTCACCACATGCTTCTGAGGAATCTCTACTAAAACATCTGGAGTAGCTCCTCTTGTCACTTCTTCTCTGACCTTGGTGTCTGCAGGGTTATGTGTCTCATATTTTTCTCTCACTCTCTCACAGCTGCTGCTCAGGTTTTTTTGCAGTTCCTTAAATATGTTAGCACAGAGGCAGTACCAACGTCTCTCATAGTTAAACCACAGCCCGCAGCTAAGCATCACATAGCCACTTCGTCACTTTCCCCTGACGGGACTGGGGACAGAATGAGGAGAGTAAATGTATGAAAATTCTTGAGTTGAGATAAAGGCAGTTTAATAGGTAAAACAAAAGACACATGCACAAGCAAAGCAAAATAAATAATTATTCACCACTTCTCATGGGCAGGCAGGTGTTCAACCATCTACAGGAAAGCAAGACTACATCATGCATAACAGTGATCTGGGAAGAAAAATGCCATCTATCTGCACACTTTCCTTCTTCTTCTCCCATCATATGGGATGGCATATCCCTTTGGTCATTTGGGGTTAGTTGTCTTGGCTGTGTACCCTCATAACTCCTTGCACACCCCCAGCCTACTCACTGGTGAGCTGGTGTGAGAAGCAGAAAAGGCCTCGGCTCTATGTCAGCACTGCTCTTCAGTAACAAAAACATTCGTCTGCCACCAACACTGTTTTCAGCAGAAATCCAAAACAAAGCCCCACACTGGCTACTGTGAAGAAAATTAACTCTTCCAGTCAAAACCATCACAACATCATTGATGTGATCAGTTTTGGACATCAGTAGGTCTGAAGTGGAGCCATCTGTAATTGATCTGTCCAGCATGAGGGTGTCCTCACAAAAGCAAACCTACCTCGCAGCCTTACCCCAGCTCTCAAAACTTTGGCACATAACACCAACTTATGGTCATAATTACCTCTTCATTTTCCTATTCCATCAATTTGAATAAAGAAGGTGTTTAAAATCTGACATTTTTTTTTCATTATTAGCAAGGAGCAAATAGGTGAAATCAGTAATTCTTCCTGTCAACAACAGAACTAGACCTGTTTTGAAGACTAAACACTAAATTTCTACTTCAGTTAGAGCTGTGATTCTGCCCCATGCATTCTATTCCTGGATTTCTATTCTTGGTTTTCTATTTCTGTATTAACTCAAACAGATCACTTGTAATCTCTGTGCTTAGTACTTGATAGAATTCTTCTGAGGTTAAATAAGTAGCTAGCACAAGGTAAGGTCCCTACGTGGAAGGTCACTGCATAGGAATTGTAATAAGTGTTTTCCACCATGAAATTACACAACTTTGTTATTTTAAAAATAAGTTGAATTAATTAATAATAAATTATAAAATGCATTTAGATATCACTCAATTTTTTATTAGGAGAAAATTGTCTTAATATGTTTGCCTAGTGGAATAAAATTTGATGAAACATTCCAATGAAATATACAGCAATAGATATATTCACCTAGCATCTTTTCCCCTTCTTGATCTTGGCAAATTCCTCTCATTAATTCTTCATTTAGTCCATTGCAAATATCAACTGGCTTCAACAGGAAACTTTTTTTCCAGTACATGTATGTGGTATGTAGAGCTACAGCACTCATCCTGGAACCTGCAGAGCCAGAAGGCTGAAACACTATGCCTGCTTAATCACTCTTGTTTTGCAGCTTACCCATCTGAGCACTGTCTTGTGCTAGCATAGCTGTACTGGAGCTAGATGAGATATCATCACCAAATGTTTATGAAGTTTAACTAATACTACTCTGATCAATTTTAAGTCTGCACTTTTAAGGGAATAAAAGACCAAAAATATTACTTTGAAAATGCTGGTTTGCTCTGAACAAAATACAGAGCTGATAATATCTGGGTTTTTGACAGGAAGATGAACATTTGATTCAGATTCCATCTCTAGGAAGCATTAAATACAGCAGTATTTAGGGGCAGGTATGTTAGTAACAGAAAAGATACCAAGTATATGTTTGTTTAGTTGTGCTTTATTGTTATTACATCAAGGCTGCCTTTCCCCAATCTATGCTGTAGAGCAGTTCTAAACAACAACAAACCAAACTCAACAACCCAAAACAGTAGAAAAACAAAACAATACCAAAGCAAAAACCACAGACCATACTATTGTCTATTTTGAATAATGAATTTCTGTGACTTTTTTAATGCTTGTAGTATGGTTTGAAAAAGAAATGTGTGAGTGTTTTCTTCATCTGAGATATCTGATATTGTCAAAGATTATGTCAAACTAATTTCCAACACATTTCTAAATCTGGTAGTGGAGGGAAGAGCTGCAAGTGGGAAGAATTGATAACACATTCAGTATACTGGTCAGAATCACAAGAAAGTTTTTTCCACAAACACATTCAAGCAATACTCACAAAAATTGCTGCATATCAGAGTAGAAGTCAACATCACACAGTTGTAGCAAAACTCCAGTTTTCTGAACAGCATTTGCAATACTGAATTTCAATGTAATTATTTTGAATGGAGCTAAAGTGGTCTTGCATATATTTACATTTAATTTCTTATAGATATCCTTCATATTCCTCTAACTTTCTGACTTTTTGTCTACAAACCTTATCATTGTTCTGCTGAAAACAGAACAGCTGCAGACTTAGCCACCATCTTCAGTGGACTGCTAAATTGAATGTCACTGACCTCACTGCTGACATCAGAGACTGAACAGTTCAGCTTTCTCACAGCTTTGAAAGTACTAAGGTGTCTTGTTAAACACTTCATTTTTTAAACAGATTGAAGAGATAAATGCTAGAAAAAGCCACATCACCTGTGCATCTATTCAGTTGATCATCTGGTTGCAGCTCATAACCAAATATGGTTTCAGATTTAGGGAAGATGATAGTCATGTTTGATAAAATGCCCTACCAGATTACTTTTGCCCAAGGAGATATATTTATATACAGGATACTCATACTAGAAATTCTTGTTTTCTGAGATTGTATTAACTGATTGTTGTTGGAAGTAAAAAATGTGTATTTTTACCTTCTTACAGCATCAGCTGATAGTAAACTAACTGCATCTTCACTTGCACAGATGTTAAGGGAAATGGACAGACTGCTAAGAAGCAGGAAGAGTCATCACTCAAGTTGTGGAGAGAGAACATGACTCTTCACCTATTTATGACAATACTATAAAACAGATGTTGACAATTACTAAGGAAGGAATTTGATCAGAAGCTCTTAACATTTGTCAGCCTTTGCTAAAGCTGTCACTGTCTGTTAATAGTATACATGTTTATGAACTTATTTTCCATCACATTAAAAGACAGTGGTAGCTTTGGAGAAACGTGGCCAGATGAAATCTTAACCTCACTGGAGTATTACACAGAACTCCTGTTCCTCTTCTGGACCAGGATTTCACTTGTTGTGCCCTTTACTTGGAGGTCTTCCATTCATGAACTTAGCCAACTATTTAATTGATGAGATGTAATGTAAGTTTTTGTTGTGCATGTCATCAAAAAGAAATAGATAGTAGTTTAATACTATCCACAAAACAGCATGAGTCATTGTGCCTTTAGATGTGATATCCTTGTGCCAATAAAGGTAACAAAAATAGCAACAGGCTTTTTGTGTGCCCTGGGTTGACAGTTAAAATTGAAAGTAATATATCATCATCTAAAGTTTCATAGTGAATGAATAATGCATTAAAACCTAATTTTATATGAAGTCAATCAAGAAAATCCACCTTTAATATTAAATTTGCAGAGATCAGGCTTCTCCACTATTTTTCAGTGTTGTGGATGTTCTAATGCACAACTGTTATGTGGAGATCTTATTAGCCTTAAATCAGAACAGAAGCAGCCTTTTCAATCCTAAGAATGCTGTAACCTGAATAAAGACCAATGAAGGTGATATTTGTGTGCCTGTCCAGTGAAAGTGATACTTGTTTTCATGTACCATGAATATTTACTGAACAGAAACAATGACTTCAGGAAATAAATATGCAAAGGTCCGGGTCAACTGATGCATCACAGTAACTTATATAACTTTAACTTCCAGCACAGCAACAGAATGACAAGTCTATGTGTTTGCACTTGCTTCCTAAAGAAGCCTAATACAAATTCTCAAATTATGTCTACTTTTTTTTTCTGTCCTAAAGGCATTTGATATTGGAAAGGGCTTCTGATTACATTTCCTGTAATTAGCTGTCTCATACATATATATTTATTAGGGAAGGATGGCTAGAACGTATTACAATAGCCTGAAGTCTGCATTATGTTATAAAGAAATTTACCTGTGTTTAAAATGGTGATATAAAAATGTTGTGGGTTTGGGATTTTTTTTTAACCTCTCCTATAAGCATGGTTTCAATTTTTTTCAAGTAGATTAAATTATCTATATGACAAAATGCTCAGGCATGTAAATACCTGTGACGTGAGATGAATTAATCTACTGTGATTAAAGACCAGAACTCAACTGCAACTAATAAATACTGATGGCAAAGTGAATGTTTCTGATTTGCCTAATGAGCTTATTGGTATATTTAAAAGACTTTTTCTGGCAAACCTTTTAACGTTTACATTGGAATATTTCCATTTTCAAACAGCAGTTCTGGTGTTTATATTTGCAATTAAACATGCTTTTAGATACATAGGTTTTGTTCCACAAGTTCTGCCATTTTGTTGAAAGACTTTATTAGTTTTTCAAGATTTTTTTTTCTAGAATGCTTTGTTTGCTTAACAAGTATAAGGGTAAAGCATATGTTTCAAGATAAAAATTTTAAAAATAAAAAATCTGTTCCACTAACTTTATGTGATTCATTTTACTGGGTACTAATTACACAGAACTTGAGAAGCACCCTTTGCACGTTTATACTGAAGAACAGAGCGGGAGCTGCATGCCTGCTGCTTTCTTCTGCTTAAGTGTGACTGGAAGAGAATCTACTCAATTGAAGCAGATATGTGCCCAAATATACCGAACTGCCAGATATTATCAAAACTTTTAACATATAAATGTGTGAGAAAATATGAGGTATCTGACAGAATATGCCTGAGTGGGTTTGCTTGTTTATTATTTTATTTTGTTGTAGTTTTCTTAATTGTTACTGACACGAGGATTTGGAGTAAAAAATTCTTCAGCAAACCATTAGTGCCAGCAGGACAGATGGAAGAAGAGGAACCACCTACGAAAATGATCTAAGATGGTAGGACTATCAGGAGACAGAAGTTGCACCAGGGAGCAGAGATGGCTTCAAGAGCCAGGGGTTAACAAACAACTCTACAGTATGGATCAAAACTGTGCTGCTTGAAGCAGTAGTTGCCTACATATGCATGTGTATAATCTCCTATTAAAGGTAATAGAGATAAGACATTCAGTAGGCCTTGATTCAGCTTGCAAAATGTATGGAATTAATTAATGTGCTCGAAGTCAGGCAGCAGGCAGTATTACAGAAACCCTATGATATCTGAACATCTATATCTGTGAAGATATGACCCAGTAAAATGAGGACACCTGGATCAAGCCTTTCAGGCTGGCTGCTGAATATCAGGCAGGTGAAGCAATTTGAACAACTAAGCTGATCTCTATTTTTCTAACTCAAATTGCTTTGTCCATCCAGAATATTCAAAGCTCACTCTCCTTCTACAAATTCAGGGCATAATGAATGTTTAAAAGTTGTAACTTTAAAAAAAAGTCAGTGAAACAGGTGACCTCGCATGAGTTTGGTGCCCTGAACTTTGACCAAGTTCAGTTTTGGACTATGAAAAGACTTTTTTCCATACGGAAACCTTAAAGTGTTTATAAAATAATTAATAAAATAAAGAATTGTAGCTAATAAATGTTGCTTTTCTCTGAATACCCTGTTCAAAAATCCAGCCATTTCAGTTGCATAGGCATATGTTTCATACCTTCAGAACCAATTCTGTTAAATCCTACTTCTATGCAGACAAAAAGCAAAAATCTCTCTAACAGCAAACAAGAACAGCCCTATAGTATCACTGGCTTATATGTCTTCCCATGTTAGATCTCCATCTTGCCAACAGTGAAATCTGGCCCTGAATTTATAACTAAAGACAAAATAGTCTTAAAACATCCTTTCAGAGATTTTTTTAAAATATTTATTCAATGCTCAGGCTTGGATGATTTCCATGCTTTGAAATACTGTGTTAAATTTTCAGGATTCTTCCTACCTTTGAAAAATTTTAAGGAGCAATTCTTTTAAATACAATTATTCATATTCCAATGTACAATATTCAAATAATGATGCAAAACCAGAACTATGATGGCAAAGATTTATTTTTTTAAGATACTTCTGATGTTCAATTATTCACAAAAAATATTTCAAAGAAATACTGCAAAAATAGAAATGCAATATAAGGATTTTCTGAGGATGAGAGATAAGATCTCTCAGTTATGTTTTGAGAGAATTGTATCAGGTGGAAATCTTGGAAAAGAAGTTTTAATGGTCATAAAACAGAGACTTCAAAACAGCTTACTGCTATTAATTTGTTCACCATTTATATCTGTAGTTCAAAAGCAAGTATCAGGCTTAGGTCTTTATTAATAGATGTACAAGTAAAAACATCGACCAAAAAACTTCACTTCAGAAAGCTGACTGATGACTGACACTACTTTCTTTTATTATTCTTTTGAAGTGTAACATTTTAGATTCAGAAATTATGTTTTCAACATCACATCATGTGGTATGTGCTATATTTTGGCATTTTAGTGGCAAATAAACCCAACATAGTCCACACTTAGCAATTCTCACATGGAAGATATCCTTTTGAAACTGCAAGTTAAAGACCTCATCTATTCTAAAATGATTGCTTGCTTTTATTAACCATTCCTAGTGAGAATGAAGAAAAGAGTCATCACTGTTTTCTGCAGATTCAGCAATAGTACAGACAAAGCTGAGTATATAGTGTATTTATGTAGTTCTTAAAGTCAGGCCATAATTTGAACTCTGATTTATGTTGTTTTGTCTGGTTTTGTTTGTTTCATGAGAAACCTGGTCAGTGCTGTTTCTGCTTCATCTTTGAATCACTGCTCGTTTAAGCATACAGTTACATATTTTGATCATGTGTGCACCCATATGATAGAAATAGATGCATGGATAGATAAAGAGATCGATAGCATATGTGTGTATTTGTGCATATCTGTATTTGTTTTCCCTGTACTGCTCCTGACTTTGAAACTTTAGCAGTTTTTCTTCCTCTTTATCCAACTGTTTAAGAAATCTGTTCAGCATTTTACCTTTTACTGTGGTGATGAATAGCCATAAGCTTCCTGCAACCAGAAGTGTGACTGCAGCAATGGGAAGTTAGATCAAAACCACCTCAGGCACTAAGCACAGGTTACATGGGTTAACCCCAAGCATTACTACATAAGATATTATGCAGTCTGGGGACCATGTGGCTTATGCAGGTCACCACAGTGGCCACGTAGACTTTAACTGACAAAATTTGGCTTGAGAACCTGTACAAAAATACAAATGGACCACAGTTCACCTGGCTATATGGGTTACGTGGCCTCTGGTTTGTTCTCTAAAGCAGTAATGTGGAAACAGAGGATGCAAAAGCCATTGTTACTACTCCATCTTTGCACTGTTGTTAGCTGAAAAGAGAACTTTTAACAAAATATACTTTAATGCTAGTGGTGTAGCTTGCCTGTTTACCTCACATCTTCCCTTTCCTCAAATAAATATTTGCATATAAATTGCTTTGAAGAATATATTACCAACCAAGGAAACTGGGAAAAGAAGTTTGAATGAATTGTAAATCCACCTGAGGTTTTCGGCCTTGGAAATGCATATATAAAATGGAATCTTTCCACAAAAAGCAGCTTCTTTAAGGTTCCAGTGCTCCTGCATGTCAATATGATGTCACTATTGAGAAATAAGATACCATTGAAAGCAACATAATTAATAACTCAGGGAAAAGTTCTTCTACTCATACAGACTTGGAAGTTCAGTATTTATAAATGTAGACGTTATTGAAGGGTAGAGCAGATTGCTGCCAAATTGACTTTAAAAAATTTCAGAGTAGAAAAGCAGCATGCAATAGCAAAATGAAAAAAAGAAATCATAGCATCATAGAGTCATAGAACGATTTGTATTGGAAGTGACCTAAAAGATATCCCAGTTCAAAACTCTTTGCCATGGGCAGGGACACCTTCGACTATACCAGGTTGCCCAAAGCACTAGCCAACATGACCTTGAACACAGCCAGGGAGGAGGAAGCCACAGTTTCTGCAGGAAACCTGTGCCAGGGCCTCACCACCCTCATAATAAAGAATTTCTTCCTAAATTCATGCAGTTCACATGGACCCATCTTTCCAGCCTGTCAAGGTCCCTCTGGATGATATTTCTTCCTTCCAACATGCTGATCTCATCACAGACCTCGGTGTTGTCAGCAAACTTGCTGTGGGTGCACTCGATCCCACTGTCAATGTCACCGACAAATGGTGCCTGTTCCAGTACTGACCCCTGAGGAACAACACTTGTCACAGACCTCCACGTGGACACTGAGCCATTGACCAAAACTCTTTGAGTGGGACTTTACAGCCTGTTGCTGAGTGGTCCATCCATCAAACCCATCTCTCTGCAACTTAGAGACTAGGATGTCATGCAGGACAGTTTTTGATTGATTACCGTTCACAGTCATCTGATTTCAACATATTCAAAGAACTGGACAAAAAAAATATTGAGAGTATCCAGAGGAGGGCAGTAAGAATGGGGAAGGGTCTGGAGGGCAAGTCTTATGAGGAGAGGCTGAAGTCTCTTGGTTTGTTCAGCTTGGAGAAAAGGAGACTGATGGGGAGACCTCATAGCAGTCTCTGGCTTTCTGATGAGGGGACCGAGGGGGCAAGCACCGTTCTCTTCTTTTTGGCAGACAGTGATAGAACCCAAAGAAATAATATGAAGATGTGACAGAGGACACTTAGGCTGGATATTAGGAAGAGGTTCTTTCCTGAGAGGGGGGTCAGGCACTGGAGCAGGCTCCTCAGGGAAGTGGTCACAGCACTGACTTAGGCTGAGTTCAAGAAGGAATGGACAATGCACTCAGTCCCATGCTCTGACTTGTCTGGCTCTGTGTGGAGCCAGGAGTTAGACTTGACGATCCTTATGAGTCCCTTCCAACACAGGATAATGATTCCATGATTCAGTGCTGATTTCTGATTATTTTATTTTTTTCAGATCTGCCTAACACATATTCATTTACTATGTCTTTTTCAAAGATTTTTCAAAAATTTACAGATGTGCTTGCCATTTCAACCTTGCAATATATGATCTCAAAAATCTGACCCTTTTCTGTTTAATGTTGTATTAAAATAGTATTAATTTTTTGAGAATGTGTCTGCTTACATCTGTGATAATCAAATTACTACAATTTTCTGTAATTGAAGTTCCTGATGAGAAAGAATTTATACTTTCCTTTATATAAGCAACATACTGACCAGGGTATTAAAAAGTGTTAGGAGTGTGTTTTTTCCCTAATTTTTACCTAGCTAGGAATATATAATAGAATCATAGAATGTGTTACGTTGGAAGGGACCTTTAGAGGTCATCTGGTCCACCCCCCCTGAAGTAAGCAGGGACACCTTTAACTAGATCATGTTGCTCAGAGCCCCATCAAGCCTGACCTTGAATATCTCCAGGGATGGGGCCTCCACCACCTCTCTGGGCAACCTGTACCAGTGATCTACCACCCCCATATTAAAGAGCTGTTTCCTAATATTCAATCTAAATATACCCTTTTCTAGTTTAAAATCATCACCCCATATCTTACTGCTACATGCACTCTCATAGTAAGGTTTGCCTTTCTACTTTACATTTTAGAAAAAGAAACTGTAAGTGCAAGCAGCGCCCTCAGGAATTACATAAAACTTCAAAGGCATGTCCTTGGTATTGATACAGGTACTGGGATTTTTCCAGTTGCTCAGGCAAGATAATCAGTCCCTAAAGCACTCTGCCAGAGGTCTTCTTGATGAACAATTTCTGGTTAAAAAAAATTAGTTTTAATTCATAAGTATGTCTCCATTTAACCAAAATGTCTTATGGTCCCAAACCAAATGTCCTGTGGTTCCCACTGTGGCACATAAATACCTTTTTCCAGTCAATCTTCAGTCTCTTCAAAAAAACAAGTAGAAGAAAGTGGTAGATAAATCTAGTTTGACACAATCCATTTTACATATGTTGATTGCCATTAATTATTCTATTTTCCATTAATTCTTTATTACACATGTCCAAGTCAGATATTGACCTGAGGATTAATGTTGGGCTAAGGAAACTGTAATTATCCATGTAACATATCTTTGTTTTCTTCTAATTTAATAGAACATACTCAGAGTTCCCACTTTTTATCCAGAGATTCACAATGGCAAGTGGATTTTTTTCTAGTTCAAGTGCTTGGACTTACATAATTAGTGGGCAGGATTGGATTTCATTTAAAGTAGAAGTTTTAGGTCATTTAATGAAACCGAACTCAACTATGGATTTTCAAAAGGATCTCAAAATGTCAAAATGGCAACTACGTAACAAAGAAATGTAATACATATTTTAATATATAATAATATATTACAAATATTATATATTTAAAGACCAAAAATAACTATGAATCATGCCAGATTGTATTATGAGATAATAATCAAGACATTATATACTATGTCCTGTCTTCAACTTTTGGTTTTCAAAATCATGCATTTTTTATTTGTTGGTACTAATCCATGTGTTTCTTCAATTTCTTTCTTTGCCAATTGCCTGAAGAGAGACTGTGAGAGATATTGTGGTGGTTATTGTTGGTTTTTTTTTAAATCTCAGTCTCACTTTAAACAACTCATTTAGCAGTTCTGATTTACTACCTTTTACATGAAAAGTGAATAAGGTTTGGAAACAGTTGTTTGAAAGAACAGTGTTAATATATATACCTAAGCAAAATTCTGGTTTTCCCTCTGTACTGTTTTCTTCAAAAGGGTCTTTTTTCGATCAGACTGTTCTTCCTCACCTTTGATTCCTCCTTAGATTCTTTCTGAACATGATTTCATTTTACACAGGCTGGAGGGAAGGGATGCCATACAGAGGGACCCTGGCAGACTTGAGAGGTGGATTCATGTGTGCTGCATGAAGTTCTACATGGCCAAGTGTGAGGACCAGCACACGGGCTGGGACAATCCCGAGCACAAACTCAGGCTAAGCGGAGAATGTATTGAGAGCAGCCCTGAGGAGAAGAACTTGGGGGTGATGGTAGGTGAGAAGCTGAACATGAGCTGTCAGTGTGAGCTGGTAGCTCAGAAAGCCAACAGTATCCTAGGAAGCATGACTAGTGGGTCAAGGGAGGTGATTCTGCCCCTCTACTCTGCTCTTGTGAGACTCCACCTGGAGTATTGCATCCAGCTCTGGGGTCCCCAGTACAAGAAAGACAGAGCTGTTGGAGCGAGTGCAGAGGAGCAAGACAGGCTGAGAGAGTTGGACTTGTTCAGTCTGGAGAAAAGAAGGCTTGAGAGAGACCTAATTGTAGTGTATCAATACTTAAAGGGCTCCTACAGGAAAATGGGGAGGGACTGTTCACCAGGGCGTGTAGTGACAGGGCAAGTTGTAACGGCTTCAACATGTAAGAGAGTAGGTTTAGATTAGACAGTAGGAAGAAACATTTTAATGTGAGAGTAGAGAGGCACTTAAATAGGTTGCCCAGAGAGGTTGTGGAAGTCCCATCCCTGGATGCGTTTGAGGCCAGGTTGGATGAGACTTTGGGCAACCCAATCTAGTGGAGATTGTCCCTGCCCATGGCAGAGAGTTTTGAACTAGGGTATCTTGGAAGTGCCTCCCAAACCAAAGCATTATATGAGTCTATGAGTCTATGAAAAATTTTAAAGAAAATTCTATGAACAGTCTCTTTTCAGGTTTTGGACACAGTTTCTTACTCTGTCAAGCAGTCCATTGTAGTAGGTAAGAAAGAGATGGTTCTGCTGTTTTGAGTCACTTTCCCTATATTGGCAAGACAATAAAAAAATGCAGAGAAAATAAGAAGTGATAGGAGTTGCAGAGGACATAAAAGGACTTTTTTGTATGTTTATTTATATTCTCCGGGTATCGGGATCTGATGAGAGACTGGCAACAGATTTTCCTTTGGGACTTGAGTTCCTCCTCCAATTTACTTAATTTGTGATAATATGCTTGGACTTGCCAGGGTTTGTTTCCATAGCAAGACAGAATCTATTTAATCCAGTGTTGCTGGTTAAATAATCAGATTATTTTCTTCCTTATTAAGGAAGCACAACATCAGAAAAGAATTCACAAGACAAGCATGGGCAAAGTGGGTTGCAAAGGATTCTCAACAGACTCCATTAGTGCCACATGACCATGTGCTGCCCATTTTTATAGCTGCTAGAACGCCAGACTGGTGGTTATAGGGGTCTTTCAATAATAAACATAAAGTCAGAATCTGTGGAGGAAAGCAGAAACCTAAGAACTTTCCTCTTCTCAATAATCATAGAATCATAGATTTTTTGGATGGAAAAGACCTTCGAGATCATTAAGTCCAACTGTCTATCCAACCCTACTAGGTCCAACACTAGACTATGTCACCAAGTACAACTATTCTCCTTTTAAACACCTCAGATCACTTTTTGTCTATAGAGCTCTGACTGTATTTTTTTTTAGCTAGAGGTAATCCCTAATAAAATCTTCTGTTTATAGATGGTCTTTTGCTCCATCTAATTTCATCAGTTGCCTTATTTTTTCATCTTCTCTACATCATTGCTGATGGTTGTATGAGAATTTTATATGAGAACTCTCATAATCTTTTGTTAAGCTTCTTCCTTTGCCCATGTTCAACTAGTTTGGTATAGGCTTGGTTAGCCGCAATTAATGAAAGACATTTCTGTATCCTGTGCAAGAACAATTCTGTGGTCCTGTTACTCCGCTTGTTCTTTGCTGGCTGTAAAGAAGAGACCTTCTGCACTGAGGAGTTGCATGATCTACTGCACAATGAAATTGCAAGAAATGAATGAGAAAGCTGCCTTCAAGGAAATGAAGAATGACAAGAGGGACCCTGTTGTGTAAAATCCTCTTAGCTTTTGAAATGTCAGTTTTAGTTATCATTGAGAAACTGTGTATAATGGAGGTAGCAACCAAAAGACCTCTATTGAGGGCATAAAGCAAGAATCTCAAATTGGGAGTGGTTTTATGCAGTTTGTTAATGCCAAGGTCCAATATTAAGAGGGCAGTTGCACTACCGGGACATGTTATTCTTCAGACAAGATATTAAAATGATGTCCCATCTGCTTATTTCCAACATCACTTTGAGATGATAAAGACCTCATGGTACAGGCTGGAGGGAAGTGTTGGTGCTAGGGAGGATAGGGAATAGGGAATAACTTTGCTTCCAGCTGGCAAAATCATCCTTTGTTAAATATTATCACCACAAATTAATTGGCAATGTTACAAACATTCATGACTATACAGCATGCAAGATGTTATACAGGGCTGACTGGTGACCATTCTAATCTGTCTCATAGTAGCTAAAGCTGTTAAATTGTGAAGTTACCCATGAAAGTAAAAATAAAATAAAATAAAATAAAATAAAATAAAATAAAAATAAAATAAAATAAAATAAAATAAAATATATACTGACATACTTTCAGAACCAACTTTCTTTGAGTACACTTCTGCTTGTTTTAACAACAAATTCTATATAAAATGAGGTGTAATTTAAGAAGAGATAATAGTTTTGAAGATAGGGTTTGTATTTAAATGCCCAATGATGGATTTATGTGAATAATACTAGGCAGATAACTTGATCATTTGCTTTGGTCATCAGTAAAATGTGAATTCAACATTTGAGCTATATGTCAAGTATATAACTTTTAAGTGTGTATAGCAAGTATAAGCTGCAGTAACTGCAACAGAAATATAATTAATCACAGTCCCAACAGATTCTTTCTGTGGCCTACCCTGGACTCAATTATGTAGCAGGAAAAAGTCCTGAAACTATACCTACTATCTGAAGACACAGTCCAGTGGGTAGGTGATGAGATAGCACAGTGGAACTCACCACACTGTTGATATTAAACACAAGCTATGAGTTATAAAAGATGCACAATTTTTTTATTATTCTGCCGGGAGAAGCACATGCTCCCTCTGAACTTCCAGTCTAAAATTTCAGGGGAGAAAATGACAGAACGTATGGTAACTGGTTCTCGTTTTCTGTCTCTCTTTGTTTATGACAGCCTCCTTGTGTATTTCCGTATCCTCTGATTCTGGTGCATCCTCTCATGGTATTTACTACATGTAAAGGGCAGTGTTACTTAAGGTAGACATTTGAAGTAAATGTTCTACTAAATCCTAGTAAAAGCAAATCAGTATTTGAGAATATATATCAAATAAATGAGGGGTGATATTAGCTTTAAATGGATTCTGAAATAGTCAAAGTGATAATTGCCAGCATGCACATAAAAAAATGTGATCACAAATTTGAAGAACTACTATTTTTCTGCACACGTAATAGCAGATTCTATATTCAAAATGTCACCATGAATCCTGAAATAAAACTCAGCTGACGCGATTCTATCCAAAAGTTAATCTATCCAAATATTTGGATTATGAAAGAAAGAATTCACAGAAATATAGGATATCTTGAGTTGGAAAGGATTCACAAGGGTTATTAAGTTCAACTCCAGACAGGGCAACCTAAATGTTATATCATATGTCTAAGAGGACAAAAGCTTCTTGAGCAGTGACAGACTTGATATCCAGAAACAGTTCAGTACTTTAATTACTATAGCAATGTATTTTTGCAGTTAATTCACTTCATAGCATAATGAGTTTTATGTCTGACAGCAACTTTTATGCTAAATTAAAAGTTAATTTATCTAAATTAAGTAGTAGAAATCATAGGATTTCATCCAGCAATTCCTCTACATCAGGTCCACAATTAGTGTGAAACCTACACCCAATTCACTGACAAAATAGTGGTGGCCTTATAGTAACTGAAGGGGACCTACAGGGAAGCAGGGGAAGGACTGTTTGTAAGGGCATGTAACAATAGGATGAGGGGCAGTGGGGTTAAACTAGAGCAAGGTAGGTTTAGATTAGACATTAGGAAGAAATTCTTCACTATGAGGGTGATGAGACACTGTAATAGCTTGCCCAGAGGTGGTGGAGGCCCCAACCCTGGAGACATTAAGGTCAGGTCTGATAAAAACCTGAGCAACCTGATCTAGTTAAAGGTATCTTTGCTTACTGCAGGGGGTCTGGACCAGATGACTTTTA
The DNA here is from genome assembly GCA_022605575.1 of Laterallus jamaicensis coturniculus. NCBI lineage: Eukaryota > Metazoa > Chordata > Aves > Gruiformes > Rallidae > Laterallus > Laterallus jamaicensis. Next base: position 643,756 of record JAKCOX010000097.1, read on the forward strand.
AAGGTCCACTCCAACCTAACACATTCTATGATTATATGATACTTATCAACAAAACATTTAATTTTCTGTAATGATACTATTAAATACATACCTAAAATCTGGTTTCAATACCTAAAGGAAATAAAAAGAAGACAGAGCAAGACTCAACTCAGAGGAACACAGTCAAAAGCTGAGAAGCAATGATTATAAGCTGCAGTAAATTTCAGCTGAATATAGTAAAAATCTCTGAATGAGTGGGTAAGCACTGGAACCGGCTGCTTAACCAGGCTGTGAAATCCCTATCCTCAGGCACTTTCAAATTTGAGTGGACAAAGCCTTGCTCAAAGTGCTCTTAACTTTATAGTTGTCAATGCTTTGAGCAGATTAGACTAAATGACCTCTAGAGGTCCCTTCCAACCTAAGCAATTATATTAAAATATTATTTTAATACCTGCTTCTTCTTTGTAGTCTGAACTTGTGTATTTCCCAGTGACTGGCCACTGTACTGTGTCAGAGCTACATTCCCTATCAGAACTGGGTTTTTTTCCATGCATAAACTTGCAGACTATGATTTCATAATCTTATCTAGGTTATCTTGGTTCTCTAATATTTGTTTTCCCACCTTTTGAGTTGCCCTTGTAAATTTTTTTCTATACTACTTTTAATACTTCAATATTTTTTAAAAAGCATGTATTTATGCTTGTAAAAGTAACTCAAGTGCTGTACACAAACACAGACTCCTCATTTCTATTTAGTATTTTTCTATTTATGCATCTCAGAATCATGTTCACCTACTTAGTTTAGGGTTGCCCAGGGAGCTCATGTTCACTTAATTAGCTAATATTTCGTCTAAGTCCTTCAATGTCACTGAACACCAGGACACCATTTACCATCCTGTGAGTGTGACCTACATATTTTTTTCCTTGATGTATGTCCTTTCATTTAGCTTTGTTAAAATACATGATGTCCAGATAAAAGTAGTTTTCTTAAACAATATATTTTATCAAGTTGCTCTTTCTCATTACTTATCACTTACTAATAGTTCATTATCAGCAAATTTGACCAGACCATTGATCAATTGGTTGAAAGACAATAACATATTTTTCAGACCTATCCGTTATGCATCCTGTTGTACAATGATAATTAATTTTAATTACTTTATGAAATATTTTTCATAGATGATATTGAAACTTTGTTGATCAAATTTAAAGAAAGACAGGGACAACTGATTTACAGTGCTTTAACTGTATTATGTCAATGCAGTTATCAGTTGCAGTTATCAACTAAACTTGACATGTAAAAAGATATTGGTTTGACAAGGTACATTTTTCCATAAAAATAGTGTTGATTGCCATTTTAATCTTCACAGACAGAATCCCTTGTCACAGTGCAATCACTGTCAAAAAAACCTGAGCTTAATCATTCTATTTACCCCCTTTGAATATTGTCAGACTAGGTACACAGTTTAAAAAAGAAAAAAACCAAACAAAAACAACAAACGCAAACCAAAGAACACTAGATAGTAACTAGCAGCCTTTTAGCAATATTAGGTACATGAAATAGGTAAACCTTATTCTCAGAAACACTCACCTTCTTTGCACACTTTGGATACTATGGATATTTTTGATATGTGATGAGCATTTTTTGTACATCCTAAAATGTGGTGACTCCATAATCACATCACTGTAGTGGTGATGCTATTTACCCTTTTTGTCTTCTTACCTTTTTTAAATGCTAACATTTAAAAATCAAAAAGCAGAAAATTACTTCTGTGGTGCAGTGCCCTATATTTCGTTTTGGGATTGTTTGGATCTGTGAGTTAAAATCATGTTAGATTTGTGGCACATGCATAAATCAACCACACAGACTATGGCTAAGTCTCACCCCTCTCTTGGTCATACAATGTAAAATAGATGTGCATGTGCCCAGCAGCCTTTTGATTTATGAGTGTCCAGTAGACTATCCCAGCTACTGGCAATCTGAAAATTCCAGGAAAAAGGATTAGGCTGCCAATAAAAATGACAGAGATGGAATGCGTATTCAGTTGTCCAGATTTACAGTTTCCCAGAGACCTTTCTTTTCTTATATACTAAATTAAATTTGTTATTTAATTAATATCTAAAGTCGCAACCTGATATTTTTAAAGGGCTTTTCCAAACTCCCTGAATTCTGTGTTTTTCAAACACCTCTGCTAATCGATACATATATATCAGAATAGACATTGAAGATAAGTAAAATGGAAAAACCCCAGCCAGCCTAACAATCAAGATATGAGTAAATAAAAGACCCCAGAGATCTGGTAGATTATTATGAAAGGTTTGAATAGCTTTCCAGAATTTTTAAAGACAGGCCTTTAAAACTGGCATAGTGTTAATATCAAGCCAGGGATGCAAAAGATGTTTTCTAATTAACCACATATAGTTATGAATATTAATTTACATTTTTTAAATTGATTTCAATTCAGCATATCATTTCAGAAAAAAATGGCTGAATTAAATGTATAACATTTTGCTGATGCCCTCTTCAATAAAGGGATAATTTGGATGAATTGCTGAAGTGGTATATTACGACAAAATCAAACTGGAAAGCAGCCAACTGACATCCTGAGAAGTCATGTAATAACATACTTTAGGCTAAAGCAGCCACCAGATATATTATTCCAAAGCCTCTTAAAGCTCTTTATGTTGAGGCTGCTGATAACATGCAGCACAAAATCAGATTAGGCATTGTCAGAAATCTACCTGGATATATAATAGAAATCTTCTGAAAATCTCCACTGTTCTTCATTCTTCAGAAATATTTTTATTGTTATTGCTTCCACACCCATCCCAGGAAATTGGTCTGATCTCAGAGAAAATATCAAAACTGTCTGGTCAGCATAGCAAATAATCATCAAAAGGCAGTCATTAACTTATTTTACTGGCAAACCTGCTAGCCGAGGGACAATTTTGAACCCATTAGAGTGCTAGTATTCATTTGGTTTTTATGTTTTCAATACAACGTAAAGCACAGTTCTACTCCAGTGTTTCTCATAATCTGAACAGATTAACATAGTAACCAAATCCAGCACTCTCTTCCAAATTAGGTGCTTTATTGGAATGACTGCTGTGAATATCTATTTTAAACCAACAGTACCTTGAGTCAGGTTTAATCCCAATAGGCAGCTAATCCCCACACAGCCTCTCACTCCCTCCCAGCAGGACTGGGGGGACGATTGGAAGGGTAACAGTGAGATAACTAGAGGGCTGAAATATACAATTAAAAAAATAATTTAAAAATTGGAATATAAAAAAATAACACAACAGAGAGAGGGAAAAAAAAGAAGAGATAAGCAAGTAAGAAAGTGATGTGAAAGAAATTGCTCACCACCAATGGACCAATGCCCAGACAGTTCATGAGCAACAGCAGCCCCCACCAACCTCCACACCCCTGGTTTTATTGTTGAGCATGACACCATACGGTATGGGATGTCCACTTTTTCAGTTTGAGTCAGCTGTCCCAGCTGTGTTCTCTCCAAACTCCTTGTGCACCTCGAGCCTGCTCGCTGGTGGGGTGGGTGAGAAGCAGAAAAGCCCTTGGCTGTGTGCAAGCCCTGCTCAGCAATAGCTTAAACATCCCATGTCATCATCATTTTTTTGGTCATAAATAGAAAGCATAGTCTCATACCACCTACTCTGAATAAATTTAACTGTATCCCAGTCAAAACTAGTACAGTCAGTATGTGCTTCAAAAGTAAAATACCATTTAAGTGTTCACTATCAGTAAGAACTATTATAAGTTTCTCAGAAAGGTTCCCACAGAAGAAAGCCCTAAGAATGGAAAGCTGTACTGAAATCTGACTTTGCTGGAGAAAAAACAATATGACTTGCTGAAGCAAGAGGAATTTTAACATTTAATTTCTAACACGCAAGCCAGGACTGTGCTTGTCTACTATTAAAATCCACTCAGAGCAAAGCCTGACTGTAGGAACTGCACATTTGTAATTAAAAGGAGATTAAGGCAATTTACTACTCTCTTGTCTGCTGCCCACTAATTTTCTTTCAAAAGGAATAGCAGCGCACTTCAGGGAACCAAGTGCACTAACCACTTGGATGAAGTGAGACCCCAGTAAAGAATATAAGTGGACGTTATCACACCTTTTCGTACTAATCTAGTAATTGGATTGATCTATTCCTGCTTAACAGTTACAAGGAAGATAATGCTTTCTGAAATTAGAGTTTCTCTGAGTTACCTTTTTAATCAAGAAGAGGATCCAAATAGCCAGTGGCTTAATATTTTCAATAGGCCCTTTTCATTTAATAGTAAAGAAAACTGGGATTCATCTGACCACATGTAAGTCTGTGTCTGAGCTGAGCACTAAATTCCTTGCACAGCAAAGAGCAATAGTATTTTAGCAGACAACTCGCCACATAGCGAGCATAGTAATACATATCATGCCCTAATTCTTTTTTGTCTCTTTTTTTATGAATAGTGAAATAGGAGGACTAGCTCAAGTGCAGCCATCTACATTGTAGTCATCTAGATCAACATTCATAAACTTGAAGATAGCTCTGTATTAGCATTTAAGGTGCCCCAGGGTACGTAAGACATCTACATCAGGCTCCCAAATACAAGATATATAGGAGATTCATGCTATCCTCTGGTGGTGGGTGTAGTCTGTAATGGGAAGTACCCTTGACTTTGTATAACAGCCTCAACTGATTACAGTTAGGCAGCCAACTTGAAGCCTTAAGTAAGATGAATCCCATGTCTGTGATTGAATGGATCATATTCTGAATAACTCTCTTTTCTCTTTAGTATTTCATAGCTCCTATTAATTGTTAAACCACACAGCTAAAAAACACTGATTCAATAACTGCAGCATGTAAATAGTAAAGGTTATATGGTATAGCAAAGTAACAGGACTGTTGTTTCACTTTGCAAAGAATTTAATTTTCTCATTGGAATAAACTGTTGAGCCCTGAAGTTTATTCACTGTTTGCGTTTGCTCAAAACAGTGTAACATTACTATTATCTCTTCATTATGAATGTTGTATATAATTTTGTGTGACACTAACACAAACTGTGAGATAAATATTTTGCTTTTCCATTGGGATGTATCAGCTACTTAAAAAACTGAAACAATAGGAAGTAATCTACATTCCACAGTTCATGCTTATTGTTCAGACTATTGAATAAATGAATGCATCTCTTAAAACCTGTTAAAAAATTAATCACCTTTAGGATGCACAAGACAATACTAGCTTCAGTAATGCATGCATTCCTTTGGCATAGAATTACTGTATAATGTTTAAAGACAGCTGTTTCTCCAAAAGCTGGAGATTGTAGGACAGATGGATAGGCAGAGGGATGGCAAATTCCTCAGAGGGCTTTATCAACTGCTTGCCATTTTTGAAAGGTAGAAGATAATAATTTACAGTGTAGCACAGATTACATTTTACAGTCAGCGCAACTAGTTTGACTGGTAAGCTGATCATATTTTTTAATACTTGCATTAATGTACTTGCCCTCCTTTTCTGCTGAGGGAACTCATTTTAACGTATAGGTTTTGTAACATCTGAAAGATGCTATTTCAAGGGCACCCGCCTTCTCTGCAATAAAAAACAATCAAACAATCATTAAACCCAACCCACATGACAGTACAAGACACTGGAAATAACACAAGTCCATGATACATACTTTCATATCACTTCTATTACTGCCCAAATGGCAAATCTTTTGCAATTTATCAGTTGCTATTTGTATCACTATATTAAGTAGAGGAATGAATGGGCCAGGCTTTCTGTGTTAGGAGTTCTCTCACTGAATATTGGGGTTTCAATATAAAATTATAGCTTATGAGTAAGAAAACAGCCAAATGTGATACTCTGTGAAATTACAGATTAGTTAGTTGTGACATAAATTTATTATTATGTAGCTATGTACAAAATAAGTACTCCTCCATTCACTGTCTCCTTATTTATAGAGCTCTGTGTGTTCTCTCTCTTACTTAAACCATGATTCATGAAGTCACCCTAGCTACTGCACAGAGGTAAATAAAGCTGTGCACAGGGGATATAAGCTACAAAGCACACACAAGATTCCAAACAATAGAGTGTAAAGGCACATAATGGTCTGGCTGAGCTAACACAGTGTTCCAGCACTCCATGCACTCACAAATGTCTAAAATGATTATGTTTTGCTTTAAAAAGCAAGCTATTTAGGACTAAATATAGAATAAGTATATTGTAATACCAATCCAGACTCAAAAAATTGACATAATTCAGTCCTACTCCAACTTTCTCCCAATGTTTACTCCTAAAACCACTTATCCTAGAAATATTTTTCTTCTCCTTAAAGCACAGCCATGAGGGAATGCACAGATGAAAAATCTCTATCACATTTTAAAAATTATTCAGTTATGTGATTTCTTTAAAATTTCTGAGAGCTAAGAAATTGTTTTGTGTCAGTTTTTGATTTAGTGTTCCAGTATTCTAGCCTATGCTCATTCTGGGTATATTTGTGGCAGAGTTTTCATTATATGTCTTCAAACAAAAGATCCAGAAATATATTTTAAAATAAAAGCCAGGAATTCTTTTGCATTTAGATTACTTCAGGGACGAAAGACTAATAAAAAAATTTAAACTATGACAAGACACCTTCTTTTGCAAGTGTTATCAATATTTAGGTAGGAAAACCTGACCATGGGAGAGAAATAAGAAACATACGCACATTTTACAATAGAGGTTCAAGAACCAAGTGTAGATGAAGAAATCTTCCTGAAGGCAAAAAAGAATTTCTATTTTAAAGCAGTTTTATATTTTTTGGAGGATTTGAGAAGTAACTCAGGGTTCTTCAGCACTGGTGGCTGACAGTGTTTCACAGCACAGCTAAAAGATCCCAAATACCCTTTGAGACACACAGCAGTTAATGTAGATTGGAATGGAAGACACAGAGAAAAAGAAACACTAAGAAAGAGGAAAGAAGAACAACAGATGGCATAGCCAAAGTAGAGCCAGCAGCATAAACTGCAAGGGAAACAAACAAATCCCAAAGGCTGCGAGTAATAAATTTGCACAGTGGGGAACACAGTGTTCTGGAGAAACTTCAGTAAGAAAACAAACTGTGCATCAATCCAAAGCTTTCTATTTAGTGCTAGTTGTCCTAGTTGATTTTCAACAAGCTTTAGAAATTTTTTTCCCCCTACAAGTCTGTTTTGAGATTTGCAAGCAATTTAGTATGATGGAGGCAATATGTTGATTCAGAGTCAGATGAGAATAGCTTTGCTTGACAGCAAATGTCTGCCTACTGCCAAGCTGTGAACCAATGACCTGGTAGCTGGTAAGGTCATATGTGACCAGTCATTTCTGAAAAGGGAATTATAAGGTTTGATTTTAACTTTATGTTTATGTGATACTGATATGAAACCCATTTTATAATAGTGTGAGAAAATAATCAGAGCAGGAATCTTTCTGTACTGGCATTTTTTATTTTTTTTAATCTTGATAAATCCATGTCTGCCTTTCATGTAGTTTATACTTCAGTCCTAACAAAAACACTATAATGATGTAAAACTGCAAGTGACAGGGACATATGCACTGACAAAAGTTAGGCTGTGATTGTGGTGCTGCTGAACAAGGTGACTACATCTGAATCACTTATTGTAGTTTAACCTCAGCCAGCCACTAAGCACCACCATCCTCTCAGTCACACCCCAGACAGGCTGGGGAAGAGAATGGGAAGAGTAAAAGTGAGAAAATTCATGAGTTGAGATACAGTTTAATAGGTAAAGAAAAAGCCATACTAGTGAGCAAAGAAAACCAAGGAATTCAGCTGTTCTGGCTGTGTCCCCTCCCAACTCCTTGTGCACTCACAGCCACTCACTGTGGTCCATGACTCTGTGTAAGCATCGCTCAGCAATAGCTAAGGCATTCCTGCATTATAAACAGTTTTCCTCAGAAATCCAAGATATAACTCCATATTAGCTACTATGAAAAAAAAATAACTCTATCCCAGTTGAAACTAGGACCTTCTCCACCCCCCTTGCTCCATAGCATTTGCATCCTGCTCAGGTATCACACTATCCAATAATTCCAATTAATTCCCATAATGTTTCCTGTCTTTTAATAAGTACATGCAGACATCATTGCCTTAGTCTATGGGCCATCCCTCTAAAATGTTGATTGAGCTCATTTAGTACATTCTCACATTCTGTGATCACACCTCATGCTTATAACTTGATTAGAAAAAGTGCCCCTGAAGAAAAAACAATGTTGTTGCTAATGCTGATACTTTATTTTGGAGAACAACAAGCTGCACTAAATTAGAGTCTGATAAATAAATGTGATCCTTAGGTGTATCGTACAGGTTATCTGCTATTTGAGACCTTACTTCTGAGAGTAACAAAAAACCATCCAGGGAATGAAATGTAGCTTAGCTAGAAAACAAACTAAAAACATTCTTCAAAATCCTGCATTAATTGACTGCTCTGAGCAGAGTTATATAAAGAAAGAGAAAAACGTGAAAAAATTGCAGTAGATGCATAAATTCAAGGAAATGTTTTAAGCCAAAATGTCTGCTTCAAGGTGAGTTGAACCCCACCTCCAGCTTTTCTAGTGTCGTATCAACTTAGAACTTAATGACTTACAGAACTGTTCACAAGGGAATATAGTAGTAGGACAAGAGGTAATGGTTTTAAACTAGAAAAGAGGAGATTTAGGTTGGAAATTAGAAAAAAGTTCTTTACTATGAGAGTGGTGGATCACAGGAACAGGTTGCCCAGAGATATAGTGGAGGCCCCATCCCTGGAGATATTCAAGTTCAGGCTTGATGGCACTCTGAGCAACCTGATCTAGTGAAGATGTCCCTGCTCATTGAAGGGGATTGGACTAGATGATCTTTAAAGGTCCGTTCCAACCTTAAACATTCTATGATTCTATGAGTCAAACTTGATCCCAGCTGATGGCTGCAGTTTAGGCCACTTTACATACAGACATCTACATGTAGGCACCTAGATATAATGTGGATCTGAAGCCCACCCTGCAGGAGATAATTATCTTCTCTGAGAGAGATGAGTTATGATTCAGTTACATAACACAGCCGTATGGGGCTCTTGAGACATCAAACAACTGATCCATTTATACAGTGTTGACACATGACAAAGTAAAGGAGATTTGCACCATTCTGACCAGGCAGCTGGAGACCAGATGAATTTCTTGGGACATCCCATTTGACACTAGATACCTCTTCAGACAATTAAATTGACTGTGAGGAACTATGGCGCTGATACCTGTATCTCAGCTAATCTCATAGATCGCCTTAGTGAACAGATAGCAAACCAAGAACCTGACACTTCTCAAGTGAAATTCATTCTTCTGAAGCAGTGAATAAATTAGGTCATCGCTGTGAGCTATGAATGCCTATACCTCTCTACTGACTATAGAGGAAATTAAGATGATTTAAGATAAAAGTAGACATTGAAAAAGAGATTAGTTGAAGTGCAAGATTTTAGTCCAAGCTACAAGGGCAGCCTCACTGCAGCTTAAGAAGAAATGAGGTATTTAGGGTCTCACTTCTGCATTGTTAAAATCAGTAAGTTTTTTGACATTTACTTTAATGGGAATTAAATAGGAATCTTATTTTAAATCAATATGAAAAGTGTCATCAAAATGGCAAATAATAGCACTGTTTTATAAAGGCAAACATATGTATATTATGAAGATTATACCAAAGATGTTAAGGTTATACACTTTTAAAATCTTTGCAGAACAGGACTGAAGAGCAACAGCACATGGCAAGAACCGAAACTGCAGAATCTCTGACAGTAGGTGACAGTTTTAAAAGCTCACTGAGCAGCAGAAAGGGCCCTTGTACCTGCAAATAGCCAATGTACTACCATTATCTACAGAGAAAAGAAAAGTGAACACAGTGGGAAGCTACACACCATTTAATTTAGCTCAGGTTTTTTTGTTGTTTTATTTTTTTTAAATTGTGGCAAACTATTTTTAGTGTTCAAGAAGATTTGTAGAAAATCTACACAGCAAAACAGAAAAGGACCCTAGACAACCACCACAACTCTGCAGAAAGACTGTTCTTTGTGGATAGGGAACTGGAACACTGCAAGTGTTTACAACATTTACTGTGTCTCTGTTCTCTGTCCCTGGAACTGGACTTGCAGTTACTGAGACACAGTAAATGTTGTCTAGTTAGCTTCACAATCAGTGCTTATATCTGGTAATATGCTGCATATGGAACAATCCCATATAAGATATCTTACCTCAGAGGTTATCAATCAATAATCAAATGATCCCCCAAAACAGTGGATCAATGGATTTTTAATGTAAAAATGTTATCTTAAAAATATATGACTTTTACACTTAGCATTTCAGTGTTACACCTAGGTTTCTCAGTCTTGTCTATACTCTATTCAGTAATGAACATGGAGGTTTTAGCATTATATTTTGAAATCCTTCTACCTGTTGGACCTCACTTTTCTGACGTTCAATCTTAACTTTATTAATAGCACTTCCTTTTGCTCTTTGAATTGTTGTAAAAAAAATGAATCAAAATAAAATACTATTCCCCTTGAAGAATATTCTATGCATTATGTTATTTTAATCCTGCCTATTATTATTTTTGCAATTCTACAGATAACTTGAAAGAAGCTATCAAAATTCTACCCTCAATTTAAAACTGAAGTGCACATCCAAAAGTAAGATGATGATATTGGCTTACCTCCTGACAGTAAATATGGATTGATAATGAATGCTAGAGCAATGAAGTGCACTAAACTGGAATAACACTGTTTTTCAATGTAATTCACAGTCCTAACACAGAATGGTGTTTAAATATTTCCCTGCTGTGGAAAAACATTGCTTATAAAAATAGTTTTGAAAATTCTTCTGGTAATCTGGTGTAATATGATTATTAACACTTCTTGTATCTTGTAAATTCTGATCAATAGTAACAGGCCTATTGTCCCTCTATGTGCACTAACCTTTTCCAAAGGTAAGTTGCATAAAATGGCATTTACCTACTGGTTCAAGAGAAAATAAAAAAAGATAAAACCTGGTTTTAATGGAACAATTTAAGGTAAGATGTTAAAGTCAAGCTTTGGAGTTACTGCCTTTCTTATTTTACTCAAAAAAACCCTAATGAAATGTAGCATGTTAGCTAAAATTTTTCAGTTTTAATAATAATACTTTTTGCAATATGAAGTACCCGTCATGTGTAACAGGTACATAGAATAAGTTAAAATATTTTATATGTACATAGTGGATTATAACATTAAAATACTGTATAAATACCACATAAAAGTACATACTATCCCAAAGTCACACAAAAGATGGAAAGTCTTTTCTCTTCAGCAGGCTTCGATCAATTAAAAAGCACAGCTCCCTTGTTGTCTGTGACTATTAAAATACCAAATTATTGTGCTGCAGGTTAGCTTCAAATTTCTCTGTCATATCTGCTGACTTCATAGAACCATAGAATCATAAAATTGCATGGGGTGAAAGGGACCCCAAGGACCATAGAACTCCAACCCCCCTGCCACGGGCAAGGCCACCAACCTCCAGGCCTGGACCTACACAATGTTGCCCAGGGCCCCATCCAACCTGGCCTTGAACACTTCCAGGGATGGGGCATCCACCACCTCTCTGGGCAGCTTGTTCCAGCACCTCACCACTCTTTCTGTAAAAAACTTCCCCCTAATATCCAATCTAAACCTTCTCTCCTTTAGCTTTAGTCCATTCCCCCTTGTCCTGCTATTATCTGTCTTTTTTAAAAGTTGATTCCCCTCCTGTTTATAATCTCCTTCAGGTACTGGAAGGCTGCAATGAGATCTCCCCACAGCCTTCTCTTCTCTAGGCTGAACAAGCCCAGCTCTCTCAGCCTCTCTTTTGGTGGTCCAGCCCTCTAATCATCTTTGTGGCCCTCCTCTGAACCCTGTCCAACAGTTCTACATCTTTCTTGTACTGGGGGCCCCAGATCTGGACACAGAACTCCAGGTGGGACCTCACAAGGGCAGAGTAGAGAGGGACAATCACCTCCCTGTCCCTGCTGGCCACCCCTCTTCTGATGGAGCCCAGGATACCATTGGCCTTGCGAGCTGCAAGAGCACACTGCTGGTTCATGTTAAGCTTCTCATCCACTATGACATCCAGGTCCTTCTCAGCAGGGCTACTCTCAAGAAGCTCTTTTCTCAGTCTGTATCTATGCCTGCGATTCTTCCAGCCCAAGTGCAAGACCTTACACTTGGCAGTGTTGAACCTCATTAGGTTCACCCGGGCCCATTTTTGCAGCCTGCCAAAATCCCTCCAGATGGCTTCCTTTCCTTCTAGTGTGTCGACCACACCACTCAGCTTGGTGTCATACGCAAACTTGCTGAGGGTGCACTCAATTCCATCATCGATGTCATTGATAAAGATGTTAAAGAGAACCGGTCCCAAGACAGACACCTGGGGGACCCTGCTTGTCACCGGCCTCCACCTGGACATAGAACCTTTGACCACCACCTTTTGGGTACGTTCTTTCAAGCAGTTTCTTATCCACTGGATGGTCCACCCATCAAATCCACATCTCTCCAATTTAGAGACAAGGCTGTGGTGGGGGACTGTGTCAAAGGCCTTGCACAAGTCCAGGTAGATGACATCGGTTGCCTTCCCTTTATCTACCAATGCTGTCACTCCATCATAGAAGGTCACCAGCTTGGTAAGGCATGACCTTCCCTTGGGTTCATGCCCCAAAATAAGTTCTTACTACCACTTAATTGTATTGGCTCAGAGTTAGTACTTTTTAAAGTGAATATATTTCTAGTCCAAGCAACTGAAAACCCACAAATGTATATAAACCAATCTTTTAGTGTAGATTTTTTGTGCCATTTGGGACTGTCCAAGAGTTCTCCATCAATTTTTTTTTTTGCTTTTGAATGAAGTCAGAATTTTGACTAAAATAAAATGCAATCTTGAACACTCTTTTTTCTTGAAAAACTTAAGAAAACAAAGTAAGTTGGGATTCATCTCACTTAGTTTTAGAAGTTTGTAGCATAGACATTTTCACCAAAGCTAATTACCTTTGTCTTCTCTTTTAATAAATTTTAGACATCTACTGTAGAAAGAGATGAACTTCACCCCAAAAAAGCCTGGTTTTCTCCATTATTCAAGTAAATGAAGTATATGGCTGGCTCAGATTTAGAAGTACACTGCTTATTTGATAAAATTAATCCCATTCTGAATGTCTAAAAACATCTCAAGACAAACAAACAAACAAAAAAAAATCCTGACACATTTTATAACTCTAGTACATTGCTGTCCCATGTTTCTCTGCCTGGCATTCTCTTATTAGACTCCTTCCTCATCAATACACTATGGCTATGCAATCTCAGGATGCACTGCTTCCCTGTTATGAAAGGGTGAACACGACGCACAATGAGTAGTACAAAGAGACTTTATAGCCTGGTCTAGGGAGGTAAAAAGATAAGGAAGCATTACTTCTTCCCAAAATCCAAGGACTTACAATGGCATTTGAGAAATCAGATATTGAACTTTTTCTCCAATAACTCTACATTTTTCCCTTGAGAGGAACATATTTTCTGACTCAGTTTAACTGCACATCTTTCTGTTCAGAATAGTTCACTGGTCTTTCCACTTTCTTAACATGATTTTGTATTTCTTTATAATCCCACTATGCAGTAGTGAGGAATGAAGTAAAAAAAAAAAAAAGCCTGCCTTCCCTCCTTGCATGCCTAAAATCTGAGCTATCCCTATTAAAAATACCAGTTCTGGGAAACACTAATGCTTCTGTTGAGTTGCTTCTGAATTCATAGAACAATTTGACAAAGGAGAGTGAGATCCTGAAAAAAGTGCTGTAGGTAGAGACCCTCCCTCAGTTATGAGAAGCAGATATAATTGTCTCTGAGACAAATGTACTGAAACTTTTATGGAAGAGTCAGAAGTTACTATTCCCTTCAGTCACTGTCATGTAGTCAAAAGAAGCCTGTATAAGACTGTGAGAAGAAATATACCCTGTGGTCCCTTGGGATGTTATGATTGTTCACTGCTCAATATACTCAGGGTGTTTGCCCAAAATACAGATTAATATGTGTATAGGAATGAGCGAGAGAGAAACCTTTAAAACAGGTATGTGCAACGTTTACACCTCTGTTTGAAGTCAAAATCTGGAGAAAACTGCACAGCTCATTTACAAACAAATAACATCACTGCTATCTGTTTCCTCACTCTTAAATGAACAGTTTTGCAGCAGAGACACCATATTCCCAGTAAAAACAAAAAAAAGTTAATGGTCAGAAGCTACTGCCATGAGACTCGTGTGCAAACAGCAGAGGAAAATACCTATCTAGCTCATCAAAACCATCGGTGTAGTAGTCATAAAAGCAGAAGGGGTTGTACTAAGCATGAATGATGATGTACAGAGTAGTTAAGAAATTTCAGAAACATTTTCTTAAATGCATTTCAATTTTTTGCACAACTATATGTTTGAATAGGTTTCACAGGTTGAAAATCATAGAATCATAGAATTGTAAGGATTGGAAGGGACCTCAAGAGATCATCGGGTCCAACCCCCCTGCCAAAGCAGGCTCCCTAGGACATATCACTCAGATAGGCGTCCAGACGGGTCTTGAATATCTCCAGAGAAGGAGACTCCACCACCTCCCTGGGCAGCCTATTCCACTGCTCCGTCACCCTCACTGTGAAAAAGTTCTTCCACATGTTGGTGCAGAACTTCCTATGCTCCAACTTACAGCCATTGCCCCTTGTCCTATCCCCACAGACCACTGAAAAAGGGCTGGCGGATTCCCCCCGCATCCTCTGCTTCAGATAATTATAGACATTAATTAGGTCCCCCCTTAGTCTTCTTTTCTCAAGGCTGAAGAGTCCCAACTTACTCAGCCTATCCTCATAGAGGAGATGCTCCAGGCCCTTAATCATCTTCGTAGCCCTTCTCTGGTCTCTCTCCAGGAGATCCCTGTCCTTTTTAAACCAAGGAGCCCAGAACTGGACACAATACTCCAGGTGGGGCCTGACCAGGGCAGAGTAGAGGGGGAGGATCACCTCCTTTGACCTGCTGGCCACATTCCTCCTGATGCACCCCAGGATCCCATTGGCTCTCTAAGCCACCAGGGCACACTGCTGGCTCATGGCCAACCTGTCATCTACCAGGACCCCCAGGTCCTTCTCCACTGAGCTCTTCTCCAGCAGGTCATCCCCCCGCCTGTACTGATACATGCGGTTGTTCCTTCCCAGGTGCAAGACTTTACACTTGCTTTTGCTGAATTTCATTAGGTTAATCCCTGTCCAGCTTTCCAGCCTGTCCAGGTCTCGCTGGATGGCAGCGCAGTGTTTCTGCGTGTCAGCCACCCCTCCCAGCTTTGTATCATCAGCGTACTTGCTGAGGGTGGATGCTATTCCCTCATCAAGGTCGTCAATGAAGATATTAAACAGGACTGGACCCAACACCGAGCCCTGGGGAACACCGCTAGTCACAGGCCTCCAGTCAGATTCTGCTCCTCGAATCACAACCCTCTGCGCTCGGTCCGACAGCCAATTCTCAACCCACTTCACTGTCCACTCAACTACCCCATGCTTTCTCAGCTTTTCTATCAGGATGTCATGGGAGACAGTATCGAAAGCCTTGCTGAAGTCAAAGTAGATGACATCCACTGCTCTCCCTCCATCTACCCATCTGGTGATGACATCATAGAAGGCTATGAGATTGGTCAAGCACGATTTCCCCTTGGTGAATCCATGCTGACTACTCCTCATGACCTTCTTCTCTTCCAGTTGCTTGGAGATGGCATCCAGAACGAGCTGTTCCATTACTTTTCCCAGGACAGAGGAGAGGCTGACTGGCCTATAGTTACTAGGTTCCTCTTTCTTGCCCTTTTTAAAGACTGGAGTGACATTGGATATCCTTCAGTCTTCAGGCACTTCACCCATCCTCCAAGACCTGTTGAAGATAATAGAGAGTGCCTCAGCAATCACCTCCACCAGCTCCCTCAGCACACGTGGATGTAACCCATCAGGGCCCATAGATTTGTGTGCATTAACGCCTTTGAGCCGCTCCTGAACCTCCCCTACCTCAACCAGTGGGAAATTCTTCGTTTCCCAAACACTCCAACTTTCATACAGGATCTGTGGGTCCCGAGGGGCCTTTGAAGTGAAGACCAAAGGAAAGGCAGCATTCAGTATCTCCACCTTCTCAGCATCCCCTGTTACCAGGACACCCTCCTCATTCAGTAAGGGACCTACATTACCCTTGGTCATCCTCTTACTATTCACATATCTAAAAAAACCCTTTTTATTATCCTTTATGTCCCTTGCCAGCTTCATTTCCAAGAGGGCTTTAGCCTTCCTAGTTGCATCCCTACAGGCCCTGACCACATTCCTGTATTCTCCCCAGGTGCTCAGACCCTTTTTCCACAATTCATAGATCTTCTGCTTCTCTTTCAGTTTACTCAATAGCTCTGTGTTCATCCATGCAGGTCCTCTGCCTCTCTTTCCTGTTTTTTTCTCAAAGGGATGCATCGTTCCTGGGCTTGGATGAAGTGCTGTTTAAATGTTAGCCAGCTCTCACAGGCTCCCATTCCTTCAAACAGCGTAGCCCACGGGATAGCCCCTATTAAGTTGCGGAGGAGCTCAAAGTTAGCTCTTCCAAAATTCAGGGTAGCTATCCTACTTTTTGGCTTGTTTCTTCCACCCAGGATCTTGAACTCAACCATTTCATGGTCGCTTTGTCCTAAGCTGCCCCCGACCTTCACTTCCCTAACGAGCCTGTCCTTGTTGGTGAAAACAAGGCCCAGCACCCGCCCTCCCCTTGTAGGCTCCTGCACCATCTGTAGCAGGAGGTACTGTCAATGTTTGTCATGGGTATTGTCATGAGGTCTCAAACAGGTCAGTTCAGTTCAGTTTCTCTGGCATTATAGGAATGTGCCAAGTAAATGAGAACTCTTTATTTATTATTTGTACATTGAATTTTTTATCTCCCATAATTATCCTTTCAGTCTAACTTTGACAGTTGAAAATCTGATGTTTGATGTTAAAAACCACAGATAACAGTACAGCTTACACATAATAATTTTCAAGTGGCATATGATTTGTATGTTATAGCAGTCTATAAAAATTGTACCAAGGATTCCAACAGGGCTGGATGGAGCTAAAGAAATGATGTTTCAATCTATTTCACAGAATCACAGAATCACAGAATCACAGAATCTTAGGGGTTTGAAGGGACCTCAAGAGATCATCGGGTCCAACCCCCCTGCCAAAGCAGGCTCCCTAGCTCATATTACATAGATAGGCCTCCAGACGAGACTTGAATATCTCCAGAGAAGGAGACTCCACCACCTCCCTAGGCAGCCTATTCCACTGCTCCATCACCCTCACTGTGAAAAAGTTCTTCCACATGTTGGTGCGGAACTTCCTGTGCTCCAGCTTATAGCCATTGCCCCTAGTCCTGTCCCCACAGACCACTGAAAAGGGGCTGGCCAATTCCCCTTGCAACCCATGTCTAATATATTTATAAACACTAATTAGGTCCCCCCTAAGTCTTCTTTTCTCCAGGCTGAACAGACCCAGCTCACTCAGCCTTTCCTCATAGTGGAGGTTATTTACACTTAAGAACTGTCACTACTGGACTTAGAGTTATACTATTTTAGTCTTGTATTTTTGATTTTTGTATATGGTCAATTAGAATTATTTTGTGCCATTGAAATATATATATATATTTTAAAAAAACCTAAAAAAAAATGCTATCATCATCTCTTTGATTTAAAGTAGGGAAAACACTGACGAGAAGACAAGGTTCATTTTTATGCTTGCTCAGAATGTAGCTGTGATGTTTTACCAGCTTGTAAGTCCTAACCTTGCAAAAGCATATGACTGAATTTACAATAAAATTTCCTCTTCCTCTTCTTAATTAAGCTTTCTGCCAGGGATGGTCCCCCAAAAAGGAGGTATTGGATTAATCAGTGTGTCTTAGAATTAAGTACTATGAGCAAGACTACATGGACAGTGGAGTCCAAATCTAGAACACTTGACTTGACTGTGCCAACTCACTGGAGATCTAATTTAGGCCCATCTCTATTAGTTATGTGTATGTGTTTGGATGGGACTATATGAAAACCTTTTGCTGACACAGCCTATTCATCATTTGTTCATTTCACTAAATTTAACTTCCCATAATCATGTTGTTTGGTGTTCTATTCCCTCCATGACATAATGAAACCTAGTGAAACATAATGTTAACTTAAAAATAACTTAGATTTTTTTCATGGAATATTTACGATTATTCTCAGTGACCCAGCAGTTTGGAATGAACAATGTAGTCTAGACAAGATCTTAAAGATTTAATAAATAACAAATTGAAATGTCCCAGACTGTTTAATTTTCCATGATTAATTAGGAACACTGTTTTTTTCCCCTACTTTTAAGAGAGATCAGTAAGGACTTATTCACTATAAAAGCTCAAATGTGGACTATTAGGCTTTTTGTCTCATATAGATACCTCAAAACATCTAAAGATCACGTTCATCCTAGACTCAGATATTAAAATACTGCTATAATTACAGAATTGGTTTTGAGTGCAGCTCATAATCAATGTGTGGATGTAAAAAGTTGGCTTTTTATTCCAAGATCTTGTCTTCCAGCTACCTTTAGCAAATGCCATCTTAAATATTCTGAAAGCTAAAGGAATCACTCATGGAACTTGATTGTATTTCTGTCTCACCCCAAAGGTAACATGGAAGATGAAAGTAAGAGGAATGACAGAGAATGTCTAATTTAAATCTTATGTCTTTTCTCATGGCAGGACATTAAAAATTAGGAAGAACTCAAGTGCCATAAAAAGAACATATTTTGAGTGCAAATTTTAGAAAAAAAGAGTAAAAAAACCCTCTGAAATGGGTTGCTGTTCCTTTGAGGAAGAGTGGTGAGTAGGGCAGTTGAAGAGGAATGAGGCACCCTAGTTTCCATACAAATGGGCTGCATGCCTATGAACATATAACTTTGATACAGTATTATTTTTGGTATAATCAAGCTAAAAATACTCTTTGACACCTTCCTAGCACATGTGTGCAGATTAAAAAATATAAGACAAAGGTTACAAATTTATATAAAGATCTATGAGTCTTTACACCACTGTAAATACGCTATGTGTATCTTCAGAAATAACTTGTATGAAAAAGTATGTTAGTTAACACGTGTTAATAGGTGACAGGAAACAAACACAAAAGTAATATAGGACAAATCTTGTAAATTCTTTCCTAAATCTAGCAACTGCAGTTAAAAATGAGTCATGGAAGAATTTGATCTTCTGCCTTCCAGTAACAGAAAGCAAAGAACAAACTCTAGGTTCAACTACCTTCAAAACAGATTTGTGATGTCGAAAAATACCTACTTTTCTTTTGCCACCTTGGATTTTATTTGTAAGAGTAGGAAATTCAATGAACATTTTAGTGCTTCAGTTTACCATTCTGCGACTCTACAACATGGTCTCTTTATATTGAGATCACATCACACATACTAATTCAGGTCTTTACCTGAAAAAAAATCATACATTTGAATAGTTACCAATGTATTTGGTCTGCACAGGTAATGAAGGCAAAGAAGCCTTCACAGTGAAATGCAGAAGTATATGAACATTTATTTAAATTAGTTAGATTATAGTTCACCTTCTTTTTCCCCTAGATTCAAATTAATCTTGATAGCAATAATTAATTTTCGGCTTCAAGGTTTAATAATATATTAAGCTCAAATTCTCACCGGCTAATTACATTTCATATTTTGAAGACCTGCATAGGCAGTTCCAAGATGTGTTGTTTCTGTTTCTTAAAGCACTGATACTCAGAGACTATTCTTTTCTTCCTGCTTGATGGTAGGCTAATTATTGTTTTAAAAATGTACCGTATGTTCATTCAGATGGAAGATTCATTTGGATAAAACAAGACTTTTTTTTTCCCTCCCAGAGGTTTTACAAACTTTTCATTCTGCAGCAATAAGGAAATGAGTCTCTGTCTTGGGGGAGACTAGGGAAATCTTCACCTATAGCTATTACCAGTGTTACTGGAGCGTGGCCAGACAATAGTGTATTATTATGGTTAAAGAGATTAGTAAGAAACTCAGAGTGTGTGATGTGAAGACATAATATATTTTCCCACGTGAGACATATCCCTGTGGGCCTGATTCTGGGCAGGGTAAGATTAGCATTTGCATTCATCTTAGAGCAATTTAAAAAGTCTAAGACATGGTATCTAATCATATCTGAAAACAATCCAGATCCATAGAACTACAGATCTGCATATACCCCAGCTCCTGTGCTGCTGTAAACATTTCAGCAGTGCCATTGCATTCCCACCATGGTCTTCCCACAGTGATATCACAGAGTCCTTGACTAGCTGGGATGAGTAGCATGGCAACTCAAAATCAAACAGACCTCTCAGTTTTCAATTAGGAAGAAAGCATTCACAATATTGTTGGACAAATTCAGAGTGGCTTCAGCGGGAATACTGCACAGAAAAGGCAAACACTGCAGCCAAATCCTGCAGTGCTAGTAAATTCCTCACAGAAAGAAGGGAAATGCAGCAAAGGTGAGAAGTGGCTCTACTGCTGTGCAGTGGGGAAGATTTTGTGACTCTCCTCCTCAGGGCTCACTGTCCAGAAAAGTCAGAGCCTTTTGAAGTTGTATTTCTGGAGAGGAATGCAGATGGCAGGACACCAGGTAATGCAACTGTGCACAAGTTTGGTAAATGTTAATTCAGTGTTGACTCACGGTGATAAACAGTTGCTTCAGTGGTAAACAAACTTAGGAAAATTGTATCTTCTTTTGTAGTTAAAGCATATAGATAAAAGTAGAAACAATTTAAACTATAATTTTCTATTTGCTTATGATTAGTAGTCTTCTTGTCATCAGATTCCAGATGAAGCAGCCATGGTGACAGTTTTTGAGTTGATGTTTGTTTATTTTTTATTAAATGTAATGACATGCTGACTTAAACTTTTACTCTTAAAAATTTAATTAGAGACTAAATATGATAGAGAGCAGCCTTGAGGAGACAAGATTGGAGCTGGTGGATGATAAGCTCAGCATGAGATGACAGCGTGCACCCACAGCCCAGAAGGCCAGCCATATCCTGGGCTGCATCAAAAGGAGCGTGGCCAGAAGGTCAAGGGAGGTGATTCTTTCTCTCTACTCCACTCTTATGAGACCCCACCTTGACTACTGTGTCCAGTTCTGGAATTCCCAGCATAAGAAAGACATGGAACTCTTGGAACGCATTCAAAAGAGGGCCACAAAGGTGAAAAGAGGGCTACAAAGGTGAAGAGAGGGCTGGAGCATCTCTTCTATGAAGACAGGCAGAGAGGGTCGGCATTGTTCAGCCTGGAGAAGAGAAGGCTCTGGGGAGATTTTATAGTAGCCTTCCAGTACCTGAAGTGGCCTGCAAAAAGAGGGACATTTTAGAAGGGCATGTAGTGATAGGATGAGGGGGGATGGTTTTTAATTGACAGTTCAATGAGATACACAGATCAAATTCTGTTGGATGGCGAAAGACAGTTTTGATGAATGTGGTTTGATGTCCTAACCTATCATTTGGGAGGGAAGGGGTGGAGGGGCTGATATGAGAACTGAAGAGAGCTTATCCTCTAGAGTCATCGCGAGCTTTTCCCCTTCCTTTTGTTTCAGGTAATGGCATAAAACAACCTCTTTCAGAAAAGGATTACACTCCATCTTAACACTAGTTAATATTCTCTATGCCTATTTACAGCTGTCAGAAAAAAATTCTGGACTCCACTTCTTGCTGGAAACCATGTCTGATTTTGAGTGTAAATTTATTCAGGGATTTTGAAACACGTTATTCTTGTGCCAACATTGTCCTTTAGCTTAATCTGCTTTGGTGGGTTGTTTGGTTGGTTTTCTTCTCTCCTTTGGCAGTTATCCCCCTCATATATTAACAGAAAGCTATCACATCCCTTTTGACCTCTATTTTGCTAGAACAAATAGGCCAGATCCTTTTGGGGCCTGCCCACATCACAAGTTGCAGTACAGTGCAGATCCCTAGACTTCCATCAAACCAAGTAGCTTTGGGTTCAGAAGACACATGGCATAGAACAATACCCATGATAATTATTCTACTTCTTCCAAATCTGACTAAAGTCACTACAAAATTACTGGAAACTGCACAGGTTGTGTCATTAGAAATGCCAGCTATTACAGCACTCTATCATATTGCTTCAAATAGACACACTTTAATTTTATCATAAAATAGGCTCCCAACAGGCTTACTCATCTTTGCAAACCGTCTCATGCTTGTTCAGCTGTGAATGTATCCATGTTAAACCAATACAATGAAAAGTTTTATATGTGGTTTGGGCAGCATATGTGATAAAATATTTGATTACATGTTCGTGTGCAGTATTGATCTAGCACTATAAGTACACTTAATGTCAAAATTATTTTTGTCATGGGAAAATAAGAAATAAAATATAAACTTGAAGAGCATTATCAACTTTCAAATTTGCATTAAGACTTTCAAATCTGTACTAAGAAATATGTCTTTCAACAGCATCACTGTTTCTTGTTATTCACACTACATCAGTAGTTCATTCAAAATATATTGTTTTCTCTACCTCAGTTGGTAGGAAAAGTTTAGACAGATTTGTGTACAATTTCGAAATGATAAGAAAATTACTCCAACTTCACTACATTTAGAAATATATATTTTCTCTTGTTTCATATTAACATCTAACTTCTCTATTTTAATCTATGGAAGTAACTGCTTCTGTGTAACACTGTAAAGAGCCAGTGCCCCCCTAAACTCCCCTGCCAAAACCAGTGATTTTCTCCAAGATGTAAAAAAACCCCAAACAAAACTAACAAAAAACCAGAACGACAGTGGCAATACAATCCTCATAAAGTTACAAAGACTTAAAGATAGGGAAATTAGACTTTCTCAGCAGCAAGCACTGGAGACAAATTTGCTCACAATGATTAAAATGTCTGTTGTGAACAAAGTGACCTCTCCCATTAATCTCCAGAGGAAGATGATTCTCTGTAGCTAAATGAATTAAATCAAATTTGAAAAACAGTGTGTAGTGCACTGTGGCATTCAAACATAAATGGCTTTCAAACTACAGAGACAGTACATTGTCAGCTCTACCCCCTAAACAGGGAAAGAAAAATAATAAGATGAGTTACAAAGCAAAAATCTGCCAAGGTGGTTAGGCAGCATGTTTCACTCTCCAATAGGAAGGACAGGTGAGTATTGAGCTATTATGTGAAAGCTTGCTTCAGAGAAAGGGGTTTGTTTTGTTTACACTTATTGATCCAAGACAATTCAAGATCTTTATTGCACTGCTGTTGCCAAAACTATGACTACAAAAGTACTTCCTCTCCAAAAATGCAAAGCCGTCACTCAACCTGTCCCTGAAATCCTAAAGCCTTTTGACAGTTCACAAGCAAGACACTCAGAAATGGAGTGTGATTCGGAGCTGTATTTGATAATATTAGTTCAAACTCTTTGGATTAGTTGTTTGGCTCTTAAATACTTTTCTACTTTTTCAGCAAAATCCATACTGGGTTTTAAAATGTGATGCTGGGTTGCCTTCCCACAAGATGTATGCAAAAGGACACCTTCGGCACTTTCCAAACGTGTGCATTGAGGCACAATCAAACCAGAAGTGCCAATGTCTCCACTGGTTTTGTCCCTCGTACTCCAGGGCTTTGACACCACACTGTTAACAACTCTGCTGTCACTGAATTCAGCTGGGTAGGCAGTATTTTCTCTGTTGACACAAACAGGCACAATGTGACCCACATATGCAATAGACATAGGAAGCTGTTTATGTTCTCAGACATAGAAGAATAGACACATAAGGTTTTCTCCTATAAATTGTCCATAACTCACAAAAAGGTAAATAATTACCCTATGGTTGAGAAGTTGAATAGTAATCCAAAATCTTAGTTATCAGGTACATGCATAGGTCTATAATGTTGCAAAAGAGAAAATTTCTAAAGTCGAAATTAAAAAACAGGTATCAACACAAATAATTCTTACTATGTGCTGTCAATAGCCCATTGAGATTTTTTTAATGAAGGGGTTTCTTGTGAAATAAAACAAAACAAATCCAAAAAACCAAACAGCAAAACCACCTTACTGTATGACTTCAGTGGCTCTTTGTGAGGCAGCAATTCAGTAATAAAGAACAAGAGTTCAGACCAGACAAGCAGTGATTTCTGATATGCTGATACCATGGCATGGCTACCAGTGGCAGGCATGCTATCTGGCATGAGCAAGAGGTCATCTGATAAGCTACTACAAAACACTGTAATGCTTCCTGAAGATAAAAATATGAAACCTTAAATTTTGGACTTTTTTCGGCTTGCCTACTGATTTCCTTCCAGTTAAATTATATTAATATTTAAACGCTCTACTAATGTTTTAATATTTTCCAGTTTTTATCCCAAGAAGATTAAACTTAAATATCAAGGAAACAGTGCTTGAGCATGTGACACTAATAATTGGTACTATTACATTTTGGTCTTGTATTTGCCTTATCTAAAGTACTTGCAAAAGTAATAGGTGTACATTCAGCCAGTTAAATTCAATAATTTAATTTCTTTTTGAACAACAATTTAACTTTTAAAGAGAACATCTTGCTAATAGCTTTCACCAATACTATTTTGTGAGTGTCATTAAGTTTGCTAGGTTAGTGTATTTTTGGTATATCGGAGCATCTTTAAAACTATATTATCATTACGCCACATCTATGTTTCCTAGTTTGATTTTATTCTGCCATAAGAACAAATTGACAATGCATTAATTTAAGTATCCAATTTAAACCAACTGAAAATGAATGTATTCAAACTACTAAAAGCAAAGACAACAGCAGGCTAAAATTTTATGGAAATTTAAATATTATCAAGCAGTCTGAACAATTTTGGTGGTACTGCAGCTCTTTCTAAATACTCTGATTGCAACTGCTGATTTAAATCATTATAATTAAAGTAGATATTTCCTCCTTTGCCCAACACTTAAAAGCTATGTAGATTTTTAAGGACTCAGTATAGAAGTGAATGTTTACTTTTCTTTTCTTTTCTGAATTATTAATATATGTGATTCCAATAGCACTAGAGTACAGTAATAAAACTAAGGATGTAAAAGAATTTAAAGATGCCAAATTTTAATCCTAATTGTGTACATACTTGTCTTGGGAATAATTAGCTAATAAAAATGTTTTATTTAGAACTTTAGGAACATTAAAGGCAGAACCACTGGAAAGTGGTTTTCAAAAAAACTATATTTCTATGTAAAGATCATAATGCTTTTAAAATTTTTTCTAGATTTTTCCTATTCAACTGAATGACAAGACAAAAAAGAAAATATTGTAAACGTTTTATTATAACGGTCCCTCTATATTTAGAAATTTTTTTATAATTAAAATTGCTCCTCATTAAAAATAATAATCTAATGACCACTTCTACTGAAATATTCCCGATCTCTTCAGATTCTCAAATAAAGGATGAAAATAGAACTTAAAACCAAAAAAAGTAACACTTTTGTTGAAAGTTAACTATTTAACACTTTAAGCAGTGGAGTCTAACACTAACATATTGAAAAGTAGAATAACTTCTCTCCCTTCCTGAAAAATATACAATTACTTTATTATAGTACTCCATTCCCAGGATATCTCATCATGTATTTCAAAAAGAAGAATATCTATGTATGGTGAGAACCAATGCTTCCTGTACCTTCTCAGTTCTTTACATGAATAAATGGGATATATGGATTGTATCAACGCTAATGTCCCTAAACATAAAACGTATTCTTTTATCATAGAATCATAGAATTGCATGGGTTGTAAGGGACCCCAACGATCATAAAGCTCCAACCCCCTTGCCACAGGCAGGGCCACCAACCTCAGACCTGGATCTACACAAGGTCACCCAGGGTCCCATCCAACCTGTCCTTGGACACTTCCAGGAACCGGGCATCCACTACTTCTCTGGGCAGGCTGTTCCAGCACCTCACCACTCCTTCTGTAAAAAACTTTCCCTTAACATCTAATCTAAACCTTTTCTCCTTTAGCTTTAATCCATTCCCCCTTGTCCTGCCATTATCTGCCCTTTTAAAAGTTGAATCCCCTCCTGTTTATAATCTCCCTTCAGGTACTGGAAGGTCGCAATGAGGTCCCCCTGCAGCCTACTCTTCTCCAGGCTGAACAAGCCCAGCTCCCTCAGCCTCTCTTTGTAGGGCAGGTGCTCCAGCCCTCTAATCATCTTTGTGGCCCTCCTCTGAAACCTCTCCAACAGTTCTACATCTTTCTTGTACTGGGGGCCCCAGATCTGGACACAGTGCTCAGGGTGGGGCCTCACAAGGGCAGAGTAGAGAGGGACAATCATCTCCCTGTCCCTGCTGGCCACCCCTCTTCTGATGGAGCCCAGGATACCATTGGCCTTGCGAGCTGCAAGAGCACACTGCTGGCTCATGTTAAGTTTCTCATCCACTATGACACCCAGGTCCTTCTCAGCAGGGCTATGTAAAATATAAGACACTACAGTCAATATTATTTTATTTTATTAAATTTAAAATAACCTCCTGAAATCATGTACAATTGGAAACAATACTTGATGAAGAAATAAACTTTGAGATCTTTAGATTTTATCACTCCGTGCCATGGATCATTCATGAATTAGGTTGCACAGATTTATTGGGATAATGATTATTTTTCACAAGAATAACAGAATCACAACGGGAAATAGCAATGAAACACAATCATTTTCTTAGTTATGACCAAAAGCGAGAGTAATTAAATTTGTAAAAGTGAGTAACTATTAGAAGCTGCAGTTCAGTAACTACAAATATAGTTAAAATTTAACTATTAACAGAAAGAATAAAAATTAAATAACCAAATTCTGTGAAGTTTGCCTTTTGTCTTTGTCCTAGGAGAGGGAAATAAGACTTTTAATATGTTTTTTGAAGCTTTCTATTACAGAATTCTAATATACTGATTATTTTCTGAAGTACTTAAAAGGATGACCATGCTTCAGGTGTACAAGGGGGCTTTTTTGAAGCAGAGAATAGGAAGACTTAGCATTTCTCAGATGCGTTATTCCTTTATTTATTTGGAAGATGTAGGTGACTAGTAAAGCTAGTTCAGGTCTATCAGGCTGACTACTTCTGGAGCAAGGATTGCACAAGCCATCTTTGCACTTACAAATAACACTTCCACTACTAACTCCTGATACACATTTCCTGCCACCCACACAAGAAAACACAATGCTACTTGGCCCAAAGTGCTGAATTAGATGAAACGTAGAGGCAACTTGATGAAAAATAGATGCAGTTTGATGGGATCTGATGGTCCAAAACCTCTGCTTCTCAACTACTGTTTCTTTTTAGGTTGGTTCTTCTTAATAAAAGTAAGGACAAATAGCAATAACAAAAATGTGCCAGAACATTTGTTTTCAATGTAACAGTAACACATGGATGATTGACCGTAATGATAAGCCAATACCCTGTGCCTCAGGTCCAAGAGATTGAGAGAAGTCATATTTTGTATACTTTTTTTTATGGTATTCTTCTAATCTCTCAGACTGGGAGGTTTAGGAAACAAATAGCAGCCCATCACTTCCCCATCCTCATTCTCTTTTTTTTCTTTTTTCCTAGAAGACAGAAATGTGGGTTGGGAGGAACTGTGAGAGAACTTAGCTGCGTATAAATTTCATTCTAACAAATGGATAACCACATTCCAGGGCTGCAGAGTGCTCTAGAGACACATATTTTCAATGTAGCCACAGTTAGCATTCAAGAGGTATAGGAAAGTCTGGTTTTCTTTGTTTTAAATTATAAAACATTTTCATCAGTATTCCACAATCACCTGCTTAATTCTTCTTTCAGAATTTTGAATTACAATTTCAGAAGACCAGGTTTTAAAGAGATGCTTACAAAGGAGGATAAAATAAAAGAATGCAGCTATCTTCTTGTCTCATACAAAGAGACCACCCACCTGTAGTAATATCATAACAGGAAGGAATCTCTCTCTATTTGTTTGGAAACATGTGCTGATTGCATAGCTTGGTATAATTTCATCCTGAGAGTATTAATAAAGTTATTTATCAGGCTACAGAATTATTAAAGAAGGGACAGGAGGGGAAGATTTCACAGAGGTGGAAACACAAATAAAAGCAGTGCACAGATACATCTAGAGAATGGAAGTTTAGACTGGGAAAGAACTGTGGTCACCTGGAGACTTGATGAATAATGATGAATTCAGGAAGCTTGATAAGCACTGTAGGGTGCTTCAAGTGACAACCTTTGCAGAAAAGTCAGGAAGAATTCAGGAAGTGCCACAGATGCATCCGGGCTGGGGGAAGGAGCATATGAGAAATATCCAGAGCTCTACATTGGCACAAGAAAAGTAAGCAGATGTGGAGAAGAGCATACAACCACAGGCAGGAAAACAGGCACGAGCCTGCAGCCTAGTTTATTTATGCCAGAGCCTTGAAAATGCAGGGTTTCAGAGGCTGCTGTTAATGAAGCAAGAGCTGGGTCTATGCAGCTGTCACTATGGCAGGCAAGGGAGAGGGGCAGAAGCAGCAAGAGCAGCACAGGGAGAGTGATGTTCCAGTACTGTCATTTTAGCTCACTATCTTAGGCAACCTCTCTCTCACATTTAGGAAGAAAAATAAATATTTCTCTACTTTTCTTAGAAAGTTTGGAGCCCCCTATGATGCTTGTCCTCACAACATGGAGAAGAAATGACATTTGCCTTATGTCACTTCAAGCTCTCTTAAAGTGATAAAATTAATGTTTAAAAACCAAACAAACAACAAAATAACAACAGGGGGAAAAAAACCAAAACAAATAAACCAAAACCTAACCAAACTAGAAAAGCAATTGCCCGAATTTTCAGAAATGGCTGCCAAAAACCAAGATTACAGATTTTAGATGTCTATGTTTAAACTGTGTTTTCTGGCCTCTCTTTGACTTTTTTTTTTTTTAAAGCCTGAACGAAAGTCAAGATTTCTAAAAACAGGGTCCAGGTTGTTTCAAGGTGGATATCCAACATGTTATATTTAACAGTTTGAAGAAAAAATATTAAACAGCTCTGAAAAAAAGATAACATCGTATATACAGAACAAAGAATTATAATTTATTTGACTAATTAATTTTCTTAATGCTCTAATCAAAATACCAAAAGTAGCCTTTCTAAGTCCATTTGTGACTTTAACATTTAGAGAAAGAAAGCCTCAACAATTACTTCTAATTGCTATTAAAATGCTGTTTAAAAGGATTTGCATAAATGTTTTAATACCAGGCATTTTGCTCACCATTTCTATCTGTTGTTATGAAAACTTGTCAAAATCCTGAGTCCTTCACTGTCAGTAGTGGGATTTTGAAGGTGAGGGGTTCTTTCTATTTTGGTGCTTGTTAGTGCTTTAAAAAAGAAATTTCTAATGGTCTGTTGCTAATGATTCTTTCCCTATTGCTCCATCCAGTCAGTTGCAAATGAATACTTTTCTAGGTCTTTACTGTAGCTTATATAAGTTTTAGGGTAAAACGTTGCAACTGAAAAAGCTACGTTAATAGTAAAACAAATCACCCATTGATTGCCTCCCAATTCGACAATTTGTTGTTTCAGATAAAATGGTCAAGAATAAACTAAACACTAGACAAGTCCAGACAGGGATCAGGAATTTCTGAGACTTGTATTGTTAAATTAGTACAGAACCTGTGGCTTCTCATTAGCATGATAACCACGTATTTCCCTGGTTTATGGGGTACAGGGCGTTAGTTTATATATACTTAGCAGCAATATATTCTTTGGAAACATGCAACCCATAAGAATAAATAAATTTTCCTAAACCAAGTCAGAATTAACAAAAATCAGAAAAACCACACAGACAAAGCTATCAAATCATATTTTTGACCACTGGAGATTTTTAATTGTGATCTTATTTTTTCAGAGGTATCTAAATGCTGAGAAGATTAAAACATTATTCAGGAAGATAATGCATTGTTAACAGAGAGAGTCATGATGAACAAGGAAGGTAGCAAGACTGATACAAACATTGAGTTGTAGAACAGAATTTTGTGGGATTTCTAGTATCTACAATTTCTAATTCATAGTATTTATTCACTAAACTATATAAAGACATGAGTTAAATTTGGGCCAACAATTGCAAGAAAAATATATCCAAACCTACAGTTGCACTGAATTGTATAATTTCTCCATTTTCTTCAATTGGTATAATTGTTCACTCATGCTCGTGTGAACAAAATCTACAATAAAAGGTAATAGATAGAAAAGATTTGTGGAAATATGAAATTTTAAAAGTGAAATGACATATCCTGTTCGTAGAAACCACACTTTTGAAGGATATGAATAGTTAGAGATAGTAAGAGTGATCTGAGAGAGTACAGTGTGTCATTACCAGGAATAATGTCTGATATTAAAGACAGGAAAAATGCTATACTTGAGGAAAACTACTTGCCAGTGATAGATTTAAAATTATGTAACAAATTCCCAAAGGAAATGTTCAAACTAAGTCACTTGAGACTTTTATAATTAGAGCAGGAGGTACTCAAGACAATAGTGTAGGCAATAGTCCTGTGTTTGACCCCAGGGTTTGAAGTAGATGAACTGATAGATCTTCTCCATGTCTAATTACTTTGATTTATGGTCAAGGAAGAGTAAAAGGTGAACCAACCTCAGATAACTGATGTTTCTGATTTGGGTGCAAAATAAAGTTCTGGTTACAAAATACTTTTGCTTACATACACATCTACAAATATAAATATGTGTGTGTATATATATACACCTATGTATGCTTGATTATATACATACACATTTCCATCTTTTTACCCTGGAATATAAAGTAGATCATCAAAACATTCATGAACAGGAAACTGTTGTAGCCACAGGTAAAAACAATAAGTTCATATAGAGAGATGAGAAAATGAGTCAAAGGACATTAAAAGTTCTCAGTCATGCTGGATAAACTGATAAACACTTTTACTCTCTGCACTGGCCCAAAGGAAGTTTACACATTGAAATGATTAGATGATCCAGGATTGATGCTTGAGGCCCAGTGTATGCATGAAAGAGACAATATCCTATTTAGTTCATATCCACCTTGTTCCATTTAAAAACTGACTGATATGCATGAAAGTATCTAACCCAAAGCTTTTATTAGACCTTAAATGAATTTTTAAATTGTGTTATAAATTTAGCATTCCTTAAAATATTTATTCCCATGTCTTAACTGGACACATTTTTAGACATATGAGTACAAAATTTATTATAATTTACATACAAGGTAACTAGAATATAAATTCTTTGACATATAGGATGGAAAATAAAGCCACACTTGTGAAAAATACAACTATATATTTCATTTAATATTTTGATAATAAAATGCAAATTACTTACAGTAATGTTACTGTACTAGTAACTGAAGATCTTGGAGGTTGCTAAACAGAAGACCTAAGTGTTATATTTTTAAAAGCTGTAGGAATACTGTGTACAGAGTACAGTGTTGTAACTATGAAGTGGACAATGCAGGCCTTTTTCTTACATATGATTGATTTGAGCATGGCTCAAATGACAGTCAGCTTTTGTGTCAACTTTTTATACCATTAAACAAAAGAATAGACAATCTTCAGTGTTATTCCCTTAAGCATAAATCTTATATTATTTACTTACATATTTTATGAGGGGTTTTGTTTGTTTGGTGGTGGTGGTGCTTGTTTGTGGGGTTTGTTTTTACAAAAAAAAAGGAAAGACTCAAGAAGTAGATAAAGAATAAAAAGAAAAGATATGGGAATTATATGATACAGGGAAGGATCTTGATAATTATCATTAATTGATTTTGAGATCCTCAGATTTATATTCCAGTTGAGTGTTACTAAAATGAAGGCCTAAAAGTAAGTTGTATTTCAAATCACCTCCCAAAACAACTTATAAAGATGCTGAAGTCAGATCACAGTCATCACCCACTCAAGGCCAATTACTGAGAGACAAACACATTGCAAAACATGTTCTGCATCTACTAGGTACATCTAGGATGAAGAGAAAGTCCTCCAAAAGTGAGGCACAGGTTTCTTTCACTGAGCGAATACAGGGACTAGAATAGTAATTGCTTAGTATTGCTTTCAAAGGACTATTCAAAGTAGGTTTTGAAGCAGGGCTTGACTTGAAATGTTTAAATTTAGACATACAGGACAAGCTCCTTCTGTGCAATTAGAGGTGATGAAATATACACAGTTTTGACTTCAAATGGATCGACCTATCTCTAAAATGATGAAGCTTTGACCTTAAAGATGTCAATCTGATGTAAGGCCTCAATTAACATGTCCAAGTGACTGGAATTGTCTTTATTTTCTATAATGTATCCAGTAAGGCATATGGCAGAGATGCCCTCATGTAAATATATAAGACAATAAATCCTATATTTGAACACACAGTTGACACAGTAAAGCTGGAACCTTTGAAGGGTTTCACTGATGTCCGGGTCCTTCAAGATACTATGAAAGAAGTGTGTCAGTGTAAGATGTGATTTTCCCTCATTAACTTCTAATTTGCCTCATAAATGTTATATGAATTTTTTTTCTTGAGTACACGTATGAATATTTTAAAAAATTTTTGGTTCCTAGAAGGAGACTAGAGAAACACTTTTCATGTAACCTATGGAACCTGGAAACTCACATATATTGTTGCTGAGACCAAGAATGAAAGATTGATTAAACACATATCAAGTCTGAATATAAATATTCAATATAACTACAACTAATAACAAGAATGTAGAGAAGAGACTGCATCTTATTCAGGTAGTAAGATATTCCTTGGCTATGGAGAACATGAATTGGTTTATTGCCCTGGCAAAGCTGGGAGGTCCTAATGTGTCTGCCAAATACTGGAAGAAACTGAATTTTGGACACATGCCATTTGTGGCCCATAAGATTTAGTAGGAAATTCAGAAACCTTTTTACTGTCAAACATTGATTCAACTAGTTTTTATCACTTTGGAAAGAGTGAATAATAAAAAAGAATTTCAGTTCTATCTTTAGTTTAATTATCCTCATAATATTTGATGTGACCATGCAACTTGGTTGGTACTCTGAGGATTACGTGATTAGAAAGATTTATGAAAAGGAAAATCTTCTTGATGAATACTTGATGGTTCTTAACTCAACTTGTTAATTAGTTTAGTAGTATTTGATTTGGAGGTCCAATTTTATCTACTGCAGCTTTAGTTTCCTGGATTGATGAAATGCACTTCACATGCCAGAACACACTCCACTATTAAAAACATGCACTGAAAGAATCCCTTTCATTGTTTTCATGGCAGATCGAACATGAAGAAATTAGAGAGCATGGTATTTAGCAAGCTTGTTTTTTTTTCATAGTGAATATATTTTTAGATCTATTTTTTGTGAGACACAATACCTAGAAATCATCAATGCGATCCTCTGAGCTCTCTTTTAATTATTTAAAATCAGAAACCAGGATAGAAGTGAAATCCACTTGTCCATCTACCAAATCAGAATACATTTTCTTATGCTCATACCTCCATCATTCTGTGTTTGATCAAAGATCATGTTATTGGACAAGCAGTAGGACAAAGGGTAACGGTTTCAAAATAGAAAAGGGTAGATTTAGGTTGGATAGTAGAAATAAAAATTCTTCAATATGAGGGTGTTATTGATCACTGGAACGATGAAGCCTTCTTCTCTATGTCCAGGCAGCATTGAGCTCTCCAACTCTCATCCTGCTGGGGGATTTCTACCACCCTGACATCTGTTGGAAATGCAGCATGGCAAGCTGTAGTCAATCCAAGAGAGTCCTAGAGTGCCTTGATGACAACTTCCTGAGTCAGGAAATAGACAGCTGTACATAAGGGGAAGCAATATTGTACCTGATGGTCACCATTGTACGTGAGCTCATCATGGATGTCAAAATTGGAGGCAGCCTGAAATGCAGTGATCATGTACTGGTGTGGTTCACTGTCCTAAGGTATATGAACCAAATGATAACTGTACTCAGGACCCTGAATTTCATGAAAGACGACTTCCCGCTCTTCAAGGAGTTAGTCAATAGGAGCCCCTGTGAAATGGCCCTCAAGGGCAAAGGGGTGGAACAGAGCTGACATATATTTAAGGTTATTTTCAACAAAGAGCACAAGAGCTCTTGGTCCCCAGGTGTAAGAAATTGGGCAACAAACACAAGGGACCGGCATGGCTGAGTCAAGACCTGCTGGCCAAACTAAAAGCCAAGATGGAACTACACAGGCAGTT
Source organism: Laterallus jamaicensis coturniculus (assembly GCA_022605575.1). Lineage (NCBI taxonomy): Eukaryota > Metazoa > Chordata > Aves > Gruiformes > Rallidae > Laterallus > Laterallus jamaicensis. The sequence goes on from JAKCOX010000097.1 coordinate 678,023, forward strand.
GAATCATGGACAGGTATCCTGGTAAAAGTACAGGGATGTTGCCTGCTTGTGTAGGGATGAGGTCAGGAAGGCCAATGTGTGGCTGAAGCTGAATTTGGCAAGGGATACCAAGAAAAATAAAGCTTCTGTGGGTATATAAAACAGAAATAGAAGGTGAAAGAAAGGGTAAACACAGACACAGACACAGACACACGCACGATGAGAAGCAATGGAGAACTGGTGACAACAGATGAGGAAAAGGCTAATGTTCTCAACAACATTTTTGCCTCAGTCTTCACTAGCGACCTCTCCTTTCACCACTCTGAAGTCAGGTGTAGTCCCTAGCGACTGGAAGAAAGGAAACATCACAGCCATTTTTAAAAAGGGTGGAAGACGGACCCTGGGAAGTACCGACCTGTCAGCCATACTTCTGTGCCTAGGCTTGTTTGGCATGGAGAATGCTCCAGGGGGACCTTACACTGGTCCTCCAGTACCTGAAAGGTGCCTATAAGAAAGCTGGGAAAGAACCATTCACAAGGGCATGTAGCAGTAGGATGAGGGGTATTGGTTTAAATCTAGAAAAGAGCAGATTTAGGTTGGAAATTAGGAAAAAAATCATCAATATGAGGGTGGTGGATCACTGGAACAGGTTGCTCTGAGAGGTAGTGGAGGCCCTATCCCTGGAAATAATCAAGGTCAGGCTTGATAGGGTTCGGAGCAACCTGATCTAGTGAAGATGTTCCTGCTCACTGCAGGGATTTTGGACTAGATGACCCTTACAGGTCCATTCCAACCTAACACATCCTACGCTTCTATGATTCTGTGATAGTTACATAGATACTACTTGTTAAGACATAGGACACAGGTATTTATAGAGACAGATTGTTAAGGTATCCATAGAGCTGTTACCAAGGAATATTTGAATTATTAGGTTACCGGTTCTTATGTTTGTATTATGAAACCAAGGAGACCGCTATAGACACTAGTTATGCTGCTAGGAAACCCCTTACTCTTTTCTAGCTTGATTAAAGTATCAAGGACTCTAATCAGTAGAATTAAATAGAATTGAACAATGACAGTTTTAGATAAAGAAGATTGATACGATTATAAAAAAACAGTAAAACCAATCTTTTTAAGGGTTAACATTAAGAATGAGTATTGTAAGAATAATCAAAGTGATGGAAATGAGTTTGTTTGATGTGTAATTATTTTGACTTGTAGCCGAAGGAATGGGTGGTGAAACTAACTGACTGTTGCAATAAACAGTGCTGCTGCACTTCTTCACAATGGCATAAGGAATGTTAAATGTGCAGGTGGGTCTGGGCAGATGAATTACATGGGTGTGTGACCACTGATGACCTCCATAGACCTTTGAGGACCACCATCTCTAGTCACTGAGCATGTGTGATAGGGAGGAGAATATGTAGATAACTTCCAAGAAACCATAATTGTAAGACAGCCTTTTCTAAGATATATAATGAATATGCAGATCTTTATTGCATATAACCTGTATGCTTTTGACTGTGATGTATGCATGTTATGCAGAGCTATCCCCCATGCATCCAGTGGTGTAAGAAGTGGTTTTCAGTAACACTGACATTAAATGAAGAATGTAGGGCTTCCTGCATTCATCTGTGAAGTGTCAGACTAAAGTGTTTAATTAGAACACATACATTGTCCCTGAAAGTGGAAATGTAGTAAAATAAGAATCTGAATGTGTTTTCTGAAGCATACTACTTCCCTAATATTTGAAAGTTCCCCAAATCTATTTATTTTTTTATTTATGTCTCTGATTAACAACTTTGAACTTAATAATGAAGCGAGAGGGTTTCTAATAAGATACCCATGAGACGGACTGCAGAATAACTGTTGAGTAAAGGTGACTGTTATCAAGCAAAATGTCTAAAGTCAGAGCGCTATCTCAATCCATGACAGTATTTGCATAATGCAATATTACTTAGTCAGAACAAGAGAAGCAGAATCAAGCTCTACCCAACATTCTGGACAAATGCCTTCCCAGCTGACATAGATGTGCCAGTGGAAGCGATTACTTCCACTTCTTCATTATTTCCATGAGAAGAGTAAGTGTCTTTCATTCGCTTCAGGCAAAAATCAGCCAAGTTTCCCTAAACAGTACATAATGGTGGCTCCAGCTTGTCTGGCTGCTCTTGCCTGAAGCATATTACAAGGTATACATATGAACTAAGCTCATGACAGATCAGTGGTGGCAATATTTTCCGTCAGGGCATTGGGCCTGTGTGACTTACTGCCATGGTTTGGTCTAGAAGAAACCATCTTTGGCATTAGTACTAAGCTGTAAGTTAATATGTTAACTATTTCTTTATCTGGAATTGTGAAAAGCTGTTCTGTGGGTCTTGCTATTATTTAATTTTTTTTCTCCATAATCTTCTCTTGGTTGTGTGGAAGGATCTGCTTGCTATTCCATAATTGTATTACTATATTACTGCAAATTTTGGAGATAAATACTATCAATCAGATTAATTTTGATTTTGAGTCTTCTTCTGGAATTATTCCACATTGTAAAAAGTGAAAAAAGAAAATCCTCCAAAGAGCCTCTTATATCTTTCTAGTTCACCTCACTTAACTCCTAAACCTCAAGTGTGTTAGTATCAAGAAAAGTATTTTTTAAAGTTGTAAATTGACTTCTGATGTTATCACTTGGCTAAATTCCCATGCTGATATCACTGTATGAAAATCAATTCATCTGTGTCATCTTGGATTCCTTTGTAATTTACTTTCTAAGATTAGATATTGCTTCCAAAATGTCTCATCCCAAGATTGTTTTAATGATTCTTTGCTTATCTATTTGTAACATGGGCAAATTTTGTCAAATGGTTTGCTATCTCTCAGATGAAAAAAATTATGGTTTGGATTTTTTCTTTTCCTTTCTAAAAGAACATGTAAAGGCAAATAGCAAAGGTCCCTGACAGATGTACTCCAAAGAGCTTGGAGAATGAATTCAGAAGGTGTCTTAAAGCCTGTAGGTTAGTCTGTTGTTTTGTGAAATAACCAATGCCAGTTTATAGCTGAAGGAACTCTAATAATTTTTCAAGAGAAAGCAGCGTGAAAGGATGTGAGATACTGGGGGGGTGGTATAAGAGACATAAAAGATTGTTTCAGTACAGAGAAAATCCAAGCTGAGGAAGGGGTAAATGCACGTCTAAGCACCACCACTGAGCTCACTTGGACCTGTAAAACACAGGTCTATTTTAAGTGCAGTGTAAACAACATTAGTCATAGGAGTTGGAGCAGTAGTCCTTGCTGCACAGGGGTGTTACATATTATTACCAGCATGAAGATTTGCATACGCAGTCAGAGCCTCAGGCAAAAATATTATATAGATTGAGACTAGCAAATTGACATGTTTGATTCATTTATGGATATTTCTGTGAAAAAAGTGAATGCTTGCAAGTTCCTGTTGACTGTTGTAATATTTTAGCCAGAAAAAAAACACCCCACAAACCAAAACAAACCCTAAACCCCCCCCAAAATACCACCAAAATTACCCATCCAACAAACCCAGACCGAATGATGCCATGGTTTTGGCTGGGAGAGAGTTAATTTTTTTACTAGTAGCTGGTTTAGTATTGTATTTTGGGTTTAGGATGGGAATATTGTTGATTACATGCTGAGGTTTTGGTTGTTGCTAGTAATGTTTATACTAAGTCAAGGAATTTGCAGCTTCCTTTGCTTTGCCATTGAGAAGGTACCTAAATAGCTGGAGGGAACACGGACAGGACAGCTGAGCCAAACTGAGCAAAGGGATATTCCATATTGTGTGACATCTTGCTCAGTATATAAACTGAGCGAGTCGGCTGTGGTGCACTTCTCTCTCAGGAACTAGCATTGAGCCTCAGTTATCAGGTGGTGAGCTACTGTGCATCACTTATATTGTATATTCTACTGTAGTAGTCCTAGCACTAATACTAATAGTAGTTATTATTGCTATAGTTCTTGTTCTCTTCCTTTACTGTCCTAAGAAACTGTCTTTATCTCAATCCACAAGTTTCACTTTTTTTTTTTTCCAATTCTCTCCCCCATCCCACCAGAGTGGGGTAGTGTGCAAGCAGCTGTATTGTGCTTAACTGGTGGCTGAGTTTAAACCACAACAGATGAAAAGCTGAAAAAGTAAAAATGTCGATTTTTCAACAGAGTGATTGCTTCTTTTGAAATGTATTTCTGCAGTAACTTTCCTCTGATAAAAACAAAACACAATACAATACAACACAACACACTATTTCAATCAAAAATGTTGTCTGAACCAGAAAGAAGTGTCTCTATTTCTTGTTGTTGTTGTTATAATAAGAAAAAAATCGGTTTGGCTTGTCCCAAATATTTTCTTTTCAGCATTTTAGTTACCCAAAAAATGCAAAATATTAACTTCAGAGCTGTGATGTGGGCACTCTGCTTCATAATTTACCTCAAATCCTGGATTTCCTTCTGCATTTGGTGAAGAACATGATAAAACACATAGTAGAGATATGCTGTGTGTTTGTCTCCCAGCTTTCATGAGATGAATAATTCAGAATAACTATGTCCAAGAAAGGTGACTCAGAGAAAAGTAAACTTGAATCAAAGACCTAATTATTATCTTGAATTGAAATGTAAGCAGGTTTCTAGAAGTCTTTGTCAGCTGAGATAAAACACATAGCTTTGATTCAGAAGATAAGACAGCAATGCAGGGAGCTCCAGAGCAGTGAAATTATATGATCTGAGCACCGACAAAGGAAAATTATTTTAGTGACAGTTGCTGGATGAAGTTGAGGGGTGCAATAACAGAAACAAAAGGTTATAAAGTAAGTGGCTGCAGTAGTCAAGGTAACAAAATTCGACATGCCCAGCAATTTACTTGTCATACTGAAGCATTGTATTTACCCATAAAAGAGGGGAAAAAAAAGAAAAAGGAAGATAAAAAAATAAAATAAAAAGGGGAGAAAATCATAACATAATCACTCATAGGAATCATCAGTCTGTACGTGTCTGCTTAATTACTGATAAAAGCTTCAGAGTTGGTAAAATCCTGGTCAGTCTTATAAAAAGCTTTTTATTCAGTGCTTGGTGAACTATTTCTAAAAGCCTGAATGCTATGAGAATTAATTCTTGAAAGAACTGGTTTGTATCTCATTTGATAGACAGAAAATCTATTCTCACTAGGAACTTGCATCCAGATAATCTTCTGTAACAGCTATTAGAAGATTGCCTCAAATTCTCTCCTAGAAATACTCCTGTGCTATACCTCAGCACTCTACAGGCAGCTAACCAGGATAGACAAAATAACCTTCATAAATGATAGTGAATCCTTTTTGGACCTTTTCTTAAATTTCCCTTCCCCATGAGAAAACTGTAAACCAAATACAAATCTTAATTCAGCTAGATGTGACATTCAATGTTCTAATAGCAGACCTATGGTGGATGCCTTCCTAATTAGTAGTAATTGATAACTGTAGTATACAACTTTTCAATACTCCCAAAAGAATGAGCTGTGAACTAGGGCTATGGTCTTAGAAACATATATGAAACTAAGACACTGAGGGAGCCCAGAAAATTCCTTATCTACTGGGGTATAGTATTACTGTTTGTAGTTGTCTTGAGTCATTGACTGCCTAAAGAAAGTCCTGAAGGCTTTAGGGTTCAGATCCTCCAATAATTTTCTGCAGAGTAATTTCAAAACATTTATAGACAAGAAAAGAAAAAAAGAAACATTTTAAAGCATACGTGACTGATACTGTAAATATTGTTTCTGTATTATTGATCAACAAAAGACTTACACGGACTGTTATGAAAATATTCCAAACACTTTTTCAATAAAACACCATCTCTTGAATGCTTGTTGGTTGGGTTTTGGTTTTTGGTGGGTTTTTTTTTAATTCAGGTCTACAGTCAGGTTTGATTTTTGAAGAAATATTTTACTTTTTCTTGAAAGTACCAAAGATACCTGCTGATACTTCATTTCTTTTTGGGAGAGGAACCAATGTCCTCCTACCTCAGCTTATAAAAAGCCTTCTCCATTTTAACATGTTGTTTCAGAGAAATAGGATTTCTTTCTGCACTTAACACATGTTGGTCCAATGTTCAATGACATTTTCAAACTTCTCCTGTGACAAAAGAGAGTTCTTGGGACTTTGAGTTCTTGCACCACCCCAAAATACTTTCTCTGCTACAGAAAAAAAAAGCATATGTACCTTTGTTTCAGATGTTTATTATTAGCCCTAAACTATTTGCAACTCTGGAGCTCCTTCCCTGTCTTCTCCTTCTTTTACCTATTGTATTTTCATTGCTGTCACCTCTTATTGAAGTGAAATAATAATACTACCACTCCTATTATCTATTATCTATTATTCCTATTATCATATTTTAAGAATGCATTCCTGGTATTTTATTTCTTTATAGTAAGGTCTGCTTTGCCACATATGGAAAATCCAGCAAGGTATAACATGTGTCCAGGAAAAAAACACCAGTGCAAAGCATCAAAATTTTCTCAGGAAGTAGAATAGCCAAGTATCAGGAGATTGTTAATGACTGTAGAAAATTGACTGTAGAAAATTGAATGGTAGAAAATTGTGTAGACCATTCAAGAATGTGAAAATGACATCCTCAAAGACAAGAGACAGCTGTACTTGTGGAGTAATACTGCAGATGTTCATCTTTTACAAAAACCAGAGGTGGTGCCCTACTGTATCATGCCAGGTCTTCTCTGCATCCTCCAAAGAGACACATGCAAACATAATGCCTCAGTCCACCCTGGTCAGGGTGAACATCAGTAATCCCTGGAGGTCTTGTTCCATATTCTAGTTTCAGTAAGTATGTCACTTTTCTGTATGTGTGTTTTGGGCATATGGGCCAGGTTATTGAAGCTTCTGACTGAACACTGCTTAAACCCAGCACAGAGGTGGGTTAAGCATTATGCATTTTAGTGTGAACAGAAATGAAACAGACAAAAACATAAAGATTTCATTATGGGAGTCTTTTTCTGTAAATGTTATCAGGGTCCATGATACGCAATCATAGAATGCTTTCGGTTGGAAGGTACCTCAAAGATCATCTAGTTCCAAACCCCTGCCATGAGCAGAGACACCCTTCACAGGTTGCCCAAAGCACCATCCAATAAGTCCTTGAACACAGCAAAGGAGGGAGCTCCCACAACCTCTCTGGGTAAGCTGTTCCAGTGCTTCATCATCCTCATAATAAAGAATTTCTTCCTAACTGCTAATCTATATCTATAAACCTCTTACAGATTGAAGCCATTACCCCTTGTCCTATCACTACACCCCTTGGTGAGCAGACCCTCTCCCACTTTCCTGTATGACCCCTATAAGTATTGGTATGCCTCAATCTAGGTCTCCCCCAAGCCTTCTCTTCTCCAGACTGAACAAGCCCAACTCTCTCATCCTTTAGTGTTCATAGGAGAGGTGGTCCAACCCCTGATCATTTGTATGGCCTCCTCTGGACTTGCTCCAACAACTTCATGTTTCTCTTGTCCTGAGTACGCCAGGGCTGGACTCAGTACTCCAGGAGGGGTCTCATGAGGAAGGGCTCAGATTTTCCCTCAACATCCTTTTCTCATTGATGTACCTGTAAAAACTTATCACAGAATCACAGAATCACAGAATCACAGAATCTTAGGGGTTGGAAGGGACCTCAAGAGATCATCGGGTCCAACCCCCCTGCCAAAGCAGGCTCCCTAGCTCATATTACATAGATAGGCGTCCAGACGAGGCTTGAATATCTCCAGAGAAGGAGACTCCACCACCTCCCTGGGCAGCCTATTCCACTGCTCCGTCACCCTCACTGTGAAAAAGTTCTTCCGCATGTTGGTGCGGAACTTCCTGTGCTCCAGCTTACAGCCATTGCCCCTTGTCCTGTCCCCACTGACCACTGAAAAGGGGCTGGCCTTGTTGCCCTTGACATCCCTGGCCAGATTTACTTCTATGAGGGCTTTAGCTTCTCTAACCCGATCCCTGGCTGCTCATACAGTTTTCCTGTATTCCTCCCAGGCTACCTGCCATTTCTTCCACCCTTGGTAGCTTTTCTTTTTTTCCTTTGAATTTGCCCAGGAGGGGGTGAGTCTTCTTAAAAAGGTCACAGGAGAACATTTAGTTCGTGAAATAGCTTTCCTTTGGAAAGCTTTGGAAATAGCAGATATGGCTGGTCCAACAGAACACATTAAATCTAGTCTGACCTACATGTCTTTAACTGTATATAACTGGACCTTTCCACCAACTGCATGACCTACTGGTCTTTTCCCTCTGCATTACCTGCTAATGCAGACATATTCTATAATGAAGCATTCTCTACAGCAAGACTATGACTAAGGAGTAATGTGTAGGTTGTTATAATTATTTAAATTTAATTATTTCCATTTTCCTGTAAAGATACATATGCAGAATGATCAGTTTCAACTTTGATTATCATTCCTTTTAGTTGTAATTCTACTGCTCCAATTCCCATGTAAACAGACAAGATTTGGACTGTAAATGTTATTAGTAAATCCCTCTGAACAAGAACTGTTTATACCAGTACATAGATTTTTGTCTTGCCATCTCACTGTCCCACTATTCACACAGTATATACTTTGGCATCCTCCTGTTACTATATATTTTCCATACTTCCTTTCTTTTCCCTGCTTTTTTTTGAAACTTCTTTCATCATTACTAAAGATAATCATGACAGACAGAGACAGAAATGTTGAGGACAGCTGGCTAATCTTTAAGGATGCCTCTGTCCCTCTGAATAAGAAAGTGGGCAGGAGGGGCAGGAGGCCAGCATGGCTAAGTAAGGACCTGCTGGTCAAACTGAGAGAAAAGAAAGGCAAACACAAGCTCTGGAAGCAAGGGTGTGTAGCCTGGAAAGAATACAGGGATGCTGTTCGGACTTGCAGAGACGAGGTCAGGAAAGCCAAGGCGCAGATGGAACTGAACTTGGCAAGGGATGTTAAAAACAACAAGAAGGGATTTTACAGGTACATTGGCCAGAAGAGACAGGCCAAAGAGAATGTACCTCCCTTGGTAAATGAGAAAGGAGAACTGGCTGCAACTGATGAGGAGAAGGCTGAGGTACTGAATGAGTTCTTTGCCTCAGTCTTCTCTGGCAGCCAGGATTCTCATAATTCTCAAATCCCAGAACCCTGCATCCCTGGTCCTCTAGGTGGGAACTGGGGGAGTAAATCCCCCCCCACTGTAAGAGCAGAGCAAGTCCGAGACCGCTTCATGAGACTGAATGTCTACATGTCTATGGGGCCGGATGACATGCATCCCAGGGTCCTGAAGGAGCTGGCTGATGTGGTTGCTGAGCCGCTCTCCATCATATTTGAAAAGTCATGGCTGTCGGGAGAGGTCCCTGGGGACTGGAAAAAAGGTCACGTCACTCCCATTTATAAGAAAGGGAGCAAGGAAGACCCAGGGAATTACAGGCCTGTGAGCCTCACCTCTGTGCCTGGGAAGATCATGGAACAGATCCTCCTGGATGACATGCTGGAGCACATGAGGGAAGAGCACGTGATCCGGGACAGCCAGCACGGCTTCACCAAGGAAAGGTCGTGCCTCACCAATCTGGTGACTTTCTATGATGGAGTAACAGCATCAGTAGATAAAGGGAAGGCGACCGATGTCATCTACCTGGACTTGTGCAAGGCCTTTGACACAGTCCCCCACCACAGCCTTATCTCTAAATTGGAGAGATGTGGATTTGATGGGTGGACCATCCAGTGGATAAGAAACTGGTTAACAGACTGTAGCCGAAGTGTGGTGGTCAATGGGGCTATGTCCAGGTGGAGGCCGGTGACAAGCGGTGTCCCCCAGGGGTCTGTCTTGGGACCGGTTCTCTTTAACATCTTTATCAATGACATCGATGATGGAATTGAGTGCACCCTCAGCAAGTTTGTGGATGACACCAAGCTGAGTGGTGTGGTCGACACACTAGAAGGAAAGGAAGCCATCTGGAGGGATCTTGACAGGCTGGAAAGATGGGCCCAGGTGAACCTAATGAGGTTCAGCACTGCAAAGTGTAATGTGTTGCTCTTGGGCCGGAAGAATCCCTGACATAGATACAGACTGGGAGAAGAGCTCCTTGAGAGTAGCCCTGCTGAGAAGGACCTGGGTGTCATAGTGGATGAGAAAACATGAGCCAGCAGTGTGCTCTTGCAGCTCGCAAGGCCAATGGTATCCGGGGTTCCATCAGAAGAGGGGTGGGCAGCAAGGACAGGGAGGTGATTGTCCCTCTCTACTCTGCCCTTGTGAGGCCCCACCTGGAGTACTGTGTCCAGATCTGGGGCCCTTTGGGGGTTTGACCCCAGCTGAGAGCTGGGTCCCATAAAGTTACCTGTCCCTTTAAGAGAGAAGGGGGACAAACGGAGAAGCCGCGGGGGAAGAAAGAAAAAAAAAACCAACTCTGCAGGTTGAGATAAGGATAGTTTACTAAAACAACAGGAAAAGATACAAAGAACAACATTGATAACACTATTTTAGAACACAGGGCACATGAAACTGGTGATACAAAATGCAACCTCTCACCACACCCCACGACTAGGCGTTGCGGCGCTGAGCGCCAGGCCACGCATTGCTGAGAGACCGCGCCGCACCTAACCTGCCAGACCTGCCTCAAGCCACAGCCGCGCCCTGCCGGACTCGTGTTTTTGGCGTGCTTTTTTTCTCCTTTATATAGAACATGACGTAATGGGTATGGAATATTCTCATTGGCTAACGTGTCTCACTGAAACCATGACAGGCCCCCAATACAAGAAAGATGTGGAACTGTTGGAGAGGGTTCAGAGGAGGGCCACAAAGGTGATTAGAGGGCTGGAGCATCTGCCCTACAAAGAGAGGCTGAGGGAGCTGGGCTTGTTCAGCCTGGAGAAGAGAAGGCTGCGGGGGGACCACATTGCAGCCTTCCAGTACCTGAAGGGAGCATACAATCAGGAGGGGAATCACCTTTTTAAACGGTCAGATAATGGAAGGACAAAGGGGAATGGTTTAAACCTGAAGGAGGGAAGGTTTATATTGGATATTAGGGGGAAGTTTTTTACAGAAAGAGTGGTGAGGTGCTGGAACAGGCTGCCCAGAGAAGTGGCGGATGCTCCATCCCTGGAAGTGTTCAAGGCCAGGTTGGATGGGGCCCTGGGTAACCTTGTGTAGACCCAGGCCTGAGGTTGGTGGCCCTGCCTGTGGCAGGGGGGTTGGAGTTTTATGATCCTTGGGGTCCCTTCCAACCCTTGCCATTCTATGACTCTATGATTCTATGTTCATACTGTTGTAGAAAACTTATAATTTCTTTAAAATAACAATAGAAATAATGAAAACATTGTTCTCAAGGAATTCTGTATTAAGTATAGAAACATTCCTTGACTGGATAGTGTAATTGCAACCACCAAGTTCAGCATTCAATGGAGAACTTTAATGACACAAATGCCATTAACAAGATGTTTAGTGCATGCAATATGATTGAAATCAACAGACACACAGAGAAAATGCTTACCTGTGAGATAATAGTATAAGAGACTATATGCTTTCTTTACATTAGTGCTTATATTTTATAAAATTCTATAGGTTAGAATCCTTTGTGGCACTACAGCAAAATTACAAGCATTAATTCATTTCCTGGAATTTTAAAAATACTTAATTAAAAAAATTAAAACTAAAACAACCAAACAAAACCCAACAAACAACAACAAAAAAACCCACCAAACCTCACTTTATACCTGAACATACGCAATCCATAAATATGTACTATAAGATACAGAGTTATAACAGTGCTAACAAAACCAGTTTTCACAAACATGTTCAGCAAAACAACTTGAAATTACTTTAGAACAAAGTTAATAATGATTAAAATCTTGCCCTCATCCAAGCTGTGAAATTCTAAAGCAGAGGCCAAGAAATTCTGCATACTGCAGTGAAAATGTTGCAGGAAAAACTAGAAATCCTGCAGACCTGTGCCACAGATGAGAGCCCTTGTTTGAGATCTCACCATGTAAAAGAAAATACAAATGGTCCAGTCATGTCAAGAGATCTAAGACTGCAAAACTGTTCTTGGCGTTCAGTGGGCATTAGTTCAAAAGGTCTTGAACCCACCATAGTAGTTTTCAGATGATGGGTATACTGTGTCTGTGAATCAATATGAGATTTCTAGATCTGGAGCTTATATTTAAATTTGCTCAGGAAATCAGTTTCTAGTGATTACATGAAGGACAGTGACAGGCGTTCCTAAGAGATAGTGTATTCAGATAGAATTTCTGAGGACCCTGTTCAAATTCTTCAGACCAGGCAAAAAGTAATTTAGATGGGCAAATAACAGTGTATTTAAAGATACTGAATAGCACTAAAAGAAAAAAAATCATTAATATATGCATTACCTAAGAGCAACTGAGCTACTAATGTTCTTAATTTGGAATTTAAGGTGAATTTTATAACATTTCCTCAAAGTTGTGGAAAAAATATTACTCATCAAGCACTTCTGAAATACCACAAAGTCAGCTTGCAAAGGTGATCCAATTTCATAAGGTGCTAGAATAAGCCAATTATGTAGTGTCATCAGCATATAGATGACATCTGGCACCTAGATTGGAACAGCTTAAGCTGCTATCACCACTGTAAAATATAGGTGTATGGAGGAGCAGGGAAAAGACAACAGGCCCAAAATAAGTCCCAAATAAGTTATTTTCAGATTTGCATGGTAAATCATTTGAAGTTGATTTGATATTGTAATTGACAATCTACATAGTAACTCTTCCAACCACTGAACATCCATTGAGAGTTGGTGTGAAACAACTAAGGTCCGTAATAACTTTTTGGAAAATCTTAAAGGATCATTCCAGTATTTATGCAGACCTAATAAGAGATGGTTCTGAAAAAATTGAATTAAATCCAACCAACTCTTTTATAAATACCTGGGTCTTAACTTTTTTCACCTGGATCATCATTAGATTGAATAATACTAGGCTTAAAAAACTTGCAATTTCATCTCAGGTCACAACCCATGATGCTGGTCTCTGTGAGCCAATGTACGTTAAAGTCTCTCCAGCAGTAAACAGATAGCTGGTGAATCTCAAGTGTGGAACTGTTGGAGAAAGACGTTGAGAGATTGAGGGCTGTAGAGCAGCTGGCTCTTAAAGATACGCATCTGAAGAGGAAGAAAATAAAATATACCAGATGGCAGTGGAGGCTCCACAGCAAGAGAGACAGAAAATGAATTTTGATGAGATGAGGGTTTATCACTGCTCAGTTCTCTCTGTAACTGAAATAGAAACAGTCTTTGTTAGCAGACAAAATTCAAGATGCAGAAACTCAGATTTTATGCAATTCGTAATTTTTTATAGGAAATGTTAGCTATTGCAGGCACACATTTATTTTCAGTATAGCTAACACATAGAATCATAGAATCATAGAGTCATAGAATCATAGAATCATAGAATGGCATGGGTTGGAAGGGACCCCAAGGATCATAGAGCTCCAACCCCCCTGCCACAGGCAGGGCCACCAACCTCAGGCCTGGGTCTACACAAGGTTACCCAGGGCCCCATCCAACCTGGCCTTGAACACTTCCAGGGATGGAGCATCCGCCACTTCTTTGGGCAGCCTGTTCCAGCACCTCACCATTCTTTCTGTAAAAAACTTCCCCCTAATATCCAGTCTAAACCTTCTCTCCTTTAGTTTTAATCCATTCCCCCTTGTCCTGCCATTATCTGCCTTTTTAAAAAGTTGAATCCCCTCCTGATTGTATGCTCCCTTCAGGTACTGGAAGGCTGCAATGAGGTCTTTTCTAAGCTGAACAAGCCCAGCTCCCTCAGCCTCTCTTTGTAGGGCAAATGCTCCAGCCCTCTAATCACCTTTGTGGCCCTCCTCTGAACCCTCTCCAACAGTTCCACATCTTTCTTGTATTGGGGATCCCAGATCTGGACACAGTACTCACAAGGGCAGAGTAGAGAGGGAACCTAATACATATTAGCTTCCAGGCTCTGCAATGTAAGGCCTATGGCTCTATTTTAAAAGAATATTCAGATTTATCTGCATCTTCATCTTTGTCTTGGTGACAGGTCTCCAAAACACTATCAGGGATCTGCACTCAATGTTCTTAAGTATCATATTCCGCAGGGCATGGTGCAGCGCTGTGCTGGATCACGTTGCAATCCTGTGAAATACACCCCTCAAACATGTACGAAAGGAAATAACTTTGAATTTGAAGTTCAGCAACAAGATCTTTACAAGTTTTGGTTTCAGCATAAGCAGAAAACAACTTGAGAGAAAATAAATAGAAGCGAGGAGTAAAAATCTCTAAGCTGGTACCAACTTTTCAGATAAGTATGATAAACCAGCAATTGTGCTGTATAGTAAACAGGCTATTATTGTAAAAAAATAATATTTTGGAAGTGTATTTCTATAAAGACATCACAGAGGTACTCAGGGTTTTGCACTTCATGTGTAAATTATTTTAACAGTAGTTGAACATCCTCCCTCACTTCAACCATTAACAAAACACTTATTTCACTGCAGAGAATCTACATTTCAACTTGGATATAAAATACTTCCTTAATTATCCATAATTTTACTTGGTAATCGAGCCCCATGTTTCTAAATCAATGTAACATGTTTTCAATTATCACCTTTTCAGTTACATAAAAACACTGTCAATTGAATAATCAGCATTTTTGTTCTTTATTTTTGCAATGAAAACAGACCTTCTAAAAGTAAGTGTTATGTTTCTCAGCCAGTAATAAACATAAAGACTTCATTTACTTGACAGCAATTAACTTTTCAAATTAAAAAAATGTAAATTAGAGATAATCCAACCATTTTTCTTCCTCATCATCTTCTAGGAGGAGTACTGTTATGACCACAAAATTGTCCAAAACATACTTGAAAAATATAACCACTCTAGGGTGATAGGATCAGTTAAATTCTTATCTGGTTGATAATGCATTAGAAAAATCCATGCCAAATTCTTTTAAGTCAAAACATTAAAAAATAGACAGCATTTCTTGTTGCTATTGTTCTAATTTTTTTTTTTTTAAAGAAAGCCTGGCTCCTTAAAAGATATTGTAAAAGAGCCAGATCCATATGGTTGGTTTTTTTGAAGACAGTTCATGAAGAACAGTATACTCAGAAATGCAAGCTGCTTTATAGGTTTTAGAAATGTTTTAATTTGAAGAAATGTTATATAACTCAATGACAGTTCCAAATGTGGCAGATATGCAAATACATTAAGGTCTGTACCTGCGTATTTTGTGTGTTTATTTTGACTTTGGAAATACCACCTGCCAATCTTAATCTTTTTAACCATTTCAGAGTGCAAAAAGAGCAGGTTTTGAAATTTTTGGTGTTTAATTTTAATCCGTCCTTCCTTATTGTAGTCCAAAACAACCTCTATCTTCTCCTAATCAGAAAAAATTAGCCCAATGAGGTACCTAGAAGCCTTACAAACATCAATGAGAAACACTTAATTTGGTTTATGAGACATCATAATGGAGGATGAACAAATTTTGAATTCCACATGTTTAAGAACTGTTATTTCAACCATTCTTTCACAAGAAATGTCAAAATAAAAATGTGATTTTCTATTCTTTTTAAGTTAGAATGTAATTTCATTTCAATTTGCAGTAAAAAAAGGCCCTTTGGGGTTTTTTTTGCCTGATCTTAAAAGTGACAAAGTTTTTGACTCTGAGCTATGTTAGATTGTCTGAGTATCCTCAGAATGGAAACCATCAGTTTAATACACCTGCACCCACCAGATTTTTTTTTACCCAATAGATCTCAGAGGTTCCTTAATGATTTGCACAGTTTCTTCCCAGTTTTAGACACTTTCCATCAGAGGTAGCAAACTACAAAGTTGTCTACTGGCACAGGGGAGTAAAGGAATTCTAGATTTTAGAAGGAGCACCTGCTGTTTAAGGACAAATAAATCTTTCTGAAATGATGCAAATTCTCCAAAACATGTTTTCAAGAAATTTCCCTCAAGTTTCCATTTTAAATTTTATACAAATATAATTTTATAAATTCAAATTTTCAAATTTCCAATGCATCCTGGGTTTTGCTGGGATAGTTAATTTTATTTCCTTTCTTGCAGCTGGTGTAGTGCTGTGTTTGGGATTTAGGATGAGAGCAATGTTAACACACTGACGTCTGGTTCCTGTCATGTAGTCAAGGACTTTTCAGGTTCTTGTATTGAAGGCTAATGAGAAGGTGAGGGATGATCAGGAAGCTGAGAGTAGGACACAGCCAGGACAGCTGACCCAAACTGGCCAAAGGGATATTCCATACCAGGAGGTGGGACAGTTCAGGAACTTGCTGAGCATTAGCTTCAGGTGGTGAGAAACTGTAATATTTATCACTAGTTTTTGTTGTTGTTGTTGTTGTTTTAGTTTTATGTCTTAATAAACTGTCTTTATCTCAGCCAATGGGGTTGTTGGGGTTTTTTCCATTTTCAATTCTCTTCCCCATCACATTATGTGAGTAAACAGCTGCTGTTGTTTTAGCTTCTCATCAGATTAACCTTGATATAATAAAAAAAGCAAAGTTTTTCTGGAGTGGACATTCTTATTTTGATCTTGTCAGTTTATCTGTGAATCCAACTGAAAGAAAACTGAAAATAAATTATTTCAAGGATAGCCTATGAGTATTTTCTATAAAGAACTTTAACATATTCTTACAGTGGGAATCTTGGCATTGAATTACTATTAAAGGTTAAATCCTTCTGAACACAAAGCCGAGCCATATCAAGCCAGAAATAAGCTATCTTTCTATCCTTTAACATGTTTTTCTAAGGCTACAGTTTTTATATGATCATGCTATCTGTATCTCTCAGTCTTCCTCTAATACCACTGAAATTGTCAACCAGGTTTCAAGTACATTGAAATCAACAGACGAGGTCTTAAAAGAGGAACAATTTCTTCAGTTTTCATTAATATCATCAGTAAGAGATTGTCATTTCTTCAATGATTGCTACCTAATAAAGGGAGAAAAGCAGTTCTGACTTATCCCTTACCTGTTCCAGGAGGTAGCAACCACCTGACCAATCTAGGAGTGCACTTATTTGAACCTTTAAATCAGTCAAAGCACATGCTGTGTCTTACCCAGAAAAATAAACAGGAGATTTGAGAAAGCAACAAGTGATTTGAGTATTGAGACATAGAAGGGAGCTGGGAATAGGAGAACAGGGGTGGACAAAGAGAGAGGAAGATTTAGTCACAGGATACTGGAAACTATTCTCTGGAGAATTAGGTGCTATTAGTTCTAGTTTTCTCAGCAGCAAAATTGCTGTAATTTCTTCTGTGTCTGCAAGGCTTAATTGCCTTTACAAAATTGTTTCTTATTTCATTGTTTCTCTATATGCCTTTTTCAATATGCATTTATTATTGTAGTGGACAACATCTCAACTAATTAAAAAGGATTTTTTATTATTATTTTTAAAAAGTTATAAGGTTTTAAGGAAAAAAAAACCCAACAAACAACACCACAGCAAGTCAAATGTCTGTTTCTCTGTTTCTGTATAGAAGATGAAAATGGAGGGAAAGAGAGAAAAAAATGCATCCAGTTTTTTACACTGTGATTTGCAAATGTATCTCTAAATCACTTCATCTTATTAAGTGCCTTGTTATCCTCATTTCCCCCCATAACAAATTGGTGTCATGGCACCCCTGGTGCAAACCAGCTCCAAATCAAAGACTCACTGCTGAGCTGTGAATGCTGGACTTTCATGAACAAAGTAGGGGTCTCTTTTCTATCCTTCTAAAGAGAAAAGGGATAGATAGTGTTCATTCTAGTGCCCCTTTACTGTTGGTTTCATCTGAGATTACACTGCACAGCACTAAAGGCTTCTGAGAGAAATCTCAGCTGCATAGTGGAAAACATTCTTATTCAATCTTGCAACATTTCAGGGGAGAGAATCTTAGTTAATGTAAATTGGCACAGATCTGCTTTGAAAAAAAATGCTATATTTATTTCATCGGATGAAATCCATGGCTAGAAAGCTTTTCTCTACAGGGAATTAATATTTTCTACAAAAACTCTCATCATTTCCTTCAGCAAGAGGAGAGCTGGACCAATGTTGAGTCTACCAATTTTATATATTTCTCCATTTGGCCTTGAAAATCTCACATTAGAGCTCAGAACAAATTAAGTTTGCAATGTCTATTCATACCTGCCCCAGGATTTAGTGTTGCTGTTTATCATTGTGGTGTATGAAGTCTTTGGTCTTCTGCTGACCTCTGATCCCTTTCCCAGCTCTGTGCATCTATTGCTGGCACTAGCATTAAACTGGTAGGAGCTAGATGGATTTAGGTTCTCCCCCACCATTAAATTTAGTTCAAAGCCCTGTTCACCAGTCTGGTGAGCATCCCACTCCTATCAGTTTGATGTCAGCAAGAGACAGTGTTGTGGTTTAAAACTCAGCTGAAAAGCTGGGGCCCACAAAAGTTAGAAAAAGTCCCCTGCCTCATTCTGACTTTTCTGAGATGGCCCTGCTCCATTCTGACCTTTCCAGGATGGCCCTGGTTTTTCATCATCATCCTCATCCTGACATTCTTGAGATGGTCCCAGTTGTTCACCATCATCATCTGGAACTATGCGAACTGACTTCTTGGTGTGTTTCCTCTTTTGAATGGGAGCCACAGACTTTGGTGTGGGTTGGCCAAGGTCTATTGTAGAGGTTGCCGTATCTGCAGTATGTACTAGTCTATTTCCCCTCTCCCTGACAGCACTGACACCCTTTTTGAATGGGAGCAACAGACATTAGGGTGGGTTGATTCTCTGAATTATGAGCAAGGTCTATTGTAGAGGTCGCAGCATCTGCAGTATTTGCCAATCCATTTCCTCTTTCCCCCTGACAGTGCTGACAGTCTGGATTATGGGCAATGTCTACTATAGGGGTTGCAGTAGCTGCAGTATTTGCCAATCCATTTCCTTGTTCCCCTTGACAGTGCTGAAAGTGCTGCTTGCTATCAAGCAGTGTTTGGTAGATGGTAGCCAAGTCCCAGCACAGTGCAGTAGGGCGTATTTCTCTGGGGAACCCACTGCAGTTCTTTTTCAGATATGCAGTCACCTTATTAGGATCTTGTAGCTGTTCAGGAGTGAAGTTCCAAACCACTGGGGGTAAGAAAGTGCCTAGGTACCTGCTCATATTTCGCCATTTGCCCTGCCACTCAAGCTTATCCAGCCTCAGGAAAAACTCTTGGGTGGTATTCATAAACCTGTGCCTAATATATATATATATCGAAAGCAGAACCATTTGCACCAAAAACAACAGTAGGAAAATGCTAGTTTGAATATCCCAGGGATATTGGAAATTTTTAAAGACTTACAAGACCTGTTTTATCCCTCTTTGTACTGAACAGCAAAAATTATTAAAAGTACTCTCCTAAATTCACGATCCTAAACGTTATCAAATCATAGACTGTTACCACAACATACACTAAACAGACGTACGGGATCAAATCCGAGAGCCGCATCCCTGCGATGGCAAAGAATCCTGGCAGGATTACATGCAGCATGCCACGAGTTGGCAACCATGGCAACATCCTTATGAGTAAATGCCACAACACTGTACATAGAAATTACTTAAATAACCATACTTATCACAACTCTATCTTAACTGCAATTGAGTTAAGGTCAAATCTATTGTTACCCCAACCTTTTTGTCCCCCTTTTGGGTCATCCTTCGACCCACGTTGGGCACCAAAAGTTGTTGTGGTTTAAACCTCAGCTGAAAAGCTGGGTCCCACAAGTTAGAAAAAGTCCCCTGCCACTTTAAGAGGTGGGGGATGGGCGAATGGAGGGAGCCGAGGAACCGCGAGGAAGGAAAAAATAACCCAAAGGCCCGCGGGTTGGGATAAGGATAGTTTACTAAACAACAGGAAAAGATATGAAAAACAACTAACTACAGTGCTATTATATACAGTGCAAACCTCTCACCCCTTCTGCCGCTTCAGAGCCCCCGAACGTGGCACTCCCCACCGGCGGTCCCAAACCCCCCCTCACCGCTGCCTGCCGTGCCGATCCGAAAGAGAAAGAGAAAGAACCCGGAACTGGCACTGCGCCTGCCCAGACCGGAACTTTCCGTGCCCGGGTCTGGAGCAGTTTCTGATGGGTCCGGAGTCGCCCCGGGGTGGGGGAGGAGGGGGTGCGGGGCGGACCGCCTGATCATGATGCAATTGGCATGGAATACTTTCAGGGCTAGCATAGCCTGTTGCTGGGCTGAACCCAGGACAGACGGCATTTGAAATGCAGCACAAAGGAATCTCAGGCACTCCAGCCAGTCAGTCACCTTCACTGGGGGCTCAAGTGAAATGCCTCTATTCAAATGAACATAGATGGGGAATAAACAAGAGGAATTAGAAATGTGTACATGAGTGCAGTACATATTTCATTGTAAATATGAAGATGTGATGGTATGGCTTCTATGATTGGAATGTTGGGGTCATAGAATCATAGAATCGTATGAGTTGGAAAGGACCCCAAGGATCATCGAGTTCCAACACCCCCTGCCACAGGCAGGGACACCAACCTCCATGTCTGGATCTACACAAGGTTGCCCAGGGCCCTGGCCAATCTGGACTTGAACACCTCCAGGGACGTGGCATCCACCACCTCTCTGGGCAGCCTGTTCCAGCACCTCACCGCTATCTCTGTAAAAACTTTCCCCTAATGTCTAATCGAAACCTTCTCTCCTTTAGCTTTAGTCCATTCTCCCTTGTTCTGTCATTATCTACCATTCCAAAAAGGTGATTCCCGTCCTGTTTGTATGCTCCCTTCAGGTACTGGAAGGCTGCAATGAGGTCCCCCCTCAGCCTTCTCCTCTCTAGGCTGAATAAGCCCAGCTCCCTCAGCCGCTCTTCATAGGGGAGGTTCTCTAGCCCTCTAATCATCTTCGTGGCCCTCCTTTGAACCCTTTCCGACAGTTCTACATCTTTCTTGTACTGGGGCCCCCAGATCTGGACATGGTACTCCGGATGGAAGGATACAGGCTCTTTAGGAACGACAGGCAGGGCAGACATAGAGAGGATATCTCCCCGATGTCAATGGTCAATTGAAGTGCACAGAGCTCCACCTGGGGATTGATCAGGAGTGGATGAGACTGTGGACACTACAGTGGGGGATTGCTACAAGCCCCTGACAAAGGAGACTGAGTGTATGAGGCCCTCTATAGACAGATGGGAGCAGCTTAATGTTCACAAGTCCTGTCCTCATGGAGGACTTAAACCACCCTAATATCTGTTGGAGGGATAACACAGCGGGGCATAAACAATCCAAGAAGTTTCGAGAATGCATTGATAACTTACTCCTCAAAATGACAAGGGAGCTGACAAGGAGATGTGTCATGCTGGACATTGTTCTTACCAAGAAGGAGTTGGTATGTGATGTGAAGCTCAAGGGTAGCACCATGAAATGTTTCTGGATTTCTTCCAGGCAGGTGTTAAGTAACTCCAGAGAGAAAAATCCATGATCTCTCTAGGCATCCTGTTCCAGTGCTCTATCACCCTCAAAGAAGATCAGGTTCAAGGCCATCTAAGGATCTTGAAGGTGAATAAGTCCATGGGACCTGATGAGATACATTTGCAGGTCTTGAGGGAACAACTGAATGAAGTTTCCAAGTCACTCTCCATCATATTTGAGAAATCATGGAAGTCTTGGGAAAAATGGATTGACTGGGAAAGGGGAAACATAAACCCCATTTGTAAAATTGAAGAAAAGGAAGACTTCCTGTTAAATTTCTTTAATTTTTTTTCAGTAAATATACAGTCAATAAATACAGTGGGGGGAGGGGGGAGGGGAATAATAATATAATCTAGTGCTCCTCTCAGTCATTTAAAGTAAATTCTATCAATTAGACATACGTACTTAGGAATGCTGTGCTTGTATATCTCTTGCAAAATATGTTCTGTCAACTATTTTATATTCTTTTGAATGGTCAGGAGTAATCTAGTAATGATGCTGATGATGATTATTATTATTATTACGACATCCAAAACTATAAAGATACTTGCTTTTGGATTGTACCTGTACTCTATTCAAGCTACACTGGGACTTTATTCATCAGTATCATACTGATTAAGATAGAAGAAAGAACAAGATTCAGCAGTGCATTCTGAGTATGGCACATATCAGAAATATACAGGATCAGTGTGTGGGCTTAGAAACTATTTAGTGTCCCAGGTTATTAAAATCTTAACATCTATAGAGGTCTTTCATCTCATCTGTTAGATCCTTCTTATGAACTTGTATGCATGACTCCTTTCAACCCTCTGGGTCCTATGTATTCATTTGAAAAATTTTGCCTTCAAAGGATTTTTTATGAATCCATTGCCAGAAGAGGTGCTGTATCTGGCACCATGCCACAGACAGTAGCATATCTTGCCGCTAACTTTGATGTTCTAATGAGTGTCCTGCTACTGTAAACAAAAGCAGATTTCATGTTAATTGTGGTTTGCTTGAAATTCCAGCATCTTAGGGTTTGGTCTGATTTGGATCAAACTTTCCAAGGAACAAAATTCATACCTACATTGCTGAAGGCATCTATGACACACAGTGGTCTCTGGTCCATAGTGAACAGAGGCAGTGATTCACACACACCACACAGAGCCAGATGCCTTCAGGGCAGATGGGTTACAGCCAGATAACACTTGGCCCTGGATCTGTTTCATGAGCACCTTGCCCCAATTATTATTCTTTCCTGTATCTGTCTCCAGAAAAATGAAAAATCTGTGGTTAGTCCCACTAGGGAAAGATTTTTATAGTGTGAGATTCAGGATGTGCATTGTTTGCCCCAAGGCATGGCACATGAAATTGTGCTAATTTTTAATAGTCAGAGCTCACTAGGTAATGGAGGAAGCTACAGCACACAAAAACCTAACCAACTGCAACCTTCAACCACTCTCTCCATTGAAAACTACCTCTACAGAAAGTTCTCTTTAGTAACAGATGGATTTTACATCATGGGGAACTGATTGATAGAGCTCCAAAAACACTTTTAGAAAAAAAGAATTAACATTTATGTAGTGTGGAAGATCAAGGGATCAGGGTTTTGATCTTAACTCAGAAGCCAAAATATTTGACAGGATAGATAGACCTCAAGTTTCCTACCAGCTAGAACACTGATTTTTAGCCAGGTATATTTGTCAGACCAATACATGCTCTTGACTATATTTTGGATATTCACTCGAAATACACTGAATTCATACAAAAAAGGGGATTGAAATTATTCTACTTTGTCCATTGCAAATATTCTATTTGCTCATAAAAACTCCCTAGGGGAGCTAGAGAATGCTTTTCAGCATTTTTTACTTATACCACTTTTCTTTGTAAATATCTCTGGTATCTGTGGATAAGAAGCAGAGTATAAATGTTAGATATTATAATTATTCCCATGAAAGATGTCTGTAGAATTTGTCTCTTCAGAAAAAAAATATTTTTTTTTTGCTATTTCTTCGACTTCAGGCCTAACAAATAAAACTGACTTTCATGCTTTAGTAATGGCATGATATAGGATGACATGACATGGCATGATGTAACATGACGTGACATGACACAGGATGAAGTAATGGAGGGATGTGGGGGCAAGCCAAGGTGAATAGATTCACTAGATTAATATCTTCTACCAAATATCTACTGTATAATCTTATCAATTACTAAAGAATATTGATTGGATAAATCTGTACAATTATTGTTCATCAATCAAGATTTCTGATTATGTCTAGATGCCGCTGATATTAACAGGCTGATGATACCTGGTTTTTTATAGAATATGCGTACTCAAAATTAAAAGAAGGAAAAATAGGTGTTAAAATTTTCTACTGACGCATATTATTTTTTGTTCATGAGTCATTCAGATATAGGAGAATTTCTAGCTTCAGTCTTCCTCTCAACCACCATTACATGTTTTCCTATAATCATACAGATTGAAATGTTTCTTAGACTCTAGAGTAAGGTCTTAGCTCTTCTAGAATGTATCTTTTATTTCAGATCACTTGTAGTCTAGGAACACAAATACCAAACAAAACTAATAACTTTTTCATCCCATAAACAGTCAGGTGTTCATCTGTATGTGTGTGGAAATTGTTAAGATAACTACTAACTAAACAATGTTATTGTCAGCTTCGTATTATGCGAGATTTCAGATGTTTCACATATAAAATGCAAACTTATTCTAAAATATTAACCTGAGGTCTTTCTGACAGCTTTATGACTTTTCTGTAGGGACTTATATTTTTTTTGTATTTTCCTTCTCCTCTCCTCCTCCTCCACCCTCAAATAAGGGATTTTACACTTGGGATCTTTTTTCTATTCATAGACTAATGAGACAAGGTATTTTCAAACCTAAACTAATTTTATTTCCTGCCTTCTGTTTTTATTGTCTGCAATAGGGCTTCTTGGATGTACTATCTGTCCTCAGCATTATTTGAAGTTGAGTGTAATATCAGATGGGACTTTCATTATGTACCTTTTTATTGTACACCCTAGTCCACTGAAGTGAATAAGAGTTTTGACATTTACTTCAGTGAGGTCAAGGCTCCACCTAAGTTAGGAAAAATTTTAAAATACAATTTGATCAAACAAAGGGCAGTACCTTGTTACATTGTTATTCATCATTACTCTATTTTACAGACTCGTCGTTAGATCCTGTCAATATGAAAGTGTAATTTTCCAAGTTGATTTTAATTAATTTTGAGAATAAAATAATCTGCTAGCTTTGTAATAATATCACAAAGTATTCAGACTTACCTAGCAAGATTTAGTACTTATAAACCTACAGTGAAGCATCTTGAACTGACACATTTCCCTTATTCACCATCTACAAAACAAGCCTGTTTCACCAGCTATATTACGCATCTCATCTGAAAGAGTAAAAGTCCTGCTGTTCTGTGTGAGTTCAAGGAAGGGTTGAACAGAAGTCTTTGGGCTGCCAGGGAGTAGAACTGCCTTTCTTTGTCCATCCAAAGGGGAGCAGATAAAATGCTAATGAAGAATGCTAATCTAAACTGCACACTGCATCTCTGCACAGAATAACTCTGAAAGTGACATATCCCTGCCATGTGATGGATTGGAAATCTCAGAGAACATTAAAAAATGATTAGCAAGGTTCAAAAAGCAATGACCAATACAGAGTTTTTAAAATGCAATGAAGCAAAAATTTGTAATAAGTGCTTTGGAAAAATAGAAAAAGCATAGGATAATTCTCTTAGAAACATCATTGTGTTAGTTAAAGACAAGGCAATTGCAAGTGCTCATGGATTAATTTGGTTTCCTATGTACACCCAGAATATCCTAACCAGCAAGATATAGACACAAGGGGTTTTTTCAGCTGTTATATTGAAGCAACTAAATCCCATTATTTCAGTCAGAGCTAAGAATCCAAAAGCCTTTGAGGATCAGGGCCATATCACGTAAAAAGGATTTATCTTCTAGGACGAAAACAGTCATGAACAGAAGTCAGTGAGAAGAAAAAAAATAATGAAAACTACGAATGATTGCGAAATGTTTAAGAAAGATTTACTGTGCTTTTTTTCTAACTCCCTACAATTCCCAATTCTTCAGTCACCTAAAGGACTTTTATTACAAAATCTGGGTCAAGAGGGGAAGTGAAAGTAACAGTTAAACAAAGTAGCGCCCTCACACATTCACAATGGAAATGACTTAATTTAAATAAAAATATTAAGAAAAAAAGTTAGAGAACACAGAAAATATAAAAGTAAAGATTCCAACCATGAAAAATCTCTGGTTAGCAGAGAACAGGAAAATGGAACGCAGCTATTTAAGTATGAAGGACAAATAAAAAAAATTTCAGGTCCTAGAAAATGATACACTTTTTATTCATGACACAAAAAAAGAAATGCACTATCCTTTTAATCAGAAGACCTAAATAACTGTACATCCAGAAAAAATAACATGTCATTAAAGGAACTATGAATGCTGGAACTATGCTTACAGATGACACAAAAATGTGAGGAGTGGCTGATATACCAGAGTGTCATCCAGAGGGACCTGATACATGCTGGAGAAATTTAATTACAGGTATCTCGTGAAGTTCAACAGAGGGAAGTGCAAAATCCTGCACCTGTAGAGGAAGAATCCCAGACACCAACAAATGTTGGGGACTACATATCTGGAAAGCAGTTCGACAGAAAAGGACCTGGGTTGGACACCAAGTTGAACATGAGCCAAGAACGTGTCTTTGCCACTTTGAAGCTATTCAAAAGCTGATAGCAGGTTGTCTTGGGCGGCTGGGTCTATGTGGATAAAACAGATTAACTCCAGAGGTCCCTTCCAAACTCAGTCATTCCATGATTCGTTTAAGTCTGTGTTATCAGTGTAGTTTTCTTTAAGTTGCTTGGGAAACTTTTATGTTGCAGTGATTGGCAGGAATAAAAAATTGTGCAAATGTTTTATAAAAAGTAAACAGAGGTATCTATACTTTTTAACATCACATGCATTCCAAGCAAGATACTGAAAATGTTTTATCAGTGAAGAATTAGGAAAAAAAATTAATGCCTCTCAAAAGTTTTATGAAGAATTGTTTCATACTTAACTGTAAAGTTTTCAAATTCACTATCATCGCAGCTTCTGTAATGATTATTTTGACTTAGTCCCAGAGATAATGATTTTAACTTCTTAAAAGGTAAAACTTGTGCAATGAATGATTAGAATAAAACTTATTATCTGATATATTTTCAAAAGTAAACAGAAGAAACATGCATTGGTGTATTTCTATTGACTATCCTGTAAGCCTTGGGTTGACACTATATAATATGTAGATAAAACTTTAAGTTCTTATGTAAATTTTCCTTAGCAGGGTGTTGATAAATATGAAAGTAACCTGGATAAATCTGTAAGAAAGAACTATTTTCATAGCTTCAAAGAGTAGATCCTGTAGTCCAATCCCCTCTACCGTGGGCAGGTACATATTTTAGTAGGTCAGGTTGTTCAAATCTAAATCTACTCTCTTTCAGCTTAAAATCATTATCCCTTGTCTTGTCTCTAGAGGCCTTAGCAAAAGACCTCTCTTTGTATTTCTTACATTTCCAGAAACTGGGCATCCACAATTTCTCTGGGCAATCAGTTCTCCGTCTTTCTTTCAGGCTCTCTTTAAATATTGAAAGGCTGCAATAAAATCTCTCTAGAGCCTTATTCCAGCTCTCATACTGCCTTCATATGAAAGGTGATTCTTTGACAATTTTTGTGGCTTTCTTTTGGACCTGCTCCAGCAGGTCCATGTCTTTCTTGTACTTGGACTCCCAGAAATGCATGCATCACCCCAGTTGGGGTCTTAGTAGAGTGGAGTGGAGGGGAAGAATCAACTTCCTTGACCTGTCCTGATTATCACATTTTAATGGATCACAGGATATGGTTGGCTTTCTGAGCTGCAAGCACACATAGTTGGCTCATGTCCAGCTTTACATCCACCAGTATCTCCAAGTCTTTTTCTACAGTGCTGCTCTCAATCCTCTCATCCCTCAATCTATACTGGTCTTGGAGATTGCCCTGACCTATGTGCAGGAATTTGCACTTGATCTTGTTGAACTTCATGAGGTTTACACAGACCCACTCTTCAAGCCTGTCAAGGATGGCAACCTTTCCCTCTAGTGAACCAACTGCACCACTCAGTTTTGTGTCTGTAGACTTGCTGATGGTGCATTTAATCCCACTCTATGTCATTGATGAAAACTCTAAATAGTTTTGGTCAAAGCAACAACCATTACTGGTTTCCTTTTGGACACGGAGCCATTGACGGTAACTCTTTTGATGCGGCCATCCTGCTAATTCCTTATCCATCTAACAGCCCAGCCATCAAACCTATACTTTTTTGAGGTAGAGAATGCTTTAGGGTAAGGTCAGGAAAATATAGTCTATTTAGCTTATACAAGTTACTTGCTAATGGTCTTTAAACACTTTGATGAAGAATGAATTTATATTATTACAGATAAATTCAATAGAGAAAAAACCAAAACCAGCATACTGTATACAGCATACTCTCACTGCTTGAGTAGCAGGGTTAAACTACGCCTCCAGAAGCGCCTTCCCACCATGCCCACTCTGTGACTGTGTGTTTCTATGAAATATTTCTATGGTGACTTCCATAGTATATGAAACTAAATGCTGTATTTCTTGAACAAATGTAGAGAAGTTATTAATCTTGTCTTGGGTGTGGAAATTACTGCTGATTTATTTTACTTGTATTGAGCAGATAATGCACGTGTCCA
The DNA here is from genome assembly GCA_022605575.1 of Laterallus jamaicensis coturniculus. Lineage (NCBI taxonomy): Eukaryota > Metazoa > Chordata > Aves > Gruiformes > Rallidae > Laterallus > Laterallus jamaicensis. The sequence goes on from JAKCOX010000097.1 coordinate 706,200, forward strand.
TCCAGCTCTAGGTTTATTATCTAAGGCACTTATTTGACATTAAATGCTATTACTGAATATTAATAAGATCATTAGTATAATATATATAATTTTAAATATTAAAAAAAAAAAAAGCTAAGACTTCTAGAAACTGAGGGTGGGATTCTTATGAGGATGTGAAGATGTCTACATCTGGGCGTCCTGAATTTCCTTTACAGTGAGCAGGAAAAAAAAAAAGAAATGAAATGAAATGTAATGAAGTTTGGGATATTAATCTCATTCGTTTCAGAAGTTTACTTCAGGGCAAGATGAATTACTATTTAAAAAGACCTCAAGAGACTCCAGGATGTGACCAACTTACATTCTAGAATCGCCTTATTATAAATCAACAGTACCAAGTGGAAGCAGTGCTCTAGTTCTCATTCCACAAACCTGAGATTCAGAGACAGCATAAGAAACTGAGTTGCCGATCTCAAGAAGTGTTTTTGTACCACTTTCATGATCATGAGTACATAGAATTAGCCAAATATCCTTAAATCATTAACCGAAATGTAATCAGGAATTCAGATAACAGAGCTACATCAATTTATTTCAATTATAGGAGGAATGCTATAGAGAATATCTTGGTCCCTGTATGATAGATAAATATAATCTGGCAATTATTTATTATATGTGTATATTTACATGAAAAAATCCACTGGTGAAAACTAACTTCTCTTTTATTTTTAGAGGGAAATCATATCTTGCCTTTTCTCCTTTTAATCTCCAGGACTACCCTTTCCCTTTTGCCCAAGAGTCATGAGCTGTGTGAAAGGAAGTTTAGTTCGCAGAATTTTGGCTTCTAGTTACTTTCCACTTTAAGGGTGATTATTTCTTTCCTTCATTAGATTCCCTATGTAAAAGAAATGGTCTCACTCATTCCTCTAGTGATTCCGACCTCCAGTCTGTGCTTGCCTTAGATCACCCTTCCTGAATGGTTTCTGCTGCTAGCCCTGTAGGAGTAATAGAGCTGGCTATGTAGACTGCACCATAGATGATTAAGCAGTAACTCAGAAGCAGCTGTGAATGGATGCTGAACTGGCCAGCAATCAGAATTTTTCTATCCAGGGCAGAGATGAAGAAGTATCTCCTACTGTTCAAGATAAGGAGAGAGGGTGGAAATGCAGTCAGATGAAATTGTTTGCTTGCCTGCTCACTAAAGTGTTCACTTGAAGACCCTTTCTGAAGTTGTATTTCTGATCATAAATCTCATCTATTTTATCTTTGCTTCTACTATTATTTTACATCTTTAACTTCCTCAGCTTGTGGACAGGGACAGAAAGCATGATAGTTTTCAAGCCTGGAATTCAGAATAAAATTTTAATTATCTAATCTACTATAAATTAACAATGGAATCTTGAGCAATTAACTTCAAGGTAGGTCCACTGAAGGATTTTAATATTGCAATGTCTAATTTTAAGGCTCCTGAGCTCCTGGGATGGAATTCTGAGTTTGGTCATTATGCTCCCTATGCTTTACATGAGGCCAAGAGAACACTAAGGGGGAAAATGAAAATTCATAATAGCCAGTAAACTAAGTGGAAAGCATAGATCATCAAAGTGACAAATAAAGAATGCTGGTGACAAAGTTGTGTATTAGATCCCAGCATTTCCTGAGGCTTTGTCCTGGTTTCAGCTAAGATGGAGTTAATTTACCTTTTAGCAGTGGATGGAATGCCATGTTTGGGTGTTAAGACAGGAGCAGTGCTGAGAGCACCCTGATGTTTTTAATTGTTGCCAAGCAATCAAGGACTTTTTCAGGTCTTCATATTTCCCTACTACTGAGAAAGGAGGGGGTACAGCCAGGACAGGTGACCCGAAACTGACCAAAGAGGATATTCCATGCCAATTATGTCATGCTCAGTTTAAAGGGGGGACTGGGAGAAGGAAAAAACCACCGGGATGTGTGGTTTTTGGGGACGATTGGGTTCCGGGACGGCTCCGGGCTGTACAGCCTAAGTTGTGTGGTTTGGTGAGAGACTGCATTTTGTACCACCAGTTTCTTGTATTTTATGCTCTAAAGTCGTGTTATCATTGTTGTATGTTTTTTATCTTTTTGTGCTAGTTTAGTAAACTGTCCTTATCCCAGCCCTCTGGGTTTTGGTTTGGTTTATTTTCCCTCTTTACATTTCCCTTTCCATCCCCCCCAACTGCCCCCCTCTCTTCTTTTTGTTAAAAGAACAAGCAACTGTGTGGGGCTCAGCCCTCGGCTGGGGCTAAAACACCACAGGCTTAAAATCCAATTTCAGGCTGTGGAAAGTCATGTGACAACTTTTCTTGGAATTTGCAGATTTGAAACATACTAATTAGATATCTAAATCATCCTTTCACAAATGGAAACAAGGATCATGTTTCTCTTGCAAAAAAATGGAAAGGCTATGGAAGGAAAACAACCCTACCTTTTTAATTGAACAGTATTGCCCTATACTGGATTTGCATGTCAAGGTTTTTGTAGAGCGTGAGCTACACGGATCGCTTCTGTGAGAAGCTGATAGAAGCTTTCCTCATCTCCAACAGAGCCAATACCAACCAGCTCTGCAATGGACCCACCACTGGCCAAAACTGAGCCCATCAGCAATGGTGGTAGTGACTCTGGGATAACAGTTAAGAATTAAAAAAACACAACAAACCAACAACCAAGAACAATTTCACTGGAGAGAGGAGTGAGAATACATGACAGGAAAAACTCAGCAGAAATGAAGATCAGCAAAGAAGGAGAGGGAAAAGATCATAGAATCATAGAATCATAGAATTGTAGAATGCATTAGGTTGGAAGAGACTTTTAAAGGTCATCTAGTCCAACCCCCTGTAGTAAGCAGGGACACCCTTAACTAGATAAGGTTGCTCAGAGCTTCATTGAGCCTGATCTTGAATGTCTCCAGATATGGGAACTCCACTACTTCTCTGGGTAACCTGTTCCAGTGTTGCTCCGGGCACAGGAGAAGGATTCCAATGCAGCCCATGGAAGAGACCATATTGAATCAGGCTGTCCCCCTGCAGCCTGTGGAGGTTGATAGAGGAGCAAATATCCACTTACAGCCTGCGGAGGACCCCACACTGAAGCAGATGGAGACACCTGAAGGAGGCTGTAATCCTTTGGGAAACCCACACTGGAGCAGGTTCCTGGCAGGACCTGTGGCCCCCTGGAGAGAGAGGCCCACACTGGAGCAGGTTTGCTGGTGGGAATTGTGATCCTGTGAGAGACCCACACTCTAGTAGTCTGTTCCTGAAGGTCTGTACCAGATGGAAGGGACCCATGCTGAAGCATGCTGCAGACCATGTGAAGGACTCATGTTGGAGAAGTTCATGGAGGACTGTCTGAAGAGCGACCCCAGGCTGGAGTAGGGGCCAAGTGTGAGGCACCCTACCCCTGAGGAGGAAGGAGTGGCAGAAACAAGAAGTGATGAACTGTCCACAACTTCCATTCTCCTTCTCTCTGTGCTGCTGGGGGGAGGACAGAGAGAAGTGGGGAATGTGTATGTGGGCGTGTTTAAGATTTGTTCTTATTTGCTATTATAGTACTCTTTTGTTAATTGGCAATAAATCAAATTCATTTCCCTGTGTGGAGTCTGCTTTTCCCATGACAGTAACTGGTGAGGGCTCTCTCCCTGTCCTTATCTTGACCCACAAGCCCTTTGTTATATCTCCTCTCCCCTGCCCAGCTGAGGTGGGCAGGGATAAAGTGGCTTCGGGGGATGTGTGACCTCCAATCAGGGTCAATCTGCAAAATGCCCTCAGTGCAAATGTGAGAGATTTGGCTCTGGCTCTTTTCTGTGAGGACTTTAACTCACCTCCCTCCTTATCGGCCAAGTAGCCTACCACAATTCAAAGTTGTAGGTATGTGTAATAACGGATGCTGAATTAAGGACATGATACATTTCTCTTGGCCCAACTGTAATTTTGTAGAAAGTGTTAGAAATTGACATGGTCAAAAGTAAGAAAGAACAAGTTTGACTTGCTTTGCATGTATCAAGAGGAAGGAGGGGATGAGAACAGGAGAAATACAGAACTGGATTCCAATATGTTCTTCTAATATATTCACCTAGTATGTCTAATCAAACAAGTAATTCCTACCGGATTCTAAGTGGATCATGTGGATGTAGTTATGGTTAAATTCCATGGAGAATCAATTATTTACATGACTATTAGCAAAGCTGATAGAAATCACTCCTGAAATCAAGTATAAAATAAAATAAAATAAGATAAAATAAATTAACCCCCAAAATCTCATGTTATAACTACTTCCTTTCCTTATCAACTAATACATCTTGTTTCAAATTCAAGTAACAGAATTAATTTCTTCCTAAAGGCCACTGTAAACCTGCAAACATTTGTGGAAGTTTTACGTTTCTGAAAACTCTTTCTACATATCCACATTCTCACAGTTTTGTCACCAAATTAATTGAGTAATAATCCATTCATAAAATAATCTGTTTCTTTTTTTTACATGTTCTTCTGCAATAAGGCATCATCAGCAAGAGGATACCTCCTCTCCACCTCAGCCTGACACCCAGAATGCAAGAAAATAGCAACGCTGGAGTAGGAGCGAGACAGGAAAGATAGCTTGAGCTATGGAAAAAGTAGGATGGAAAGAAGTCAGGCTGCTCTGAGAAAAAAATCTTCACAAAAGCATTATGTGAAAGAAAAGGATTTCCTGAAGTGCTGCCGCTGCTGTTAAAGAATAGCACAGTAATAAACAGAAAAGACTGACGGCCAGGCAGAGATTGTCTTCTGTAGACTCCGATCAATATGATGTAAGTCAAGTAGAAGGTGTGTATGCAGGAGACATAGATAAAATAGATCCTGTGAATTTGGAAGATTGTAACACAATTTTTAGCTGGGGTACTGGGACCAAATCCCTGGAAACTTTACACAGATTCTTTGGAAGAATCTGACCTTACATGAATAGGACCTGTCTTGGTAAGAGAACCTGCTCTAAGGGAAGACTGTATTCCTTTTACTATTTGAACATAGTGTTTTACGCCTTGTGACAAGTGCATAATCACATCCACTGTATACAGGCCTCTTATTTAAATCAAAGGTGTTAAAGTTAACACCACATCATGTAATGAAAAGTGTTAAACAAAAAGGTTAACTAATCCTGAGTAGGTCATGGAGTTAATAACCTAAGAATACTCACTGAATTAGCTTTCTAAATTTATCATGTCCTCCCTTGAGTAAAATCTCAAAGTAAAGATAATGAGGCTGTGGGGAAGAATAACAGATGTGGGGTATTAGAAGCTAGAAAATTGCATTTCATGCACACATAGAATTAAAGTATAGTGGAAATATACCATTACACACACTGACTTCCAGATAGTTCTTTATTAAGACAGACTGTTTGAAGCAGACTAAAAATTTTAAAACATGTTTAAAAAATTATGCCATGTTGTTTACCTTAAAGAATACATGCTTTCATGAAGAAACAAATTATAAACAAAGTTACATAGTGTTCAACATCAAGCTAGAGAAGGTCTAGTTTTTATTTTGTCCCTGTTAGGAAAGGAGTAAAGTTTGTTGCATAAAAAGCAGGTTAAAAATTCTTTCTGCCTAACTACAATATTTTACAATTATATGTGCATAAAAATCGTGCTTGACAATTCTGTCTTACTCTGCATTTCTTCTGCACACATTCCTACAGATATTCATGTCTGAAAAGCTTCTGGTACCCAAAGCTTACAACCAAAGGAGGTCCTTCTACTATACTGGCAACTAGCAAAACTATTATCGCATCTAAGGATATAAGATGTAAATTAGTGTAGAATGGAAATAGAAATGTATCATAAAGATGGAGCATTTATCACACCATCATATAACTGATAAGTTTGTGAAGATTATAAACTTAAAGGAAAGACTCGGAAGGAGGAAAAGTTTGGTTACCATGGTACCTGGGTTCAGCCCAGCAACAGGCTATGTTAGCCCTGAGAGTATTCCATACCAATTGCGTCATGATCAGGTGGTCCGGCCCCCCCATCCCCCTGCAGGGGCGACTCCGGACCCGGGCATGGGAGGTTCCGGTCTGGGCTGGCGCAGTGCCAATTCTGGGGGCGACTCCGGACCCATCAGAAACTGCTCCAGACCCGGGCACGGGAAGTTCCGGTCTGGGCAGACGCAGTGCCAGTTCCGGGTTCTTTCTCTTTCTCTTTCTCTTTTGGATCGGCACGGCAAGCGGCGGTGAGGGGGGGTTTGGGACCGCCGGTGGGGAGTGCCACGTTCGGGGGCTCTGAAGTGGCAGCGGTTCGGGCACGGCTCAAATTACATAGTGGGGTGAGAGGTTTGCACTGTATATAATAGCACTGTAGCTAGTTGTTTTTCATATCTTTTCCTGTTTTTTAGTAAACTATCCTTATCCCAACCCGCGGGCCTTTGGTTTTTTTTTTCCTTCCTCGTGGCTCCCTCCATTCGCCCATCCCCTACCTCTTAAAGAGGCAGGGGACTTTTTTCTAACTTTTGTGGCCCCCAGCTTTTCAGCTGAGGGTAAAACCACAACACCATGAAAGGTCAAGAGCACAATTCCAAACAGGAGAAATATTTTGGATCTCACCGTGAGCTGTCATAGAAATCAGAGCTCAGAATTTGAAATCTGGTCACCATTATTGATCTCATTTTCATTTTCTAATTTCCCTGACACAAAAATGGGGGGAAAACATTAATCCATTTTGGTCCCAATGACATTCTTGGAATGCAACTTAAACGAGCCATCAGTGAAAGCATGGTAACTCACTATACATCCATTCTTAACCCACAGGCGATAAGTCCCTCACCATAGATGAACAGTTTTCCACCCTGAGCCAAGCTTAGTGAATTACCTGATATTTGCAAAAGGTAAGAGCATACAAAATGAGAATCACAGCAGCTCATCAGCCAAGTGGTAGCTAGTCACTTTACAGCAAGTTGCCTATGTTTTTGAACCTTTAAATTACTGTGTGCTTTGAATACAGACGGGGAACTTTGGATACTGAATTGTGAGGTGGAAAGTTATGGTGACCAGCAAAAAAAGAAAGACATATAAGGAGCTAAAGGCACAAATAAATGCCATACACATAGCAAAGATAAGAAGGTCAGGAAAGTGCAGAAAAATATTGAAATTTGGAGTTGATATGAAAAACAGAGAGGTGGGAAAAACAGGGACAGAAAAAGAAGAGCATCCTCAGTGACAAAGGAGAAAGATGGTTAAAACGGGACTATATATATACATATATAAAGTTTTGTCTGTTTTATTACCTTTGTATAATGTGGTTTTGTGCTTTCATCTATGTATTTAAAATCAACTTTTAGTCTTTCTGGGTTTTTTTTATTTTTGAAAACTAAGACATCTGAAACAAATATGTCCCCAGTAGAAATGTATTCCCTGAACTGTCATGTATAAAAATATGATTTCTCTGAGGAAACACTCCAGAAAAAAAACTTTAGCATGAAGAATAGACAGATAACTTATCTAATTTTCAGATTTGTTTGCTATTAGTAAACAGCTTGCAGTCCTAGTAGTGCTTTCATTATTTTTCTTATTTATCTATTTGTCCCAGGAATGATTTTTTCTATTGATTTTTTCTAAAATCTAAGATTATTTGAATACTCAAGTCTTATTTAATATAAGGCGAACATTTCTTCTGACCTTACATGCTTTAATTGCAGTAATGAACTGCTGCTATCTACATTCTGTCACTACATCCCCTTTTCAACATGTATCTGATTTCTGCTCTTTTTTTCTTTTTTTTACTACATACTAAAACCTGAGCTCTCTGTGCAGCCCATTTCATTCAGAATGTTAAAAGGTGATTATCTAAGGTAGAATTATGCTTAGCAATAAAAAAGCATCAGCTCGGGTAAATTTGCAAACTACACTTTTTAGTCTTTTTGTCCTGTTCTGCTTGGGAGATGAACATAAATTCCTATCTGTTTATAACTAATGTTCAGCCACTAAGCTGAATAATGTTGATGCTCGATATTTCAGAGAAATCTTTCATAACTGCTGATTTACTCTAAAAATGGCTTAGGTGGGTTTTGTTCTAACTTTCCAGCCATTTCACAATTTCTAAGACTACCCTTGACACTTAGATTTTCAAAAATTAAAAGAGGTGATAACCCATGAGCAAAGGAAATGGAAAAAGTTATAATCATAGGAATTAAAGTCAAATCAGTCCTCTGGAGAGTATGTCTGGCCCAGATGTCTAGGTCATTCCCTTAAACTATTTTCCTAACCTGTCCAGAAGCCTTAAATTCTGAAGACTACAATCTGTGCTCCAGTTGTCCCCTATTATAATCAGTAGAAACTTTTCCCTGAAGTCCAGTATTAATTTATTTTAGCATATGACTTCACATTGTGCTCACACAAGAAAGAATAGAAATTAATAACTCATTTCATATTTGCAGATGTTTTTATGGATTTGAAGGCTGCAACTATCTCTTTCTTCACTGTCTTCTGTTTATATTAAATGTAAATTTTTCAGCATTACCATGTCTCCCAACCCCCTTAATATTCTTGCTAAGCTCCACATTCTCTCTAACTGGTCCATATCTCTCTTGAGGCTAATTCATTTCATACGGGATTTAAATGGTATTTGCTAACATTTGGGAAACCAGTAACCTGATATTCCTTAATTAAAACCACTGTTATAGAAACCATCTTGCATTACTGGAGAAAGATCAAATGCTAGCTGGACATTACAGACTATTATACACACCATCAGTAAAGAAATAGTTATTGGAAGGTTATAAAGCACACAAGAAAACTGACATATACAATTTAACTCTGTGATACAAAATCCTGTATCTGTGGCCCACAGTCCAGCTGGAGGCCAGTCACTAGTGGTATACCCAAGAGGTGAATACTGCAGCCAATACTGCTTAACGGTTTCCTTAATGACCTGTACAATGGGATGGAGTGCGCTCTTGGCAAGTTCACAGATGATACAAAACCAGGAGGCCTGATTTATAGACCAGATGGGTGGACAGGCTGGACAAATGAGCAGAGAGTAATCTCATCAAGTTCAGCAAGGGAAAATGCCAGGTCCAGCCCCTGGGGAGAATAAATCATAGAATCATAAAATAGTTTGGATTGGAAGGGATCTTTAAAGGGCATGTTCATGTAGTGATAGGACAGGGGGTAATGGTTTTAAACTGAAAGAGGGTAGATTTAGATTAGGTATTAGGAGGAAATTCTTCCCTCTGAGTGTAGTTGAGACACTGGCACAGGTTGCCCAGAGAGGCTATAGATGACCCATCCCTAAAAAATTTCAAAGTCAGCATGGACTGGTCTTTGAATAACCTGATCTAATGGGGGATGCCCCTGCACATGGCAGGGGAGTTTGGAACTAGATGGTCTTTAAGGTCCCTTCTAACCCAAACCATTCTATGATTCTACAATATAGTCCAACCTCCAAGCAACAGGACAGGCTGATATTTACCATCTGGAAAACAGGTTGGCAGAGAACGACATGGGAGTCCTGATGTACACTAAGCTGTTCAGAAGCCAGTAATGTGTTCCTGGAGCTAAGGCAGCTATCAGCTGCTTGGGCTGCATTAGACAGAGCATTGTCAGCAAGTCTAGGGAGGCAATTTCTCCCTTTCGCTCTGTCTTGGTGAGACAGAACTGGAGTACAGTGTAAAGTGCTGTGCTTCCCAGTACAAGAGAGACAAGGACAAACTGAAGTAAGTCTAGCATGTAATTATTAAAGGACTGGAGCACAAGTCATGGGATGACATATACAAGAGTGAAGTGAGTTGAGGATGTTCAGCCTTGAAAAGAGAAGGTTCAGGGAGCATCTCATCTACATATATAAATATTTGGGGGGGGGGGAGTGTGTAACAAAGACAGACCTTTCCAGCAGCACACACTCACAAGACAAGAGGCAATGGGTGTACACTAAAACCTGTGAAAATCTATCTGAACACAAGAAAAAAATTATTATTTTTTTTTTAAATATGAGGGTGGTCGAATATTGACAGAGGTTGTCCAGGGAGATGGTGAAGTTTCCATTCATGAAATCTTTAAAATTTGACTGGTCCTGGTTAATCTGCTGTAGGTGACCCTGGTGTAAATACTCTCAAGAGATCCCTTCCAACATAATGATTCTGTGATGCTGAGAAATAGGACAAAAGAATCATTGAATTGAACATACTGAACATACACTTTCTCACAGAGGTCTGATAAGTGGAAGACAAGAGAAACAAGAGAAACATTAATGAAAATGGCATTGGGGAATGATGGAAATAGTTAATGAGCCCAAGGCTTGAGATAAGTTATTTTTAGTTTATCTACCTCTAAAATCCAAAAAGCCTCAAATCAACAAGCATCACCAACAATATGGCAAATAACAGTAACATGGAAGATAAATATAACTCGATAGTTTTTTTTTCTGCTTACAGCACTGAGTCCCTTTCATCTCTCAGATTATATCTGTGAGATAAAATTAAATGTGTCTAAATACTTTTTTCAGGTGAGTTTTTTTGTGGTTTATTTTTGGGGTTTTTTTTGTTTGTTTTGAGGGTATTTTAGGGGGTGTGGTGTTTTTAAAAAATAACACAAGGTACTTCTTTCTGTTCAGGATCCAAAGTGAGGCTGGTAAGAAACAAATAGATGCTTTCTTTTTTTACAGGAAGAAAGAAAAAAATTGCAGAAACTATAGTGAAATACAAAATATGAACTGTAATTTGAGTAGGAAAACATAATTCTTGAGGTAAATCATATAAACCTCTATGTTGGCAATTGTCCTCACTTTATTCTTGAGTGTTAGTCATAGAATCATAGAATGGTATGGGTTGGAAGGGGCCTCCCAAGGATCGTAGAGTTCCATCCCCCCTACCACAGACAGGGCCACCAACCTCCAGTCCAATAGCAGGTAATACTTTATAAATAACTTTTTTCTGAATCTAATCTGTATGGTATATACACTAGAAGACACATCTTTTTTTGCACCTGACAAACAGAATTGTATATGAACTAATGAGGTTCACATTCCTAGTATTTACAGCCTTTAGCAATTTTTAAAAGTGGTTAGTTCTTACCCAGATATGTTGTATTAATTTGAAAAATTCTGTATAGTGTAAATTTAACTGTTATAAACTTTCCCTTCTAGGACTGAGTTAAAATTATTAAGGAAAATAAGTTTTCATGTCTAACTCCATGTACTGATAATGCAAAAAAAAAGACAAAATCTTGGTTTGGATTGTGGTTTGTTCTGTTCTGTTTTCTTTAGCAGCAAAGGTGTTGGAAAGTATGTATCTGGGTTTTTTTCAGGCAGTGTTCTATAATTTAAGCAAGCTGACCAGACACCACCACCTCTGTCATTTCATAAAATCATAGAATCATATAATGGTCTGGGTTGGAAGAGACCCCAAGGATCATCGAGTTCCAACACCCCCTGCCACAGGCAGGGCCACCAACCTCAGGCCTGGATCTACACAAGGCTGCCCAGGGCCTCGTCCAACCTGGACTTGAACACCTCCAGGGATGGGGTATCCACCATCTCTCTGGGCAGTCTGTTCCAGCACCTCACCACTCTCTCTGCAAAAAACTTTCGCCTAACATCTAATCCTTCTCTCCTTTAGCTTTAGTCCTTTCCCCCTTGTCCTGCCATTGTCTACCCTTCGAAAAAAGTGATTTCCCTCCTGTTTGTATGCTCCCCTCAGGTACTGGCAGGCTGCAATGAGATCTCCCCACAGCCTTCTCTTCTCTAGGATGAACAAGCCCAGCTCCCTCAGCCTCTCGTCGTAGGGGAGGTGCATCAGCCCTCTAACCATCTTCGTGGCCCTCCTCTGAACCCTCTCCAACAGTTCTACATCTTTCTTGTATTGGGGCCCCAGATCTGGGCACAGTACTCCAGATGGGGCCTCACAAGGGCAGAGAGGGACAATCACCTCCCTGTCCCTGCTGGCCACCCCTCTTCTAATGGAGCCCAGGATACCATTGGCCTTGCGAGCTGCAAGAGCACACTGCTGGCTCATGTTAAGCTTCTCATCCACTATGACACCAAGGTCCTTCTCAGCAGGGCTACTCTCAAGGAGCTCTTCTCCCAGTCTGTATCTATGCCAGGGATTCTTCCGGCCCAAGTGTAAGACTACACTTTGCAGTGCTGAACCTCATTAGATTCACCTGGGCCCATCTTTCCAGCCTGTCAAGATCCCTCTGGATGGCTTCCTTTCCTTCTGTTGTGTCAAACCCACCTCTCAGCTTGGTATCATCTGCAGACTTACTGAGGGTGCACTCAATCCCATCACCGATGTCATTGATAAAGATGTTAAAGAGAAGGGTCCCATGACAGACCCCTGGGGGACCCCGCTTGTCACCGGCCTCCACCTGCACATAGACCCTTTGACCACCACCTTTTGGGTACGTTCTTTCAAGCAGTTTCTTATCCACTGGATGGTCCACCCATCAAATCCACATCTCTCCAATTAAGAAGTAAGGATGTGGTGGGGGACTGTGTCAAAGGCCTTGCACAAGTTCAGGTAGATGACACTGGTCACTTTCCCTTTATCTACCAATGCTGTCACTCCATCATAGAAGGTCACCAGATTGGTAAAGCTTCACCTTCCCTTGAAGAAGCCGTGCTGGCTGTCCTAGATCACGTGTTCATCCCTCATGTGCATAGCTTGCCAGAAAAACCAACAGTATAAGTGAAAACTGTTTATTTAAATTTATTATTTTTTTTCACAGGTGTAAGTTAGAAATTTCAGTGTCTGCCTCAAAACCAAAATAAATTTTGAGAAAAAAGTTAGGTTAGTGCACTTCCTTTTCCTTTTTTTTTTTCCCCCCTCTGTTTACATTTTATGGGAATTACATCGTATGACTCACTCCAGAATAGGTCTGTTAAAAATCTGTATTCATTATCATTGTTGCAGCACTCTTCTGCACAGAAGGAGAGAGTAGAGCCTGTGTCCCCACTACTACTACATTTTCTCAACAGCTTCATATTCTAACAATTTTGGACCTTTTAGAAAAAAGAACACATGCCTGGCAGGTGAAAATTCTCAAGAAAATATCATAAAATCATATATTTCCAAAGAAGGAGTGAAGCTGTCCTGGTTTCAGCTGAGAAGGAGTTAATTTTATTCATAATATCTAGTACAGGAATATGTTTTGAATATTGTGCAGAGAAGTATTGATAATACAGAGATGCTTTTGTTATAAGATATTTTATTTACTGCTGAGCAGTGCTTACGCAGAGCTAAGGACTTTTCTGCATCTCATGCCACCCCACCAGCGAGCAGGCTGAGGTGCACAAGGACCTGGGGCAGTTAAGCCCAACTGACCAAAGGAATATTCCATACCACATGATGCCATACTCCCAATGTCACTGGGGAGGCTAGCCAGGAAGCTGATTCGCTTCTTAAAAAGAGACTGCGTGTCAGATTGGTTTATTTTCCTTTTGCATGTGGTGACCAATTGTATTTGGGGAAGGAGAAAAGAAGGAGGGGCATTCAGAGTTATGGTATTTCTCTTCCTAAGTCGCCCTTAGCGGGTAGCGCTGCTTTCTTGGGAATGGCTGAACACCTGCCTGCCCACAGGAAGTGAGGAGTTAATTCCTTGTCTTGCTGTGCCTGTGTGTGCAGCTTTAGCTTTACCTATTAAACCATTTATCTCAATCCACGAGTTTTGTCACTTTCACTCTTCTGATTCTCTTTCCCATCCTGCTGTGGGATGGAATGAGCAAACAGCTGTGTGTAGGTGTGTTGCCAGCTGGGGTTAATCCATGACAGTCCCTTTTGGTATCTAATGTGGGACTTGAAGGGTCAGAGATAATGATATGTTTGAGCTGCATATGCTAGATTTCAGGGAAATTTTGTCAGTATTACTGCAATTGGGGGGAAAAAAAAAGAGGAACAATGAATGTTTTTACTTTACAGGGGATACCAGCAAGTATTCTAATATTAGTAAAAAGGGATTATTTCATTTTACAAATGAAGCAAATTTTTTTTCCCACTTTTTCTGCCTAATGTCTGAGATGCTCCCTCCAGAAAGCCAATGAGTATCACACACTTATTTATGTCAGATGTCCTAATTCCATCTGCTCTCTTGAAAAGTTGGAGACCAAATATAAAAGCCACCAAACTTTGACATACAACTGTATATAATAATTTTTATAGTTACAATTTTGACAAGAGTCTTTTTATTTTCATTTAGGCATTCCACCATGGATTGAAATTAATGATGTGAACATTAAAGTCTTTGAAATGAATGTGTCTGGAAGCAGATGTATTACTGATGAATACAAATAAAACTATTTTTCATAGGATTTCCCATCTGGAGAAGACAATTACTGTACGTTCTATATTAAATCATCATCTACCATAGGTAGAATTTTCAACAAGGTAGAGACACTATTAGGTCCTAAAATTTCTTTGAGTTTGAGTGCATTATGATTTAAGAATCAGTTATATCCCAGTCCTGAAAATTGCTGTACTTATATTACATCTACAGAGAGTTACATTGAAATCTATGAACACCATAAAAGCAACTCCCAAATTATGAGTCTTTAATTTCCATCTGTGGAGTTGTGAAATTCAGATGATAATTCAGAATGTATAGAAGCTACATTTCTAAGCACCTCAGTAGTTTTTCTTGTTCATGTCACTAATCCACAGCAGACTTAACTAATGGATTCTGCTATAACAGAGCAGACAAAAACTGAGATTCTGTGTAAAATTATACAAAGATGCCTTACTGCTGCTTAATTTCATCACTGCTGAAAAGAAAACCAGGCATAGAGTTTTGAATTATCAGGATTGATAAGTTCCTCTTAATTTATTTTTTTTTATTTTAAAATAACTTTTGCTTGGGGTTTTTAGAGCTTTGATAATTTCCTGAAAAAAACATGTCCTGTATGCACAGGTGAAAGATACGTGACCTGAACTAACCTCTTGTGGAGGTATTATCACACTGGTGGCAAGCAAAGATGGAACATTACACACTGATAATTTAGGCTTTCCCCTCCAGTTCAGTGGACTGGATAGTCAGGTGGTATAAATTCATGTAGTCTTAGTAAATTGGTCAAATTAGAAACACTTGAGAATGCTACCTGAATTTTATCTCCTTGCAGTACACTTAGACTTCATACCCTCAACTTCAGCATCCAGTCTGAAGCCAGTCACTCTGATGATTATGAAGCACATTGCTGCATTAATGTATTTGCTCACTTTTTCTGCTGTTGTTGACAATCTTTAAAATTATCATGGAAGAAACCTTTATTTTTAGAGGAAATAAAGAACTAACCAGAAACTCCCAAAATCTGGTCTAGAAATAGCAGTCCTGTCTAGGGAAATGTCATCTGACCAATGCTACAATAATACACATTTTGTACTGGTACATTGAAGGGTGCAGGATGTCCCTGAGGGAACAGGGCTTACTAATTTCCCAGAATACTTCCCAATGAATAGTTTCATTTTACATCTAATGGACCTAAAGAGTCACCATGAAGTTTGCAATGATAGAGGAGACAAATACTATCTAATGAGAAATCTCACTAAAAATCTCATTCACATATTGGAAAGCACACTTATTTTAAAAATACAAAGAAGTAATGGGACATGTTACCTATTCCACAGTTAACAAAAAGCTGCTTAAATTAAAGATTGGAAAAGGAGGAACATGATATTTACCTAGCAAATGTGACCTTTAAATTGCCCACTTTTGCATGAGTTGTTTTCCTTAATTCTGAGGTAAAGGATGGAAAATATGGAGCCAGGAAAAGGCTGTTTCTTTTGGCTTTGTTTTCCTATGTTGGTCATAGCCTTACAGGTTGCGATGTCTGAATTAAGACTTAGCTGTGTGAATGTGTCAGAGAAAACACATCAGCCAATTTTACACGTAGCCTCAAGACAGGTCTTATCTCAACTACTCCTTGAGACCTGTTCTGCTTGGAAGGGGGTTTAGACAAAAGTGTGGTTACATAGATTATGGTGATCTGACTGGCAAACACAGAAAACACCTAAATATCTTGCAGGTTTTCTGTGAACATAGATGGTCTCACAACTCTCTCAGACATGTTTTTCTTTCATTTTCTCTGAAGTTTGTTCTCTATCATTACTTCGTTGTCCTCCTTCTGTGTAGCTCCCTTCTGATTAGACATATGAGCCTAAGGTTTTCTCCATCAAGTTGCAATCTTCATATCACTTTCTATGAATCATCCACTCTTCCAGTTCTTTCAACCACTCCCAGAGTTTCCATTTCATCTCTGCTATCTCCCACCATGTATACTTTAGCATTCCTGCATTCGGAGTCTTTGCTGCCTTTTAGGCTAATCAAATCACATGTTTCCTTCTTTCATGCTTCACAGGTTTGTTCCCAAGGTTTTCCTTGAATCTTGATTTGAGTTTCTAATTGAAAAATCATACTAACTCACACACTGTGATCAAGCTTACCTGGTACTTATATCAGACAACTGTGTTTATCCATAAAGGGCGAAATTTGTATGGGAGAAAGTCAATTTGACAAATTGCCTTTATTCACTTCCACTCTGTCTCCTGCTACATCTGTGTTCGGTATTGATTCTTTACTTACAGGTTAATTTCTTTACGTGCTTCTTACACTGTAGTGGTTTTATGGCACTTCTTTTAGCCATAAAGTGTTGATCAAGTCTGGGACTAATATTCGATCCAGGAATACCTAGGCTCCTTTTGAGAAGGAGTTTAGAAAGCAAAGGGGTCTTTTTTGAACCCCCTGTCTCAATGAGAGTTTTGTCTGACAGTTTTGTCCAACCATGCCCTCTCTGCAGTTCATAATCTAGTGTACCTTGCTACTGAATCTTGTTAAACCACTTTGCTTTATTATTGAACTTTTCTAACTCACTGTTTATATCAATAAAATATATTGTGGCATCATCTGAGTGAAGTACATGACTTCATCTATTACAACTTTTTACATGAAATCTATAGGATTTTTTTTTTCTGGAGGGAATTAATATCAACAGCTTTAGAAACAGATTATGAGTAAGTAGAATCAAAACTTTGTAATTGTATTTTTCAGAAGCTTTTAACAAGATGTTCTTTCAGACTTTTGCCAGAGCCTTCTAAAGAAAATGTGAATGTTGATAAAGAAATGTATGTTGTAGGTCAGTGAGCGGCTAAAGAGATAAGAAACAAAGAATGGAAGCTTATGACTAATTGTCATAACAGACAAAGGGTTCTGGTAGGATACAATAGGTATTGAGACATAGGTCATTTATCAGATGTTATAGAATCCTCAGTAAATGATCTGTAAAAAAGAAGTAAATAATAATGTGATAATTTTTAAAGATATTACAATATTTTTTCTACTAACCATGTGGGGGAAAATATAGGAAGAACATTTTCCACTATCATAAGTTATTTTATTTTGAGAAAACCACAAAGACATTAACTGGAAGGTGTGAATCTAACAGGAACAGTCAGGGTTTTTTTGATAAACACAAAGCACTCTACTTTTACATACATGGATTTGAAGACAAAATTGTGTATCATTTTGGTACACTGAGCTTCAAGATTAAGGATAACCAAGTTCTTCTCAAACTTCTTGCCAAAAAGAGCACTTGAAAATTTACTGGAATTGAATTTAGAAAAGTGTCAAAAATGCATAAAGTGTCAACCTCTCTCACACTCATCTCTGGTTTTAACTTTCTTTAAGACTTTTCCTTGAAAATTATTGAATTACTACTATTTCTTACCATGAATAAATCCTAAAATACGTAATAAAGCTGATTGTCAGGTTTACTTTGTTAAAAAATGTCAGTGATGCATCTCTGTCATTTTGGATCTGTTTATATAAGGTGTAAGTGCAGCTACCTTGGCAGGAACTGAACAAGGGAAGGTGAGTCTGGAATAAGCAACTTTCTGCAGAGCTACACCTTGCCAAAGTGGCTTTGCTTAGAGACTCAGTAGTTAGCCTCTGTATTCCTATATGTTAATGTTGCTACAGTGATTTTTGGAACCACAGTCCAGTGCTGCTGATTCCCACATAGATAGCTAGCTCATCTAGCTCAAAGGAAAATGTAGAACTTCTTACATGAGACAACGCTGTGCTACATAAAAATCTTTATGGAGTCCCAGCACTCCATTCAAATAACTGACTTCATACCTTGTTGTCTTCTTACTGCCAAATAAAATGGAGCTCTGGTTCCTAAAAATTGCCTCTGGAAGCTACTGCAGTCATAACTTACTTGAATCACAGAATCACAGAGTTGTAGGGGTTGGCAGCGACCTGGAGAGACCATCGGGTCCAACCCCCCTGCCAAAGCAGGCTCCCTAGCTCATACTGCACAGATAGGCATCCAGATGGGTCTTGAATATCTCCAGAGAAGGAGACTCCACCACCTCCCTGGGCAGCCTATTCCAGTGCTCTGTCACCCTCACTGTGAAAAAGTTCCTCCGCATGTTGGTGCGGAACTTCCTATGTTCCAATTTACAGCCATTGCCCCATGTCCTCTCTCCACTGACCAAAGAAAAGGGGCAGGCCAACTCCCCCTGCACCCCATACTTAAGATATTTATAAACATTGATTAGGTCCACCCTCACCCTTCTTTTCTCCAGGCTGAATAGCCCCAGCTCTCTCAGCCTTTCCTCATAGGATAGATGTTCTAGGCCCTTAATCATCTTCGTAGCCCTTCTCTGGACTCTCTCAAGGCGATCCCTGTCCTTTTTATACCAGGGAGACCAGAACTGGACACAATACTCCAGGTGGGGCCTGACCAAGGCAGAGTAGAGGGGGAGGATCACCTCCTTTGACCTGCTGGACACACTCCTCCTGATGCACCCCAGGATCCGATTGGCTCTCTTAGCCTCCAGGGCACACTGCTGGCTCATGGCCAACCTGTCGTCAACCTGGACCCTCAGATCCTTCTCCACAGAGCTCTTCTCCAGCAGGACATCCCCCAGCCTGTACTGATACATGCGCTTGTTCCTCCCCAGGTGCAAGACTTTACACTTGCTTTTGTTGAATTTCATCTGGTTTCTCCCTGCCCAGCTTTCCAGCCTGTCCAGGTCTCGCTGGATGGCAGCACAGTGTTCCTGTGTGTCAGCCACCCCTCCCAGCTTTGTATTATCGGCGTACTTGCTGAGGGTGGAACTATTCCCTCATCAAGGTCGTCAATGATGATATTAAACAGGACTGGACCCAACACCGGGTCCTGGGGAACACCGCTAGTCACAGGCCTCCATTCAGATTCTTCAGATACCTGAAGTATGAATGGAAAATGACTGAGCATGACTGAAAACTAAATAATTAAGATCCTCGTGATTAAGTGGCAGTTAAAGCGTATTTTCTTCTTATTATGTTCTTTTTCAATGATAATGGTATTAATAGAAGTGAGGAACTTCAATAGTATAAGGACTTTGCACTATCCTTGTGCCTCAGAATGACATGCATGCAGAAAATGCCAACGGGAATAGCTCTCACCCTCTCCACTGGAAAGGAAGCCTTGTTAGGCTGACATTGTACATGGAACCAGATGGCAGACTATGAGCAGAAGATTACGGGTCCTTAGAATTGAATGACAGGTTTTATTCCCAGTGCCACAGTAGTTAAAGAGAGTTTTCAAAGTTCAATAAGCAGAAGTCACATAACTTGTGACCTCATCTTGCCAATTAGGAGAGAAAGCCCTTAAGGGTAATAAGCTTGGCCAGATAAATGTAGACTTCCAGGGCTAATGAGGATCACATTGTATAAGTTGACAACATTCCCTTCTTATAATTAAAAAGGAATAAACATATGGTATATTTTGTACCAGTTTCTTATTATGAGACATTTCAACAATATAACATACAAGCTTATGACAACAGATGAAGAAAAAAAGCAAGGCTCTTCATTTGGCATATAGCCTTCCTAGCCTCTGTCAATGCTCTAGAGATGCAAAGTCACATACAGAAACAATTTCTGTATCGTGCAAAACATTCTTGTTATATAATAACTGAAAAAGAAAATCCAAATTGGCTGCATTATTTATAAGAATTATAAGTAAAAATAGGTGTATGTTGTTTTAGTGACAGGTTAGGCATGTTGAAGGGAATCTTCATATACAGAAAAATACTTAGTGATAAAAGGCTTAGTGATAAAAAGAATGGTGAGAATAAAAATTAAGGTGCACATAATGTTGAACAGCTCAATTTGCAGATCTATAATGTATATTTTAAATAGAAAATTGCTAAATATGCATGATTAGTTAAAAAAAGTTTCACTCTGATTGTACAAGAAATTCCAATATGAGCTATCTCCAGAATTTGTATGATTAACTTTAAAGATAGTATCTGTAGAATAAAACAAGATGTAATCACAGTAACCTGAGACCCTGATTTATTCCATGTAAATAAGTTGTCTCCTTCCTCCTAGCTTTATACGACTTTCAGAATTTGCCCTGTAGCTTTGTGATGGGTCACTGTTTATCTTAATTGAAAATACACTTATCAATACTGAACAATTTTAACCCCTTCTTCTTGAGTTTTCTGTCTTCACTTTTAATCATGTTAAAAATTTATCAAGATTTAGAAATAAAGCTATAATCAAATTTCAAAATCAAGTGATTTATGTATGTTTAGTTAAGTAAAAGATTTGAAGTACCCTGACAAGACATGTTCCTAAAAATCTTGGCATACTGAGATCAAAATGACATAGGGACTTTTTCGTGTGTGTGAAGATATGTTTTAGGAAGACCATGAATTTCAGGCTCTTCACAATGTGAAATTGCCTGAGATATTTTTTCTATAGAAGCATGAGTGTAGAAATGTCTTTCTTTATGGCCTTGTCAGTATTAATCTAGAAGTAACAGAAGCTCCTTTACAGATGACTTCAACATTGAAGAGGTAATTTACATTTACACATATGCTGTTGGGTTCAGTTACAAACATTTAGTCCCAGTGTGTTACTTGAAGTACCCTAAACCACTTTTTTGAAATTGACAAATGTGATACACATTGCTGGAAGGTCTGGAGGTACTGCTGAAGTCTATATAGAATACTGCATTGTCCCTAAAGTGCATTCTAGGTAAGGGAACCCTCCTAATGTGGAGGACTGGGTTCAGTTCAAGACAATCTATTATCTTGCCAAGATGATGATGGCAGTAAAAATCACCAATATGATTAACTGATAATGAGTTTTATTTGATTAAATAACACTGGAATACTGTTCAGATGCAGAACATTCTAGATGGAAGAAACAAGTTGTCAAAACATAGGTGCCACATCCTACTGATCATGTCACAGTTGGGCTGTCATCAACTTGATTGTGAAAGTAAGGAAAGGAAGATGAAAACTTAAATACTTGGACGGTGGCAGAGCCCTGGAACAGGCTCCCCAGAGAAGTTGTGTAGTTTCCTTCTCTGGAGATATCCAAGACCCACATGGACATGATCCTGTATAACCAGGTCTAGGTGATCGTGCTTTAGGTGGAGAAGGTTGGACTAGGTGATCTCCAGAGGTCTCTTCAAAACCCAACCATTCTGTGGTTCTATAAAGCAGAAGGAAACTCCACCTATTCAGTAAAAGCCTGAAAATCTTGGAATGTAATGGAAAACATCTCGATCTATAGGAAAACTATTCTGAGTCCACTATTTCCCTGCAACTCATGCCTTTTCTTTTTGTTCCCATAACTGTAACATTGATTCAGAAATAAAACATAACTTGTCAATAAAACTGTGGGGGAGGGTTGTTGGGTAGGGGGTAGGGGGAAGTTTTTCAAGTTCCTAAATTGAAAGAATTAAGAAGGTGAAGACCCATATGAAAAGCCTGAAAGTATATTAAATCGGTTCTGTGAATGTATGATAGCATCATTTCAATATATAAACACTATATGTGAAAGCAAAAACAAAAAGAAAATTGTAAGCAGATGAGACAAAATACCAAGTAAGATCTATGGACATTGGAAGAAACACTGTGACAAGTGATGCAATATGCTAAATATGGGAAATTTGAAAAAAAAAGGAAGAAGGGAAGGGAAGGGAAGGGAAGGGAAGGGAAGGGAAGGGAAGGGAAGGGAAGGGAAGGGAAGGGGAAGGGGAAGGGGAAGGGGAAGGGGAAGGGAAGGGAAGGGAAGGGAAGGGAAGGGAAGGGAAGGGAAGGGAAGGGAAGGGAAGGGAAGGGAAGGGAAGGGAAGGGAAGGGAAGGGAAGGGAAGGGAAGGGAAGGGAAGGGAAGGGAAGGGAAGGGAAGGGAAGGGAAGGGAAGGGAAGGGAAGGGAAGGGAAGGGAAGGGAAGGGAAGGGAAGGGAAGGGAAGGGAAGGGAAGGGAAGGGAAGGGAAGGGAAGGGAAGGGAAGGGAAGGGAAGGGAAGGGAAGGGAAGGGAAGGGAAGGGAAGGGAAGGGAAGGGAAGGGAAGGGAAGGGAAGGGAAGGGAAGGGAAGGGAAGGGAAGGGAAGGGAAGGGAAGGGAAGGGAAGGGAAGGGAAGGGAAGGGAAGGGAAGGGAAGGGAAGGGAAGGGAAGGGAAGGGAAGGGAAGGGAAGGGAAGGGAAGGGAAGGGAAGGGAAGGGAAGGGAAGGGAAGGGAAGGGAAGGGAAGGGAAGGGGAGGGAAGGGAAGGGGAGGGAAGGGAAGGGGAGGGAAGGGGAGGGAAGGGGCAAACTGTGGTTCAGAAGCAAGATTTTTCATACTTCACTTTAATGCAATGAAAAATTCTAAAATAAAGTACTTTTATAACTCAGGCTATTACCAGATGCAAAGACTAGGCAGCAGCCCAAAATCTGAAAACTGAACACCACTTTGACATTATAGAGGAATCAGTGAAGTGCCAACAGTCGTTCCTTGGAATTTTAGAGAAGAAAAAGAAATGGCAATTTAGTATGATGGATTAATCTTAACTCCACTGGAATGGTGCAACTTAAAACCCAAATTCCAGGAACTGTGTATTGTCCAGACAAGCAGGAAGTTTATAAAACCCAGAAAACTCTCATTTTGACTAAAATTAGTGAACACAAGAATTCAAACAATTACACAAACATGGTAACAATGTACAGAACAGGTGTTTCAACTCCGTGTAAGCCTGCAGAATGTTCTTAAGATTCCTTGGATAGTTGAATATCTGAATTCTTTTCTCATATTACATAGGAGAATAAATATAGGAGTTCATACCTGTTTCATAAAGTACTGCAAATATTACCCTTCTGCCTGTTTAAACACTTTGCTACTCTCACAGTTTTATTAAACCAGTATGTTCTCTTTCTGCCTAAGGCTCTAAGTCTCCAATTCCTCTGTGAAGTTAGTGAGAAAAATAACAACAAGAAAGCACATGAGAGGTGAAGTCATTCCTGGCTGATTCACTGAACTCATTGATTGAATAATTAGGTTGACTGCAAGTGAAATGCATGGAAATCTCCTCAAGTTCAAGGTTCTCCCAGTTATGTGTAAAAATAAAATACTACTCGTTAACAAATTGTCAGAAAAAGAAAAAAACAACTGACTACGTAAAAGAGAAATTGTATCTCATGCCAAAAATCTATATTGGCACTTGCTATGGGAAAAGACAAAGAAAGTACCTTACCACATCTGGCATGCCAGCAGGTAGGTCTAGTTTGAAAATGCTAGTAGGGAATAAACTTGCAGCAGCAAAATCAGTGTCAAAGCACGCTAACAGAGTTTGCAGGTTTCAAAGTCATTCTGGTGTATGGATGCAGACACAGCACTGTTGATGCTGTGGGAGATCATGAACGCAACTCATCTCTCTTCTAAAATGAAGCCAGGAGATAAAGACGAAATTCTATGAAAAGATGACTAATGCAGAATCAGACAGAGTATACTGGCAAGTCACCCAAAATCTGCAGTCAGATTCTGTTTACACTTGCATGTAGCCTGCATAGATCTATGTCTTTTAGAGAATAAAAAGCCTCTTTAAATCTCTGTTCATTTCTGCTGGTGCATTTAAAATGTGAAAAGCCTTGAAGAAAAACAGAAATGACCTTAATTGCTCCAACATGTTATCTTCATCACCTGCCACCTTCCAATAGTTGGTTACAAATGAAGAAAGATTCATACAAAATAAAGGGAAGGAGAAGGCATGTGCACCTCAGAAAGGAAAACAAGAAATTACTTAAATCATAGTCATTTTTGCTAGTAGAATGAATACACACAGAAAAAAGAAAACAAACATACAGAAAAAATACCATACAGAAAACTAGCAAGGGAGATGAGGAGAGGGCATCACCTCCTTGTCAATGACCAGGTGGAGTGTGTGGAGTTCTGCCAGAGGATGATTCATGGCAGTCCAGTGAAGTTCCTGCTGACTGGAAAAGGAGAAACATAATGTCCACTTTTAAAAAGAGAAAAAATGAAGACCCAAGGAACTACAGGCCATTCAGTTTCACCTCTGTACCCAGAAAGATTATGGAGAAAAATCTTGTGGAAACTGTACTCAGGCACATGGAAAATAAGGTGATTTGTAACAGTCAACATGGCTTCACCAAGGGCAAATCAAGCCCAACATATTTAGTTTCATTCTAAGATGGGATTGCAATAAATTTGTTTTCTTTATTCTCTGTTGAGTCTGTTTTGCCCACGATACTAATGTCCTTAATGTCCTCTCTGTCCTTATCTCAAATCCTAAGCCTTACAATATATATTTCCTCCCCTTTTCAGCTGAAAGTGGGAGTGATAAAGCAGCTTTGGTGGGCGTTTGGCCTCTAGCCAGGGCCAAACCACCTCACCCAGAGAATCTGTGGCTCAGTGTTACCTGGCAGTGTTCAAGGCCAGGTTGGACAGGGCTTTGGGTAACCTGGTCTAGTTGAAGGTGTCCCTGCCCATGGCAGGATGTTGTAATTTGATGATCTTTGAGGTCCCTTCCAACCCAAACTATCCTATGTGGAAAGAAGTGTTTGCAATAGTGTTTGAATTTATAAAGTTTTATCAGAATGCCTAAATTTACAGAGCTACTTTGGACATACATATATTATGTACGGTTCCAAAATGCCTTCATTGAATTTGCACTGCAACAGTTTTTATGTGTATAGCAAGAAAGGGAAAGAGATAAACATACTTGACTTGTTGTCTAAATATTATAGCATAAAAAATGGCAACCGCACAAGAAAGAGATCTTCAATGTGATTGTAGGATAGAATGAAAACCCATCAGTCAAATCCATTATTTTCAGTTTTCAAAGCAAGGACCATGAAGTACTTGAGAACAAACTATTTAAAATAAATTTTTAGCTGCTCATGTTCATAATCTTGTCAGTACTTCCAGACACCCGAGGAGAAGCCATACATGCCTCTCAAGAACACAGGCAAAAGCAAGTAGAAGTTTAAAAGAGGCAAAACAATGTCAAGAAAACAAAAACCTTTCTAAAAACCTCTTTGAAGTACATTATTTTAGCCAGAAAGTCAGAGATGTTGGCATGAGTGTCATGGCTTAATCTCAATTGGCATCTAAGCACTACCTAGGTGTTTCCTCACTCCCCACAGTGGGATGAGGGAAAGAATCAGGAGATTAAAAGTGAGAAAACTCATTGGCTGAGGTTAAGGCAGTTGAATAGGTAAGGTAAATGCTGTGTGCAAAAGCAAAGCAAAACAAAACAAGGAATTCATTCTTCACTTTCCATGGCAGACAGGTGTCCAGCCATCTCTGAAAGCAGGGCCCCGTCATGAGTAATGGTTATTTGGGAAGAAAAACACTGTAACTCTGAATTTCCCCCTTCCTCCTTCATCCCCCAGGGCTATATGCTAAACATGACATGATAAGGTATGGAATATCCCTTTGGTCAGTTGGGGTCAGCTGACCCACAGTGTCCCTCCCCAACTCCTTGTGAACTCCCAACCTACTCATCGGTGGGGTGATGTGAGAGGCATAAAAAGCCTTGGCTCTGTGTAAGCATTGCTCAGTAGTAGCAAAAACATCCCAGAATCATGAGCACTGCTTTCATCAGAAATCCAAGACAGAACCCCATACTTGTTACTGTGAGGACAACTGACTGTAACCCAGCCAAAACCAGTAGAATGAGTGAAGATAAAAATAGAACCTCTGGTAAACCAAAGTCATGTGAAGGAGAAAATGCAAACCAAACAGCAAAAGGCAGTGAAAATACAGGTGTTGAAAACATTTTTTTTTTCCTTTTTTTAGAAAATATAACTTATGGGCTGCTATTCACACATTATCAGTACAATCATTGCAGGAAGAGAATACTGTATTGCATCACATACAGTACCGTTTTTTGGGATAATCACATCACTGATATTTTCTGACTTTTTAAAGGTCTCAACATGCTTCATCTTAAAGAGAGGGGAGTAATTCCATAATTCTTATGTTATTATTATATCCTGCATAACAGGATCTGGATCCTAAAAACTTTATTTAACCTAGAAACTTTAATATCTTATTGTATGTAGGGAGCATTAAGGATGCTGCAGCTGTAACATAACAATCCTAGCTGCGTGGCTTGGAACAGGGGGCTGCTGTTTCTATCCCAAGGCAGCAAGGAGATAAAGTGAAACTGCAAACAGGAGAAGCGGCTGAAAACCCAAATAAGACAGCATTCCTGTAAGAGCGGGGACATTGCGTGCAGGATGGGAACTAGGGGTGGAGTTGACAGTTATGAAGATAACCAATTATGAGCTTGCTTTTTGCACTATATGTATGAGCTAATTATGGTATGCTATATAAGGCGAAGGTAACGGACAATAAATGAAGCTTGCTGATCACTCATATCGAGTGTGTCCCTGTCTTCCCTCTGTTCGCAACAATTGTACATTTCACTATTTCTCTTTCTTCATTAAATGTTTATATTCAGAGCACATGCAATATGCCAAGAGAAATTAGTACAAAAATACAATTGCCATGTTTTGTGAAGAAATATGAGAGCATGAAAATTTTGCGATACTCTTTGATCAGGTGATAAAACAACCTGATGAATAGAATTACACACTTCAAATACCTCAAAGTCTTTGACACATCGTTATGTAATACTTTATTCTGAGAAGGCATGTAATGTGTATAATCAATTGATCTTATGCTTTAGTTAGGTAAAGTGTTATGTACTGAAAGGAACCAAATAAAGTTTAAGGTGGAAGAAATCAGTACTAGGGTTTATGATAGCTGGGAGCACTGAGAATTCTTCACAATCTGATACTACTCAATGTTTTAATCAATAGTCACATTGTGTGCATTTATATGATCATGTAAGATCTTTGCTAGTATGTCATAGGGATCAATGGAAACACTAAACAAGGAGAAGAACGTGTTGTTACACAATGTTCCAAATCTCACTAGTACAATGTCATAATTCAGCAAAATGTGTTTCAGTGCAGCATTGACAGTGTGAGTTGTTACACATGGGAAGTGGTGCAGACTTCGGCAACAGAATGAGAGATTTCTTCCTGGAATGCAGCAACTTGAGAAAAAAAACATCACTAATATTAGAGAGAACTGTCAGTAGGGAAGCCGACTATAATGCTTGGTGAATGGTATCCCTGAATGAATAAAAGAATATTATGAGGGAATCAGATAACCACTGTACACAACATTCATATGAATTTGAAGAACTCTTGTGGTGGTTCATCCCCAAACAGTGGCTGAGCACCACACGCCACTCGATCACTCCCAGAGAAGA
Source organism: Laterallus jamaicensis coturniculus (assembly GCA_022605575.1). Classification (NCBI taxonomy): domain Eukaryota; kingdom Metazoa; phylum Chordata; class Aves; order Gruiformes; family Rallidae; genus Laterallus; species Laterallus jamaicensis. Next base: position 733,705 of record JAKCOX010000097.1, read on the forward strand.
AACATGGAGCCCCCATGGGTCGGGATAAGGACAGTTTACTCACAAAAATAACCATGAAAGGGGAACAATAACAGCCTGCAGCAAATTACACTTACACCCAGTGATAACACAGAGTACTTTACCAACCCAGCAATAACAAAGTGCAAACCAACACAAGGGCCCCAGCCACACTCAGACTGCCCTGGAAGCATCCAAGAGTGCCCCTCCCTGATCAGCCCCTTTTACACAGAAAAGACCTTTAAGATCATCAAGTCCAACTGTTCCTGTCCTATGCTAAATCATATACCGAACTACACCATCTACCCTTTTTTAAACACATCCAGGGATGGTGACTCAACCACGTCCCTGGGCAGCCTGTTCCAGGCCCTGAGAACTCTTTCAGTGAATTTTTTTTCCTAACATCTAATCTGAACCTGCCCTGGCACAGTTTAGCACCATTTCCTCTTGTCTTATTCCCTATCTGGGGTAGTTATGTCAGGTGGTGTGGAAAACAGCCCTGGCTAACTCAGATCACCTGTGCTGACTGTTTAGGGGGGGGGTTAACTCTGGCCTGTCCAGAACCAGGACAAGTCTTCGTCCTGTTTGAGGTCTAGACTTCATGAAAGATACAAACGTAATGAGAATACGGAGGACTCCAAAAAAGATCCATATGTACTAGATACCAGTCCTTGAAGTTGGATATTTAAGGGATTCAGTCCACTAGTTTACTGAAGAGGAAATTAATTTACTAGATCATGCTGTTTAGATAAATAGCCATAAAAATTATGTTTGATAGAAGAGGGTGTCTTAATCTTGTAGATGAAGGTCTAACAAGATTCAGTTCCTGGGAACTGAAGTTAGATTTATTCAGCCATGAAATAAGGTGTAGTAAGAAGCATTGTTGGACCTAATTAACCATTCGAACAACCTGCTAGAGGAAGCCATGGACTTGTATTGTTTGGAGTCTTTAAAAACAGATTAGACGGTTTTCCAAGAAATATATTTTAACCCAGTTTCTGGAAAAAAATTCTGCAGCCTGTACAGGCAGAGCACAGGGCCAGATGGTGCCTTCAAAAGGGAGTGCTGGTCCCTTCTGTTCTCAGTATCCTTGAGCGAGAAAAATGAATTTTTTACTGCCATCTTTTTCAGAACAGCACTCAGAGTCAGCATTTCTAGGATTAGCAAGCTGGAGTATATTCCCTCTGCAGAGCTGTGCTTCCAGTCTCATGCAGTGTGTAAACAGCAGGAAATAAAGTCATCTGGTTTCTCCCAGAAGACCATATTTCGCTTACAGAACCTGTATATTGGGGAATGATGTAAAAAAAATACAATATATAATTGGATTGTTAAGTCAAGGCCTATAGTGGAGAAAATAAACAAGTTCTACTTTTCTATTTAAAAAAATAATACTTTTATATTGGCTCATATTTTATGCAGAATACATCAATTTTTCACACTGTGGCTCTCAAACAAGATCATTTTTTCAAATATAAATTTATTTTGACTGTGAATACATATGTGTCAACTTCCAGACAGTTTTTGTTTACAATTTGTAGTATTCCAAAGTACAACATACTTACTTAGAGGTTATAAATCTCAAATATACAAATTTTCCAATATTTTATTGGTTAATATTTAAATTAGTAATTATTATTAATTGGTATATTTGATTTTCTACCAAATCGTCCACTTAAATTCCTTTTTTAGTTTTTTAAGGAAAAAAAATATTGAATTGCCATGAGCTAAAGAGGACTCCCGCAGTGCTTCTTCCAGGATTGTGTGTGCTTTCTACCAGACTTCATTCATCAGCACTGGCAGCATGTTAATTAACTCAGCTTTGAATGACCCCCTGGTATTTTATTGGGATTTCTAGTACTAAAATAAGGACAAAAGGAATAGATAAAACATTGGTTTTGAAGCCAATAAGTATCGGGGGAGATTTTTTCTCATGATATTCCTTTCAGTAATAGTCTCTCTGTGGAAAATCCCCATACTGTAAATTTCCGATTTCAGGCAGTGACATCAGTTAGAAGGGGATGACTTAAAGCAATGCCACCCTGTTTGAGACACAAAACTTCCTAAACATTGGAAACGAACCCACTGATCTCTGATTACTCCTTTTTCTGTACTGATCAAGTGTTAATTCCTCTCTAAAGAAAACTGAAGAACAACTATTAATGAAAGGGTAGCAAAACCAATTTTGCTACATAGTCTCACTTTTCAATTATTACTATAATTACTAAATATTTATTTGCATATGTTGCAACAATGGCCTATAGAAAAATATGGATTGAAAGTCTCATCATCATGAGCTAAGGATGTATAAAAAAAACCCCTCTTGAAACCTAAAGAAAAAAACCCCAAGTTTTTAAGATTTTAGAAAGCATGATCCCTTTGAAATGCATATTGTCATACGTAGTGAATTCTAAACATCATCATTCTTCATTATTTTCCCTCATGGTAGATTTGTCCCATTCTATTGAAAACCTTCCTAGACATTTTTTTAAGTGATCTTGCATTTCTTTTGTTACATTTCTCCTATACATGTCTAGAAACATGTATAATTTTGTGAGATGCTGTGATCTCTTGGAACTTCTAACTGGAAACATGGAAATTCACATAAAGTATCAATTGAAATATTTGTGATTGAAAGGTAAAAGCATAAATTGTTGAAGACAAAAACTACTAAAACTTAATAGCAAGAGAAAATACTTTCTGTATGTTAAAAGGAACTTACACTTTTGAAAAGTCTTACATTTTGCAGGAAAAATTCCAGCACCACCAAGTTAATAACCAGCTTCCCTTCCCATTTGAGTCACTTGGAATCATAGAATCATAAAATGGTTAGAGTTGGAAGGGATCTCAAAGATCATCAAGTTCCAACCCCCCCCCCCCCGCCATGGGCAGGGACACCTCTCACCTCAAGGCCCCATCCAACCCAGCCTTGAATACCTCCAGGGAGGGGACATCCACCACCTCCCTGGGCAACCTGTTCCACTGCTTCACTGCCCTCGTAGTGAAGAATTTCTTTCTAATATCCAATCTAAATCTATCCCCTTCCAATTTTAAGCCATTCCCCTTTCCTATTACTCCATGCCCTTCTAAAAAGTCCCTTACTAGCTTCCTTGTAGGTACCTTCAGTATTGTAAGGCAGCTATAAGATCTCCCCAGAGCCTCCTCTTCTCCAGGCTAAACAAGCCTGAGCCTCTAAGCCTCTCTTCATAGGAGAGGTGATCCAGCCCTCTCATTGTCTTCATGGCCCTCCTCTGACTGCATTCCAACAGTTCCATGTCCTTCTGATGTTGGGGACTCCAGAACTGGACACAGTACTCAAGGTGGGATATAACCAGAGCAGTGAGGCAGAATCCCCTCCCTTGACCTGCTTGCCACTCTCCTTTTGATGAAGCTTGGGATATGATTTGCTTTCTGGGCTGCAAGCATGCATTGTCAGCTCATATTGAGCTTCTTATCCACCAGCATCCCTAATTCCTTCTCCACAGGGCTGCTCTCTATTACATAGACTCATAGAATCACCTGAGTTGGGAGACACCCTTAAGATCATCAAGTCCAATCACAGCCTAACCCCGACTAGTCCATTTCTAGATCATGTCCTTAAGCATGTCCTTAAGCACTTCATCCACATGCCTGTGATTCAAATACTTCCAGGGATGGTGACCACCACCTACCGGGGCAGCCTATTCCAATGTCTGACAACTCCTTCAGCAAAGAAATTCTTCCTGATATCTAGCCTAAATCTCCCCTCGTACAATTTCAAGCCATTCCTTATCATCTTATCTCTTGTCACCCTAGAGAAGAGACGGACCCTAACATCTCTGCCACTGCCTTGCAGGTAGTTATAGAGAGTGATAAGGTCTCCCCTCAGTCTCCTCTTCTCAAGACTAAGAAGCCTCAGCTCCTTCAGCTGCTCGTCATAGGACTTGTGCTCCAGACCCTTCACAAGCTTCGTCACCCTCCTCTGGATGCACTCCAGCATCTCAACATCCTTCCTGTAGTGAGGGGCCCAAAACTGAACACAGTATTCCAGGTGCAGCCTCACCAGAGCTGAGTATAACAGAACAATCACTTCCCTACTCCTGCTGGTTACACTATTCCTCATACAGGCTAGGATACCATTGGCCTTCTTGGCCACCTGGGCACACTGCTGGCTTATGTTTAACCATCTGTCCACTAACACCCCCAGGTCCTTCTCCAGGGAGCTCTCCAGCCACTCTGCCCCAAACCTGGGGTAATTGTAACCAAAGTGTAGGAGCGGGTGCTTGGCCTTGTTGAACCCCATAAAATTGGTCTCTGCCCATCAATACAGCCTGTCCAGGGTCCTCAGCAGAGCCATCCTGCCTTCCAGCAGACTGACACTCCCACACAGTTTGGTGTCATCTGTAAACTTACTGAGGGTAGACTCAATCTCTTCATCCAGATCATTAATGAAGATGTTAAACAGGACTGGTCCCAGCATCTAGTCCTGGGGAACACCACTTGTGACCTGACACCAACTGGATTTAACTCCATTCACAGCAACTCTCCGGGTCCAGCTGTCCGGACAGTTTTTAACCCAGCAAAGGGTATACTCACCTAATCCATGAGCAGTTAGTTTCTATAGGAGGATGTTGTGGGCTGCAGTGTTGAAGACGTTACTGAAATCCATCTACAGCCTTACCGTCATTCACTGAGCAGGTCACCTTGCATAGAAGGAGATCAGGTTGGTCAAGCATGATCTGCCTTTCATAAACCTATGCTGACTGGACCTGATCACCTGGCTGTCCTGCGTGTGTTGCGTGATGGTACTCAAGATGATTTATTCCATCACCTTCCCCAGCACTGAGGGTCAGGCTGACAGCCCTGTAGTTCCTTGGGTCCTCCTTCCAGCCCTTCTTGTAGATGGGTGTCACATGAGCCAACTTCCAGTCCAGTGGAACCACCCTAGTCAGCCAGAACTTCCAGTAAATAAGGAAAAATCACTTGGCAAACACTTGTGCCAGCTCCCTCAGTACCCTTGGGTGAATCCCATCCAGACCCCTTGACTTTAGTGGATTTAACTGGCTGAGCAGGTCATTAACGAATTCCCCTGGAACTATGGGGACTTTGAGCTGCTTCCCATACCCATCTTTCCACACAGAGGTCTGGGTATCACGACACCAATTGGTCTTACTACTTAAGACTGAGACAATATCATCCCCAGCCTGTATTAATGACAAGGACTGCCCCAGTCCAGGTGCAGGACTTTGTACTTGTTCTTGTTGAACCTCATGAGGTCCACATGGGCCCACTTCTCCAGTTTCTCCAGATTCCTCTGGACACCATCTTGTCCATCTGGCATATCAACTGCACCACTCAGCTTGGTGCCATCAGCAAACTTGCTGAGGCTGTACTCAATCCCACTGTCAATACCATTAAGAAAGATATTAAACAGCACCAGTTCCAGGACAGATCCTTAAGGAACTCCGCTTGTCACTGTCTTCCATCTGGACATCGAGCCATTGATCATCACCCTCTAGCTGCAATCATCCAGCCAATTCCTTATCCACTGACCAATCCACCCATCAAATCCATATCTCTCCATTTTAGAAAGAAGGATGTTGTGAGGGACTGTGTCAAAGGCTTTACAGAAGTCCAGATAAATAACATCCATTGCCCTTCCTGTGTCCATCATTGCAGTCACCCCATCATAGAAAGCCACCAGGTTCGTCAGGCAGGACGTATCCCTGGTGAAGCCATGCTGATTGTCTTGAATCACCTCCCTGTCTTCCATGTGCCTCATCATAGCTTTTAGAAGGATCTATTCCATGATCTTCCCAGTCAGAGAGGTGAGGCTGACAGGTCGGTAGTTCCCTGAGTCGTCCTTTTTTACCCTTTTTAAAAATGGTCACAACATTCCCCTTCTTCCAGTCACCAGGGACTTCCCATGACTGACATGACTTTTCATATGGAGGGTGGCTTGGCAACCACATCAGCCAATTCCCTGAGGACTCTGAGATGTATCTCAACGGGTCACATAGACTTATATATGTTCAGGTTCTTCAGGTCGCCATGAACCTGATCTTCCCCTACAGTGGAAGGAGCTTTACCCCCTTGTGCCTCATCTTGCTGCCCACTGACCTGGGACGGGTGAGGAGAGCTGTTGCCAATGAAGACTGAGGCAAAGAAGTTGTTGAGTACCTCAACCTTCTCTTCGTCCCTTAAAACAAGGTCACCATTTTTGTTCATCAGGGCGAGTATGCTTTCTTTCACATTCCTTTTCTGATTGACACCTGTAGAAGGCCTGATTGTTATTCTTTGCACCTCTTGCCAAGTTCAGCTTTAGTTGTGCCTTGGTCTTCCTGGCCCCATCCCTACACAACCGGGCAGAATCCCTATATTCTTCCCAAGTTACCTGTCACTGCTTGTGCAGTTGACTCTTACTCCTTAGTTTGACCAGCAAGTCTTGACTCAGCTATGCTGGTCTCTTCCCTTCCCTGCCTGATTTCCTACATCTGGAAATTGAGAGCTCTTGTGCTGTATGGAAAGCATCTTTAAACATCTGCCAGCTCTGTTTTGCTCCCTCATCCCTAAGGACCATTTCCAAAGGGGTCCCACTGATTAACTCCCTGAAGAGCTGAAAGTCTGCTTTCCTAAAACTGAGTGTCCTAACTATACTCCTCAGATGATCCATACCCCTCCAGACCTTGAACTCTACCAATGTGTGATCACTGCAGCCCAAGCTGCCTCCAATCTTTATGTCACTGACAAGCTCACACACATTGGTGACTATCAGGTCTAGTATTGCAACCCCTCAAGTAGGGGTGTCTATTACCTGGGCTAAGAAGTTACCTTTGATGTACTCTAGGAGTCTCCTGGATTGCCTACAGCTTGCTGTGCTACCTTTCCAACAAATGTCAAGGTGTTTGAAATCCCCCAGTAGGACAAGACCTTGTGAGGATGAAGCCTTCTGTAGCTGGAGGAAGAAGGCTTCCTCTAACGGCTCTCCTTGATCAGTTGGCCTGTAGTAGACATTAAACACAATGTTCTCTTTGTTACCTCGGTCTTTTAGTCTCACCTATCGGCTTTTGACCTGCTCATGGCTATTCTTCAGGGACAGCTCTTCACACTCTATCAATTTCCTGATATAGAGGGTAACGCCACCATTCCTTCTTCCTGGCCTGTCCCTTCTGGACAGCCTGTAGCCATTGATAGCCACATTCTAGTCATGGGATTTGTCTCACCAAGTTTCACTAATGGCAATGAGGTAAGGGCTTCTTAGTAGCACGGTAGCTTCCAACTCCTCCTGCTTGTTGCCCAAGCTGCATGTGTTCATGTAGAGGCACTTGATCTGGGCTGTTGGACATGTCACCTTCTTAGTGGAACACCCCTTATTTCCCTTAAGATGCTCCATGGCATTTTCCCTGTTGGCCTCTACTACTACAAGAGCCCCTAGCTCACTTCTGCAGGACTTCAACTGTACTGCAACATTCCCAGCATGCCCTGGGGAAACAGGTGGATTAACATCATACAATTTTCACTTGTTTTTATATTAATTTAAACAGGGGGGAAAAAAGAAGAAAAGAAAAAAGGAAGCATCTTGACTATAAATAAGGTCTGAATAGAATGTCGCAAATGCAACTTAAGGCTGGGGAAAAAGAACAAGTTATCCTAAGTAAGAGCACATATTAACTAATCTGCAATAAATATCCATGTTTGTTTTCCTAGCTCATAGCAAATACAAGATAATTGAATTTAGAGTATTCATTTTCCATTAGTGGTTATGTTAACTTGAACTACACTGTACTTGCTTTGGGTTGAGTTGCATGTGCATAGCGTTAACACCGATCAGCAGATGTATGTCAGCTTTCTACTCACCAGCAACTGGTTTATATTTAAGCTCTTAACTGTGTGATTAGCTGTTGCAATTGGACAGCTTTTAATCTTCAATGTGTTCATATTTTTAGTGCCTATCACTGCGTGGTAATTACAATGCAAAGTCAACATTTAAATAACTTTTTTTTTTAAACTTTCAACTATATACTGAGTCATGTTTCAAATTCCATAATTCTAATTTACTAATTATTTTCTGTGTGGTCATGCACTATTTCAATTGCCTATGTTAATCAGACTTTGAAAAATATCTTTCTAGTTGTTGCCAATGTCAAAATATTCTAGCAAGGAAACACTTAGAGATGGAGCACCATTGGGCTTGAAATGTACTGAGGCCTGGTCCCCCATTCAGGCACTGAACCTTTGAAATTTTGTTTCATGTCAGAACAGTGCATCTGCTCCTGCTCAGGGGCACGGATTGAACGAAGGATTTGCAAACCCCGAGAGAAATTCATCTACTTTATCAAGCAATCCTGTCAGTTTTTCTGCAGAGTCCAACTTCTAGTTATACAATTCCTATGTTTCATCTCTCTGGTTCACCAGTGGGTAAACTAATTTCCTACCTAATGGAAGGATTTGTGACAGCTTAAATGTGACATGAGGCTAACGAATTGAACTAGGCTCATTTCAAAACTCATTCCAAGAAGAAAGACTTTGTGACCTACGAATTGTTTTCACAGCTACATGTCATCTTTAAAAGAGTGTTTAGCTCAGCTCAGAGAAAGACTTTTCAGTGCCATATCCGTACCTGAAGTGACAATTTTTTTTTTATGCCCCCACCCCCATCCCCACTCCTACCGATATCTGGACTGCTTTTCACTGGTTTCCTTTCACACTTTGCAAATATTGTCTTCTGCTGTGCTCCAGCTGGCAGGAATTCAGCAGCTCTCAGTGTTCACATTTGGAATCCATCCTGAGAAGATGAGGGACTAAAGGCAATGAAAGGAGAATTGGACTATTTTCCCTACATGCTTCTGCAGCTGATCCCACACTTCTGAAACTAATTCAGTTACTGATCTCTGAAAGTGTCATCACTACTGTTATGACTACAGAGGTGCAAAGACAGACCATGTGAGCAAGTTTCACAATTCCAAGAGATGTTATGAGGGAAAAGTTTGCATGGAAAGAAATAGCTACTAGGAAGAGCTGTATGTTTGCTCTTACCAACATGACAGTTACTTTGCTTCATTTAAGACTGGTGCAGTAAAAGCGGGCTGTGAAATCATAATTAAGCTAAGAAAAATACAGAACAGTATTAAATATTTCTTGCCAGCTGCTCAGCTAAAGTCATCACTTTTTCTGTAAAATCATTTTCTTTCTGTTGAGAACAAATGAAACTAAAATAAAATTACAGTTGATTATAGAAGTTAAACTAAGGAGAGGATTATGGCAAGGAGTCTTAAGAGTGCAGTGGGTTGACTACAGCTAGCATCCAAGGACCTACAGAGCCTCTTTCTTGCTCCTCTCTCATGAAGAACAAAGAGAAAATGGAATGAAAGTGAGAAAACCCGTGGGTCTAGATAAAGATACTTTAATAAGTGAAGCAGAAGCTGTATGCAGAAGCAAAGCAAAATAAGAAATTAATTTACTACTTCCCATCAGCAGGCAGATGTCCATCCATTTCCTGGTAAACTTGTGGCAGTTGCTTGGGAAGGCAAATGACATAACCACATAACCCCCATGCCTCTTCCTTTCCCTGAGCTTTTAGTGCTGAGCTCAATGTCATATAGTATGGGATATGTCTTTGATCAGTTCACTTCATCTGTCTAGGTGTGTTTCCTTGCAATTCTTGCCCACCCCCAGCCTACCCACTGGGGGAAGGAAGAGTCATGGCAGAGTGATACCAAAAAAAAGAAGTCTTGATGCTGTGCAAGCACTATTTAGCAAAAGTCAAAACACCGGTGAATTCTCTGTTACACACACTGTTTTAGTCAAAAATCCAAAGCACAGCACCATTTGGGATGCTGGGAAATATATTAACTTCATCGCAGCCAGACCCAGTACTTGAAGGTACAGACATTTTAGAACTAGATGAAAAAAAATTAAAAAGCATTCTTCTGTTCTCCTTCAGTTCCCCTTGTGAAACTAATCCATTTATTATATACAGTTTTGACAGGTGTAACTGTATAAAATTCTGTCACACATTACAAGCTCAGTTCTATTCTTTTGGCTGCTCTCCGAAAAAAAGGCACATAATTTTCAGAAGATTAGTACATTCCCTCTGAGGTGGAATTCTGGCATAGGTTCCCACTCTGTTTAGTATATATGTCTGTATTGTCTTTGTGATAGGACTTGAGACTGCTTACTAAGCAATTGTCTTTTGGACAATATGTGCAATGCTCAAAGCAAAGGCTACCTCAAACAGATTGTGTCCATTCACGTGTCTACTCTGACATGAAAGATATCCAGTTCTTCACAGTGCAGCTGTGAACACCATATCCATTTCACATACACCAGGGTGCAGGGGGATTCACTCCCAGGTTCAGAAGTGTAAATTAAAGTACATTTATGCAGTGAGTTTCTAATTGCCAGTATAGGCAGTGGAGATCTCGCGTCTATTAATTTATCTAGCATCACCTGAGATTTCTGCTTGACCCTGAAATGTCCTAATGGGACTAGCATATATGACCAAGATCATATGGGACCTGTGTCCTTTATGACTGGCAGATAGAGATCAGAAGATGAAGCATCCAGAATGTCAATAGATGCTATGCTTAAGCAGCTGAGTCCAGTCTTACATCAGTGAAGATAAGAGAACTACTGGGTGGCATGGGGGCTGATTCATTTCCTAAAACATCATATCTGGAATGCTATTTTTGCACTCAAGGGTGTCTGAACTATCTGGAATGAGCTAGCAGATTTGACATGTAGAACTGACAGATGTAGCAGATAGAATTTGTGGGAAACACAAGTCCTTCTTCAGTATCATTCAGAGGCCAGGTAGAACACCCACACAACCTCAGACTGTGGCAGATTGATGTGCCTAGTAAATCCAGTCCCTCCTATTTGTTCAATACTTACAAAACCTTGTAATATGACAAAAAGAACATGTATCTGAATATTTATCCAAGGCTATTTGTCGGGGACACCTACAGCATATCAAGTGTTATTAAATGGTTCCTGGAGTGATGGTCAAAGGCTTGGGGGGCCAGGTGATTATTTTTTTCCCTCAGTCTTGCTAGTGAGACAAAAGGGCTTGAGGTGGAGTAGAAGGATCTTGAGGGTCAACACTGGTGATGTAGCTGGTGTTAAAAAATAAGGATTTGGTTCTTACAACCACAGAATCCTCTCTGAGGACTTAGGATTGTTATGTAGAAGCAACATCCTGGATCAAGGGTGGCAAAAACCTCTTTGTAAACAGGGAGGCCAATCCGGTGAAAAGAACATGGAACAGTGGAGGAAGGAAATTGTTACTCACAAGTGGTGAACTGAGTTCGAAAACAAAGGATGTTTGGTAATGTGGACACGAGGGACCTTGTAATCAATGAACAAGTCAAAAGGAAGCCAATCTCAAATGTATGCACAAATACGGAAGTGCCAAACATCATGATGGTGCTGGCTCCCATACTATTTTACCAGGAAATGTGCACAACTAAGTATGTCTCTAAAGTGTCTGTTTCCTAATGCACAGAACATGGGGACAATCATGAGGAATTAGATGTTTTCATGCACAGAATGTATGTCACTCTGCCTAGGGATGAATGTAGAGCCAAAACAGATTTTATGGATTAAGATTAGTACAACAAGGCAACATAATGTTGGGTTTCTCCTACAGTTCACACTGTCAGGAATAAGAATTAGATTACATTAAACTTCCTCTCTTGTATTGTACAAAATCAAGTTACCTTATTTTGAATATGGTATGTCACTGGGCAGACAGCTGTGTCTCCCCTACATCTATCTCTGCTCAAGACCTTCAACCCCCAAGGCACCCTGAAATCTGTAGGGAGCTGCACATCATCTATAGTTCCATATGAAACCAGATCAGTTCAGTTCAGTTTGTACAAACCTGAAGGAAATTAATCTTCTTACTGTGCTGTAGTTGGGAGGTCATTTAGTTAAGTTACTTTGAACCCAGAATAAAATTAATTTATCTGGAAAATACATGGAAAAATAATACCCTGAAACTCCAGTACAAAGCAAAGAAACATGGGGTACCTCATGGTACAGATAGAGATTAACATTTTTTTAATTGAAACTTTATTTAAACAACAACAAAAAAATTCCATATTATCAACATTGTTTTCACCAGAAATTCAAAACATAGTCCTATACTAGCTACTATGAAAAAAACCTCTCTATGTCAACCAAAACCAGCATAGGATATTATTTTTATTTTAAGTGTTTTTCTATACTGAGACTTCTGCAAAGATAGCCATATTCATTGGTTCATACTTTCCAAATGCACACAATAAATTAACAGATTTTGACCCACCTCCTTGTTGGCTTACTTTTTATTATTCCTCTCTTTTCTTGAACACCCTTTAAAAATATTCAAACATCTCACTAACAATCTAGAGGTATATGAAAAATATTTCTGTTTTTCTTCATATAGTAAGAACCATCACATGTGCACCAGACTGAATGAATGTTTCATTCAGCTTTTCTCAGCACTCCATTTACTTTAACAAGAAACAACTAAATTGAAATTAAATTTATTATTAACCAGAAAACAATAATGATTTTATTAGGGTCGCATTTTTGCATAGCTGGGTACTGGTAGAGAAAGGGGGGCTGCAGAGATGTCTCCTGCAAGATGGAACTAGAAGTTCTTTGCAGGCCCCAGAGAGTAAACATCAGTAGATTCAAGGCCAGAGTCACTGCTGACCAAGGCCGAGCCAATTGGTACTAGTCGCAGTGGCTCTGTGAATCACTTTTAGAAGAAAAAAAAATTGCAGGCAACTGCATTTTGCCACCAGAGAAGGAAGTGAGAAGATGTGAGGAACTGACAGAACCCCCCATTTTCCCCAGTCCCTGCCCTTCCTCATGCCACAATTCAGGGGGAAGAAGGGAGCGAAATCATGACTGAAAGGAAGTCTGCTAAGAAGAGAGGGGTGGAGGGGGAAGTAGAGATGTTTTAAGATCTGGGGAAGGAAAATAGCTCGTGAGGAACTGACCAAGAACCCTATTTCCCCAGTCCCTGCACCTCCCTGTGCCACAATGGGGGGGGAAGAATCATAGAATCATAGAATCATAGGGGTTGGAAGGGACCTTACGAGATCATTGGGTCCAACCTCCCTGCCAAAGCAGTCTCCCTAGTTCATACTGCACAGATAGGCATCCAGATGGGTCTTGAGTATCTCCAGAGATGGAGATTCCACCACCTCCCTGGGCAGCCTATTCCAGTGCTCTGTCACCCTCACTGTGAAAAAGTTATTCCGCGTGTTGGTGCGGAACTTCCTATGCCCTAACTTGCAGCCCTTGCCCCGTGTCCTCTCTCCACTGACCAAAGAAAAGGGACTGGCCATTTCCCCCTGCATCCCATACTTAAGATATTTATAGACATTAATGAGGTCCCCCCTCAGTCTTCTTTTCTCCAGGCTGAACAGCCCCATCTCACCCAGCCTTTCCTCATAGGGGAGATTCTCCAGGCCCATAATCATCTTTGTAGCTCTTCTCTGGACTCTCTCAAGGAGATCCCTGTCTTTTTTATACCAGGGAGCCCAGAACTGGAATCAATACTCCAGGTGGGGCCTGACCCGGGCAGAGTAGAGGGGGAGGATCACATCCTGGCCACACTCCTCCTGATGCATCCCAGGATCCCAACGGCTCTCTTAGCCACCAGGGCACACTGCTGGCTCATGGCCAACCTGTCATCAACCAGGAACCCCAGGTCTTTCTCCATAGAGCTCTTCTCCAGCAGGACATCCTCCAGCCTGTACAAAGAAGGGAGAGAAATCATGACTAAAGTGAAATCTGCTAAGAAGGGAAGGGTGGTGGGAAGGTGCTTTAAGATCTGGTCGCACTTCTCATTACCCGACTCTGGATGTGCAGTGTAGTGTAATAAATTAGAGAGTTTTCTTCCGTTTATTCCATGTTGAGTTTTATTTGCTTGTGCTGCTCATTGTGGAATGATCTCTCTCTGTCCTTATCTCGACTCTTAAGTCTCTCAATGTACATTTTTTCTCCTGTCCAAGTAAAAAGAGGAGTGACAGACTGACATCTGGCCTCCAGCCAGGGCTAAGCCACCACAATTGGAAAATTGAGATGTCTTTACTTTTAATAGTTCTTCCAGTTCCCCCAGTATTGCTTGTTTGGTTTTTTTTCCAAGCTGAAACTATTCATTTAAGTGAAAGACTTTTTGAATAAAGAGCAACACTGTATTAGATCTAGGAAATATCTGTAACAGACTGCATATTTTGTGCAAATGAGAACTGGATAATTCTTTACAGTATTTTTTCATGAACTGTCTACGCATGGATGAAAGAAGGCTACTATGATTTTGACACACTTAAAAGTTCAGATTCTGAGATCTGTGATTTAATATAAGAGGAAAAATAAATATTTTTTTCTCAACTCATTCTTCAAAATTTGAAGGAGGGTTTACTTTTTAGTAGCTCGGTGTTTTTTAGTGGTGATAGGAATTTTCATTGTTTTGGTTACTGCAAAGGTTTTTCAAGATCATCTAGTCCAACTGTCCCCTTACCATCTATACCACTAAATAAATCATGTCCCAAAGTTCCTCATCCAATCTTTCTATGAGCACCCCAAGGGGACGGTGACTGTACCACCTCCCTGGGAAACCCACTCCAATGTCTAACTACACTTTCTGAGAATAAATTTCTCCAGATTTCAAACCTGAACCTCCCCTGACACAACTTGCAGCTATTCCCTCTTGTCCTGTCACTAGTTACCTGCAAGATGAGACTGACCCCCAGCTCACCACAACCTCCTTTCAGGTAGTTGTATAGACCAATAAAGTCTCCTCTGAGCCTCCTCTTCTTCAGATTAAACAGTCCCAATTCTGTCAGCTACTCCTCATAAGATTTCCATTCCAGACCCTCCACCAACTTCATTTTCCTTCTCTGGAACAGTACAATATCAGGATTATTCTTGTTCGATATATTTGTGGCCCTGCCTGTGGCAGGGGGTTTGGAGCTCTATGATCCTTGGGGTCCATTCCAGCCCATGCCATTCTATGATTCTATGATTTATGCTGAAAGTTTGAAAGCTTTGATTCATGATTCAATAGTTATGTCAGTTTGAATACTTTTTTCCCCTTATGTTTTGTTTTGTTTTGTTTTCTAAGCAGTACTAGGAGATTTAAAACCATTTCATTTATACTGGGATGGCAGATAGTGGTTAGTAGAGAAGATTATAATGTTGTTAGCATTTGAATAATTTGTGGTGCTATCATCAAAAGTTTGTCATGCACTATGGTAGAGTTCTATGGGGTCTATGAAGGCAGGCAATTCTTTCTTCCCCAGACTGAACCTGTTCTAGGTATCTGTCATCCCATGGTGGAGGTTTCAGTGAAAAGATGAAACCATCCATTCCTGGGATCCCATACCCATATTGATCCCATATGTTTTGATAGTTACGATTCTCTTGATATAGAAGGAAACATCATGTACTTCTAAGTTCTTTTAACTTACCGAGGAGAATGGTAGGAACACATAAGTCTCATAATGTATTATTAAATCTGGCAAAAGCAATAGAAATACTGAAGTTGATCAGAACATATGAGGCACAGATCTAGATTTGAAGCTGTTCTTGCCAGTATTGAAGGTCTTGCTTCAGAGCTACAGGCATTTATCAACTTTGTAAGAATGATATTTTTCCCAAGACACATTTAAAATAATTTTTTAGAATATTTCACCTCCCATATACAGCTACTCCGATCCCATTAGTTAAAAGTTTGCAATATGTTCTCCTCTCTGTGCAGCAACATACTTCTGCACCAAAATGTGTAAGTTGTTTCAGCTTCCTTCAACACTGATATCAAATTTTCTGTGTGTTACCTTACAAATAAGCAATCATCAATCAGTATTTAATTCTAGCTTTATGTTTAGCTTCCAAAAATCTTGAGATCTTGAAAACTCCATAAAACCTTAGGGTGCAAGTTCAGACTTACCAATTTTAACAAAAGCCATTGTCAATTCTTCATTTCTTCCCAAAGGGATGTAACTATAGCTCAGTTTGGTCACATGCCTCAAAGTTTTTGTTTTGATTTTGGTTTTTAGGTTGAGGTTTTTGTGGGGTGTGTTTTGGTTTGGTTTCTTCCCAGTTAGATTCTGCTCTGTTCCTATTCTGGCACAAGCTGAAAGTACAAGGGTTGTAGTAATTGACCTTTACCCAAGGATGATTTCTTGTCCTGCTACTGTCCTACAGCACCTTTTGGTTTTCTCTTTTGGCAGAGATGACATATTCTCCTTCAAAGGGAAAATTAGGCCTTTGGACTTGTGATGAAACTCACAGGAATTGTTAAGACATGTCACAGTGCAGATTAAGCCTTCTGTTTGATAAAAGTCAATCTAAAGGTCTTGCCTGCTCAGTTCACTTTGTGCATGATGTTTTCCCTCATTTTATACTGCCAGGAGGGATGTGTTCTGCTACCTCAATTAAGATCTTAATCAAGGGGCCATTTATAGGGCTTGTGGTATCTTGTAAATATTTTGTGATGTTTTTTAACTGAATTCTTTTAAGAATTAAAGATTTCAACTAAATACATGAGTGAGAAAGGAAAATACTGAGTATTTGTACATAATTCTCAGAAAAGCTGGCTAGGACAATTGAAGATACAAATATAAATTCAGACACATGGGTTTTCATTAAATAAAAGCAGTCCAACTGTAACCCATTTGTCTTTACATTCTTCATGCTGGTTTCTAAATCACTTCTCATTTTATAAAATGAAAGACCCCAATTTCTTTCTTTTATAACGATGTTTGAACAGTAGCAAAGCATGGAAGTTGCATGCTTTGAAGAAGACTCTGAAGAACTATAATGGGAACATGTGGAACAAGCAAGCATTGATCTGTAAGGAAGTTCAATTACCTTCAAGTAATTTATTTTTAAAAATAATAACTTCAGCTAATGAATAGCAGTTATAATTATACAGAATAATCAGACAATTATTTTCTTTGGGGTAGTTAAATTAAGAACAACGTATAAAGTATTTTAGAATCATGGAATCATTTTAGTTGGAAAAGACCTTTAAGAAAATTTAGTCCAACCATTAACCTAACACTACTAAGCACAACCACTAAACCATGTCCTTAAATACCATGTCTACACATACAGAAATTTTCAGTTCTCTTCAGTTTCTCTAAATTAAATCCAGGGAAGCAAAGGGGAACATCAAAAATTATTAAAATACAAAGATAGAACACTGTGGAGGGGAACTCTTTTAGAAGTCTTTTTAAGTTCCTTTGTCAAACTCTGATAATCTTGTCGGTTATCCTATACATCCTTTATCATTTAGAAAGAAGAAAAAAAAAAGTTCTATTATCCAAACAGCAGGAGAGTTTTATTTAAATAAATTAATTTCTGTAACCATTAAAAAACCCCAAAACATTAGCACACTGCATTTTACATGACAGATACTTCTACAATTACCAGATTAAACCTGAAATTTTTATTTATTTATGCAAGTGAAACCATCATTTACTTGTTCAGATGGCATCCATTAATTAAGTTTTTAAGGAATTTTAAGAGATAAATATACTAGTTTTGTCTCCAGTTGAGTATTTTGTGGGACAAAGTCAGGTCATGGAGACACATGAAGAATCCCTCTTGTCGTCTATGTCCTCTCCCAGAAGAATCACTAAAAATTTGACCAATGCACAGTCACTTCTCCTGAGATTGCCTGGGTGAAAGAGACGTAATTGCTTGGAGGACAGAACTTGCAATGTTGTTTTCCTTTCACAATTAAATAACCATAAAGATGTACTAAATCATAAGAAGTTTAAAGCTGCTTTTCAGGAGACTTCTCTAATCTCTCATTTTGAACTAATTTCTTATTCAGCCTACTGCAGTTAATTATCATTAATTCCTTCAGTATTCATTGTAATAGCTCTAATTATAATGGAACTCTTTGGTATTCATTATAGTAGAATTGATCATAAAGATTTCATTTGACGTTTATAAGGGATTTCACATGTATTTTCTCACCATACAATTGTAATTTACCATCTGTAATGTATTGCTTAATAGAAACATAAAGTTTAACTTCAGCTACATTTTGAAAGAATAAGATATGTGCCTACTACTACTGAAGAGGTGGAGGACAGTCCAGTAGTTTGGAAGGAAATTTGGTGGGCAATCGGCCTTATTAAGAAATCAAAACCAATTTTGATAGGTGTTTCAGGTTTTGTTATGAGGTTTTACTAGAAAATTTATGCAGATTTTCATAATTCCATGGTGATCAATACTATTCCACTGCACATAGTGCTATATCTTTATATTTCATGTATGCATTTTAATGAAGAGTCAGTTGTATGCTATTCTCTGATAATCCAGATTCAGGCATTGAAACAAACCTTTCTAGATGCTTCCAACTAAAGGCTAATTGTGGATACAGAGGGAGAACATTAACAGCTTATATCTAATATGCAATAGTATCAGCATAGATTTTATGCTTTCACAAGGCTCAAAATCTCATAATCGAAAGTGCCAGAATAAAATCTTAGCACTTCTTTTATCTGCTATGTTTATGTGGTGCACGTCTCAATTATACATATATATGTAAATCACTAGATATGTTTCTTTAAACAAAATAATTATATATAGCAATATAATATAATATTTTAAAAATGGAAATTGCATATAAAAAGGAAAAAAATCCCACTTTTTTGATTGTGGGAGTAGTCAAACACTGGAATAGGTTGCCCGGAGATGTCCCTAGTGCTATTCAAAGCTTCACTGGACATGGCCCTCAGCAGTTTGACCTCACACAGTT
Source organism: Laterallus jamaicensis coturniculus (assembly GCA_022605575.1). Classification (NCBI taxonomy): domain Eukaryota; kingdom Metazoa; phylum Chordata; class Aves; order Gruiformes; family Rallidae; genus Laterallus; species Laterallus jamaicensis. The sequence continues at coordinate 752,450 of JAKCOX010000097.1, forward strand.
TTGGGCAGGCAAGTTTGAAAACCAGGGTTTTTCCAACTGCAATGATACTCTGTTGTTTTCATATGTAGGTTGTTAGCACCTTCTCCTGAATAAAATAAATGTATTTTAACATGAACATCAAAAGAAACAGGCCATCTGCCAAGCCAATTAGTTAAATTAATTATCTGAAACATGCCATAAAATAAGTAAGCAATTTTACATACAGTCCCTGTTTTAATTTTCCTCTTATGCAAGTTCCTGTTGCAAGGCTAGAATAAAGCTGCATATTGCTCCCAGTTTATTTACAGAAAGCAATATTTTGAAAAGTATATTTGAAAACACATTTGAAGACCTGTTCTGGAGTACTTGATTGATCCTGGAATACTTCAGAGGTACTCTTACAAGACTGAAGAGGGAATAGCATATTAGCAAGGTGCTCACATGAACACCCTCTAATCATTTCTTTATTGTAAATCATTGCCAAATGTAATACCAGTAATCAGTAGCTCTTAAGAGAGCTCAATGCAATATTTTGTACAAGTGTAAACAAGGAAATGACTCAATACTGATCATGTTTATGATGCTGGTAATACAGAAAGCTCACATTACAATAGGTTTTATGGAAAAAAATATTAGAAGATATTGAATGAACAGGATCTGGGTGTTAATCTAAATTTATTTAGCAAATGAAGGGACACTAATAAGTTTAATCACATCTTCTTAAAAAAACCCCACAAAATCCAAACCACACACCACAAAACTTGAAAACATCACTTCATCCATGGATATCTCATCTGAATATCTTCAGAGCCTAAAACCAAAGGATGACATTTTGTATCCCTATTAACATCCCAAGAAGCCTGTTATAATAAATATCAAATGACATGCTAAAATAAGTTTGTCACCTTTTATATATGCCGCTTCACCTTCCACAAATATAGAAATGTGGATTTTCACAAATACCTGCATCAAGCCTGCCTGACTCATTTAAAACACCCAAAGAAACAATAATGGAAGTGACGGAAAGTTGTTATTAAATAGCTGTTCTATCTTAATAGTTAACATATGATTACACACAGTGTGACATCCATGTTTTTTCAGGAAACTATAAGCAAAAATTTTCAATTCTGCCTTTTTCAACAATCTGCTACCTTACCACTGTCATCTGTGAATTATCAGTTTGAGTACACTTCTGTTTATGAATTTTGAATGTCATAAAACCAAGCATAAACCATGACTCAAGGAAAAAAATTAGATTTTTACGTATATACTTGTATATTACTTATAATTGTGGAATTTGTATGCACAAAGATCCCCATGTCCCCAGAGCACAATAAATCTATTATGTACATAAAGATCACCTTTGTACATAAAGATCATATTATGTACATAAAGATCACCTTTGAATACCTGGAGGTTTTGAGAAAGCACTAGGTCATTATTATATTTTCTGATATATTGTATATATACCATATTGTATATATTATATAATAATAACTTGATTGAATAATGATAAAAATATTAAATATTAATTATATATTGTTATAGTATGTATTATATATTTATTATATTGTTATATTTTCAATATTATTTTCAATTATTCTGATATATTTTCAATATTAACTTTAACGATACTGATGCATACGCTATAACTTTTAGCTTCAATAGTACAACTAATTAAATTATCATAAGATCATAAGGGAGTCACAGTATCCACAAATTTCTGTTCTCTTCCAGTGACTGTTTTTTGTTTCTAATTCATGCTCTGTTCTTTTCATGCTCTCTGTTACTAACTTTCCTCAGTGTTAGTAAGAAAGTGCAATAATCAACTGATATGAAAGCAATGCAGTCAGATATATAATACTAAACACAGCACGGGGAAACTAGGGTGTAATTAAAATACAGAATTCCCCTTGCAATGGAAAATGATTAAGAGCTTTGTTGTGGTGAGAACAAAGATAAAGGTGTTCCTAAAAAATGAGGGCAAAAGATGGTTCTGCATATTACACTGGAGAAATTTCCCATCCAGAAGTAAAGATTACGCTGGCAGTGATGCCATGCTGACAGGATTGCATGGTATTTTTGAGCAGTCCTTAGGAATGGCTGTTAGATGTGTGAAAACACAAAAAATATTGACCACCTGTCAAATTTTATGGTTCTAAGATCTCAAGGTGTTATTATTTCCTTTTGGGAGGCTCCTGATTGGCTAGTCAGAAGTCATCACCCTTCATTGAAATAGTGGTACATTTTCCATTTGGGATGTGATTCTTGTGGTTTGCTCTTAGTGCCTGAAACTCAATTCTGACTTTTAAACAAGGAAATCTGAAGCTAGACATGCAAATACACTCAGATATTCTAACCTAATAAATGGTGAGCTGCAATGGATTTGCCTCATGGACGATGTTGAGGGAAGCCTAACTTCAATCAAGTTTACCTCTATATATTATCATGCCATGGAGTAAAGCTCAGGTGTGTGAAATTCTAACCACATCTGACCAACTCTACCTCTACCAGTGCTAGAAAAAGAAACTAAGTACAGATAATTGCTATGAGGGAATGGCTTGTTTGTTTGTTTGTTCTTCCCTGATAATTGTTTTGGTATATGTAGGGAGAGAAGCAAGGGTGATTTCTAAATAACTTTAACACATTTGAGGCAGGAGACCAAACCATGATAGTAACCTGGGTTAAAACAGCTTTAAGGATGGAGAAAAGAAAAGCAATTGGCTTGGGTGATGTGGCCAGTGAAACCACTGTAAGCTTTTGCCACCTATCTAAGTTAACAAACAGAAATTACTGAAAGTATTAAGACCATGTGAAAGGTTGAGCCCAAGGCTGAACCACTATATGAGTAGGCCTTCCAAGACTCAGGCCCACTGACCAGCTCAAGTAAAGTATCTTGTGACTGTGAGTCTGTGGTGCTAGTCACAGCTGAACCAAAGGGGAAGGAACTTTGATTGGTGTGTTTAGTATAGTGTGAATGAGTGTGTCACAGTATAGAAACCTTGAAAAGAAAAATATTCTCCTGCTACTCTACTGCTGTTTAGAAAATAAAAATCTAAAATTTATGCCACTCAGTGAAGTGGTTCTGGTTTCACCACTCAACCTCAATTCCTCCATGATGTAGACCATAAATAATTAAACAAATCTGCTTATGAAATAGGGACTGACAATTTTAGCCTCTCAGCTAACTCCTTTGTTAAAAACAAAGATAAAAACAGACAAATACATTAGAACATGGAGTATTTAGTAGTAAAATCAGCACCTGGATTTGAAACAAAAAACAAAATGGAAGCCTATCATGTAACAAGATCATGGGTGACATCTACACCTCATCCTTAAATTCCACTAAGCTAGCACAAAGCTGTATTGTGCACCAGCTAATAAAAATATTATCTGTTCTTTGATGTGTATTTTATTTCAGTAACACGCTGAAGTTTCCGAAGGAGAGGATTGCTTTCAAAAAGCCCACACTTAAAAGAAAGGTCACTTGGATTAGGTCACTTTGCTTCTTTTTTACTCCAGGGAAATAAATCAGGTGTACCTATATGATGCAATTTCAGGATTTTCCAATGATCTGCCATGACTAAAACCGGTGCTATCATCCTTACAATATCTTACTCTAAACTGGTTTTAAACATTCAAACATGTGGAGAAAAGAAACAAAATCCTAAAACCTTTGGCCTTAGTGTTCTGAGCAGTATCAGGAAGCATAGTGTAACTACCAGGTCACTTCTCAACACAACAATAAGTTCAATTCCATATGGATTTAAATTTTTGAACCATCCAAACAAAAACAGTATAGAAACTTCTGTAATTTCAGTTTGGATTACTCCAGTAAAACTTGTTAGCCATTTTCCATCAGAAGAAAAATGCTTCCTGTATGGGTTGATTTCAGCTTCCTGGGACCTCTAACACAAAAACTGAATGAGAAAACAGCTGTTATGTTTGTGGCTGTCACATTGCTAAAATTCTTAAAAAAGAAGAGATCTAATTATTAACCTTCTCTTCAACAAGTTCTCAGAGAACTTAGTTGATTTAATATGTCAGTAGTTTAAATGAATTGCACCTGCCTTTCCACAATTTCTGTTATGAATTTGTTAAGCTTGTCATTTTTACAGGTCACAGGACAGCCCAAGCTGACATACTCACTTGAGTTTTCCTCATCACAAAAAGCCACTGTTCCTTTTAAATCCTTGCTTGGTACTAGGGCTTAGCTAGTGATCCTTCTCAAGTTTTGGGAAAAAAAGGTCTTTCTCAGACTGCTCATTGTATTGGGCTATATTGTGACATCAAAGGTGAGCAGTCTCTTTTTTTATATTAAATAGATTTTTTTGTCAAGGTCACTGAGTGTACATCTTGCTGTGGTTTGAGAAATTCTAGTGCTGCATAGTTATGGATCATAATTTCTCCCTTCCTGCTTAAGTGTTAGAGTTGGAAAGATGGTCTGGGGAATATAGTCCTCATAGGACATATGTGCTTGATTCAGTTGTCTAAACACAGAAACTTCATTCCTGGGCAAAAAAAAAAAAGTTCCCAATTCACTCAGTTGCCGAAATCTGAGCATCTTTTTGCCTTTTCAGATGCATGTGCATGTGAACCTCATCTTTACTTTCTGCAGCCAGTTTTTTGGATTGAAGATTGCAGGTCTCCAGCAGATCTTTTGCCTTATCTTCTGGGCCCTTGCAGATACCTGTATTATAATCAGATATTTCAAATGGCAGTAATGGTTAAAATTTAAGAACTGAACATTACCCTGGGATTCAGTTCCCAATTCAAGATGAGAGTTTACAGCTCTAATGCAATTTTTTTAACCCATTTATGTTCTGGTTTTGACAACCGTGTAAATAAATGTCAATTACAGAAATTTTTTTTCTCTCTAGGAGGATATAAGAAAAAGTAAAAATATACTGCTGATTGTAAGGTATTTCAAAACATCAGTGTTTAAAGCTTGGAAAACTTTTAGGAAGAATCCTTTTGATGTCACAGACTGGATTGATAGAAAAAGGTAAATCCACGTCTTTGGGAAAACTTAACATCGGGAAGTTTCGCCCTCAGATGAGGGTTTCTTCAAATTGGGCTGAACAAATGCAAATATACTTATAACAGAATATGAGAAAGATAAAACAGACAGGATTGTTCTTAGATTTAATTTAATATTGCATGGAAATTATACTGTTCGCTAGACTGAAATTGCAATGGTTTCATGTAATAGTTAATACATAAGTAGTCATGGTCAGCTTTAACATTTGTGAGTTTCATGTTCATAATTAACCTCAGTGGAATGTGCAGAAGGACATCAGGAGAGAAATTAAGCTGATTCATTCCTGACAAACGGTATATATTATTAAGAATAGCACTTGATGGCATTAAAATTATTAGGAAAGGCATGTAGGGAACTTGGAAAGGTATCCAATAATCATATTTTCTATTGAAAGAAAAGGTGCATTCTACATGGCAAGGAGGTACAAGAAGAGTCCTCAAAGAAAATGGTATAGTTCCAGGACTAGTGATACCTTTAGTTTCTGTATGTGTCTTTGTGAGTATCTTTCCATGTAACATGTCTGGAATTTAACATCTGGAAGGAAACACTGAAATAAAACAATATCTACAACATTGGTATGATTCATGCAGGCAGATGTATTTGAGAAATGCATCTTTGATTCCCTTTAAATAAATAAATAAATAGAGTAGGCACTTTCTGGATATGATCTATCTTATTTCAGTGTCTAGATTTAGATCAGATGAATCTTGCATACTGTCTTCTTGAAACTTTGCACTGCCATGAGGTCCTTGATGAGAGCTCCACTCTCATGGGAAAATGGCAAAACTCTAGATAGTGCAAATAATTATATCAGAGCCATATATCCATTAAAAAGAAATCTTACAGAATTTTTTGAAAATATTACGCATATATTCTTAATTGAAGCAGAGTCTTACAGGTAGCTGAATTAAGAAAATGGTGAAAAAATAAATACAAGAATGCATAATAAATAAATATTCAGATAGCCATGGTGATTTTAAAAAAGATCACTCCCACGTGGATTTTGAAAGGGACTATTAGGATAAATGAGATTTTCTGGATGTTAAACATTTTGACAACCAGGTTATTTATTTAGGAAGCTATTTAGAAATAATCTTTACCATTTGTACTGGTTGCATTTTAAAACTCTTCATCAAGCATTCATGTTCTCTGTCATTGTCATAGTATTTATTAATGACTACACTTTATTCATCACTTCTGTGGATGAAGGATTTTTCTTAGGCAATAATAGCATACTCAAAAGTTACATTCATACCTGTTTCTGTGTTCATGTAATGTGTGAAAAAGCAAATCTGTATGTTTTATGTTCCTATTCTTAAGGTTTCCTCAGGGAGATTACGATTAGGAAACCAAATATTTTATTCATCTGGAATTCCACAAAGTATTTTGTTTGGGGATATCTCAAAGATCTTTCCATTAAAGTGAAAAAAAAGTAGATTAATTATAATTTAAAAGTTAGATCTGGAGAGTTACAGAGCAGCTCTATAAGGCAGTGCACACAGTTTTTTGTGTTTCCTGTTGTATATTTAATATGCTTTCTGAAAGGAAGAGTCAGATGAAATGTCCTCAAAATTTCAAACTTTCAGGTATGCATTACCAGAAATGGAGCCTGGGACTTCACTGAAACCAGAAATTATTTCGGCATTTCTGACAGCCTCTCACTGACAGGTATTGTCATCCTGCTGCATTTTCTTATACATTTAAACTAGTCCACCAAAAAAAGAAAAACAACCCCCATGAAAGAGATTAAGTGTATGTGTGTACATATATACAGACATCCAGGCTTTATGCTAGATGTTTTTTCAGTGTCAGAGGCAATGTCTGTGACTTACAAGGAAATCATAAATATCTTACCAGAAAAAAAATGTTTGTAAAGACTTAATCTGAGTCTTTAGGATTACAACATTTTAAAGTAATTTTCTTGAATTGTGAAGTCTTCTCAAGCACATTTAAATAGAAAAAATATTCTGCCACTGGTCTTACTTAAGGTTCAGGCTAAGATTTCGTTAATATGAACACTGAAATTAGAGGAAAGTAGCATTGCTAGCAATATACTGAACTCAGAAAAAGCACAGAATTTAAATAATATTTTGCACCCCATTGTAGAGGAGATTTCTTTCTTATGCGATGAAGAAACAGAAAGGAAGGAAAAGCAAAATCTGTAAGAGTTGTTGCTCCTAGTGTTTGTATATTTATAGCACTAACTAGACTTTTCCTTTATTTGCAGTAGTTAAAAAGCCAGACAAAAGCATTCAGGTGTACCTGATGGTTCCAGAATTTAGGAAAATAATGAATTTTCTGTGAGGAAACATGCTCTCTCATTCTCTATAATTTAAAAGCTAAGAATAATTTCAAGCCTGACTTCAAATATTTACTTTTAATTTCTTCCACCTTTAACAAAAATCCACTATATACCATATAAGCAAAATAAGTAGAACTAGGTGGTAGTAGACTAAAAGAAATTTTTTTCTACAAATACCATTCAAGTTTTAATCATTCACTGGAATAGATTATTCAGAATTAGGATACTTTGAAGAATGATAAATTTTAATTCACTAGCAGGTTTTTTAGATTGATATACTGTGTGCATAGCCTCACCTTTCCCAAAAATCAATCTTGATAACATTTTAAAATGGGAATGAAATACACTTCAAAGTTTAAATTCCATAAGACAAACAAAACCACATTCCTATTTTTTTTAAATTTTAACTCATGAGCAAAGGACATTGCTCAACCAATGTTAATTCCAAAGCTGGTCTCTTTCTATTTTTGCTTTTATACTTGAGGTTTACTGTTTTTTAACAGAAACTCTGAATTTATATGAAAACTGAGCCTTGGTTCTGAGTTTTCTCGGTGTAGAGGACTGAAATATTTACACAAAACTTTTTTTTAATACTTCTGTGATAAGTAAGCAACTAGATAGTAAATATAGCTACAATGTGAAGTCTTTCTGTCTTCTCTTGTTAAGGGCAATTTACTCTGGCAATGCTACGTGCAAAAACAAATTTCCTAAATAGAATTAATCCCTCTTTTTCTGTTTCTTATAAACCAGAACTGTTTGTTCAAAATTCTGAATGGAAGACTCTGGTTATGTATGAGTAGGTATGCTTAAAGTTTCAAAAGGCATTGCAATTTCTTTTTTATGGATAGAACTGTCATTCAAGGAAATGAAACTGCTGTCCAAAACAGGCATAAAAAAATTGGGTTGTTTAAAATCAGGAATTTCTGGAAAATTTATTTTTTAAAACTAATTTTAAATTATCCATTGTTTTTAAAAGATGCCAACATTTAAAAAAAAAATTTTCCCTTTTTGAACAGGAGAAATATCTTCCTACCCTAAGCCAGTCTAGGCTATAAAACTGGAAAACTTGCCTAATGTAAGATCCTATAAATTTTGAATACAACATGTTGTAAATATGGCAAAATATGATTAAATGATCCCATTGATCATTAAAAAGTAAACATGAAATTTTTCAATGCCTTGTCAACATCAAAGGAATATTCTGCATTATTATGCTTTTAATAGAAAAGTGCAAGCAACGGAAATACTAAAGATTCTAATATGAGAGGTACATAGTGAAGAAACTGTCTTCTTAAAAATAATTTTACGTCCGATTGTGATTCATATATTAATTGCCTATGTTTTCTTTCTCCCTTTAATTAAACCACAGTATTATCTTGCCTCTCAGATCAGTTTTTGCTTGTGTGCAGCCTCGTGTTGCATGCGTCATGCCTCACTCTTGGATTTAAAATTTCAGATAGATTTCCTTCAGCAACAGTAAGCGGTTTTATTCTCCAAATCCTGTTCCAAACTCAGTTAAACTTTATATTGTGTACAGATTTGGGCCCCTCAGTTCCAGGAGGACAGGGAACTACCTGAAAGAATCCAGCGCAGGGCCACTAAGGTGATTAAAGAAGTGAGGAAAAGCTGAGGGAGCTGGGTCTCTTTAGCCTGGAGGAGACTGAGAGGTTACCACATTAATGTCTATAAATATGTAAAGGGAGAGTGTCAAGAAGGCAGAGCCAGGCTCTTCTCAGTGGTGTCCAATGATAGGAAAAGAGGCAATGGGTGTAAGCTGGAGCACAGAAGGTTCCATGTGAACATTAGGAAAAAATTCTTCACTGTATGGGTTGTCTGGCATTCAAACAGGCTGCCCAGGCAGGTGGTTGAGTCACGGACCCTGGCTGTGTTTGAAAGATGGGAAGATGAGGTGCTCAGGGATGTGGTTTAATAGAGGACAAGTATAGTTGGACTTGATGATCTGAAAGGTTTTTTCCAACCTAGTGATTCTGTGATTCTGTGTTAAGGAAAGTTCTTTCACTGTGAGGGTGTACTGGAACAGACTGTGGAAAGTTGTGGAGTCTCCTTCTCTGGAGACATTCAAACATCTCCTGGATGTGCTCTTATGTGACCTAATCTAGGTGATCCTGCTCTGGCAGAAGGGTTGGACTAGATGATCTTTTGAGGTCTCTAACATTCTATTATTCTGTGATTATATATCTATGTATGTGCAGATTGTACATTAACCCAAGGTCAAAAGTTTAGGTTTAGTTTAAGCTCTTCTAAAATCAAGACTGCTTAAATGTGTGGGGTTTTTTTCCCAGGTAATTTGATGGAGAAAATAATACAGTTTCAACGGAAATATAGAGTTCTACACAAGCTAGAAAGGTGTCTTTCACCCCTTTGCATAAGAAGCAGGTACAAGCAGGTAGCACTAACATAAGAAATTAGCATCTATTTCCTAGCTGAAACAAGAAGTAAAGGAAAATTTGAGACTGCCACAGCACAGAGCCTGTAAATTTAACTTTAGCGAATATACTTTTTAATTAGAAATGTAAAAAAAATGTCACCTTGGACATGATGTACATGAAGATTAGCATCAAGGTGCTTAACAACTCTGATGTACATCAGGTGGTTAAAATCACATCATTTAGCAACTATTATTAATACTACAAACTGCATCTTTGGCATGTATCATAATTTTTTTTTTTTAGCATTGGTTGTGAATCACAGTACCAAGAATTCACCAGGTACATTCATCCTATATAAGACTATGCTTTGTCAACAATTATCACACAGCATGTGACCTTGGATGCAGAATCTACCACTGATTCAGCCAGTCTTTGTCTTTAACTTCTCATACTACTCACAGTATTTTGGAGATACTTCCCAAAAGATGCTGTGCATATTTCTCACAGTTTATGAGCAAATGGTGTTCATATTTATTTTGTGCTGATTTCCCTGCTCCATACATACATCCATATTTACTTCCTTGTATTCAATTTTTTCATCTCCTTATTTTTGTATTCATAGCCTGTGAGTTTGCTGGAATAAGAACTTCTGTCACGTAAGGTTGTAACAGAAGCAACCGTGGATCATTCAAGACTGGAATTAATTTGCACCTGAGAGGCAGATAGGCACAAATAATCTTAGTGGTGTTTGGTACCATGCAAATTAAAGAATTCTGAGAATGTTCACAATTGTCCTGTACAACATGAAGATATTTTCAGTTCCCTTTTTGATGACAGCTGGTATACAAAATCTTTTCAGTTGGTATCCGTCCTCTTCGGCTAGGATGGGGTTAATTTCTTTTCTAATAGTGGATAGAATGTTTGGGATAGAATAGTGGATAGAATGTTTGGGAGTTAGCATGAAAGCAGTGCTGAGAGCACCCTGATGTTTCTAGTTGTTGCCAAGCAATCAAGGACTTTTTCAGTTGTTCTTATTTCCCTACTAATGAGAAAGGAGGGGATGCTGCCAGGACAGGTGACCCAAACTGGCCAAAGGGGAATTCCATGCCAATTACCTCATGCTTAGCATAAAAGGGGGGCTGGTGGGAGGAGGAGCAGGGGGGTGCTCCAGGACATGTGGTTTTCCGGGACGGTCTGGTTTTTCAGGATGGCTCTGGGCTGTACGGCCTGAGTTGTGTGGTTCGGTGAGAAACTGCATTGTGTATCACCAGTTTCATATATTTCGCTATAAAGTCCTGGTATCATTGCTATATCTATCTTTCTGCTATTCTAGAAAACTATCCTTAACCAATGAGGCTTTGGTTCCTTGGTTTAGGTTTTTTTCCCTTCCCTCCTCCCCCCCGCCCCTAACTTCACCCCCCCCAATCCCTTTTAAAGAAAGCAACTACGTAGTGCTCAGCTCCCAGCTGGGGCAAAACCACGACAGTGTCTAACAAAGCTTTTACTCTATTTGTTTACAAGTGTTAAAGATCACACATTTTTAGAAAAAATGACTGTATTTAATCTTCCTCTGGTGGTCTATAGACCCTGAGAATCACGGTGCTTGTGTATCTACACTGAGAAGTAATTTTTTCTACAAAAATATGGACCACCCTCACAGCTATTGTTTTAATAAGTCACTTTGTTCCAAATTTCTTAAGTTTCTGCCTTAGTCCAATCTATATATGTATTAGGGGAAAAAAAAACGAAAAAAAAAAACCCTAAGCAATAACTAGGGGAAAGAGCGCATTAAGAAAGAACTTTTGGTGGATTTCTGTTCTTTATCTATCTGCTATGATATATATCAAGAAGAATATTGCTTTCCTAAAGTTATTTGCTTTCTACCATCCGTTTCCTATAAAGGCCATTGAAGAAAGATAAATAATCTGTCTAAATAAAGATTCCCAATTCTATACTGGAATAGGAAGCCATAAGCCATTTCAGGGATTACAAGAAAACATTAGAGTATTTTCTTGGAAACTCTATCATAAAGCAGCAGTCTTGTTAAGAGTCAAACATAAATTATAGCAGAATTATGCCAACGCTAAAGTGTATTTGTAAACGTGCATGCAATAAGTAGTGCATATGTAATGAAATAGATGCTATTGCATGCAAGCTCTCTGCTTATGACAGTATATTTATTACTCTGCTTAGGAAAGCTAAGTGCTCTGGGCATTGATCACTGCAGAACTTCATTGTCTTGAATAGCCTTTCTCTAAAAACAATTCTGTTTCTTTAAAAGTAAGCATCAAGGACCAATGCTAAATGCATGATTAGTCAGTAACTGAGCATTGTAGGTTTGAGAGCAGAATGCTGGTACAGATTCTGACTTGCCGTAGCAGTGTAGTAAGAACTACTCTTTTCAAGGCTCTTGCTAAGTCTTGAGAATGAATTTCTATAGCAAAGGTAAGTTCACTTGGGGAAAGATGGTCTCATTTAGGGAAAAAAACATGGTATTGAGCATAATATTTTGTATTATGTAGCGTACTGGCAGAGTATGCAACTTTGTATCACAAGAACTGCTAATGGTCTTTAGTATCTGTGTAAAATGATTAGAACTTGGCAGAACTTATACCAGGAATTGTATTTCTATTACTTGTAAGTAATAAGAACAGACATTTAATGATCAGTTGTGTGCTTATATCCTTATATCAAAAATTCTATTATGATTAGTTACAGTTTAACTTCTTTAAAATTTCTGGTGTTTTCCACCCATGTCAGTGAATTGAAACAATTTCCAGAAAAGGAGACATGACCCATTTCCAGATGAAGTGAATAAAATTCAATTCTGTTTGGAAAAAGAAAAATTTTAAAAAAAATAGTCAATATAGTCACAGCTGCCTTCTTGGCTGTTAAACGGACCATGTACCGGGGAGAAAATTTAGTTGTCTGTGAGTAGTGCCATGGGAGACCCTCAATGGTGTCTGAAACATCTGCTCAGGGATAGTAGATATGGTGCAGAAATTATACGTTATATCTCAGACACCTATGTTTAGGTAACGGAATCCCCTCCTGGGAAAAAAAAATTATTCAGTTGCCTAAAAATGGGATCTAAAGCCATTTCGGTTTCTGTGGGGTACACTATCATCTGGTCTGCAGCTTGTGGTCTGGAATTGCACAGGCCTTCCAAATGTCTTGTGCTGTATTTACAATTCCTTTGCAGGTTTCTTGAATCACAGCCTTTCAAATGGCACTGGACACAACTGTTACCAAATTAATTGATTCCTAACCCTGTGGTTTAGCATGAGTCAAATCTCTCCATAGCTCCATTGTAGCTCCAGCTCAGAATTAACTACATTTCCACTGCCAATAGAATGGGAACTTACACTCCTATCCATATACACTGACACTGATATATAAGTTTCTTAGTCTAGGAGTGATTCCCACCTGAAGGATAAAATGAAATTGAAAACTGATCTGGTGTTTTTCCCCTTAACTGTATCTATTATATTATAAGTATAATAAGTTTTTTATTATGTACATTCAAAACTCAATGAACTCCTATGACAGTCCATAAATAAGACTGGAATAAATTTCCAACTTTTTATATTATTATTTTTATTCTGCCAACATAAGTGCAAGTATTTTTACCACATGAAATGCACAGAACCAGGAAGGAGGTTGTCCTATGCAAATTAATATCTTTGGATACTCAGCATTGTAGTTCATGATCAGAGATGGTAAAACCGTTCTTCACAATCACGCTCCTTCTCTTGTTACTGGCTGCTTCCTACTCAGGGTTACTAGGTTATAATTCCTTCAGTTCAAATAAAGATCTTCCCATTAGAAAATGTTTAAAGTTTTTAGCTGAAAACTATTCAAAACAGAATAATTAGTCTCCAAAATTACTAATTTAAGTTTTATTTATCTACCACTAGTACCTATGAAGCCAGTAATACCAGTTTATTAATATACAATATTTTTATATGTGTGTATATGTATAATATCACCTATATCTGCAACATGCCTTTAGCTTCACCAAGTGATAGAAGCTTCTCTGTGAACTCTTCAGAGCATCTTAGGAACTTTGGTAACTTTAGCAGATCTGCATAGTCTTCTTTGAAGTCCAAACTGAGTAACATTTTATTTCAGTATTTCTTCAGGCCCCACCTGCAGTATTGTATCCAGTTCTGGGCTCCCTGGTATAAAAAAGACAGGAATCCTCTGGAGAGAGTCCAGAGGAGGGCTACGAAGATGATTAAAGAACTGGAGAATCTCCCCTAAGAGGATGATAGGCTGAATGAACTGGGGCAGTTCAGCCTTGAGAAAAGAAGAATGGGATTTTATTGATGTTTATATATATATGAAGTGTGGGACACAGGGGGAAATAGCCAGCCTATTTTCTATGGTCTGTGGAGACAAGAAAAGGGGCAATGGCTCCAAGTTGGAGCACAGGAAGTTCCACACCACTATGCAGAAGAACTTTGTCAGTGAGGGTGACAGGGCACTGGGACAGGCTGCCCAGGGGGGTGGTGAAGTCTCCTCTGGAGATATTTGAGACCCATCTGGATGCCTACCTGTATGATTTGTCCTGAGCAACCTGCTTTGGCAGGGAGGTTGGACCTGATGATCTCTTGAGGTCCCTTCCAAACCCTATGATTCTGTGATTCTGTGATTCTGTATGCTAGGTTAAAAATATAAGAAAAATAAAAACTTCACAAAGTTTCTTGGAAAAATTATGACTAATCAAAGAAATGTAATGTCACTTGAAATGAAGAATGATCTTAAATATTATTGTTTCTTCTTTTCACAATGCAATGAGAATATAATATTTTCTAGAAGTACTGTTCTTGCATATAATCAACTCTGTTCCTCAGTAATTTCTTTAATCTGAATCAATCACAAAGTTCCATGCTTAGAAGTAGACATTAACATCGTATTTTTCACAGGTGTTGAAATTCCTCAGAGTTTAGTGGATGCCATGTGTGTGCTGTACCTCTATAAGTCAGGCCATGAAATGCATATTTAAGCACCTAACGAAAGGTGACCTTACTCTTGTAGGAGGCTGAGAATCCATATTGAAGTTAATGAAGCTGCAGCACTTACTACATCTGAAAATCAGATTAAATTTAGCTGCATAACTTTAAACTTAAAAGCAAGCCAAATTCTGATTAATATGGGTAAAAGTTTTATTTTCTTCTTCTGTCATTACCCTCCCAAATGTCATCCACCTGTATGCTTTTCTTCTGTGATGAAGGTGGATCACAGGTGTGTGTGGGATGGATTTTGGTGGAGATTATTTCTTTTTTTAAACTGCATCTTTTCCAGCCTTTCACACTTCTGTGATAACTCGTCTTTTGGTAATATTTTTGGATGAATTATTCAGAAAGGCAAGTATATTTCCGGTTTTCTGGGATGACTTGACTGTAGGCTTAAACTGTAAGACGGAAAAAGTTATCACACAAACAAGCACTATCTACAAGATTTCATGACCTATTTAAATAACTGTTTTGTTATAACTGATCTGGGAATTAGAAAAAAAAAAGTGCTTTAGACATTAGGAAAAGGAGCAAACTGTGTCAAAAAAGTCTGCTCTCCTTTCAACATTGAAGTTTGCCCCTTTGGGGCTTTGCCAGTAGTCTTTCAAAGTAGTCACATAATGGTTGAGGTTTGAAGGCACCTATGGAGAGTATCTGGTTCAACTCCCTGCTCAAAGTTGAATCACCTGGAGCTGGTTACAGGTTTTGAGACTCTCCAAAGAGGGAGACTCTATAGTAACAATGGCCAATTTGTTCCAGTATTCAATCACCCTCACTTTTTTTTTTCTTCCTGTATTTAAACATAATTTCTTGGATTTCAGTTTGTGCCTCTGTTTCTTATTCTATAACAGTATTAAATGTAAATGGCCTTAAGGATCTATAAATCCAGAGTTCCATGCAGAATGTCACACAATGGATCAAACAGTCCAAGCAGCTAAAGAAAATCCTGAAAAGATTTCTTAAACAAATGCTTTCAGGAAGGCAGTACAAAGGAAAGATGATACTTTTATTTGGGCTGCTGTTGTGCCTGAATACATGAAATCTCATTCTGTGTGGCAGTTTACAAGTTTAAAAAAATTCTTTGATCATTATCTATTAATGTATACCCTTTTCACTTTGATCATTTCCTATTTGATGATCTTAAGAAATTATATTAAAAACTCCCAGTTGCCAGAAAAACAGTGTCTCACCTAAACCCATAGCTTGGTTTCTTAAACATAAATTTGGGGGTTTTTTACCATCTCTTTCCAGCTATATCTCTTTTCTTCCTGATGCATTATAGATTGATCCACTCTCTCTGGATTGAGCTTTCAATAAATACCTACCACACTTCCTCAGAATTTTACTATTTTTCTATACTCCTAATTATTATTTTAGTATATTGGGACCTAACATGTTGGAGTCTAAACACTGTTTTCACAGCAAATAAAAGTTACTTCAGAGTTCATGCTGATATTAAATTTTAAGAAAATCCTTTATATATATATATATAACTTTTTGTTTGTTTGTTTAACAGGTACTTAAATAAATAAAACAAGCATCTTGCTATACCAGATTTTGCTTGCGACTGTGCTATTCTGAATTCTAAACCTGAGGAATTAGCTGTGAACTTCACTTTTGAAGATGAAAAAACCAATGCCAAGTTTCATGTTTTTAGTTATACATTCCACTCTCAGACATCAGAAAGACCTTTAAATTGCACTTCACATTATAAAATTAAGAATTTACTTTCCAGTAAAAACTTTGTTGTCCAGAAATTTGGTGCAGAAAAATCTCAGTCCAGACTATAAAATTATGGCAGACATATGTAAGATTATTGCATGATGAATACAGAGAAGTGGGGAAGGGGGGGGGGGGGGGGGGGGGCTGTTTTTAAGAGAATGGGACTAGAATATTTTCTTAAAATAAAAAAAATTTGGGTTTTATTCCCCCCCCCCCAAGAAAAATTTTTGCATGAAAATGGATTATTTTTCTTAGATTTGTTTCTCATCTTTCCCTTCAGGCTGTTTGAATGATTGTCCAGCTGTTAAGTCACAAAACCTTGTAGTTAGGGATTACATTTTTCAAAATACTTTCTTTTTTTCAAAATACTTTATTTTTTTCAAAGTTTCCTGTGGATGTAAGTTCAAATTCAAACACACTCAAAATATGAGAAAATTCTTGTGCTTAATCTTGCTCATAGAATCATAGAATCACAGAATCACAGAACGTTAGGAGTTGGAAGGACCTCTAAGGATCACCTAGACCAACCCCCTTGCCAGAACAGGATCATCTCGACTAAATCACACAGGATTGCAGGCAGCTTTTTAATGTCTATAGAGGTGGAGACTCCACAGCCTCTCTGGACAGCCTCTCCCAGTGACTTCCACTCTCTCAGTGAAAAAGTTTCTCCTTACATTCACATGGAACTTCCTATGCTCCAGCTTACACCCGTTGCCCCTTGTCCTATCACCAACCATCACTGACACTCACCCTTTATCTATTTATAAACATGAATAAGTCACCCCTCAGACTCCTCTTCTCCAGGCTAAAGAGTCCCAGCTCCCTCAGCCTTTCTTCATAAGGAAGATGTTCCACTCTCTTAACCGTCTTAGGGGCCCTGCGCTGGACTCCTTCAAGTTCACAGAATCACAGAATCACAGAATCATAGGGGTTGGAAGGGACCTCAAGAGATCATCGGGTCCAACCCTGCTGCCAAAGCAGGCTCCCTAGCTCATATTGCACAGATAGGCATCCAGATGGGTCTTGAATATCTCCCGAGAAGGAGACTCCACCACCTCCCTGGGCAGCCTATCCCAGGGCTCTGTCACCCTCGCTGTGAAAAATCTTTTCTCCATGTTGCTGCGGAACTTCCTGTGTTCTAACTTGCAGCCATTGCCCCTTGTCCTGTATCCACTAACAACTCAAAAAGGGGCTGGCTAATTCCCCCTGCATCCCATGCTTAAGATAATTATAAAAAACAATTAGGTCTCCCCTTAGTCTGCTTTTCTCTAGACTGAACAGTCCCAGCTTATTCAGTCTCTCCTCATAGGGGAGATGCTCCAGGCCCTTAATTATCTCCGTAGCCCTTCTCTGGACTCTCTCAAGGAGATCCCTGTCCTTTTTATACCAGGGAGACCAGAACTGGACACAATACTCCAGGTGGGGCCTGACCAGGTCAGAGTAGAGGAGGAGGATCACCTCCTTAGACCTGCTGGCCACACTCCTCCTGATGCACCCCGGGATCCCATTGGCTCTCTTAGCCTCCAGGGCACACTGCTGACTCATAGCCAACCTGTTGTAAACCAGGTCCTTCTCCACTGAGCTCTTCTCCAGCAGGACATCCCTCAGCCTGTACTGAAACAAACAGTTGTTCCTCCCCAGATGCAAGACTTTACACTTGCTTTTGTTGAATTTCATCTGGTTTCTCCCTTCCCAGCTCTCCAGCCTGTCCAGGTCTTGCTGGATGGCAGTGCAGTGTTCCTGCGTGTCAGCCACTCCTCCCAGCTTTGTATCATCGGCGTACTTGCTGAGGTACTCTAAGTTCTGAGGAACTCTAAGTTCTAGAGTTCTAGAATCACAGAATTGTCTTGGTTGAAAAGGACCCTTTAGATCATCAAGTCTAACAATCATCCTAACCTGCGAACCACCACTATACCATGTCCCTCAGCACCAGATCTACCTGTCTTTTAAATACCTCCAGGGATGAAGATTCCACCACTTCCTGAGACAGCCTCCCAATGCCTAATAACCTTCTCTGTGAAGAATTTTTTCCTAATATCCAATCTAAACCTCCCTTGGTGTAACTTGACCCCCTTTCCTCTTGTCCTATCACTTGTCACTAGGGAGAAAAGACCATGCCAGACTCTCTGCACCCTCCTTCCAGATAGTTCTAGAGAGCAATTAAATCTCCCCTCAACCTCCTCTTCTCCAGACTAAACCACCCCAGTTCCCTCAGCTGCTCCTCATAACATTTGTTCTCCAGTCCTCTCACCAGCCTCATTGTCCTTCTCTGGACACACTCCAACACCTCAATATCTTTTCTGCATTTCTTTAGCACAGAAAGTAGTCATGTGGGATTAGAACTCTGTAGCCTACACTCTGGATTTTGCTCTGGATCAAAGAGGTTAGTCTTGGGAAGACCTTTGCACTCAGGAACAGTGAGCGTGATTGTTCATATAAGAAAAGAAAAAATCTGTGTTACTGCCATTTGGCACTATCATAAGCATGTGTGCTTACACTAGTACAAACAGCTCCAATGTGTGATGTTGTGAAACAATTTTGTTCAGACTGAATTATACCTACACACAAATTCTTGGATCTGTTGTGGAATTAAAATCTGGTTTGGAATTTCTGTACACTTTGCCTAATTATCTGTGTATTGGCCTTGCACCATTTTGAGTCTGGATGGCATCTACCACAGGCAATAGTTCTAGTAGCCTCTCTAGACAATCCCTAGGAATGATTTGTGCAAGAATATGAACAAGCTGATTAAGTATGCAAAATGCAAACCTTTTGTCCCCTCTTATATAGCAGAAGAAAGGCATTTCTGTTTATTCGATTCTCCATTTTTATCTATAATGGGAGTAGGGAAATGAGGGATCTTAACACAGAAAGTAAGGACATCTTTTTTATACATTGTTCTCAGGGCCACAAGCTGCAAAAATTCCTGTCAAGGGATGTATTCATAATTAAGTGAATAGCTTTTAGGAAAAAAAGTTCTACACTTTTTAAGTAAACAAATAATGGGATGTAAAGTAAATAGTCATATATTCTTTTTCTATGGAATACTGAAATTATTGTTTCCATTTAAATGTGGCTGGAACTTGAGAATCTAAGTGCTTTGATTCCCCAGACTTAAGGCACTTTATAGGTTAAAAAGAATGAGGCATCTGAACCAAACATTTCTCTTTGGTCTTTTATTTTGTATTTGAAGAAAATACACATCTTTTGACCCTGCACATGTAGATCTGGGAAAATTCCCTGAGAACATATTTCTTTGAAGGCACAATTATCTATTTTCAATTGCAGAGTATAATGATTCCCATTTTAAATTATGCACAATTAAATTACAAGGGGAATAAAGAGGTCAGATCCTGTCCCTCAAGATAAGATAATTAACAGTGTTCTGTACTTGTGGTACAGCCTAAGCAGCATGTTATTCTTCTGTATTGTGGTTCCGTGCTTCAACATTTGCAGGGCCGTTTCCATACTGGCTCAAACTGCTTTTTCCAATGTGGATTTGTATGATATAAGAACAATTTGAACTCTCTGAGCATTTCTAGTTCAAGACTTTGTTTTTTCCTGGCACATCAGCTTGGTGTGACTCTCAAACATCATCATTTTCACCATGTGCTTTTATCTTTCTTCATCAAGAGTTTTTAATTATGGGGGTTCTTTTTAATGTGAGGGTGACTGAGCACTGGAACAGGTGCCAAGGACAAACTTAGCCAGGAAAAACAAAATCAGCTTTGGATTTCTGATTTTGGTCCATTGTCTTACTAAACTTCCTGCTTAGAAAATTCATTGTACAAAAGGTTACAACTGGGGTCACTGTCACTTCTATAAGGATCCAACAATTGTATTGATATTCTTCCTAGCTCCTTGCTATTACTAATTTCTTCCAACTACTTCAGGCCTAATATCTTCATCCTAATGCTGCAGATGTTGTTGATTCTTACTCATCTTTCAAGTATAGCTACTTGTTCAACTCATTTGCACAGAAGCAGCAAATTAGTAATGCTCCACTACAGTAGTTTATTGGAGTTTAATGTCCTAGTTCCTCTACATTGGCTTACTGAAACCATTTCAAATAATGTTTAGCAATAGTTTTACTTCTGCAAGTATCAGTCATCTTGCATCTGTTATACTATTCAGTGTGTAATTTTGATAGAAGTGATTTAGTGAAGTTCTGTAACGTTCTATTTAAAATCTACTGAAGTGACATTAATTTTCTCCCTTTTTAGCTATGAAAATCCAAGAGCAGTAGCTGGTTTTTTTATTCATACAGACTGGTAGAGCTTGTGCTGATTGGTCCTGCACTGTAGCTTGCATGGGATATTATGATGCTTAGTGGCTATGAATCAAAATCAAGCATTTGGATTTGAACCTCTGAATACTTAGATAGCACTTTGGCTTGTCATGCTTTTTATTTACAACTAGGTCAATTAACAAGATATAACTTTATCCTTGATTTATGCTGGAACTGATCCGTGGAAAAGACTTTACATCTTGATTACCACCATTAACTGACCAGTATTTTTCCTTCAAATTCAGTTCTCTATGTCCCTTCCTTTGAAAACGTAACTGGTTTTATCACCATGCTTGCTGTCAGTGCTGCTTGTTGGAGGTATATCATGAGTTGGAGTCATCTCATGTAATATTAGAAATCTACCGCAGAATCATACTTATCTACGATTTTCCCTCTAGGCTCCCTTTATAATCAATGGAAAAATAGAAGCATTTTCCAGAGTGTGATTCATCTGACCTATTTTATATGTCTGCTTTAGAATGAGATGAATCATAGAATCATCATAGAATCATAGAATGGCAAGGGTTGGAAGGGACCCCGAGGATCATAAAGCTCCAACCCCCCTGCCACAGGCAGGGCCACCAACCTCAGGCCTGGATCTACACAAGGTGGCCCAGGGCCCCATCCAACCTGGCCTTGAACACTTCCAGGGATGGGGCATCCACCACCTCTCTGGGCAGCCTGTTCCAGGACCTCACCACTCTTTCTGTAAAGAACTTCCCCCTAATATTCAATCTAAACCTTCCCTCCTTCAGCTTTAAACCATTCCCCCTTGTCCTGCCATTATCTGCCCTTTTAAAGAGTTGATTCCCCTCCTGTTTGTATGGTCCCTTCAGGTACTGGAAGGCTGCAATGAGGTCCCCCCGCAGCCTTCTCTTCTCCAGGCTGAACAAGCCCAGCTCCCTCAACCTCTCCTTGTAGGGCAGGTGCTCCAGCCCTCTAATCATCCTTGCGGCCCTCCTCTGAACCCTCTCCAACAGTTCTACATCCTTCTTGTATTGGGGGCCCCAGATCTGGACACAGTACTCCAAATGGGGCCTCACGAGGACAGAGTAGAGAGGGACAATCACCTCCCTGCCCCTGCTGGCCACCCCTCTTCTGATGGAGCCCAGGATACCATTGGCCTTGCGAGCTGCAAGAGCACACTGCTGGCTCATGGTAAGTTTCTCATCCACGGTGACACCCAGGTCCTTCTCAGCCAAGGACCTCTTCTCCCAGTCTGTATCTATGTCTGGGATTCTTTCGGCCCAACTGCAACACATTACACTTGGCAGTGTTGAACCTCATTAGGTTCACCCGGGCCCATTTTTCCAGCCTGTCAAGATCCCTCCAGATGGCTTCCTTTCCTTCTAGGGTGTCAACCACACCACTCAGCTTGGTATCATCTGCAAACTTGCTGAGGGTGCACTCAATTCCATCATCGATGTCATTGATAAAGATGTTAAAGAGAACCGGTCCCAAGACAGACCCCTGGGGGACCCCGCTTGTCACCGGCCTCCACCTGGACATAGCCCCATTGACCACCACCCTTTGGCTACAGTCTGTTAACCAGTTTCTTATCCACTGGATGGTCCACCCATCAAATCCACATCTCTCCAGTTTAGAGATAAGGATGTGGTGGGGGACTGTGTCAAAGGCCTTGTACAAGTCCAGTTAGATGACATCGGTCGCCTTCCTTTTATCTACTGATGCTGTTACTCCATCATAGAAAGTCACCAGATTGGTAAGGCATGACCTTCCCTTGGTGAAGCCGTGCTGGCTGTCCTGGATCACATGCTCTTCCCTCATGTGCTCCAGCATGTCATCCAGGAGGATCTGTTCCATGATCTTCCCAGGCACAGAGGTGAGGCTCACCGGCCTGTAATTCCCTGGGTCTTCTTTGCTCCCTTTCTTATAAATGGGAGTGACGTGACCTTTTTTCCAGTCCCCAGGGACCTCTCCCGACAGCCACGACTTTTCAAATATGATGGAGAGCGGCTCAGCAACCACATCAGCCAGCTCCTTCAGGACCCTGGGATGCATGTCATCTGGCCCCATAGACATGTAGACATTCAGTCTCATGAGGCGGTCTCAGACTTGCTCTGCTCTTACAGTGGGGGGGGATTTACTCCCCCAGTTCCCACCTAGAGGACCAGGGATGCAAGGTTCCGGGATGTGAGAATTATGAGAATCCTGGCTGCCAGAGAAGACTGAGGCAAAGAACTCATTGAGTACCTCAGCCTTCTCCTCATCAATTGCAGCCCATTCTCCTTTCTCATTTACCAAGGGAGGTACGTTCTCTTTGACCTGTCTCTTCTGGCCAATGTACCTGTAAAATCCCTTCTTGTTGTTTTTAACATCCCTTGCCAAGTTCAGTTCCATCTGCACCTTGGCTTTCCTGACCCCGTCTCTGCAAGTCTGAACAGCATCCCTGTATTCTTTCCAGGCTACATGCCCTTGCTTCCAGAGCTTGTGTTTGCCTTTCTTTTCTCTCAGTTTGACCAGCAGGTCCTTACTTAGCCACGCTGGCTTCCTGCCCCTCCTGCCCACTTTCTTATTCAGAGGGACAGAGAGCCCTTGAGCTCTCAGAAAGGCATCCTTTAAGATTAGCCAGCTGTCCTCAACATTTCTGTCTCTAAGGACCACCTCCCAGGAGATCTTGGTCAACAGGTCCTTGAACAGCCTAAAGTTTGCTCTCCTAAAGTTCAGTGTCTTGATCCCACTCTTCGCCAGGCCCAACATCCCTTGAGATCGCAAACTCAACTAGGGCATGGTCACTGCAGCCCAGGCTGTCTCCAACCTTAACACCTTTAATGATCTCCCCCACGTTGGTGAGCACCAGGTCCAGCAATGCATCTCCTCTGGTTGGTCTATCAACTATTTGAACCAGAAAGTTGTCATCTACAGACTCCAGGAGTCTCCTGGATCTCTTGCAGGTCGCTGTGTGGTTTTCCCAACAGATGTCTGGGTGGTTAAAGTCCCCCATCAGAATGAGTCCCTGTGACCGCGATACCTCCTGCAGCTGAAGGAAGAAAGCCTCATCAGTATTCTGTCTTTGATCAGGTGGCCTGTAGTAAACCCCTATCACCAGCTGCTCTTTTTTAGCCCCATCCCTAATTCTGACCCACAGGCTTTCGACCTGCTCCTGGCCACTTCTCAGAGAGAGCTCCTCACAGTCTATCCACTTTTTAACATAGAGGGCAACTCCCCCACCCTTCCTTCCTAACCTATCCCTTCTAAAATGTCGATACCCTTCTACAGGGGTATTCCAACTGTGGGAATCATCCCACCATGTCTCCGTGATTGCACCTACATCAAAGTTTTCCAGTGCCATCACGGTTTCCAGTTCCTCCTGCTTGTTACCCATGCTGCGTGCATTCATGTAAAGACACTTCAGCTGGGCTTTATGACTCACTAGCTTTTTTGAGGAGCCCTCCCTCAAACCTCTGGGAGGAATCTGAAGTTTTCCCCCACTGCCTCCTAGAGGGATATTAGAAGGTTCCAGAAGGGTGGTCAGCAATACTACCTCCTCTGAGGAGTCCCCAGAAGTTCCTAAGGGACACATTAGAGGTATTTCCCTACAGTCTTGTAGAATTTCAGCATCTCCAAGCCCTTCTCTATCCTGCTGAATTTCACCCTCTTCACCCTTCAAATCTTGTATAAGGCTAGAGGCGACTTGCTCAACCCTAGCAAGCCTCACTATTTCCCCTCCCCCGTTCCTAACTAGTTTAAAGCCCTGTCAATGAGGCCTGCCAGCTCTTGAGCTAACATTCTTGTCCCTCTTGGGGACAGGTGGCACCCATCCGCTGCTATCAGGCCAGGCGCTGAGTAAACAGCCCCATGATTAAAAAACCCAAAGTTCATAAAGCGGCACCAGCCCCTCAGCCAACTATTCAACACCTCTGTTTTCCTGGCCCACTTCGTGTTCTTCACTGCTCCAAATGGGATAGAAGAAAACACTACTTGCATTCCCCCTCCCTCAATCAGCCTCCCTAAGCCCCTGAAGTCTCTTTTGATACTTCTCAGACTTCTTTGAGAGATAAATCATTATCTGGAACTGTTTATTTCTCACCACTGACCAAACTAGAAAGCGAGATATAGATGGGGTCAAAAGAATCCTTCCAATGTACTTTATTTTATTTAATTTCTACTTTATTTGAGATTAATTTATTGCCACTGCATGAAGGCAGGACAGTACAAGTCAAAATATATTTTAGCTAAATAGTGAAGATGGTTCACACTGGTCAAATATCCCATGGATAAAGTCTGTATAAAAACCTGAAATACCAGTCAAGCACACAAGATGTATCAAAATTCCACATTTCATATTTTTGATGTGTTGAATAGTTAACATCTTGAATTCTATAAAGTTGGATTGTTCCAGTTTTAAGAAAAATTGTAAGGTTAGAGTTTGATTTTCTAACTGTGGAGACCAGATTAAGGAGAAATCTTTCTCTCCTAGTTCTGGAAGATAACTGTAAACTGTAGATATTACCACATTGCCTGCTTCAGAGAAAATTATCAGTAAAGAGAATACGAAGTTTTATTAAAAGATGAGAAACAGGCTGAGAATGACCTATCCGAAAAAATACTGTAAAAAAATATTATATCATTAAAAAGGATATAATCTTCATTAATTATAAATACTTTCAAATCTAATAAAATATTTCACTTTTTTTTTCTGCTTCTATGTCTTAGAAGTCTATATAACTCCTTTTTAGTTACACAGTCTTCCTCATAATGTGCTTTTTCTTATTTGGATACAAGAGTACACACACTTCCTTCTACAATATACAAAGATTTTTTAATTATTTTTTTTTAATGCATAATTTAGAGATTCATAACGTCATAGAGTCATAGAAAAATAGAATGTGTTAGGTGGGAAGGGACCATTAAAGGTCATCTAGTCTAAAACCCCTGCAGTAAGCAGGGACACCTCTAGCTAGACCAGGTCGCTCAGAGACTGATCAAACCTGACCCTGAATGTCTCCACGGATGGGGCCTTCACTACTCCTCTGGGTACCACCCTCATATTGAATAATTTTTTCCTAATATCTAACCTAAATCCACCCTTTTCTATATTAAAACCATTACCCCTCATCCTATTGCTCCATGCCCTCAGGAACAGTTCTTCCCCAGCATCTCATAGGCACCTTTCAGGAACTGGAAGGCCGTTATAAGGTTCGCCCAGAGCCTTCTCTTCTCTTAGCTTGCTAATCTTTTTCAGATTTTTTTCTAGGACATGGGTTATGTATTGGCCAGTTATGAAAAGCAGCTACTGGGTTAAGTGGGCCTTTAATCTGACCTGTTACAGCCATTTTTGTGTTCCTATGTCTTCAGAAGTCTATAATAAAGAGAATAAGCAAGGAGCCATGAAGGTGCTAATTAATATTTATTTTAGAAATAAATTAATCAAAGAACTTTAAAAAAAGGAATAGGAGGAAGTGATATAAGCCCCAGAAGAACCATGGTACCACCCCCCCCCCCCCCGGAAGACTTAATAATATCCCACTGGGATATTTGCAAATATCCCATGGCAAAGAAACAACACCTAGTAAAAGACAAGGGAGGAATGTTCTGGTATAGCAAAGATCATAGCTTTTACTCAGTCTCTTATGCAGCACAGGAAGAAGGAGAAAGAAGCATAAAAAAGCACCCACTCTATAGTTTTGCATGTCAGGGTTCTGGTGGAGGAGGGGGCTGCATGGGTGGCTTCTGCAAGAAGCAGCCAGAAGCTCTCTGCAGGACCATCAGAGCAAACACCAGACAGCTCAAGGCCAGAGTCATTGACCAAGGCCAAGCCCATCAGCGATGGTCATAGCACCTCCATGAGCAGCTGCTTTTTGCTGCCAGAAAAGGGAGTGAGAAGAGGTAAGAATCAAGAAGCAGGTGATGTAACTCAGTGGTAGAGCATAGGTGTTGCATGTATGAGGCCCTGGGTTCAATCCCCAGCATCTCCATTAGTTTACCTGAAACAGGTTGCCCAGGGAGGTGGTTTAGTCACCATCCCTGGATGTGTTTTAAAAAAGGGTAGATTAAGTACTTTGGGATATGGTTTAGCATAGGACTGGAACAGTTGGACTTGATGATCTGTTTTCCAACCTTATGAAAATGAAGACACCAAGACTCCAGTGCAGAGCAGAGGAGTGGACCCAGGTGCCAGAGAGAAAGATGCCCCTGAAACCAGTGGAGAAATCCATGATAGAGCAGAGGTGGGCACATACAGAAGACACTGTGACCCACATTGGAGCAAGTGTCTGCCAGTTCTTGCATCCCATGGAGAGAGACAGAGACACAGAGATGAGAGAGAGAGAGAGAGAGAAAAAGATCTGTGCTTGAGCAATTTTACAGAAGGTGGGGTGGTCCCCATTGGGGACCAGGCTGGAGCAGTCTGGGCCTGAGAGGCTGAGAGATATTCTGTGATTTGTGACTGGACCTCATTGCAGTGACCCACGCTGGGGCAGCTGGTGAAGAGCTCCCTGGGAAATGACTCATGTTGGAGAAGTTTGTGGAGGACTGTCTCCTGCGGGTAGGATCCCACCCTGCATCAGGGGAGGGGTGGGCGAACTACCTCTACCCCTGGCTAAGAAGGAAAACATCTTGTGAGGAACTGACTGATACCTCCATTCCTCCATTCCCTGTTCCTCCCCCCTATACTACAACGGGGGGAAGAAAGGAGCGAAATCATGACTAAAGTGAAGTCTACTAAGAAGGGAGGGGTTGGGGGAAGATGCTTTAAGATCTGGTCGCATTTCTCATTACCCGACTCTTGTTTCACTGGGTGTGCAGTGTAGTGTAATAAATTAGATTTTCTTTCCCTTATTCTGTATTGAGTCTGTTTTGCCTGTGTCACTCACTGGGGAGTTTTCTCTCCCTGTCCTTGACTCCTAATCTTCTCAACATATATTTTCTCCCTTGTCCAGCTGAAAAAGGGAGTGATAGAGCAACTTTGGTGGGCATCTGGCCTCCATCCAGAGTCAAACCACCAAAACTGAAAAAAATAAAAATAGTTCATTTTATGTTAGGACTAGCAACAAAGAAAATACAAATACCTGTGGTTTTGGACTTAATCTGAAGGTATTTCATTTTTTTCTATTTTGTAAATTAGTCCCAATACTGAAAGTGTTTATTGGTAGACCCTGGATTTGCTTTTAAGTAAAAATATATTTAAATTACTATTCAACACTACAACTGATTCCTTGGATGACTATCTAGAGTGTCACCATTTATCTTCTACTGGTGTGGCCATTAAATCAAACATACTGAGGTATTATAACAGCCATTTCAAGGCAAATTGGGTGTGTTTCTACTTATGCTCCCATATCAGGCTAGAGTTAGTTAGGTACTGAAGGGGAAAAAAATGTTTTAGTTGTACAAATGATAGCTACAGAACTTTCATGGAATTAACGAGAAAAGCTTTGGAGGACAAGCCAGAATGCAGCATTCATGACAGAAAATGCTTGAGAGAGGGTGGAAGAAGGCTGAAGAAGGTGGAAAGGGATAACTCTACATGGGGGATGCTGATGGTCATGAATATCACAACTAATTAAGTTTTTTCCATTTCCACGTACTTCACTTCTGCAATTTAAACTTCAAAATTTAATTTAAAGACTTATTTACTGCTTTTTAGTATTGAACACTGACTTCATTGTTCCTAATTTTTTCCTTGCATTATAAATGTAATTTTAATGAAGTTCTGTGCTTCTTAAGCACTTGTTGTTGACCATATTGCCATCCATTTAATTGTAAGGAAATGTGAAGAGACAGCTATACCAGAAGGTTTTATTAAAGTATCAAAAAAACAGCAAGCTATCTACACAAGCCAATTAAATGGCACTGCATGTCCCCAAAGTGGAAAGCACACAGAGTAACATACAAGTTGATATTTTATTCCACAAATAAATCCACCCTTACACAACACCATAAAACAAGTCAAGCACAATATACTCCATATGGATTATAAGTCCCTGCAGCACAGGTATTTTAAAAACCATGTGGAAAGCTACTTTAAAACTCTAAAATCTGTCACAGAAAAATATTCTTTGGGTTTTCATAAGCCAAACCCCAAGTGTGCACTAGTAATCAGTCACTCATTACAATCACTGTATGTGTAATGCATTCAAGTACTTTCTACCTTCCAGACCTCCCTTAACCATATATTCATATGATTTGGGGGAATACTTTCCAGGTCTGTGAATTGGTTAAGATGTCCATTAGTATATTACACTCAATCTAGTGGATCACATTTCATCTTTATACAGCAATAAGGACCACAGACATACATGCTCTATTTACATATAGACCAGACCAAAACTAAAGTTTCTAGTTCATGGGATTTCATTTTTTATTCAGTCTTTGCCCATGAAATCTTTAATTTATCTCCTGCTTAGGAATGTCAACTTCTCCAATAGCTTTAAGGTCCCCAGAAGCACAGGCTCCAAAAAGAGTCATGGAGAGTTCAGGCTGAGTTTTGCCCTGTTATGGGTTTAAGGAAAGCTCTTGAAACACAGGATGTTTAGAGCAATATATACTGAATATAAAAACCTGGTATTTTGTCACTGAATGAAATATTGCCTTCAATTATTTTGTCCTGTCTTATTTTAATTAAAGTTATTTTAGATGCAACTCTATCCTTCCTTCAGCTGTCCAAACAAACACTCTGTCTTCACTCTGCAGCTAGTGATAGGGTAAAAGAGTTCTTCCTGGGGGCCTTCATATAGTTATAAGCTATGCCAGACAAAGAGGGGAATGATTCCTCCACATAAAGTGGAAAAACAATTATTCCAATCCAAGCTTGGAAAGGAACAAAGATCAAGGAGAATATGTGCATGTTAGATCTAGGAGCATGTGTGATGTTGTCTATCATCAGTATTAATAATGTCACATTATCATCCAAAAAATGAGTCTGATGCACCTTCAAACCATGAAGGATTGATAAATAAACTACTACTTCATGGGCAAGATGGTGCAGAGAGCCTAAGCATGATGATAAAGGCTCCAACTAAGTTTGGAAATCTCATTCTCTACAAGACAAAATTTTCAGAACCCTGAGGGCACCAACAGGCATGCCTGTCATCCCCTGGCCCTCTTCCCACCCTGCCCATGGCCCAGGACCCCATGTCAGCCCAGTCCTTGCCCCAGACACAGTGTGGGATACAAGTCTCCAGCTCCCCAAAACTTGGCCCTGACTGGTCATGGGCACCACTGAGATCAGTGCACCCACAGACCAATGCCCAGGCCCAGCCTCAGCCCAACCTGTGGGCTGTGGCTGCCCCTGATGCCCCCTGGCTCCCTGGGTGGGATGGTGGGACAGGTCCTGGCTGCCAGGGCCTGCCATTCCTAATAGTGCCCTCAACCCTAAGAGAGGCACTGGCCCTCCCTTTTCCCTGACAAAAATATTATCCCCGGCATGTTCTTCATGCCTACAAATGGCAGGAACAGTTCTCAGTAGAGCATGACATTCCTCCAGTACTGCCAGGCAGACAGTTGATTTTCCAATGTCAAAATGATTAGCAGATACTTGTGACAATGAGAGGTGGCTGGTTTCCAGGGAAGGAAACCACACAAGTGCCAGCTTCCCCAATCACATTGGAGGCACTGGGGTCAAGGAAACAACAGCCGTATGGATGTGACAGCTCATGCAGAAGTTCTGGAGCATATATTTTCATTTTAAATCTCAGAAATAATACATTTTCATGTTAATTATTCTGTTTCAGAAATTCTGGAGGTTTCATCAGATGTACATCTGTTTAATGTACATTTTGCATACACTGCCCTTAAACATTTCAGCAATGACAAAAAGGCCTTTTGGAAAGGTCCACATATCTCTTCCTGTACTATTAACCACAGTGTTGCAATGAAACAGTTGTCATCCAACGGACCCAACTGCTCAACAGCTCTGACCACTGCTATAAAGACACAAAAGTGAACCACAAGATGAACCAGCCAAGGCTCCTGCACTTACAGGAGCTGAATATTGAATCAGAAATGTTTTTCTAAGAGGTGTTTGTTCTATGCAACGTTAAGAAAGCTAATTTCTCTCTATATATCCTAGCACTAAGGCTTGAATACCAATAAGGTTGGTTCAGGCACAGGTAAGCAAGGCTTGGAAGGTTTGACAGGTAATGTTCCTGCTGTGATTTGATGGGCTGAACTCCAGAGCATAGGGCTCCCTAATGGTACAGAAAATTACTCCTCTCTCCACATTTCTTCGGCCAGATTGCTGCCTGTTGCAGAACATCCTGTTCCAATGCCCAGGACTTCTTACCAAATGCTCCAGCAGCAGAAAGAAAACTGCTTCAGGATACCACTCCATGTGCTGCCTCTACATTTTTCCAAGACTAAGCTCTTCCACTCTTTTGAACATAAAAGTATCTGAAGAGACTAGAGAATCTTCCCAGAGCCAGAAGCAGGTAATGTCAATGTAACAGTCGATAAAAGACTTACGCACTTGCCTTTTTTCATTAGTTTCAACACTGTTTTCTTTTCACCTATTTTTCTTTCTAATACACTTGTAGCCTTACCTGGCTGAAGCAGGTGATCCATTAATGGTTGTATTCATTTATTTAAATGCAATACCAAGAGGATACAGGGCACATAAGGCAGCAGAACATCACTAGGCTGGCAGCATTCACAAATTGTTCTGTCTGGAGAAATAAACAGGCTTTGTTTCTTCCAGTCTTTAAAGATTGTAGGTTTTTACTTCAGAAAGAAAAAAGTCAGTTCCTTAGTTTGTGAGTAGCTGCCACCCTGCCATGGAGGGTAGGCGGCACCTACTAGAACATGGAGTTTTACAGCAGGATTTACACGTGCTCTTTAGCAATCACAGAAGCACCATAAAAGAACTGCTGGGATTAAAGATATGAATACAGAGAAGGCAGATGTAAAGCAGATGAGAAGAAAATAGCATATAAATGTATGATAGGTCAAGATGTAAGAACATGTTGCCAGGAATGAAAAGGTGCTATAGAAGAAGAGAAATAGTTTACCCTCTGCCTAAATTACACATGCTGTGGTGAATTAATCATTCTCTGAGAGCAATGATGCTTCTTGGAACTTGCTTGACTCTGAATTCTGGATTCATTTTGACGTAGAAGTTTGAGATGAATATTTAGAAGATGATTTATATGGACAAGACTGAGTCCTTTTCATTTAAAAGCCTAACAAAACCAAACACCTCCTATATACAGGTTTTAATGTTAAAATATGAACAGGAACCAAACAATTCAAAACTGCATGTTTTTTCAGGTTGGACCTAGGTTGCGTGCCTCACATGTAACTCAATAAACAAGCAATGGTCATGTTACTTTAGTCACTGAAAGATAATGAACTTCCCTGAAATGTGTATGCTTCTCAGTTGATGATGTATTCAGCTTGATAGTGAAAGATGACAGCTCTTCCCCAGCTGCTAATGATCAAAATACTCAAGTGCCTGAACATGGCCAGTGTAATCTATTTCTAGTAGTTTTCAGTTTGAACTGAGCACTACAAATTCTGAGCTCTCTTAAACTACTCAACCTCCGGAATGAAAGATTGTTGTCCTTTTTTCTCTCTGCGCTATTCTTTCCCCATCTTTAAAAAAGGGACAGCTGTTCTGTACCTAGGAATAGGAGTCTGTATTCTATTTCATTGCTAGCAGAGATTA
The DNA here is from genome assembly GCA_022605575.1 of Laterallus jamaicensis coturniculus. Classification (NCBI taxonomy): domain Eukaryota; kingdom Metazoa; phylum Chordata; class Aves; order Gruiformes; family Rallidae; genus Laterallus; species Laterallus jamaicensis. The sequence goes on from JAKCOX010000097.1 coordinate 784,813, forward strand.
GTAGTACCTCTCAAGAAGAGAAGTGAAATGCTTGTTGAGGCTAAGGGCTTCATATTTTAATTTTCTATAGCTCATTGGCATGCTTTTATTTATACTACTATACCAGTGCTCCTTTAAAACATACAAGTTCCAGTATTGCTTTAGTTTATGCAATCCAGCATGCTCTTCAGGGTGTAATGAGAGTGTCATTAATATATGGTTTGAAAGTCTGTGGTAATGTTTCATATGACATCTTTCTAGCTTTTATTTAGTTTCTGAAGACAGTAGGAAAATAGGGGTTGGTTTTACTAGTAAAAATAGAAAAAGAAATCATAGATATTCCTCTTGGTCATTTATTTCTGTATTTTATCTTCTCAAGTGTAAACTTTGAGAGATCTCTCAATTTATATTGTTTCCCTAGAAGACAAAATAAAAACAGCAGATGAATTAGAGAAAAATAGAATATTATTAATTTATGCTTAAATTATTAAAAAGATTGGGATTTTTTTAATGCAACAGCCAGCTAAATGGCAACACAGAGAAAAGTAAGATTCCAAAAGGTATATTTTAACAAAAAAATGAAACCAAGAACTGAGAGGGGGGAAAATGGAGTGTGATTATAATTAAAAAGTGGATTAATAGTAGCCACTTAGTCCACTGATCTAACACTTCTCTTACCCTGACTTGAAGGTGCCACTTGCACTAAGTGGCAAATTCTGTCTGATATTTGCAGTATCCCAGAGTATTTGAAAGTCAGTTATCAGTGTAACTCCTACTGTTTGGTCTTGATTAAGGCATATTAACCTATAAACATCATGGCATGCAATGCGTTATCTGTTGGAGAAACATTGAAGATGCCTCTTCTACTACATGAATCTCAATTTCAAGTATTGTACTGGGTTCTTTCTCCATTAAAAATTTTGCTGCAATAGCACCATCAATTGAATTAGTGCAATAGTGTGGAATTTAATCAGAAGTAAGCTGGAAGTTCATCACTAAATTAATGATATTGCAGAAAATTCACGATTTACCCTTGAAACAGACTGATGTCCAACAAAAATATTTTTTTAATCACCCCCAAATCTGCGAGATTTTATTAAATTATTGCCTGTCTAGTCATAAATCATCAAGGAGAGACATCTATAGTATAAATGGATTGAATGGATTGCAGCATGATTTTCGTATGTCCATCAGCCATGACAAGAACATAAGAACAGAGTTTGTAGAATCCAGACCAACAAACCAGGTGGAAACTATTAAGAACATAAGAAAATATGAATGCACGATGGGTCATAATAAAAGACCATGCTGGAAAATTAAGATGCAGGAAGGGGAGGGAAGCAAAACCCCGCTGTTGCTTTAGGGGTTTTTTGTTTTGGTTTCATTTTTTGTTTTTTAAATGAAACAGACACATGGACAGATGAATTATAGGGAAGAGAGAAGATATCAGATGTCTTAAAAATATACTGGAGATGAGTTGTCATATAAAAAAAGGAGATAAGGCTTGGAATTTGAAAGCAAGAGATAACTAAGAAAGTGAAAAGTAATTAACTTTTTTTAAAAAATCTTTTAATAGCTGCACTGTGTTAAACAATCATCAGAAGTCTATGAATTTGGAATAGCTCTTGAAGAGGAATTAAGAAAAAAAGTTCTACTAGACTATCTAATCAAACTTTCACATCTGATTTTCTTACTGAAGAACCACATAGTCCCTGAACAGCCTTTGGAGTTGAAAATACTGTTGGTTACAGAAATCTCTTTCAGATGAAGTGGCTCGGTCTTCTCTCATACATAGTTGTTGACATTAAGCTCATATTGTATAATCAATTGTATTTGGATTGAGTTTTTCCTGGCAAGACCATTTCAGTAATAATAAACTGATTTTATATTACCCTTATATAAATTGCTTTTCTACTCTATTTATAGTCTAAAATACATTTATACTTATGGTACAAGGACTTTGTCTTCCAGTGGACTGTTTTTGGCAGGGATTGAGTTAATTTTCTTTTTAGCAGTTGGTATAGTGCTGTATTTTAAATTTAGGAAGAGAATCATGTTGACACACTGATGGGTTTAGTTATTGCCAGTCAAAGACATTTTAGCTTCTTATATTGCCCTGCCAACAAGAAGGGGGGGCACCCAAGAAGCTGAGAGGGGACATGGGCAGCATGGGGGACACAAACTGGCCAAAGGGATATTACATACCAATGGTGTCATGTTCAGTATTGTCCTGGGTTCAGCCCAGCAGCAGGCTGTGTTAGCCCTGAGAGTATTCCATACCAATTGCATCATGATCCGACAGGCTGCCCCCCCCCCTTTGCAGGGGCGACTTCGGACCCAGGCACGGGAAGTCCCGGTCTGGGCAGCTGCAGTGCCAGTTCCGGGGGAGACTCCAGACCTATCGGAAACTGCTGGGCTCGGGAAGTGCTGGTCTGAGCAGGCGTGTGGGAGTTCCGGCTTCTCTCTCTCTCTTTTTCTGGGATCGGCGTGGCAGGAGGTGGTGAGGGGGGTGCTCGGGGGTGCTGGGCTCGGGGAGTGCTGCGTTTGGGAATCTGAATCGGTTCGGGCACAACTCAAATGACATAGTGTGGGGAGAGGTTTGCACTGTATATAATAATAGCACTGTAGTTAGTTGTTTTCATACTTTTCCCTGTTGTTTAGTAAACTATCCTTATCCTAACCTTGCAAGCCTGTGGTTTTTTTTTCCCCTGGCTTTGCAGCTAGCTCCTTCGTTCGCCCATCCTCCACCTCTTAAAGTGGTAGGGGGCTTTCTTGTCTGACCTTTGTGGCCCCAGCTTTCCGCTGAGGGATAAACCACAACAAGTATATATCTGGGGAGTGGGCTGGAAGACAGGTCAGAGCAGGGTCTTGCTGAACATGAACTTCAGGTGACGAGAAATTGCTCTGTTTGTTTCTGTTATCTGTTATCATGATAATAATGATGATGATAATTATCTTCCTTTTCTCTCCTATTAAACTGTTTTTATCTCAAACCAAGAAGTCGTGTTTGTTTTTTTTTAATTTAAGGGAGGAAGTGAGCAAATAGCTGCTTGACATTTTTAGCTTCTTGCTGGGCTGAAGCATGGCAGTCAGGGCTAATCCTTTTTAACTCTCTTACAGGATACAAATCCATACCACTACCTGTTAATGCTACTTGGTAGTGTTCATACTCACCTTCTCAAAAAAATCGAATGTTTATTATACTATACTTATTTACGTGTAAGATTTTATTCTCTTCTTTTTTCTTTTTTTTTTATTGTCAAACTTAGTTCTGGTTGAACCAAAAAGAAAGGAGGAACAATTAATATCTGTCTCTACATACCTTGATCTTTCAAGTAGTGTTAAATAAATTATGATATACTACAAGATTTAAAGCCCAGCAAGAATCCAAAGCCTTCTATGGTACTTATAATGTTTCAGTTTAATGGCAAAGTGCTCTGACTCTGCAGGCAACCCCTCTGAAGTGTCTCATCTCAAAGAGAAATTAGCCTTATAATTGAAAAGGCAATTTTTATTAAACATTTTTATTAAGCTGAAGTGAAAGCAGGGCTTTACAAATTGGCCTCTTGTAAGTGGACATATATGTATGCTTACAATTTGATAACTGAAAATACAAAACAAAAGCAACTGTTTTATAAAAAGCTACCATTATGTCTGAAGCATATAATCAAAGATCCCATGACCCATATAATGAAGCTGCCCCTTAGTGTTGTTTGTTTTTCTAATTGGGTAAAGGGGATTTTTTTCTTGGAGGGAGGAGAGGAGGAATATGTTTTCGTTTGGGTGCTTTTTTTTTTACTCTTTTAGGATTCTAAATGGATGATCATATTTATGATATCTACCAAGGATGCTCCCACAGGATACAAATATGTGTATTCTTATAAAATAATATTATGCGCAAAGAGATCTGGTTTTACATAGCACTTTCAAACAAAGCCTTTCACACATAATTATTAAGCCTGACAATACCCTAATGAATCAAGTAGGTTTTCATTCATTTTTTAAATGAAAAGACAGAGGAACGTTTCCCAAAATCATAACCAGCAACAAAGTTGAAGATTTAATCTGGGACTAAATCACTATTGGATTTACTGCATTAGGAATTTTAAAGAAAGTTTCCTCCATGGTAGCCCTTTGTCCTGGTTGTAGTAGTCTTTTGTGCTGGTTTTGGGTGGGATAGAGTTTTTTTTCTTCCTAGTAGCTGGTATACTCCTGTGGTTTGGATTCAGCATTAAAATTATATTTATAAATTGCTAATGTTTAGTAGTTGCTAAGCAGTGTTTACAATTAAATCAAGGACTTTTCCGCTTCCCAATCCCTGCAAGTGAGGAGGCATGAGCATTCTGCAGGAGGTGCACAAGTTACCATATGAAGTCATGCTCAGTGTTTAAGTTGGGGGAAGTTGGATAGGGAGGAGGACACAGCTTGGGAAATAGATGAACATCGATCAGCAGTTGGTGAGCAATTCTGCGTGCATTATTTGTTCTGTATAATAATAATGGGTCTTTTTATTATTATTACTTATTATTGTCTATTATCATTATCATCATCACCATCATCATCATCATATTTTCTCTACTATTAAATTATTTTTATCTCAACCCATGAGTTTGTTGTTGATTTTTTTTTTTTTTAATTCTCCCCACCATCCCAGAGGGTAGAGGGGAGAAGTAAGCAAATGGCTGGGTGGTTGTTTTAGCTTGGCTGCTGGGTTAACCCACTTTTTTTTTTTTAATACATACTTACAATTATGCGTGTACAGTTATTTTCCTCTAATTTCAAACAAGCTTAACAGGCAACTGAGAATTAAACTACCTGTTTAGGTCTCAGTTGCCTGTTAAAGTAGTTTACATTTATCACATGGTAGTTAACATGCAGCTTCTACATCAAGGAATAGTGCCTTAAAGACAGTATTTTTTTTCTGGACTGGGGTCAACACTAGATATGATTATGTTTTTCAGATGAAAATTTTCAGCACTTTGCAAAAACAAGTAAGTAGTGACTGATTTGATGGAAATTTTTATGGAAATTTCTCAGTTTTAATGAATTTCAACGTAGTCATGTAATGACAGGTTAGCAGGAACATCTGGAGATCATCTAGTCTCAGTGACATCCTGCTCAAGAAGGGTCACCCACAGAAGGTTGCTTAGGATCATGTCTGATCAGGTTTTAAATTTTTCAATGAACTGAAAGCCAATAGCCTGGGTAACCTCCTCCAATGGAACATGAACCTCACGAGAAAAAAAGACTTTTCCTTATATTTAAATGGAATTCACAATTTTTCTAAGTTTTTCAAAATCACCCATTTTAAGAGCAGCTGCAGATTCCTTATAGCTTGCATTATTTATTAATCCAAAAAAATGTGTTTTGGTTTTTATTCTAGTGGTTCTGAACTTTCTCTTCTCCAGCTGAGTAGTCTCCTCACATGACAAAAGTTCCAAGTTCTTAATCATCTTTAGGTCCTTTAGCTGGACTCTCCAGTATGTCATCTCTTTTGTACTGGGTAGTCCAGTACTAGGCACAGCAATTCAAATGTTTCTCACCATAGCTGATAAGAGGGGGAGGATCACCTCACTTGACCTGCTGGCAGCACTGCCTAAAGCAGCCCACAAGGCTGTTGCCTTTTTTGTCTACAAGAGAACATTTCTGTCTCATGGCCAACTTGAAGCTCACCAGAATGCCTAAGTCCTACCTTGCCAAGCTGCATTTCATCTGACTGGCCCCACACTGTCCTAATGCCTGAGGTTATTCCTCCTCAGAGAAAGAACTTTGACATTTCCCTTTGCTAAACTGCATGTGGTTCCTGTCTGCCTGTTCTCCAACATAAGATCCCTGGAATATCAATGCAACCTTCTGGAACATTAACAACTCCTCACAGTTTTATCATCTCTAAATGTGCTGAGGGTTCCCCCCCTCCTATCGTCCAGGTCATCAGTGAAGATCTTAAACATACAGGCCACAATATGGACCATTAGGCCAAACCACTGTCCTCTGGCTGGACTTTGTGTCTCTGATTGCAACCCTTTAAGGCAACAGTTCAGTCAATTTTCAATCCACTATCTAGTCCACCCTTCATAATTGTTTTCCACGTGAATATGATGTGAAACAGTGGGAAAGACCTTACAAAGGTCAACATAAACAACATCTGCTGATGTCCATTGAGCAAGTCATCTTACTCTAAATGTCTTCCAGGTTGATGGGTTATTTGCTCTTCAAAAACCCATTCTGGCTTCTTTCAACAGTATTCCTATGTTGAAAAGCTGACTATCCTGTAGTTCCCTAGATCCTCTTTCTTGCTTTTCTTGAAATTTGCTTTCTTACAGGCCTCTAGAATCTCCCCACTGTCTCCTCACCTCCCATTACTATCACCTATCACCTAGTTATAAAGCCTTCAAGAACTCTGCAATAAATATTTTAAGAAAACCCAAACAAAACAAAACAAAACAAACCCAGAAAAAACCCACTCTCAATTAATTGTTTATGTAGAATATTTGTCATAGTGTTATGTGTATTGAACTATGTTTGATTGAAATGTAATATATTTTAGAAGATAACATATGAGTACCATTGTTTCATGAAAGACACTTTTGCATTTAACTTGGAGTTACTTGCTATTACTCAGTGTAATGCAAACTGGGAGAAACATAAAATAAATGAGAAGATAGTATAGAATCAAGAATTATGTGCCACAGTGCAGCAATTCTTTTAATGATGTAAACAGTAAATGCAATTGTGCTTTAGATGTAAGACAACAGCTTGTCCAATTTCTGCACCCATAGTATGGGGCATTTATACAAATATATGTAAGTTAGGCAGGTCTTCCTTTCTTATTCTGTTTTAAGTGACAAAACATCTTGAAAATACTCATGGGAAGAAATAAATTGAAAAACAAAGAGAAAATAAGGGACAGAACCATAGATGATTGAAAGTCCAATACTGTAAAGGAGATTAAACTTTGAAAAGAACACGAATAGGGAGTAATATGAATAGAAACAAAATCAGAGTTCAATGCATCATCTTTACTATATGCCTGCCGAATTTCAGGTTTTTATCTCAGTTTTGTATGTAAAAGAGAACATAGGGAATTACTGAAAAAAATCACCCACTTTCAGAGCAGCTGCAGATTCCTTGTGGCTTGCATTATTTATTAATAAAAAAAAACATGTTTTGGTTTTTATTCTAGAGGTTCTTTTCCTCACGTGCTTCAGAAGCCAGTGAAATAAATGTAATCTTTTCTTCTCCATAGGAGTGACATCACTAGCCGCATAAGATCTCCTGAGACTAGAAAAATTCTAAGAAAGATCTTTCTCTACAATATCTTTTTAATTCATAGGTAGAACACAGCTGAAACAGTTCAAAGACGGCCATGAGCATTTATATTATCATACAAAATGGAGAACTGGAACATTGTCTGTGGGAAACTGATAACACTTTTATGCACATTAATCAGTGTTTAAGGAAAGACAATTACTTCCAAAGTCACTAATTAGATCTCTGTGTGTTATTATTGATTTTAGGAAATCCTTAGGGCCTAATGTATATTGGATGAAAATGCCTTTTCTAGAGTAAAATGACTATGAGAACCATTATTTTATGAATAGTCTTCATCATTATTTCAAATATGTAATTTCTTTCACGACACTTTTACCAGGAGTTATGGAGAAAGAGGTTATATGGTTAGTATTTCTCCTTTCTCTGGATATTTTCCTCTTTTGGAGAATCTGTAACTGAGGATTTCAAGACTAATTCTACTTTCTTAGAGAAGAATATAGAGCCTGAGAGTCAGATCTTCCAAGTTTTTGGACAGTGTAAAATAGAATTTGTGTTACTTGTGGCAACAAGGGACTGTATTTTATAATTTCCAGATGTTCACTCAGCCTCATGTCCTTACATGACCACCACATAATTAGTGTATTCATAGCGCCTAATTTAGTACTTCTCAAGTGAATCTTTCAATGACAGAACTGAATTTCTTAATTTCTCTAGGTGCAGAGACTCAAGGCCAAATCAATCTTATTTTGATACAGATAAAAATAATAGCTTTCTAACCATTTTACTTGTACGTACCTATCTCAATGTTGGTCCTTGATTCAGTTTATGTGACAACAGAGATTTACATGCTTCAAAGATGTAAATTCCCCAAAGATTCTGTACATGTAAAAACACCAACAAACACAAGAATTTTGTCATCCATGGCAAGGTCCATTCATCTCAGCAACATGACCATTTGCCTCTGATGCTTTTTAATTTAACCTGCCACATTCTCACTGGAACTTTAATCAATATCAGATCCTTAGCATCCTGTTTTATTCCAAACCTGAGTTTTCAGAGCAATGAGTTAGGACCTAGAAGAGGGAGTTAAAGAGCCATTTTGCCTCTCCTATATTCACAGTCCAGCCTCTTTCTCCTTGGGGACACTTGCATTTGACAGTTTGTCACACTCCCCCTTTAAAAGACTCATCCTGATTTAACTGTTGAAAATCAATCAGTCTACCATGTTGCAACTTCGAGGTGTGTACTGAGGAAAGAAAAGAGGGTGATAGAGGCAGAGAAAGGGAAACTTCCGAAATTATGAAACATTTCAGCTTGGAGTGGTAATCCTATGAAGACTTTTGTACAGCTTTGTCTGTGAATGTGTGAGGTCTATGATACGTGTAATTCACTGTTTCACTACTAAACTGATGGATATTAACATATTGATGCTGATTGTCCAATAGAAATTAGCTTAATTTATAATCTAGATGTAGTATAGGATTTTTAGATTTATATATATATATCTACTGTTCCTCATACAGTCAATAAAGACTGTGATCAAAATCACAATTTTAATACCATTAATAATGATACTGATGGACTGTCAAATGGGGAAAAAGCCTCTTATTTCTATGAGATGTTATTATCACCTTATTGTCTGCACCTGGAAATTTCTTAATGGTATGTTAATCCTGCAGATCTGTTTCATTGTTAAACACAGATCTAAAAATCCTCAGTACATTTCTAAATAATGGGCTTCATAAAACGTAACTTGATTTTTATAAACAGAGATCATTCTGAGTTCATTAACTGACAGACAACTGACAGACAGCATACAAAGAGTGTTAAGAGTGCTCCACTCCAGCAGCTCACAAAATAAATCCTCGGCAATTTAATCTCAAAAAAGAGAGAAGGTTTTTGATAAGTTCAAAGGGGACAGTCTTGACCTTATGAGGAATAGACCCATAATTTATGAAATAGAAGGAAACTCTTTACTGCAAAGTGTAGTGTGAATGAATGACTAGTTCTGAGCCATTTGCACTCTTGTACCTCTTCTATCTCTCTGGAATACAAGTCTGCCACCACAAATGATCATGAAAGTAGAGTAGCCACACTCTCAGATAATGCTTTATCACTGCACCTGCTTGTCAGAATGACAAGCGAGAAGAAAGAGGGTCACGGTTATAGCTACAAGGCAGTAAACAAACAAAATACTATTAAATCAGTTGAATCAGTCAATAGGAAAATATTAACATTCATATTTTAAATTGAGCAGGTCTTTAGGTGTTTGATTTTACTTCTTTTTCTTAACTTTAGAGACATTTCTTCCCTTTTCCAGAAGGCTGTTGATTATTTTTTTTTATTATTTTGATAAAAAAGACACTCCTTGGTGTTTCGGACATTCAGCAAGCATGTTGTACAAGCTGCTGAGCTGTTATTATACAGTTTGCTGAGAGGTCTTGTTTTCTAAAGCCCTAGCTTTGATTTTCCATATTTTCAAACAATATGTGATGAATAAATAAGGATTACTAATCAGTCTTGCAATTACTTTATTTTAAATACTAAGGCTTGAAATAATACAGAAAAAAATTCAAAGCTTTTCTGAAAAACAGCAATTGTTCCAAATCCGGGGGTCTATAAACATCCTTATACATGTGCTGACAGTTTTAACTTTTCTGAAAAGATTTCTGTAGAAAATTTCTTTTTCCAAAAGAGAGAAAATACATGGAAAGGCCAAAAAAATTTCCTTTTGATTGTGTTGGGCAAAATACTCAAATAAATAAACTGTGTCCAAAACCAAGTGTCAATTAAAATATTTCTGTAGTTAAAATGACTCACTATTCTCTAATTCTCAGATATTTCTTGAAATTCTTAGAAAAACTCAGCTCTGCGGACTTTCTTCTGCAGCCATGTGACATGAGTCAGTCCTCATCAGAGATCCATTTGTCACCCAAGAGGGAAATATATAAAGCAGGATAGTGTCATGTGCTGCAGTGTATAGTTTTTTTCAGATGCAATGCTATCGTACTGTAATTTGTGGCAGAAACTAACAGAATCAGGAGATAAGCCTTTCTAATTCAACTATGCATGACTGTGGTGATAATCAACAGTATTTTTCCTTTGTGACAACCTAAAAGGAAAATCTTTAAAGAGCGTTTTTGTTCCATTTGGTTTGGCTTTTTTTCTGACTCTGTACATGAATATGTTACCACTTCAGAAACATGAAATATATTCTATAGCAAGGGAAGATGTGCCCTAGCCTTATAGATGTATCACTTATCTCTGTTCTTCTGCATAAGGAAATATGAAAGTTCTCTTTTCCTTTCAGCAGCTACCATCCAGCAATATAGGATCAAAAAAAAAGATCAATTTGAATGTCAATAAATTTCAAGTTTTCCTACCTTCATAGATATATTTACTCATGCAAATAATGCCATATTCTAGCACTGTTCCTTCTTTCAGAAAGTAGCATAGTAGAATTGATAGAAGAGCCGACTTTAAAAGCTGCAGCATTTTAGTGATTTTTGTTTGTTTGTTTCTGTTTTTAAAGCTTGTGTTTTCACACTGCATAGAGGCACTGTGCCAAACACCTTTGGATATTGATAGATCTTTGTCAAAATACCCGTGCTCTAATACACAGGGCTGGAGCCCTAAGTCTACCCTATTTCGATAGACCATCAGGAAGCAGAAGGAACATAAACATTCAACTGTAGCAAAGGAAGAGTTAAAAAAAAAAGTTAGGAGAGATTTATTTCTTTATCAGGTGAAAAGCACAATGTAATGACTTAGTCTTTAAATATTTAGTTGGGGGGTTTTTTTGTTGCTTTTTGTCGTCTGAAAGGATAAAAAGACATTAAAACTGCTGGCCTTTATTACTCTTTATCTGAACTAATTTCTTTGACCATTGGGTTATTGGAGTGCTTTGTTGATCTTGGACTTGCATTTTATTCTGGTGCTAGCACTGCTGAGAAAATATCTCCCGTATGCTTGTAATGAACAGGCTCAAATTGCCTTGTAATGTGACACTTATCATTATTTCCCCCTTTACTGACTGAAAGTGGGAACATTATTATATTTAAGGTAGAGAACTGCTTGAATGCCTTCAGTTCAAATCCTTCTCCCACATCTCCCCACATCAAATATTATTGCTGCAGCTGAGTAAAATGAAGAAGTATTCTTGCTCTTATTACATGGATATCTAGTGGTATTGAGTTCAAGGTCCACTATGCTACCCCTGTGAGATTTACAGACTAGGAAAGAAACACATCTCAAGAAGCAGTGGCTGAGGCTAGATCGATTCAAGCTGGAAACAAGACATATATTTTTAATCAAAAGCTATCAGGGAAGGTAGACTCCATGTCCTATAGTCTTCAAAAAAGCTCAAACCTTTCACAAAGGATACTACTCTTTATTAAAATTTCACTTATTAGGCTAGATACAGAGGTAATTAATGAAATTGTATGCATGTAATTATATTGGATATGATGATTTATTTGAGATTCTGGCCTTAAAATTTCTGAATGGGAGTCCATTTTGTAGATAGTGGGAAGCAGGGTGTGATTATCACCTATTTTACATGAGGAATAAAAACTAAGGAGGCAACATGTTACAGATATTTTGTCTTGAGTTCAATAATTTTTTTTTTCCTGCTATGTAACAGAACTTCATTTCACCCTTTAAAAATACATATATACAACATCTGGGTGTGTAGAGGTCACCTGCATGCCTCCTTGTGCAGCTTTTCATCTCTGGTATTTGAGTATGACATCTGATATGTAATGTATAGGAAAGGAAGCTGAACTGCCACATCTGTGATTTAAACGTTGTTCTTTGTCTTCCCAGATTTCTTGTGATTGGTGCTTGCTGTCACATCATTACTGTCTGACTTCTCCTTCCTGTAGCAATAGGATCTCATTCATTTACCCACTTCAGCTACACTGTAGTCAACAGACTCCCTGTGCTCATTCCTTTTTTATAAGAATTAGTGTCAACATTCCTCCTGGAAAAAAAGCATAATGCTCATGTAGAATTGTTCCTGCTGTGTTGAAGATAAGTTTACAATATACGCTGGAGGCTTTAGCTTTGGAATGTAACAACCACGTATGTAAAGTTCTGGCCTCCATCCCCACAGTCCCTGCCAGTTTACCAAGTATAGTCAGCATTTTCAGATGTACAGCTGCCCAAAAATAAGATGACACCCTCTGGGTAGCTATTGACATGAGGGATATTACAAGTTGGAAACAGCATTTCCACACAGGCCAGAAAACTAAAGTCTTGCAAACTCACTCATGCATTTTCCTCCACTGTATTTTTTAAATTAATACAAAGACCCAAGGCAGTTCAATCGTTCCCGCTACCATATTCTCTGCTAGTTCTCTGAATCATTTAGTGTATGGCTACCAGTACTCCCTGGAGGTTTAAAGCTGATCTACATTGACCCTAATTGGCTTAGAAAGTCTGCCAGTATCACAGCATAATATCAACTAGCTGTTTGCTTACGCTGTGTTATTATATTAGACTGTAGCATGAAGCAAAAACTAATCAAGTATAAGATTTTATTGTTCAGGTACAGTAAAAAAAAAAAAGCATAAAGAAAGAGAGCCGCAATACTTATTCTAATTTAAGACAAAGCCCCAGCTGGATCCTGATTGACCCAATTAACTGAAGGACCTAATTTGGGAGTGTGATTGCTGTAGGCATTGGCTGTTGTCAGAGAACACAGACAAGCATTTCTACTGGGGCTTGAGCCCATCTTAATTTTGAATTAGCCTGTGGAAGTGCCTTTCTCTTTCCTTAACTTGTAAGCATGCCTATGCTTCCAAATTAAGTACCTCTGTTAGGTACATAAATATAGGTGAGGTGAATCAAGGTTTAAGCAGAGATGAAAAATTGAATAGAAATAATTGCATAAAGCAAGGCTAACAACAGTATGACTATGGTTTCTGTTTTGTGTATAGCTGATCCTGAAACTATTGAGGACACCTATTTGAGATATTAATTTTCCAATGGTGTTCTCCCTGAGCTCAATTTAACCATCTATGAGACTGACTTTGTGGTATTTCAGCAAAATTGAGTCTTCAGCTAGGTACAATTTCTTTTAATAAAATTTGGGTGTGGTTTTGTTTGTTGTTCATGTCATGTTTTGGTGTGGTGTTTGTTTTTTATTTTTCCACACAGAACGTCCATCCATTAGATGCTGTGCTTAAGGCTATTTTTGTTATATCCATCCGTTCTTTGACTACCTAGACTGAAAACACAGATGAGAATGTCTCAAATTTACACCTTTACATAGGTTTTCAGGCCTCAGTGTATAGGGGCAAGACAGAAACATCTGTAAAAGCACTGACTTTGGTTTAGGAAATCAGACAGGTTTTGAACCAAAGGCCAGATCACACACCAGAAGTTCTGATGTTAACAGTGGTTAACCCAGACAGAGACTTTTTTCCATGAAAAGTGTGAAACCAGGGCACACACTGATAAAGAAACCAACTAGAGGCTGTACTGGTTTGGGGCAAATAGAAATCATGTTAATGAGGAAGGCAGGAAAGAAAATTCAAAGAAAAGGGAATAAGAAGACTAAGGCTATTTAAAGGACAATTATTTATCACAGAATACTGATTTTATATTGTTTGTTCTATTAACCTGGATTCCCTTTGCTATGCTTACACATATTAGACTCTTAAATGGAGTAATTGTGCTAAAATGGCTTATTGTCCAAAGATGCAAGTGTTGTTTATGTGCCTGCCTATAGAACTGCTTTCACTTAATTACAGGCTTACATTGCCTAAACACTTTAATTTTAAGGCTGTTTTAACAATTTGAGGACCAGTTTCAACAAACTGAAAATGACTTTGCACCTCTAGAAGTTCAAATGTGATAAACAGCAGCATTTTAAAATGGCTGGAAATTGCTTCCTCAAAAAGCATTTTTTTCATCTTTCTTGTCAAGTTCACCCTGATACGTCAACTAACACTAGTGAAAAGTTTGAGAATTGACTCATTCTAGGATACAGTACTGAGGTTTGCTTTATAAGCTAACTAGCCATGTCAGAAAAATGCCTTATTTTTAACTCAATGCTGGGAAAAATTCCAAGATACCTTTAACTTACATCCATTCTCTCCTCTACCACTATCTCTAGAAGAAAACCCCAAACCATGGGATAATCCAGAAGCAGCAGGTAGCCTCTGAAACTTCTTCATAGCTGTTTTGACAGGTTACATTGAGAGTCTTCCATAACTAGAAGGAGAACCTCAATACTCGCATGAGGTTGAAAGATGCTTCTGGGTGCCTGCACACTGAGTGGGAAGCTGCTTAGAAGCATCCACCTCAGTACATGTAATATGAGGAGTGTATCTGAATAGGTAGCATACTTGAGGCTTCCTAGTAGATTCCCTGGTCTCTCACACTGCAGTTTTGGTTTTTTGACGTGTGGTATGTTGATCATGGCTGGATGCCAGGTGTCCAAACAGCTCTATTACTTCCCTCCTCACTAGGACAGGGAGGGGAGAAACTAAGATGTAAAACAATTCATATGTCAAGATAAAGGCAGTCTAATAAAGCAAAAGTCTGTGCATAAGAAGCAAAGAAAAACAAAAGACTTTTCTCTACTTCCCATTAGCAGGTGATGTCTAACCACTTCCTGGGAAGCAGGGCTTCAGTAGGTGTAACAGTTACTCTGGAAGACAAATTCAGTAAATAATTAATGCCTTTCCCCACCCTCTTTCCCACTTTTCTCAGCTTCTATGGCTGAGCAGATGTCACATGGTATGGAATAACCCTTTGGTCAGTGGAGTCAGCTATCCTGGCTGTTCCCTCTCCCACGATCTTGCCCACCCCCCAGCATATTGCTGAGGGGGGATATTGAAGAGACAGCCTCGATGTGTGCCAGCACTGCTCAGCAGTAGCCACAACACTGGTGTGTTACCAACACTGTGCTGGCTACTGGTACGCAGCACAGCTCTGTGGGGAAAATTAATTCTATCTCAGCCAGACCCAATACCTGAAGTTAGTGTCTGTGTGTAAAGGGAGGAAATGAAAGGGGGTTTTGAGAGCATTTTGGCTGTCATTAGCTACAGACATAATTTGCTTTCCTTTTCATTACAAGGAAACAAATCTTTCTCTACAGTTTGCACATGGTTTGCCAAGTCTGTTTATCTGTCAGGGAAGAGAAGCTCCAAGACCACACTCAAGAGCAGAGCCTGTAAACACAAAGAATATTATGAGATTGTGTAATCAAACACTGCCTGATGATGTTCACCTAGCAGACGGTTTAAAAAAAAAAAAAAGCCCTCTCACAAATTAAAAAAGAAAATAAAAAAATCCCTGCCCACAGAATTTCAGCACTCTGGTTTCCCGAATTGAAATATTTGACTTTAGAGCTCCGAAGTTCTTTCAGGGTGTTGTGTGCGTGTGTGTGTGTAGTGGTAAAGAAAGATGTTACATAAATATAGATTATTTTATAAACACACTGAATACAGTAAAACAAATGCAAGTTTATGTAAAGCCATCTTTAACAGAATGCTTTTCCAGTTCGCACAAAACATGAAACCCTATATTTGGATACAAAGCATGTTCTGCTGAAAGTTACACTGTAATTTAGGCAGAACATAATTTTGAGATTTACAATTAGGAAATCTATTATAGCCTCAAGTTCTGAATCTCAAGAATAAATTTTCAGAAATGAAATGCAAGTGATTTAACACCATTGATCATGTAGTACAAAATGCATTCAGTTGGCTTTTAATAGGCAAAGATATAATTAAAGGAAATTATATACAATCTTTCTGTTTAATACATCTATATATGCACACACACAATAGGCAGCTTGATAACTCTTTAACTTCTAGCTATCACTACAAAATTATGGCACAAATAAATTCTTATTTGACATGTAATGAGAAAACTTTATGCTTATACAGTGATTTCATTTCAAAACCTTTCTAAGCTGTTCCAAGCACTGCCTCTATTTTAGATACTGTGAAAGACATTAAAGGTTTTACAAGATGCAGTAAGGCTTGAGGTAAGAAGCAAGCAACCACCTCAAAGTAACATCAGAAGATGTGACAGACACAAGGGGAAAGAAAGTAGTGAAGAGATCATAGAACCACAGGGAGCATCAAACATCTGCCTAGCCACATCTATCAGACTCACAAAAGTCTACCCTCTGACTAACTCTTAAATGTCTCCAATGACAGGGATTTAAGAGAATCCCTAGAAAGCATTCCTTGTGCAATCAATTAATTAATTATTCAATCAATTAATTATACTGGCACTGGCTTTTGCTACGCATTTAGTAATTGGTATTATATTTTTGTTAATTATGTTGATTCATTTTACTGGAAAATCCTCCAGATTTGACGGTCTCAATTGGACAGTGACTGAGTTCAGCTTCTCAAACTGCTGCGCACCCTCCATGTGACAATTACTGCTTGACTGTGTTCCTCTCTAGTTTGTTTATGACAGTGCCAAATGGGACTTTGTGAAAATGCTTACTAATGTCAAGATATATCAAATCTATAGCTTTTCCCTTGTCCACTAGGCAATTACCCTGCCACAGAAAGAACTTGGATTGATTTGATATGACTTTTTTTTCTTGACAAATCCATGTCAGCTGTTCCATATCACCTTATCCGCAGGGTGCATCCAAACTAATTAACAAGCTGTTTCTGAAGGTTTCTGGTATTGAGGCTAAGCTGTTGGACCTAAGTCTTCCCTCTTACCCCTTTTTAAAAATAGACACAATGACTGTCCTTCCTAATGCTTTAGGGAATTCACTTGTTTTCCATGTATTTTTTAATCACTGCCTTCTAAATTTTGACTGCCTTTTTCAGTACATAATATGAATGTACCTAACTTACCTTAATATTAGCTGGCTAAGTATATGTCTATAATTAATATTTCCAAAACAAGATTTTTTTAAAATGTGATTTTAGATTTAAAATATCCATATGTAATTTATTTTGTATAATAGAGTGCATAATACCTTTCACAAATAATTGAATGCTCTGTCCATTGCATTTAGATCACATTCAGTTTTATAACAGTTAAGGGAAGTGAAATCTGGAGGATCTGAAGACCCAGGGGATTTCTCTTCTCTAGTGTCTTTGCTCCTGCTCCCAGGCGTTTGTGCTGCCAGCCTCAAGGCTAAGTGTGCATTGTAAAGATGCAGATGCACACACAATGCACAAATGCTTGTATCATACAGGTGCAGACATGCACCCAGCCATACAGATCAACAGAGAGAAAGAGATTGGCGCCTTTTAATGGCAGCCATGCACACACCAGCAGCACTTTCATCACTGGGAATGGCAGGGAGACTGAGCCACTGTATCCTCTTCAGGTGATCAGGATTAGACCTCACTCACAAGCACACAGGTGCTTTCACTCTCCCATGCACACAGCAACACCTGCAGGCTCCTTAGCCCTTGCTTTGTGGGTACACCTATACACAGCCTCAAGCTTGAGGACTAGCTTCCTTCTTGCAGGCTAGTCTGGCTTGAGGTTTGTTAGCAAATCACACATGAAAGACAGCAAAGTCACACAGATGAAAGACAGGCACAGTTAAATAAGACAGCACAAACTGCAGCACCTTAGTGTATGGCTTTACGGGTGTACATATTGGGTTTGTGTGGCAAGACTTTTATAGTCGGAGGGGCTACAGGGGTGGCTTCTGTGAGAAGCTGCTAGCTTTCCCCAGAGTGCAACAAAGCTAATGCCAGCCAGCTCCAAGATGGACCCACTAATAGTGAAGGCTGAGCACATCAATGATAGTGGTAGCACCTCAGGGATAATAATGTTAAGAAGGGGAGAAAAAAAATCTGTGGTGCAACATCTACCAGGAGAGAGAAGTGAGAATATGTGAGAGAAACCATGGTGAGTCACACTGTCCCCTTCTAGACCACAGATATCCACAATGAAGCAGATATCCAGCTGCAGCCTGTGGAGGACCTCACACCAGAGCAGGTGGAGACAACTGAAGAAGGCTATGACCCCATGGGAAGTCCACACTGGAGCAAGATTCTGGAAGGATCTGCAGCAGATGAAGAGAAGAGGCCACACTGGAGCAGGTTTGCTGGCAGGATGTGTGATCCTGTGGGAGACCCGTGCTGGAGCACTCTGTTCCTGGAGGTCTGCACCCCATGGAAAGGACCTATGTTGAACCAGTTGGTGAAGAACTGTAGCCTGTGGGAAGGGCTCATGCTGGTGAAGCTGATGGAGGACTGCCTCCTGCGGGGGGAACGCTAGGGTCGACTAAGGGAAGATTGTGATGGTTTCATGGTGAACTTTCTTTCTATAAGGACATCATTAGTTCTAGTAATTAAGACTTGTGATAACTTTAAAGTGAGGTTATTAAACATCAAGGATCATAAATAAAAACTATATTTGGAATAATTAATAAAAATAGCTTGTAATTTTATTTTAAAGATTACCTTATTTTATTTCTATTCTGTTATTTGAATAAAACTCTAGGCTGCCACAGCTATTTGGTTAGCTAAGACCTTTATAACCTTTAAAATACCTTGAAGCACCTGATGCAGACAACCTTTTTATTCCCTTCCTATATATTTCACACTGAGAGTCATATTGCTCCAGGAGATACCAGATCTCCATTTTGAGTACCTCTACTAGATAAATGGAAAGAGATAGCAGCATGCCAGAGCAGAGCTGTGAGAAATACTATTTATCACTAGGATATGGTTTCTCAGACAAAAGGCACACTAATGAGCAGATCTAATGGAGCATCAGCCATCACAGTCAACTAAACAGATTCCATGCATGTTACTGCAGCACCCTGCTCTCTGACACATGCCAAAATGTATTTCCATTATTTTAGTTCTATTTGATGCATATTTTGGGGGGGGAACAGAAACCATTTTATGAAGAAATTTTAGGGCCATGTGAAGCCCTGTATAGAGGAAAGAGTGGGTACAGGAGGTGATGATGGAGCTTATGTACTGACTGGATCGTACCATTGAGAAGCAGCCCATGCTGGACTGAGTTAATGAGATGCTATAGAAGGCTATAATCTTTTCTTAGGCATCTTTGGCATCTCATTAGGCATCTGAATTATAATCTCTGCAGGTATTTAAAGGACATGCAGATGTGGCACTCAGGGAAATGGTTTAGTGGTGGACTATGTAGTATTAACAAGTGGATTTGATGATCTTAAGGGTCTTTACCTAAAGGATTCTGTGATTGTATTCTACTCAGGAAGCCTTTTTGGAATACAGTAGTTTCCTTCTTGATGAAAAATATTTTTTCTGTCAAAGTTTTGTAGCCCATGAGGATTCTCTACAAAGAAAATAGTAATTCATAATTTCTGGACCCTGAACTCTACAACTTCTTTGATACATTATGTCAACCATATCCTCGGGTGCATCAAGCATGGCATTGATGGCTCATCCATTGAGGTGATTGTCCTGCTCTACACTGTGCTGGTGTGGCCTCACCTCAAGTACAGGTTGAAGTTTTAGGCACCACAGTACAAGAGGGACACAAAACCTTTGGAGAGTGTCCAGAGGAAGGCAATGAGGATGGGGAAGGCTCTGGAGGGGAAGTCTTAAGAGGAGAGGATGAAGTCCCTCATTCTGTTCAGCCTGGTGAAGAGAAGGCTGAGGGGAGACCTCATCACAATCTATGATGAGGGTTGAGCAACAGGGCACGGGCCAATCTCCTCTCTTTGGTGACCAGTGATAGAACCCAAGGGAACAATGAAGCTGCGACAGGAGCTGCGATATTTAGGCTGGATATTAGGAAGAGGTTCTTTACTGAGAGGGTGGTAGGGCACTGGAACAGGCTCCCCAAGGAAGTGGTCACAGCACCGAGCTTGACTGAGGTCAAGAAGCATCTGGACGATGCCCTCAGTCCCATGCTTTGACTGTGTGGAGCCAGGAGTTGGACTTGATCCTTACAAGTCCCTTCCAACTCAGGATGTTTTATGATTCTATGAAATCTGGAAGTATGAGAAGGCCTGAAATAAGGATCTTAAAAATAGAGGAATATTGAGAAGTTATCATGTTATGTTTATGGATAGATAATCTTTCTTAAATAATACTAATTCTTTTTACATATCCATAGTGAGTGATTCTTCCTTTCAATCCAACATAAACCTCTGTTTAGAGTCAGTATGAAAACCTGCAGTCCCTTATGACTCACAGCAACTTGGGGAGCTTAGGGCAGAATTACCTAACACTAACCTTCCAAACATTAGACATCACATTGAAGAGATTCATGCAGGCTTTTTCTATTGCCAAAGGAAAGAGACAGGTACATCCTAAGGACATCTTGTCCTTCTATCTCAGATAGAATCTTAGAAGTTGATAAATTACTTTCTTGGGGTGTCTCTCTCCCTACTTGGACTATAGACAGAGTCTTGTCAACTGGTCTGGACAAGATGATTAACTTTCAGAAGTTTAAAGTTAAGTAAAATCAATCCAGTGTCAGTGACTAACAATTCAACGTTTATTTTCCTCATTGTGAAATTTTAGGGAGCAGAGAGGCTCATTAAAAAAATTACAAATAGCCAAGCTAATTAATTTAACCTATCAAAATGGATGTTTTACCTAGTGCAGATTTTAGAGATTTAATAGTGATTTTTCAAATTTGACAAATTTAAAATACTTAATATAAGAAATATCTTTTACTACAGTTTATGTTTGTTTAACAGGTGGGTGTATAATGTTATGGAGAGCATAGCTATTCTTAGTATCAGAGACAGCCAAGGTAATTTTTTCTTGTTGTTTATATTGTCAATTTTGACACCTATTTCCTTATCCTCACTCTTTTCTGCTCTTCATGCTCATGAAACTCATTTGAAGAACCTATTTTTTCCCCCCTATCATGTCATAGAAAAGAGAAATAGAGAAGGCTGAAGGAAAAAAAATAAATTCACTGTTTTTTCCAAAGATTCACTGATTTGTATTAGCTACAACCTTAGACTGCTGATGGCATCCTTGGGTGTATCAAGAAAATTGTAGAGGGCTTCTCCTCCCCCTCTACTCTGCACTGGTGAGACATCATCTGGAATATTATGGGCAGTTCTGGGCTCCTCAGTTCAAGGATAGGGAGCTACTGGAGAGGGTACAAAAAAGGACTACAAAGATAATTATGGGACTATAACATCTCTCTTATGAAGAGAGGCTGAGAGACTCAGGACTTTTTAGCTTGGAGAAGAGAAGACTAGGGGGAAGGGGTCTTATCAGTGCTTGTAAATACTTGAGGGGTGAGTGTCAGGACAGTCTTTTTTTCAGTGGTGCCCCAGTGACGGGACAAGAGGCAATGGGCATAAACTTGAATATAGGAAGTTCTACCTAAACATGAGGAGGAACTCTTTTACTGTGAGAGTGGCAGAGCACTGGGAGAGGCTGTCCAGACAGGTTGTGGAGTCTCCACCTCTATAGACATTAAAAACCCACCTGGATGCTGTCCTGTGCAGCCTGCTGTAGGTGATCCTGCTCTGACAAGGGGATTGGACTAGGTGATCTCCAGAGGTCCCTTCCAACCTTTATCATTCTGTGATTCTGTGATACTGAGTTTCATATTCTTCTCCATGATATTCTGATGACAACCCTGGTTCAACCTGGTACTTTGGTGTTACCGTGTCGCCAGAATTGGCATTTACTGAAGAAGCACCTGGCAGACAAAAGTTTTAATCTTCTGTCTGTGTGGGCTTGGTTAAAATGAGAAAAGGCATTGTGAATATTCATTCAGTTTTCAACTTTTCCTCAGGAAACATAGGTTGATTTGAACACATACAAATGACAGATAGAAACACTTGTTAAAAAGTTTTGATGGTTCCTATTCTCACACATTTTTGGGATAAGTATGATTTTTACATTTCAATTACTTTAATAAAATAGGCAAAATCAACTTGACAAGAATTTTATGGATTTTCCTGATAGGAAACAGCAATCACATCACTAAATTCTACATCTGTCTTATTTGATTTCTCACTGTGTTGTTAGGGTTGGAAATACCTCCCAACTATCATTCTTATGCTGGTAAGAGAACTACCTGCTACCAGTGTCATTTTTCTGCCACAGCTTTCCATTCTGCCTCACTTCCACTTGCAAATAATGAACTGAATCAACTTACACTGTAAATGAAAACAGCTCCACTGAAGTAGAAGTATCATTTATAAGCTTTATTATGCATTTAAAGAGAGTGTATGGACTTACAAGGCTGAAGTATAGTCTTTAGACTTGACAAGGTGACTTTAAAAATCTGTTAATTTTCTGTTTCAAGATGGTACAATGCATGATTTTGATGTCATTAAATGATGGTGAAAGGAGACATTATGCATGGACAGTGGACAGGTTCATCCATTGATGGGTACTGGGACATGAATCAGAACTAAACATTACAAATTGTTGAATATTTATTACCAAATGGTCCTTTGGAAATTCTCCTGGGATTTTCTCACAGCAGTGGTCACACTCATCAAAATGAATAATTAATGATTCACCTGCTAGAAACTGCATGTCTGATAGCTTTGTGAAGCTTTTATTTGGAAAGAAAACCAGTCCCAAACTGCAGGCATAGGAAGAAGTACAGGAAATTCTAATCAACGAAAAAAATATTGATTAAGTAAGTATCTTGCATAATAGACAGCATGCAAAAATGTGGAAATAGCTGTGTTGTTTTTTTGGGTTTTTTTTACTGCAGATGCTCAGAGGATGCTTACCTCTATAAACCAGTTGCCCACCTAAGCTCAATCATGGTAAGCCTGAGCAGCTCCAGGCCTAATTCATTCTCTAGTCATGTCCCAGTTCATAAGCTAAATCTCTGCCTGTCACACACAGATCTGGTTTCTGTTGGTTTTCTCATAGCCTACACAACACTGGTCCCACAAAAAACCAAAGATGGAGTCATCTCCTATCCTTTCCTTGACCTGTTTTTGTCCAGGAATATATCAAAAAAACATGTGCCTGTTTTATGGGGCTTAGCTGGTCTGGTCCTGGATTATTCGCTCCCTATGGGGGTACCCTAATTGCCACAGTGAGGTGGAATCTAGGGAAAGCAAAAGTTTTTGTTGGTTTTTTTTCTAGAACTAAAATCATTCCACTTTACATGGGATCAATGAACATTCATTTGGCACAGAGAACAGAATGAGTGTGATTTCAATGGTTGATGCATTCATCTGGGAGACAAAAATGTGAATACTTTAATATTCAATATTGATTAGATTAATGAAGGGCCTCCAGGTCTCTCTTTTCCTTCCCAAAGGTTTTAACTACTAGGCTCCAGATAGAGGTTCAAGTTTCTAGTTTATAAGTTTACATTTTAACCACATGTTTTGAGAAGTCTTCTGCTCCATCAGAACTAGAGTCTCACTGATGACAGATGTCCGGGCTGATCTCTGTTCAGCTAATTACTCATAAACAATAAAATGAAGTCTTGAACTTTTTTTTAGAAAAAAAAAGAAAAAAGTATTTCTTATTTAAGCACAAGACAATGTCCAAAAATAAGTACAAATCCCAATTGAAGACAAAATCTTACTTCCAGCTGAAGATGTAACACTTGTACTTGTAGGTGGGCCTAAGGATATACCGCTGTTTTCAGTTCTAGTTGTGATCTAGTTGATGAACCTCTTAGGTTTCCCCAACATTTCAATGACTAACTCACAGTATGAGCTACCATTTCGCTACAGAGATAGCCAAAACACCTAAATCTGTGCTGTCCCTAGGCACTTAACTTTAAAATTAAGCACAGCAATAATCAAATCAGGCTTTTGTGGATCTACTCCAGTTTGAACTTCAAAAAAAAGGAGAAAGGGAAGAGTCTTTTGGATTTGGTTGCAAAATTGCATTTTTTCCCCCCTTTTTAAGAATTAAACAATTTCATTAACAGAAAATACACGGAAAGCTGGTTTCTGATCATCTGTTGTGTTTTTAAGGTGCTCTTACCTGAGGCCTCAAGACAAATTATCACAAAGAAAGTGATTTATGCACAGGAAACCAATAATATTCAGCTTGAGCCCTGAAATAATTGACTGCAACAATATAAAACAACCACAAGGTGGAGAGAGACAGAGCAAGATTACATAGATAGACATTACATAGATAAATTCTGGTGCAAAAGTAAATTCAAAATTATACAGTATTCCCATTGGACTTTTGTTCTGAAGGAGAAGACATTGGCTTAGTCAACAATTGTTGCATGATGGTTATTGATTTGAATAGATGATTTTGTCTTACGGCCAACCTCTGTCAAAAACAAATGCCTGGTCTGCTTAAAGAAACTGCTAGGAGCATGCAATGGCAGCTAGAAATACACTAACAGGCAGATTTAGCTGAAGAAATGATTAGTGGAGACTGCAAAGACCTTGTAAGAAACTAACTTTTAGTTTTAGAAACACAACAGTTCTGCAAAGAACAAAACAAGTGCCCGTCCTTTACTCTTTATTGTATTTATTTTCTCTTTCTTATATTCTTCAGCATAGAAAAATATGACAGAGGCATTTTATTAATAGAGAAAGGCCAAAAGGAACAAGTTATAGAGATGACTCAGGGCAATCTAGGTCTTCTGTCATATTGGGGGACTTAAAATTCTGTGTGAAAGATAATCATCATTAAAGTGAAAAGATGTTTTAATGCAAATACACCAAGTGATTTTCTTTATTCAGCCCTAATGAAGAAATAAAAGTGCCTAGGGATTTGCTGCAAATGCACCAAATAATATGTTTGCATGTCATACATTTTTATATCATTCTCTAGATTTCTGTTATGACAATTAATTTGAGAGTTGGATATGTAAAATTAAGCACATCTACTGCTTTGCAATAAATATACTGTGCATTAGTGTGGCTGTATTATTTAGTCTATGAATAGGATGAATGTTGTAAATAAAAGGAGAATTATATAATCTCTATTTTAATAAAACTAGCTAACGGTTACTGCCACAATATGCGTATTCATTCTTAACACATACGATCCTTTAGGTTCCATAGATAGCTGTTATTTCATTTACAACCACAATTATTTTCTAATTTAGATTCCTGTGGGAATAAGGGTCATATGACCATACTATTCCTGTATTTATAGCTGTGCAGGTGTAAGGTCTCAGCAAATTTTGAAACCATTGCCAGTTTCAGCTGAGTCAGTGTTCAAACGTGTTGTGTACCTATGAGGCTCATGAAAATGGGTTCCCAGGAAAGAATGTCTCCATGGAAAGAAAGGATCTGGCATGAGCACAATACATAAGACACTGGAGAATCAATACAGGATAGGTCTATTACTAATGACCTAACTTTGGAGAAAGATTCAGGTAGACTCCATGCTTTATTAGAAATTAGAATATCTATTCTCAGTCCAGGTTGTTCTACAATGTGTAATTTCAGCTGTCAAAAAGTACAGACCCCTACCTTTTGGTATTAGTGACAAAAAGCCATGGCCTCCCCCGCTGCCCCACCATTCTCTTATGCCTAAGAACATGTGCATTCCAATGGCAGCTTTAATTCATTTATAAAGGCATTCAACCAGGAGATACAAATCCATAGCATGCAAAGCTTCATTAATTGATAACAGAACTTTTTGCTTAGTACATTTGTTCAGTCTTCTTGTCATTGCATATCACTCTGTTCATGCTACTTCAGTAGCAGCTGTGACCTAATGAGCTTTACAAAACTATGGGAAAATGATCACAGATTTTGCTAAACGCAGCAAAAGCATGTAGAATCATCATATCGTAACAGGCAGCTCACAGACCAGCTAAGAAGAGCAGATATTGGAAACAGTATTTTAACATTGAAGAAAAACCCTTCATGTCATACAGAAGAACATTCAGAACATACTAAACATAGAAACATAGAATAGCAGAATGTGTTAGGTTGAAAGGGACCTTTAAAGGTCATCTAGCCTAACCCCCCAGCACCATCAATTGTAAGTTTAATGTGATCTGTAGAACAGACTTACATGTCTTCTGCATTGACTTTGTTATCCTTTCCACCAAGAAGCTTTTAATCAGCCATTGATGCAATAATAAGTGTTTCCAATGTTTTTCATATATCTAAAGCTCAGATGAATAGTCTTTAAACTACATTCTCAGAAAAATCTAGAATTTAGATTTCTTTTTTCCTAATCAGGTATCACTTTCAATTACTTGCTTTCTTTAAAAATAAGATCTTAAATGCTATATGGATCTTCTACTAATCTTCTACTAATCACCAATAAATTAAATACATACTTATCATCTCATTTAAACTGATTTTTTGTCTTTTCTTGCTAGCATTTGTTATTTGACTTTAGTGTAGACTGCCTTCTATGTATCAGTGAATTATATCTGTTAGAAATACAGAGATCCTATCACCTTTTTAGCTTCCTCTATGCCAAGTGAGTTGTCAGGTGAATTTCACTCACTCCACTTAAGATAACTTTCTAAAATTCAGATTTACAAATTAGGCAGTCTTTGATACTTAGTTGAGCAATCATTGATTCTAATTGGCAATCCATGAAATATTCTTTGAATGTCTTTATCTAATTTCATATTGGTTGGTATTTATCTCTACCCAAATATAGATACAATCATTGATTTAAAAATATTTCAAGAGATGAGTAAGAAGAGGATAATTAAAAGTTGTAGGACAGATATTCTCCAAAATTTTAGTCTCTCTGTCCTTTTTTTTTTCCTCTGCTTGTTTCCAGGAACTTTCCATCACTGTTTTGACTTTCTGCCACCCCTCTCCCCAGTGTGCCACGAACTGTCTGCAAAATCACCTGGAATTCATACTTTTAAAATCCTGCCTTGCCACAGAAAGTGAACCTAGGGTCCAACAGGTGGAGAAAATGCTGCTACTATAGTTATTTCCCTACATCCTTCTGTATTAGCTCCATACATCTATAATCAAGAAGGAAGACAAGAAACATACCACTCCCAAACATATGGGCAAAGCCTGGAAAAATGGTCTTCCTAAAAAATTTTATGGTCTTCACATTGTTGTCAGAGACAAGACAGAAGAAGGTAGCAGGAAGAAGAGACATGAAAAAACAAAGGACAGAAAACTTCTCATAGTGCTATATCTAAGTACCCATCCTGGGTCCACCACCAAACTAAATACTGATATTCTTAGAAGAAACTTTGCTATGAAAAATGTGTAGAGAAAGATAGAGCTAGTAACTAAAGTAAAATCCCAGTTTTATTAATCTAAATAAGTCTAGGCATATTCATTGTAGGAATCACACTCTTAATAATGTCACAAACTCCTGAATAGCTCCCCACTAGGGTGGATTCCTGTTCTTCAAACAAATCAGATGTCTTTTTCCCAAATATATGCAAATATGTTTTAAACTCTTTATACATGCTTTTATCAACTTCCCTTTCATAGGCACAAACTTCAAATAAACATCATTTTTTTTGAGTTACAGAGCAAAGAATTGCTTCTTAATCCCCGGTTCAATATAGTGTCTTTTCTAGCTATGTTTATGCATAACAAATCACATTTAGAAGTATTTATTTTTCTGTATAATTTGTCAGTCTTGTGACACACTTGGTGTCCATAGAAGTTATGATTCTCTAGAAGCAGGGAAAGAGGCTTAGCACTATGGAGGAGACATGAGGAAAAAATTTAATACAATAATTTTCAGGTATATACATAAATTATTACAGCATTATAAGATATAGTCAGAATAGACTGCAACTAGTGAGCCTGTGTCCTGGTAGCAAGGAGCTGCTGAAGCAACAGCAGATCAAAGCAGGTTTCAGATGATTCCAAGTAGCACAGATTACTACACTTTAACCTTTCAATGACTGCATCTTAATTTCTAGTCCTATGCTCCTGTAAAGCTCTGGTGAATTCATTATCCTTTACTCTTTTTTAAATCCCATACATTCAGTATTTAATGTTTAAGTCTGTTGAAACTGAAGTGAAATTTAAAACAAAAGCAAAGGGGATTTGATTTTATTATTTTATTTTTGTGGTTCAAGAATGCCAAAAACTGTGTGCTTACTTCTTTTGACCCTTAAGAGAAGGTGAAATTGCAACAGTAAGAAATTAAGAGTATTGGAGATCCTAGCTTCTTTCAATTTTTCATAGGTGTAAACATAAGCAGCAATCAAATTGAAATTTCAAAGAAGTTTATGCCAGATGCAGTTGAATTTCTTTTTTTTTTTTTTGTATTGGTATTTATTAACCTGGATGGCAGGAAAACTCAATTTCCAATGGCCTTTCTCATGTGTAGCCTTTACAGAGATTGAAGTCCATAAAGAACAAATTATAGAGCAATTTGGAAATTCAGCTGCAATCAACCCACCAAACTGGATGATATTTACCAGAGACTGCAGAAGAAATAAAGTGTGAAGATTCAAACTGGCATTTATGCAAAGTACTCCTAGAGGTGGGAAGCTGTTCCTAAGCAATCTCTTTCCTAGGAATAACAGTCAGGTGAGAATGGAGGATCAGAACATGTGCATTTTAGTATTGAGTTTTCTAGTTTTCTTGTTTCTGTAGATACTGTGAGTCAAGTGGCAACCTGTATTTATGAAACCTGGATTCCAGATACTGTTTCAATTCATATTGTTATGTGGAGCAACATCCAAAACAGGCAGTCACACTAAATTAGGCATTGACGTAAGAAAGCAAAGTAAAGGTCCACTGCCTAGATCATGTATCTGTACTTCTGGAAAAGTAATGATGGAATATGGAAATGGAAGTCAGTGAACAGGATGTATTTACTGTTTTGCTCTGTGCAGAGATGTATGAAGAATGGGTAACTCAAGTCCCACCAGTATTTGACAAAAGATGGAAAGGGTTTAGGGTAAGTACATGATTGTAACAGCAGAATCCCATGGAGAAATCATTCTACACTCGCTCTTCATGGCTCATGGAGGTTCAGCAGCAGCATGTTTCTAGAGGTACCTGTGGAAATGCTGAAGTATTACAGAGTGGAACAGGCTTGTCTGCTATAGTCACAATTTATGTCTCCCATTAAAAAGGCAAGATAGTGACTATCACAAAGGAAACGGATACATTTGGGAGTTGGATTTTGATTGACCGTTTTCGCTTTCCATATAATATCACTGGCAAGTACTTGTTAATATTGAGTGAATTAAGTTGTTCAAGTTGTGGTACTAAATTTCGAAAACTTTCAATACACTCTCCTACTTCTTGTGAGGCAGCCATAGTCCTAATTAGCATCACTGTTGGCACAACTTATCAATGGAGATGTCAGAGACAGAGCTCTTGCGCTTACAGAAGGCTGATGCAGCAAAGCGTTTATATACATGCTTTATTTTAACCACTGTATTTTCAATGCTCTCTATGAGTCACGAGGAGAAACTTCGCTGGATCAGAGGAAGGTTACTAGTATCCTGACGAACATGGAAAGCTTAGAGATTTCAGAGATTTATCTCTCAGAAAAGAAAAATGTGTGATTTTTTTTTTTATTTTATTATTAGAAAGTAGGGTGATTTCAGACCTTAGGATCTCTCCTTCCTTGAATTCAATGGCATTTAGTTTATTTTCTTGTAATTGGTTATTCACATTCCTAAAAGTGTCTGGTTAATACCAGAACAGATTTGCAGGATTTATGGAGTAAAAGGATCATTTTATTTTTTCTTTCCTCCTTGCTGTTTACACCCTGAAGCACACCACTGCCCCATTAATTTCCATGTTTACAACTGAACTCCTCAGACATTCCTGTGTTGCAGTGTAAACCAAGGTCAGAATTTAAGTTTCTGATGTTTTATTTATAATTTTGGTTTCCCTGTCAAAGATAAGATTCCAAAATGAAAAATGTTCTTGTTCTATGCAACAAGATCTTCTTATTGCTCAATATGACTAGAATATGTGAGCACAGGTATCTTTTGAATAACACCACACTGAAAACCTTTAAATAGAGTTTGATATTGGAAAGCCTAATATTAATAATAGTTTAAGACTTCCAAGATCATCTAAATTATCGGAATCTCTAGAATTTTTTGAAAATAACATGGCTAAAATGACAGCCACAATTTTAATACTACTAAATCTAAAGTGGAAATCTCATTCTAGGTATTTCTAATTCTGAACCCAAAATCCTAGTTTAAATCTAATTCAGACATTCCTGATTCATGCATTCTAACATAACCTCTGGAAAGTAAAGCAACAATAAGCATTAGAGGATTAATATTGAAAGCCTATTACGAGAGCTGGCTCCCACTTAAAAACAATTTAGTGTTTCATAACTGGAATTCGAGTTAGTAATATTTGCCATTGGGAATGAGCTTATGCTTCTACAAATCTAATTTCAACATACAAAATATGCATCTCTTTTTATCTCAAATGCAAATAAGTTACACAATTTAAGCTCTGAATGTAATGAAAAAGATGTTTTGAAGTCTTAATTATAATTATGTCCCAAAGCTTCAAATACGTGTGCTTCTTTACGTGTGCAGCTTTGTGCAGATCTTAGACAGATTCAGTTTCGTTTCTGGTCATCAACATTGCTGGTTTCCATGGGAAAGGACTTTTTGGATTTTTTTCTTCAACCTACAACTCAACCAAGATGTACATTTGGCATTTAGTATGGTGTCAAAAAGCCACTTGTAACTAAAACTTCTCTTGGGTTCTATTCAAATCAACCCTCAAGCTTATGATCTTAGCCTTCTTTCAGATGAGACATTTTTGGAAATAAAGGTAGCAACATAAATGCCTAGCTAGATATAGAGATTCATAATAAAACCACCAGCCCACCATTTCTTTAAAATATCTCTGAGTCTGTAACCCCATGAACTCACACATGCTATTCATAACACATTAAAGCGTTTCAGTAGAGTCCATATCAGTGAGGTTAAAGCTCTTCAAGCATAAAAATGAGCCCTAGATATATGGTAGGAAAAAGCTGGTACTAACTTTTCCTGGTATTCTGTTCAAAGTATTGTCTACAAACGAATTCCTGGAGATAAAATCTTGGTTTTTTTTTTGGGAGGGGGGAGATGGGGGATTGGGGGGGTGTTGCTGATTTTATTTTACAGTTCTATTGTGGCGCTTCTCTGTTTCTATTTAATTTGAACCAAATTCTGCAGAACCATGCACTGTGATTACTCCTTTTTATCTGCAAAGCCATTAGGATTTCAAAGAGAGTTTCACTCATTCTTCATCATTGCTCCTCTACATGCTATGTACTACACCGGGTTCAAGGCAGTGGAAATTAGTTCTTGCATGATTTATGCTTGCACAGGGACAGATTGTCCTCCGGTGCAGCTCTATGGCTACTGACGGAGAGATGCCAATTTAGCCTGCTGAGAGTATGACTTCCTGCAGCCAGCAAGGAGGTAACTGTAAGTAGGATGGCTTTCAGGAAGAATTCTAACCATTCATCATTAAAGAATGTCTTTGTGAGATTAAAAGAGGAAGAATGTATCATTTTAACTTTTATGTTTTCTTCAGTCTCTAATATCTACTTCTCAGGATTGTCTCTGCATATGACCACGTATCTATGCATACATACCCAAATATAAATAAATATCATGTCTACGATGATTTAAAAACATTGGCATGAGTGACAACCCCAGAGGGAAAATAACAAAGAGACTGAAGAGGTCTGCATCCTGAATCCGTATATAATCTTATTATAGGAAAATAGAAAACAGTAAGGGAGAATTCTCTCCAGAGAATAACAGCAGAGTATGGAATGGGCAGGTTATACAATAAGTTTTTCACTTCTTTAATGTGCTACACTCTCTTAGCATTTACATACTACTTTTCTTATTATGCATTTTCTCCAGCAAGTGATTATTTAAAGAATTTATTTTAAAAGAATAACAAAAGTTGTAGACTATTATGAAACACTAACAGAAAACAACTCATCATTTTATGTTACCTTTTACATATGTAAGAAAAACAAGATAGCCATAAAACCTGTTGGATTTTTTTTTTCCCTGAATTGTGACTTTAGCTTTTCTTTTTTTATGCAAATATTATACACAGTAGGAGAAGACAGGCCAATGCAATTAATCAGAGGAGTGTCTGGTGGCAAAAGAAAGATCAATCACTAGAAAAAGAAAGGTATGAAGAAAAAAGAGCTTGATAAAGAAGGGCCAGCTCTTCATCCTTTTCTTTTTGGTCTCTATATGAAACAGAAAAAAGGAATGATTCAACTTAAAGGTTTAAATGAATCATTAAGAGACCAAAGGGTAAAATGACAGAAAGTCTCCAAGAAAATTATAGTAATTATAAAATGTTAAACCAATTCACTTTTATCCCTAGTTAAAAAAGTAAAATATTTCTTTTAAAAAATATTTTTAAAATGAAGTTCCAACTCTCTGAGTATATATGCAAAATTCCATGCTCAGATTTAGTCACAGGACCATGTGAAAAAGTGTCTAATCATTTTAAACAAGTTTGGTTTAATCCTCAGTAAGCATGTGTCCCTTTCACAAAAGGCACACAATAGCTGGCATCCCTTGGTGATTCCTGCTCTGCTGACAGTGAGAACATATTGAATGCAGATGCAGATCAGACTAGCCTTACATGTCTAGAAGTGGTGGGTGAAGGTTAGAAAATGTAGACAGAGCAGTGCAGGAGAGCAACAAAGCTGTTGTGCGTGCTGCCAGACAAAGGTTTCATATGCTCAGTGTGAGACTTATTGGTATTTACTTCACAAGCAGAGTTGTGAATTGCAAAACAAAGCATACCCCAGAGATGCTGTAAAGGAAAACTTTCAAACCTGAATATGCCTAGAAAAGAAAAAGAAGAATGATTCAATGGGGAAAGTACTAAGCTTTATACATCTGATCCTAGTTCTGTGCTCAGCCCAGACCTTCGGCTTCATCAGATCAAATACAAGGATTAGATTCTTGCGATAGGCATATTTAGATACCAAAAGATGTGAAATCTGTCTGTGAAACCCCTGGTATCCACATTGCTTTTAGTTGCATAAATCCTTAGAAAAACTTCTGCATGTCTTTGTCTCAGCAGATTTTTAAAAGTGTTGCCCAGTTAGCCTTCATGTGTTGGCCTTCAAGTACTAATAATAATCCTAATACTAATAATAATCATGCCCACACTATGCCATTTTCCTCCTCTACCTCCAACCACTCAGAAACACCACCACAGGTCATATCATCTTCATTGGTTCTCCAGAGATCAGAGGTCAAGTTCCACATTCCTTCCCTTCCTGTCTTTCCAACTCTGAGCTGAACACCTTAGCTTTCTATAACACTAGAGAGAAACTGGAGATTCTAGGTGTTAAACTACTTGTTTTAGAAAGGAAAATTAGAAAATATGAGAGATTTGGGAGGTAGAAGAGATGGACTTGGGGTTAGTCCTCTGGTTTCCCTGATGAATCTTTTCCACTTTTCTCACACTTCCCTAGAACCAGATGAAAACTTAAAATGAGTGTTACATTCATTCATTGAACCCACTTGCCTCTAGAAGTATCACATAAACCTCAGTATGCTTAAGCCTGTGTTATCACATTTTCACTCTCAGGACCTTCAAGCCTTATGCCTTCTATATGTTTTTCCTCTGCTGTACCCAGTAAAAAATGTTTACTTGCAATCACAATGAAAAACTGGGGGCTATTTTTTCCCCATTTTTGTGGGTTTTTTTTTTTCTTTTTTTTCTGAGACCTATAGGAAAAGACGTACTGTTATATAAATTCACTATATGAATTACTGGTTTTGCTTTCTTGACTGTCTCTTGCATTTCCTGAAATTCCATTGTGTGCACCACAATGATGAGTGTTTGTGCTTCCAGTTGATAATGATCACTTTAGTGAATTTCTGGAATCTTCAAATTAAGTTGCATGCTAAAATGAGTGTGTTAAATGGACTTCAAGCCAGTTTTTACACACAGCTTTCCTGGTAATTGCTGAGTGGCACTGGCAGTAACGTTCTGTAACAACTGGATATGCACTAAATTTCAGATTTAGTGCTGTATATTGTGGAAATATAATTCCAGACTAGTTCCTGTACACATGTTCCCACCCCAACATAATATATCATACATGTTACGCTGATACAGTGGCAAACTGGAAGTCTTTTTGTACAGCAAATACCTGCATTCTGTTTATACAAAATATTTATAACCTTGTGTTTCAATATACGGCAATATTATGCATTAAATCTGCACCTGCCTCTGGATGGCATTTTGTTTTTCCATAGTACTAAGAAGTTTTGATATTCCATTGTTTCATTTCTATTTCATTTTGTACCTTTTCTCAATCTCAAGATTTTGTTCTGTGTGTCAATCTGTCAGTTCACACTTAAAGATATGTTTTGTGAACCTGTAAAATTTTGAACTAAGCCTCTGAAGTTTTTCAAATAATTACAGGCACTGTCTCTTTTGTCTGCTTTGTATTCACTCTGTTTTGCTTTTTATTTGACACTTTTGCTTTCAGTATTAGGACACATAAAGTTTCAAAATATATTCCCACTTTTACTCTTCAGTAATTCTCTGCATCAGTTTCCATATGGTAAAAGTTTTAACCATCCAAAAAGATGCAGCAATTATCTAAAGTTAGTACTCTCTACTAAATGCTTTTATAGAACATGGATCTCTTCTAAATCCAGAAGGCAAATATTTTCCACTCCTAGAAAGGGCTTCCAACTCTATTTGTTATAAAAGATGCCAATTTCAGTAAGGTGCCTACATCCAGGGTCAGTCTCAGCAGTTCAACATTAAGTCTTCATTTTTAGCACATTTCAGAATATACACATGTTGAGATATGCTTCCATGATAACCATCAGAATATTCTGGCATAAAAGAATGGTCTAGCCAGGGAAATATAACCATATGAGCAACTAGACAGGTTGATCTCAGATAGGCAGTTGCTGGTGATATCAAGCAGATTGTATGAGTTTGGGAAAATATTTATCTCAGTTCAAGAATTTAATTCTGATCATGTAAAAAAAAATTAAAATATTGTAACTGCTTCCATTATTTACAACTCCCATTTATTATCTGGATACATTTTGCATTGTGTGATTCAAGAATTTTGACTTGCTGTATTAGTTCTGTGTTGTGATATTTAAAAAAGAGAAAGAGGGCTTTTCAGCTGGGAAAAACCTTCCCACAAAAAAATCATACCAAGAACTGCTTGTTATAGTTTAGAAAGTTACCTGTGAAATAATGCTGCAATGCATATGAGCTTCCTATGCCTGGAACCCACATTCTCAAATGAAGGCTCTTAGTAAAGAGAGGCAGAATATGTTCTGGGTAGATAAGGCAGAGCGCAGTCAGCAGCAATCTGGGTTAGCTGTGGTGCTTATATGGGAGCATCCAACCAGAGAGATGATTAGGACCCAACTGGAGGTGTGGGATCAAGCCATCAGTACACAGAAACAGCATTATTCCAGCCTACACTGATAAAAATATTTACAATAGCTATTTCATGTAGAGGCTTATCCTACAAAGATTACTTAAAATTAAGAGAAGCTGGAAAAAGAAAATCTCCCAGCTTCTTCAGTTCTGAGTGATATTTAATAACAGAAAGTTGTTTATTGCTTTGTGTAAACCTCTAGTTCTCCTGCGCTGCCTCAGAGCAAAATGGATGATTCTGTAATTCCTTTACAAACTTTTGGATTTCATAAGTTTTTCTTGCTTCATGGTGCTCAAATAATTAAACTATGAATCATACTATCTACATCCTTCTGGGATTCTGGGAGCTAATTAATGAAAAATTGAGCAGAGACTTGGGAGGGTCTTCAGTGAGCTTTGTCTCCAAAACAATTGGTCTGTTGTCCAAAGCTTTTGGACCAAGAAGATATGCATTTTCCCAAGCCAAAATAGATAAGATTTTTACTAAGTTGGTAGTTCCAAAAATGTGATCCACTTTAGCTGTCTCAAAGGTGTTGAGTAATAATATTTTCTGTGAATGATAGAGCACTACTGTTTTCTTTCCACTCGTTTTTAAATTTTTTTTTTCCTTTAATTTTTTGGGAGTAAGAAATTAGGAATAGGGTATTAATCAATGACATAAAATCAAATTGCTATTCCTAAATTCATTACTGAAATTGACTACATTGTAAAGGTGGTGGTGAGTGGTGAGGGTCTCTTCTTCACAAAATGCATTTCACTCAAGAATATTGCATTTGAAATATATTGAACAATTTTGAAAGGCAATGATTTTTAATTTAACCCAAATTTTACCAATGGAGACCAGAAAGTATGGAAACTGTTTAGAAGCAGGAAAAAAAATTTAAAAGGTTGCTGGTTTTAATAGCATTATAAAAATAAAT
This sequence comes from Laterallus jamaicensis coturniculus, assembly GCA_022605575.1. Taxonomy (NCBI): domain Eukaryota; kingdom Metazoa; phylum Chordata; class Aves; order Gruiformes; family Rallidae; genus Laterallus; species Laterallus jamaicensis. The sequence continues at coordinate 821,200 of JAKCOX010000097.1, forward strand.
AAAATAAAACCATTTAAGGCAATTCATGGAGATCTAGATGAAGGTGAATACATGGTAACATATGAATAACATACTAGCAACATTGTACAAATTCCAGACAAATCTTTAATACATTTCTACTAAAAAATGTATCTGTTGTCTTTCTGTACAGAAACAAAAAAATCTCTAACTGTAAGTAGTTAATTGGGAAAAAAAATCTCTGCAATAGTTCCTATTTTGGAACAATTATGACTAGCAGATAAGTCATGAAAGCAGGTATAAACTTGCATGGGCAGGGGGCATTTCAGAGTTTTCTTTTTTGTTAATGAAGTGAAAGTCATCACACATGCTCTAAAGGTTTTCATTATGTAAGTGGAAAATTCCTTGTGATAATCAGCCATCTAAATTAGATGCAATTCTTCTTTTTTAGTACTTAATTAACAAAAACTATATTAGAATAGGGATTTCATTAGGAGAAGTTTGTTCTTCATTTTTAACAGCAATAACCAGGAAGATCTTAGAATATTTTATCTTCTCTAAAGTTGCAACAGTATACGGCATAGATAGCTCAGGAGTTGTAAGGTTCACCAATTAAGGTGAGCATAAAATGTATATTCTGGAATCTATATATGGTCAGCAGTGTCTTAATTACCAATATTTTTTTTAAATAACAATATTTATTTATGGATGTCAAAGGTTTTAAAGGACACTACTTTCTTGATAATGATTTGCAGACTACGGCTTTCTGTGTTAAGCATAAGAAACTTTTTTTTCAGAAACATAGAGTTATATTTATGACTGTGAACTAATAGACTAGTACTGCTTTAAGTTTTCAGATATTTTATAGGGAATAATACTTGCAGTGCATATTTGGTAAATGCTTTGCAGTATTTTTTTGTGATTATTCTGCATGTATTATAGCTAATGTCACTGCTGTATCTTGTACTCCTAAACATCTGTCATGATAAGATCAGTTCAAACACTTTCCAACTGCTTTGTATTCTGCCTGCCTGGACAGGGAGCACAGCAGAGCTGAAATGAATGTTTGCATTAGTCTTGCATTAGTCTGACTTGATTACACCGTGAAGCATGAAAAAACAAGTGCAGGCTCAGGTTCCCTTTATCATCTTTTATTATGGACAAAGATTCAAAGCACTGATTTTAGATGCCATGTAGATATTATAAAAAAACCCACCAAACCCAACATGTAAAACTGCTGATTCTAAAATGCTGTGTCCAATCCTAAGTAGCAGGCAATAGAGCAAGAGGAAATGGCCTCAAGTGGTGCCAGGGGAAGTTTAGATTGGATGTTAGGAAAAATTTCTTCTCTGAAAGGGTTATCAGGTACTGTATACAGATTGCCCAGGAAAGTGTTTGAGTCACCATCACTGGAGGCATTTAAAGGATGAATAGATGTGATACTCAGGGACATGGTTTAGAGGTGGACTTGGCAGTGCTAGGTTAATGGTTGGACTCAAATGCCTTTCCAAACTAAACAATACTATGATTTTATTTTTCTATAATATAATTTTTTGGCCATTTGGCCATTTGCCAGCTTTGGCAAGTGTTTAGAAACATGAACAAAAGTAACTGCCTCATAGAAACAAAAATAGATTAAATATATGTTTTTTTTAAAGAAAAAATGTGTATAGATATTGTTCATCAAATGAGTATAATTACTACTTGTTTCCATTACTGTAAATTACTTTTTTCAGAATTTAAATTATGTCCTCACAAAGTTAATTTGACCATGGTAGCAATCTCCATACTGATTGATAAGTAGAAAGCAAACCATTAGATTAAATTTAATGTAAAAATTATGAGAAAAATTGAACCCACTGTCCAATTGTTTCCATTGCACACATTCCTGCAGGTAAAAAACCCCATTCCTTTTCTCATTATACCTGCTTGTTATTTCTCGAGTTTACTAAAAAGAAAAAAAACACCTTTTTAAATGTTTCTTTTTGCAATTGATTAAAAATTAGTATTTCAGAAAAAAAAATGTTGTGAATCTTGACATTAACTGCCTTCATGAGCTTGCATTTGATTTATGTCAATCTCACTGATTTGTTTTGTGATATACCTTACAGCAAGCATAAAATTCAGCATTGGTGACTAAATAATTTCAGGAAATATTAGATGGTTAAAACTGGATTTCCTTTGGGCATTTCTACAGGTAATACCATATTCTGTGATGTCAATGACTGTCCTCAAGTCATGATACCTTCTAATATCCAGACAGTTGCAACAAGGAAAGCAAAATTTAGCCCATAGTGAACATAGTTATGTTATTTTCTCTTAAGAAGAAAATATTACCTTTCTTCAATATTCTCTTTCTTGAACTTTAAAGGGTGGTGGCAAGCAGATATCCCTACTGAAACTTATAATCAATTTCCAAGGAGTTTTATAGGCCAAAAAAGGAGATGGAACAGGGGAAGAGAGAGAGAGAGAGAGTAAGGATATAGGTTGGAAATTTTTCAAGATATGACAAGGACAATAGATTCTGCTTAAGGTAAATACTTCATTATGTTAGATAGACTTCCTGAAAAATACTAGTTATAACTGTATTTCTATGTCTCCACTTATCTATGTAGACCTGATGACAATCATGTGGATTATGGCAGAGATAACAATTAAATATTTCAAACTTTACTTTTTCTACAAACAAACCCCAGAAAACCCTAATCCAGAAGTTTGGTACTTTGTATTAAGTGGTATGAAGGCCTGGAACCAGCATATGCAGGATGGAAAACCAGCCAGCAGAGCAGACCATGATGTGATGATGTAGCTGTTACCTATAAACCTATTTGATCCTCAAATGCGCGAGTGTCTGTGTAAGGTGGTAAACAGTGCTGTTGCATTGTCACTGAAACCAAACCACTAGTCTTTTCTCCTATGTTGTAATAAGCCCTTAACCTAAAACATGTTAGATCACAGCTGGACACTATTTTGTTAACAGTACAGGGAAGACATCGATGAATTGGAGGGAGACCACCAAGTTTGTGAGAGCTGGAGCACTTTTCCTGTGAGAAAAGGCTAGAGAAGCTGTGTCTGGTCTGCTTGGAGCAGATCAGCTTCAGCAGGATGTCACAGCAGCCCCCATACCTATGATAAGTAATCAAGAAGTTGGATCGTTTGATTAGCACTCTAATAGTCTGCCCAGGGGGGTTGTGGAGTCTCCTTCTCTGGAGACATTGAAGACCCGTCTGGATGCCTACCTGTCCGATCTGTCCTAAGTTACCTGGTTTGGCAGCAGGGTTGGACTCGATGATGTCTTAAGGTCCTTTCCAACCCTTACAATTCTGTGATTCTGTGATCTACGTTTTACATAAAAGACAATGGACACAAGTATGAACATGAGAGGTTCGGACTGGCTGTATTGAGAAGACTGTTCTCCTTGAGGAGAGGCAAGCCATGGCACAGATTGCTGAGAGAGATGGGGCAGCCTCCTTTCAGGTTTTTGAGACATGTCTGCATACTAACTGGTCCAACCTGGTTGTGAGGGGGAGATTGGATGTGAGACCTCCTGAGTTTCCTTTCAGCCTGAGTTATACTGTGAGACTCCTGAGCACATAGACATCTTTTGAATGTATAGTGTGCTCTGAAGTGTAGAAAAAATATTGCTAATTAAATCAGTTAAGGCTAGTAATAACTGCAATCTGTGCAAAGAAATACAAATAAAATATGTAGGGATTTTCTGCTTTTTTTATCAACTGTCTCTAAAAGACATTGTCTTAACATATTTCAAAGCAAAACACATTTTCATCTTCAAAAAGAAAGAAGAGGTGGCCTTGAAAGCAGTATGCAATAGCCCTAGATATGCCCCTTACTCTATTCAAATGGATAGCCCCCTGGAGCTATTCCTTTGCACAAGCATTTCCTGATCTTATTAACCATTATCTCCATAGAACAAATTGAACAAGAGGACTTACAGCCTTGTTCAAAGCTGATTTTTTTTTGTTGTTTTTTACAGAATGATATGGTATCAGTATCAAGAGTAATGTAATACCAATTGATTGATCTTTGCTGCAGAAGAAAGAAATACATGGGAATTCAGGGAAAAAAAAAAGCTGTATTATTTTTACTGAGTAAAGCATGAAATGGAGCCTGAAGAAGAATAGATGAATTTATGTTGGTACTATCTGAAAGCAAAGACTTATAAACCTTACATCATGAATAACAGGTGTAATTTCTAAGAAGAAACAGAAAGCAAAGTTTAATTCAAGAATGCTAATGATTCTCAATGGGGCTCAAATATATAAATTTTAAGTCTTCCTCCTTATTATGAATGGAAAGGGTTTGATAAATGTCTTAAACATGTTATTCAGATAAGGTATCTATTTAGGCTCCCGTTTTTACAATCTTGCTTCCATTCAGCTTTCACTCTAGTGAATTTAGTTCAGAAAACACTTCATCATGTCATAGAATTATAGAATATCTTTAGTCAGAAGTGACCCACCAGGTTTATTGAGTTTAATTCCTGACTTCCCCTGACACAGCTTTAAGCCATCCCCTTGCATGCTATCACCGGACACAAGAGAGAGGGAATCAGCACCTCCCTCTTCACCCCTCCTCATGAGAAAATTGTAGACAGCAATGAGGTGACCCCTCAGTCTCCTCTTCTCTAGGCTGAACAAACCTCAGTCACTCCTCACAAGTCATGCTGTCTAGTCCTTTTACCGTCTTCCTTGTACACTTTTAGACATATCCCAATATTTTTGTATCCTTATTTTTTGGACCCCATAACTGCACACCATACTCGAGATGAGGCCACATCAATGCTAATGGGATCATGAAGGACAAGTCCTGCCTCACCAACCTCATTTCCTTCTATGACCATTTGACCCTCCTGACAGATGAGGCTGTTGATGTAGTCTACCTTGACTTCAGCAAAAACTTTGACACAGTCTCCCACAGTATTCTCCTGGAGAAGCTGGCAGCCCACGGCTAGGACAGGTACACTCTTTGCTGGGCTAAAAACTGGCTGGATGCCCAGGCCCAGAGAGTGGTGGTGAATGGAGTTAAATTCAACTGGCAACCGGTCACAAGTGGTGTTCCCCGGGGGTTGGTACAGGGGCCCACCCTCTTTAATATATTTACTTATGATTTGGATGAGGGAAATTAGTTTAGCCTTTTGCAGTCACCACCAAGTCAGGGGAAAGTGTTGATCTGCCAGAGGGTAGGAAGGCCTTTCAGAGGGACCTGGACAGGTTGAATCGATGGGCAGAGGCCAATGGGATGACATTCAACGTGGTGGAGTGCTGGGACCTGCATTTTGGTCATAACAACGCCAGGCAACTCTATAGGATTGGGACAAGGTGGCTGGAAAGCTGCTCAGAGGAAAAGGATCTGGGGATGTCGGTTGACACTCACCTAAACATGAGTCAGCAGTGTGCCCAGGTGGCCAAGGCCAATGGCATCCTGGCTTGAATCAGCAATGGCATAATCAGCAAGATCAGAGAGGTGATGACCCCCCTGCACTAACCTCTGGTGAAGCCACACCCCAAATACTGTGTTCAGTTTTGGGCCACTCACTACAAGAAGACATCAAGGCCCTGGAGCATGTCCAGAGAAGGGTGACAAAGCTGGTGAAGGGTCCGGAACACATGTCTGATGAGGAGCATCTGAGAGAACTGGGACTGTTTGTTTAGACTGGAAAAGAGGAGGCTCAGAGGAGACCCTAATGCTCTCTACAACTATGTGAAAAGAGTTTGTGCTGAGCTGGGGTCAGCCTCTTCTCATGGATAAGTAGCAATAGGACAAGAGGGAATGGCTGCAAGTTTCACCAGGAGAAGCTCAGATTAGAAATTAGGAGAAATTTCTTCTCAGAAAGAATGTCTGGGCTTAGAAACAGGTTGCCCAGGGAGGTGGTGGAGTCACTGTCCCTTGGGGTGTTTAAGGAAAGGTTGGATAAGGTACTCAGGGACATGGTTTAGCTGGTAATATAAGTAGTAGGGGGACAGTTGGACTAGTTGATCTTGGAGGTCTTTTCCAAACTTAAAGAATCTGTGATTCTGTAATATTGAGTATAGTGGGACAATCATTTCTTCCCACTGGTTAGCTACTCTACGCTTAATGCACCCCAGGACATGTCTGGATCTTTTAGCCACCAGGACACATTGTTAACTCATACTGAGCTTACCATCAACCAAAACCCTTACAACTCTTTCTGCAGACCTGCACATCAGTCTATATGTACATCCACAATTACACCAACTCAGAAGCAGCATCTGGTATCTGTACTTAATCTATATCATTGAAGGTATACAGATGCACATATATAACCTTAAAAATGTGTAACCCCTTTGTGATGGCAAGTAACAAGTAATTTTTTATCTGTTCCTATTTTTTTTCTTTTTAATACAGCTCTTACTCAGCATCCTTTTCCACACCTCTTTCCACTGACTATGCTTTTAGCTATTTTGTAAAACTAGATTTCAGTAGCAGCTGAAAGACACACAAAACACTACAATTAGTAAGGAACAGGAATAGGAAATAATATAAAAAATATTGCATTCCAATTTCACAAAATAATGGTGCATAAGGATAAGGATTTTCTCTTATACCATTCTACTGCAAGCAGAGTGTTGCAGTTTTGTGTAGCTGTGCTACTGAGATGGCTTTTGCAAGCAGCAGCTAGAGCTTTCTGCAAGCCCCAGAGTGTAAACATTGGCCAATTCAAGGCCAACATTGCTGCTGACCAGGGCTGAGCAAATCTGTGATGGTCACAGCCCCTCTGGGATTCCCATATAGGAGAAAAAAACTGCAGGTAGATGCATTTTGCCACGGGAGAAGGGAGTGAGAAGATGTAACAAGCTGAGCAGACACCAAGGCCAGGCCCAAAGGACGGGGGGGGGGGAAGAATGAGGTCTCTCCGGATGCCGTAAAGAGAGATTCCCCCACAGCCTGTGGGGAAGACCATGGTGGAGCGGGTGTCCCCTTGCAGCCCATGGATAAGGATAGGGAGCAGAGACATCTACGGCCTGTGAAGAGATTGATCCACACCTCAGCAGGTTTGTGGGGGACTTGTGACTTTGGCGGGGACCAGGCTGGGGGAGTCTGGGCCCGAATGTCAGCACCCCATGGAAGGGAGTACTGCTGAGAGGCCTGTGGTGAGGAGATGACTCTCTAGTAGAGAGGACTCACGCTGCAGAAGTTCATGGATATGACTCTCGTGTGGGTGGGACCTCAGAGTGCCGCAGGGAAAGTGTGTGTGTTTGTTGAATGCCCCCCCTCAGCTAAGATGGAAGACAACTCTGGAGGAACGGACTGCAAACCCCCATTCCCCATTCCCTGCCCATCCCTATGCTGTGATGGGGGGAAGAAGGGAGCAAATTTATGATTAAAGTCAAGTGTGCGAAGAGGCAAGGGGTAGAGGCGGAAGTAGAAGTGTTAAGATCTGGGGAAGGAAAGCAGCTTGTGAAAAACCACCAGAACCCCACTCCCAGTTCCCTGCCCCTCCCCATGCCATGTTGGGGAGGGAAGAAGGGAGTAAAATTGTGATTAAGTCTGCTGAGAAGGGAGGGGTGGGAGGAAGGTGCTTTAAGACCTGGCCACACTTCTCATTACCCAACTCTGGTTCACTGCGTGTGTAGTTGTAGTAGTAATAAATCACTTTTCTTTCTTTTATTCTGCACTGAGTCTGTTTTGCCCATTGCACTAATTGGAGAGTGATCCCTCTGTCCTTATCTCAAGTCCGGAGCCTCCTAATATATGCTTTCTCCCCTTTTCAGCTGAAAAGGGGAGTGAGCAAGCGGCTTTGGTGGGTAGTTGGCCCCAAGCCAGGGCCAAAACCCCACACAGAGGAATCTGAGAGGCATTAGTTTCTGCAGGGAGAAATTGAGGAACCTTGGCCTGTTTATTCAAGGAAGACAATAAATAAAAAAGGACATGATGCAGGTATAAAAAAACTGCAAGTAGGCTAGCAAAAGTGATACAAATGTTTCTGTTTATTTTTTCTGCTGATGAAGAAGAAAGAAATATTGGCCTTTGTACAGCTACCTTTTTCTTTTTTCTTTCTTAATCCAGACAATAATTGCCAGGAATAATAATTTCTACAATCTAAAGAGCTTTGTAGGAATAAAAATAAAAATCTTAGTGCCTATAAATTGTTTACACATCACAGTTTCAATCACATAGATGTAACTGACAAGAATCAGAAAAATTTGAGTCTTCCAAATAACATAACACGAGGCAACATTCTGCATGAGATCTGTGGCTTTACGTTGTCCATTAGCTTGCTATGTCACTGAGCAATTTCAGAAAACCCTGTAATAGACAATTAGATGCTAATTGCCACCAGGAAAAGTCTCCTTTCTAACTCCAGTTCAATTTTATCTCCTGAAGAATGAGGTTTTTGCTCCTTTCAAAAACATTAGTTACTGATATGATTCTTCTAGTTCACATAGATTCCTCATCTTCTTTTGAATTCCAGTAATCTCTTGTCCTGTTGATATCCTGTGGTAATGAGCTACACAGTCATGCCTCAGGTGAGGAAAATAATTATTTTCATTTTTGATTTTTCTATTTTTCTGTATGTTTTCTCATTTCCGCACTGCAGCATCGAGCACTTTCCATTTCTTGTATTACTTCATATATGTGTCTCACTTTTTTTTCTTAATACTTTTTTTTTTAAAGTAAAAATCTCCAGAACTCACTGTATGGGTTTTATGTCTCCCTTGCTCTAAACTTTCTGGAATAAAAAATAAAATCTACAGGAGGCAGAATTTTTCAATTATAACTGAAAGTCTGGTATAATATAATTTTTCCTATGTAAAACTGTATGTTATGGATGGTTACTAAAAAATCCTTTCTAACATGTTTGCTTATACTTATTTAAATGTACTTTCTATAATGATGCTAAAAGTAGAGCCAATTATAAATGTACAGGTTTTGAGAAAGTATTGCACCAGGGTGTTAAAAAAAAAAAAAGGTTATCACTATTTCTGACATATCTTTGTTTCATTAGTTCCTTTAAGGAAAGAAGCTTTCATTTAGTTTTCATCTGTTTTCCCCATAAAAAAAAATCCCTAAGTAGCAGGGATAGTTAAAAAAATATACAATGAAATATTTTTTAAACAGCCAGTGCTTCTTATAATTTAAAATATTTCACAGTAACTGTTCTCTTCAGGCCTGGTACAAACAGAATTCAGGTTTTCTTTCCTGCTAATTCCTCATCAACCCACCAAAAGCAGTGTTTTGTTTGTGATACAGGGAGTGGGTTTTCAGGGCTTGTGGATCTGGGACTTACTTACAGAAAAAATTGGAAAACAAAGACTTCATTCTAAAATAAGAATGAGGCTGTCAAAAAGAAGAAAAAAGTATTGTACATTAAAGAGATTTTTGTCACAATAGCGCAACTCCGAGTATCTGCTCAGGCACAATGGAGTAGCCTGAGAAGACTAGGTATGAAAAGTCTTTAGTTTACAACATACCAGCAAAACTGCACCAGCTTTCCTACCTTTGTACCATTTTACATTCTTGACCAAGAAAACAAAGAGGAAAGTACTTTTTGTGGGATCATATATGTCTGACCAGAACAATACCTCAGCTTTGGAAAAAAAAAAAAAATAAGATTTCATTTTATTTTAAAACAGAATCAAATTTCTAGCATTTTTTCTCCTGTAAATTTATTGCATGGTTTAATTCTTTAGCTGATTATCTCCTATTTTCAAACTGCAAATAAATCAGAAACTTATAAAATAAGTGTTCAGGTTCCAAGACAATGGGCCTATGTCTTACTTACTTAGAGTTTCTAAATACTTTGAAAATCATAATTACCCATTCTTCCACTTGGTCCCAGATATTCAAACAGTAAAATTAAAAATCTGAGAATCCCCTAAAATATTATAATCTATCACAGTTTTCTGTACTGTAACAGAGGGCAGGAAGAATTCAATCATTCAGAAAAATGAGGCATTTTCTTGTAAAATCTTCAAGAAATAGTGATGAAAAACATCAGAAAACCATTCAAGAGAAATATGTGAAAAAAGAAAACATACTGTTTATATTGACAGAGCTTATTTCTGCCCAATAAATTGCAAAAATTGTTCAAGAACAGTTCATCTTTGAAAAAGTATGACCTCCTGTTATACTGCAACAGTCAAATAGACCTTTAGTGAACTTCTGAGCAAATAATCATCATGTGAGTTGAAACTGCCTAAGGTCAGTTTTAACTGAAGCACCCAATTTCTACTGGATTTCAAGCAAGGTTAGAAGAATAAATTCAGAATACAAATACTGTAACTGACACATATCAGCTAGTTCTTCTCTCTTCCTCCTCCCTCCCCCTTCTACCCGTCTCTTTCTTCTTTCCCTTACTTTGAATATAGATATTTAGGTTGCACAGTGGCAGGTTTCTAGGCAAAGAAACTCTGGGGGGGAGAATGTATTCATCAATTAATTGCAGTAGGAATGCTACATGGTACATCTTAAATTCAAAGGCAAGAAAGTCGTTATCTGTGAAGAAAAAAGGTAAAGAAATGCTGAGCATGCCTCTCCATGTTAATTATCTTGGTTACATCTACAACCTTGCACATTTGTATGCTCACCTTGTCATTCTGTAGAATCTGAACTCCTGATATTGAACAGCAGGTGCATGGGGAAAGTATAAAAGAAAGTTAAATCAAAGGTAGGATTGAAGGTCTTGTAGTGATGGCACAAGGAAAACAGGAGATATAAAGTCAGTTCTTGATTTGTCTGTGTGCACACTGAGGAGCACATCTCATTTTCTCCTGTTAAGTTTTCTCCCTGTCCTTAAAACACACAAGATATTTTATTCAACGTATTTTTGTCAGTTTGTCATTTAGTCTATGACCTTTTAGGGAGAGATATGTGTCTTACTGGAGGTTTATGTGGAACTGAGCACAATGGGACTTATCAGTTGAGAATTCTCAGCAATACCAGAATACTGGAAAGCAATAAGAGGCAAAGCAGAATAAAGATATTCATATTTCAAATAGCAAGTACAGACAGGTATAATATTACTGAATTTAAATGGGCAACTGAAGGGAGAATAGCAATCAACACAACAGTAACCATTTTCTGCCACTTTAAAAAAGAGAAAGTGAAAGAAAGATCTTATAGCTATTATATATTTAGGATTTTATTTCCTAAGCCTGAAAGCCAGGCATTAATGAAATAAACTTTGGTTGTATTTATGTGATGTGCTTCATACTTTCACATTTACTTGATATCACTTTTCCATATGTGTGTATATATATATTTGTGTGTGTGTATATATATATACACATATATGCATACAGAGACACACATTTATATAAAATATAAATAGAATCATTAAATCATAGAATGGCAAGGGTTGGAAGGGACCCCAAGGATCATAAAGATCCAACCCCCCTGCCACAGGCAAGGGCACCAACCTCAGGCCTGGAGCTACACAAGGTTGCCCAGGGCCCCATCCAACCGGGCCTTGAACACCTCCAGGGATGGGGCATCCACCACCTCTCTGGGCAGCCTGTTCCAGCACCTCACCACTCTTTCTGTAAAAAACTTCCCCCTAATATCCAATCTAAATCTTCCCTCCTTCAGCTTTAAACCATTCCCTCTTGTCCTGCCATTATCTGCCCTTTTAAAAAGTTGATTCCCCTCCTGTTTGTATGCTCCCTTCAGGTACTGGAAGGCTGCAATGAGATCCCCCCGCAGCCCTCTCTTCTCCAGGCTGAACACGCCCAGCTCCCTCAGCCTCTCCTTGTAAGGCAGGTGCTCCAGCCCTCTAATAATCTTTGTGGCCCTCCTCTGAACCCTCTCCAACAGTTCCACATCTTTCTTGTATTGGGGGCCCCAGATCTGGACACAGTACTCCAGGAGGGGCCTCATGAGGGCAGAGTAGAGAGGGACAATCACCTCCCTGTCCCTGCTGGCCACCCCTCTTCTGATGGAGCCCAGGATACCATTGGCCTTGCGAGCTGCAAGAGCACACTGCTGGCTCACGTTAAGTTTCTCATCCACGGTGACACCCAGGTCCTTCTCAGCAGGGCTAATCTCAAGGAGCTCTTCTCCCAGTCTGTATCTATGTCTGGGATTCTTCCGGCCCAAGTGCAAGACCTTACACTTGGCAGTGTTGAACCTCATTAGGTTCACCCGGGCCCATTTTTCCAGCCTGTAGTACTTATGCATACAGGTTTAATACTGAAGCATGTTTCAGAGCCTTCTGTCTAGAACAAGAGACTGCCTTTTAATTTCTTAATGAGGAGTCATTAGATGTGATGGGATTAAAGTGGGTGATATGGACAGACTGCCTTCATTTGATGAATGTGTTGAAAAGTCAGCAAATTCACAACAGCTTTTGAGCTTCAGTTTTGAGGTCTGTTAAGTAATTTCAGTGGGACAAATCTTTAGCCTGACTCATTATGAAAACAAACCATGGTGCATTAGGAGTAGCCCCCAAAACACCAAATGTTGGTTTCCTTTATAGCTGATAAAAGTGAAAAAAACAGATTAAATTATCAAGGCCTATCTTAGAAAGAAGAAAATAGGACAGCACAGTACTGCTGCATGATGAATTGTTATTCAGTAGGCAGCTTGACAAGGGCAGCTTCATAGGTAGTTTAGGGTTAATTATGTTTAATTTTTATATGACTATAGCTGTCTTTAAATTTTCCAGGGTACCTAAAAGTTAATTTTGACATCAAAATAAATAGCTCTTAGAAAAACAATCAGTAAAAAAGGGATAAATTTAATTCCATGTTGAACTTATTGGCACAGATCTCTGAAGTGATCAGATGAAAAGTGCATCTAAGTTGTGATTTTTGTAATTCAATATTGGGAAATAGTAAAAAAAAAAAAAAGTTGATTTGGGAGCAATGCTCTGATTGCTTTCTTACTGGTTTCTTTTTCTACTTCTTGTTCTAGGAAGCCCAGGACTTTGTCTGAGGTAAACCTGAGGCTGAGCACTGAGAAACCCTATTTCTGATCTGAAGCCAGCACTATTATTGGGACTGAGCTTGTAGTTTCCAGTTGTGACTGTTATTGACTTCAGTCGGTCACTTTGGCAAGCCTAGCTGATAATCTCCTCTTCTTTAAACCCTGGTCAGTAGGCTCAACACGGCACATGGGAGCTGGCTTTTTTGACAATTTAAGCCTATTCAGATCTGTGAGAATAAACATATGAATAGCACTTGCAGAGAAAAAATTATTAAGCATAAAGCACTGACAGTCAATTAATATTCAGTTCTATTGGGGGGGGGAAGGAAAAAAAGGAAAGGATTGCTATTGTACCATATTCTGTTAAATCCTCCATGAAGGTTTATGCAGGTTTTACAGATTTTCTACTGTACCTTGGAATCCTAAACAAAGTATCCATGTATCTGGAGTATATGCAGAAATTTAAGTCTGCTGAGAAGGGAGGGGTCACCCAAGGTCATCCTTCCTTGTGCTGTGTGTTTCAGGGGCTTTTTGTTTAGTATTTTTTAATCACTCTGAATTTTGTGCGTATTTCTTGAGCAAATCTTGTGAAATCACCATGCAGACCTGTTTTTGAAGTGCAATCCACAGTACGAAGATGTGAATAGTGCATTGTGCTCTGGACACACAGGCCCATAAAAACATGCTTTGAACAAGTAAATAATTCATGGCAAAATAAAATAAAGTATTTTGATTTTTTCTCAAATACATTATATTTTATGTAAAAATAGAAGAAAAAATTGAAACAAAAGCAGTCTCTTTGAAAATTTGCAACATTTTTATATTTTCCAGATTTTATCTTATTTTCCCTTCATTTAAACAGTGCTGCAGACACAGTAACGTATGTGTAATTATGTTGTCGTAGTTGCCAAAGTGTTGATTTTCACTCGATTTTTTTCTTAGACTTTAAAATTTTTTGTTTATTGTTACTAGGGTGGAAATTTTTTCCTTAACCAACTTGAAACTGTCCTTCTGCTTCTTGTACAACCTGCCTTGGTGTGTTTCTAAATTCTAATAGAAATCTTCATTCGAAATACTCTATGATCAGTATTATAAAGAAAATAGAAGCATTTTTTCTCACATAGTACTTCGGTCTTCCAAAAATTCTTTTAAAAAATATCCATTATTACATTTGAAAGACAGTGAGAGCTAGAGTCCCAGATGAAGTAGGTTTTGAATCCTGATAAAACAAGGGTTATCACATCCACCTCAGCTCAGGTGTTTTTCTATACTCTCCCATCACAATCCTGGGTCTCGGTGCCCCCCTTTTCTCTCTATTCTCCTGAATTATTGGACTTCAGCTCCAGCTACATCTCTGCAGAACTCCAATCCGAAAAGAGCATTATCCAACTCCCAACAGAACATGATAGAGACATAAAATGATCCCACCAAAGAGTTTGGGGTATTTTTACCAAAACTGTGTAATAAACCTACAGTGTCAACACAGTTGATAGTACAGAAGTTTTAATAAGCTGCAGAAACTTTCTGCAAGCCATGTAGCAGCTGGAAGAGAAGTTTCACAAGTGGAGCACCACTCAATGAAGATCTATGCAGGTGTTCCCCAAAAATCTCAGAGAGCACAGAACTTGTTATTTGACAGTGAAAGCTAGAGACTTTCAAATAGTGGACTCTGGCAAGGTTGCAATCTGAGATGCTGCTATCACAAAAATAGGTTTCCATAGTAGTCTCAAAAGCTTCCCCCCCCAATATGTTGATCACCTCTTCTTTTCACACACAAAAAGCATTGAGTTGAAAAAGGATGATAGAATGCCTAAAAAGAGTTTGACAGTTTAACAGAAGCCTTGGAAGAAAGTCACATAATTTAATAGTTGTTTTCTTTAAAAGACTATGTAGAAAATGTCTGTTAGTGTATATTTTAAACACTGAATGAGCTTTTATTTCTGTCTTGAAAGGCTGTCTGAGAACTTCCAAGGTTGAAAGATTGCAAGGAGAAAAAGAATGCAGATAATAGTAAACCTCAAAACTTCAACAGCTATCAAGGATATCCTGTCTGGATGATAAGACAAAGGTCCACAAAATTATATCCTGTTGAGCAATTAAGTTCAAATCTGTCAATCCTGAAAATAAGCAGAGGAAAAATTCTGTGCAGTTTTTGATGATGAATTCACAGAAAGACTTTGTGTACTTTTTCGATATTGTCTAATAGGAAAAAGAAATTTGGCAAATTCTCAAAACTTTTGGCATGTAAACCACCTTAACATTCAGGGACTACAAGAGCAAAGTATACAAAAAATAATCATAGAATGGTTTGGGTTGGAAGGGACCTTAAAGATCATCAAATTCCAATCCCCCCCTGCCATGGGCAGGTACACCTCTCAGTATAGCTCAGGCACCTAGATGCCTGTAGAGCTAAGGCAACCTTGTCTTTTTCTAATCGCCTATGGTGTCTCTGATGTTTAAGTCTCCAGGTCTGAAAACATTACACAAGACTGGTGGCTGGGTTAGTGAGTTTGGGTTTCTTCATTTCATTTTTCTAACACTGAGCAAAGCCAATTCTCTGCCAAGGATGTGAATAAAGAACTCCTGAAAGCTGGAGGAAGTCATATAAGTTTAGGGGGAAAAAAAAAGAAATTTAGCTTCATTCCTAAGGTAATCACTACAGGTAGAAATACCAGATACAGACAAGCTGTCTCACTATCTGACAGCTCTCTGAAAAGAATATAGCAATAGCACTGATTTAGGTAGTACTGTTCCCCTTAGACCCAACTGGTTTGTGCTGGGTTGAAAATGGAGCTTTTTTCCTGGATGTTACACAGCTGCAGGGGGTAGGGAACAGCAGAGAGCTACAGAAAGCAGGAGTGGGCTGAGGGGTGGAATAGGGCAGAGGCACAGTTTGCGGTAGTGATCATTAAATAAATGAAACCTAAACAGCTTGCTAAACTTTCATCCCTGCAACCAATTCAAGTCACTGCCTGCAAATGGAAGGGGAAGAGAGCAGAGCCAGAAGGAGGAAGGCAGGCAGGAAGGCAGGAAAACAGAAAGACTTCTCTATGGTTGCTTTTCCTGGAACCCTTGTGGAGTCTTCTCTGTAGCCAAGACTGCAGGGAGAATGGCATGTACTACACCAGATCAAAGATCAGTCCTACATCCTGTATTATATAGGAACCAATTCTAAATGCTTTATAGAAAGGGAGTAGGAATTGTATATCTGAAAGTCTCTAAATATGTCTATGGAAATGCATTTTCATCAACCAAAGCCAACATCCTCCCAGAACACAAAAAGATGTTAAAAACTAAGATGGGAACAGAAATCTGATTTTTTTTTCCTCTCCCATCTCTCATGGCCCCCATGAGTGCCGAGATTATAACACTCATTTGAGTCACACTATCAGGCTTCTCTTTTTTTAAAAGAATTCTGATATTTTTAAGTAAGCATAGGACTATGCAAACTGTGCCTAGAAAGATATTATATGGCAAAATTTGTAATACGATTGTAATATAAAATGATGTAATACATATATATGACATAATATATCACTGAACTTAAAAAATACCTCAGTCATATTGTAAAAAGGACCTACATCTCTCTTTGACACCCACTTTTGGAGCAAGTGAAAGTGGGCAACAGTTTCCATGTCTCACCAGTCTTCTCAAATTCACTATAATTTTCTGATATCCCACTGAGAGTCTTCCATCATGTCTTAGACACAGGGTCCAGTCTGGTACAGTATTGCTTTACTCAGACAGCATATGAAAAATCTGTCTAAAGCTCCATTGTCACTTTTCAATATATGCATATCTTGGTAAATATTCCTACATCTTTTAGAGTAGAAGACATAAACATTATCAGGTTCCTGAAAAGCACGATTTCAGAAAGGTTGTTTGAAAATCTGTTAATAAAAACCTATGGCCATTCTGTCAGGGGAAGAAGATGCAAAGCCTGCTGGACAATTTCAGAACTAGAGGAATCTTGCTTAACATCTTTCTCTGTCAGGCTCTTGACCACGAAATTTTCTAAGGAAAAAATTCTCAGAGAAGCTCACTGCCATTAGTACAATACCTGGTACCTGTGGAATAAAGGTAGTATCTCAGCATAAAGTATCATTAACAGTGTTTTATATTCTTTAGCTTCAGTGATGGAGCTGTTCCCTTCAGAGCAGGAGGTCCTTTATACAATTATCACTTGGGAGATATTCATCACAGATGTCCTTTGGATATACAGCATATGTTCAGAACAGCCATGCCTGTAGCCACAAGCATACACCCTTAAGACCACACATTTCACGTTCCACTGATGTTTGCAATAATGCTGCAGTCACTGCAGGTCACATCATGGCCTTGACTAGAACACATAGGGAAAGGCTGTTTTTATCTGATAATGATGTTCAGCTGTAGGAAAAAAAATGCCATGACAAAGCTGCAGGGCTTTTTCCAAAAGTGTCCTAAGGCTAGGTTCCGTGTAAAGTTATGAAAGAGCAAACTTTGAGTTTCTGAAAATTTTAAATAGTTGCTTTTTGACTGCTGAGTTCAACTTTTATCAATGGCATTTATCAATCTGAGGAAGAAGCATGAGGAGAAAGGAAGGAAATCTTGATTATTTTCCCCAGGCACTTAATCCTTCAAATACGGTTGTCTCATCAGAAAATGCGAGCGTGCCATTGTTTCATTCTTTCAGATGAATTAAAATGCCATAACTATCTGCATTTCTCTGAATTCTCTATTTTAGACCATTGCATCAAGTTTATTTTTCCTTATTATCCTGTTCACAATGCATCTGGTTCTACCTCTATCTGCCTCTGCTCTAGATCTTTAACTTTGACCCCCATTTTATTATACATTAGAACCCCAAATTCTCCACTAACTGGAGATTGAAAGAGATCTGCCATTATTAGAAACTTGATTTTTAACTCAGGTTAAATAAATAAACATTACAGATTATGTTGGGCTGGTTGAAAAACAAACAGGATCACTGAGAGTAGTCCTAGACTAATGTTTTGTGCAACCACAATTGTCTGTTAAGTTCTTGTCCTTTCAAACTAGAAAATCCAGAGACTCCTGGTTTGGCTCTTGGACTGATCCTACCTGCATCAATCTCTTTGATATTCATACACCTTCTGAGATAGTGTCTGTGTGCATGTGTGTGTGTAATTTTGTCTCCTTAAGAAGATAAATTAAAGCATATCTTAATGAAAGTCTTTGCCCTTATTGCCTTGGCACAAAGACATGTTAAAACTCACATGTTCTGTGTATGCTTGGGGTGCTAAAGAACATCTGACACTATGCCATCCAGTAAAACAAGAGCAGGTAAGGGATTTTCCATCCTCTGGAAGTTTATAAAATTTCAAATCCTTGAGTAGTGTTCAGTGGGATGAGCTACAGATTACATTTTCATGAAAAATTAAAGCTTCCACAATAAATTCTCCAATTTCAGAATTTTACTATATATTATACATATATATATGCATATATATATATATATATATATATGTATGCATAAGCTTATGTGCAGGTATGGATTCCGAAGAACTATTGACGTGAGAGAGAAGAATGTGGGAACAACTGTTTCTTACCACATCTCTCCAGTCTGCAAGATCTTTTTTTCTTGCTTTTTGTGCTAATGTTGAAATCTTTAAGATTGAGACTGGCCAAAAACCAAACAAACGAACAAACAAACAAAAAAACCCAAACATAAAATAAAATTGAGGTAAAATATACTTCATTGTAAAGGAAGGGTTTTCTTTGTTTTAAATCTGAGAAAACTAAATGAACCAAAACACACTTTTAGTGTTTTAAGCTTTTCTAACAAAAGAGGCCATGCTCTAAAGAGATGATTTAGAGCATAAATCTTTCTGAAAATGGCTTAGATTGCAGGTGAAACAATTTTCTAGCAACTCATATTTTGAGGCCAAATATAAGTGACCTCTGGATGCTTAGTCAGCACCAAGTCATTCGCCACAGCAAGGACAAGCCAGCACCTGCAGTCTTCCGCGCCTGTAAAACACTTCCAGAACTGTCAGTGCTTCCTTTGGCCATTTCTAACCTGACCTGCAGGTGTAGACTAGAATGTGTCGTCCCCAAAACACAGAGAGACAAGATATGACCAGCACCCATCTGACATACACACTTGAATTTTCATTTCCATGAAAGTCACATTATGGGAGGACAGGAGAAGAGAGCAACTACTGACATAGCAGGCCCAAGGCAGAAAGCTCAGGAGCATTCCTGGAGGCCCAGTTTGTTACAGCCTCTTTCTGTACTCCTGAAAAGTACTATCACAGTTTTATAATTGGTGCCATAATTACAGGAAGTGAATGCACACCCAAAAAAAGATTATTTTACTCCTGAATCATACCTCTCATCTTTGGTCCAAATGGCAATATTCAATTGCAGTATTAAGTTTTTAATTCAGTACAATTCATACAAGGGGAAAAAAAGAAAAGGCAAGTAAAACAAACAAGGAAACAAAACCTATTTTGCTTGATGGTGCTCAAACAATAGAACAGGTTCCCAGAGGTATTGTGAAGCCTTGACTCAACTGGACATAGCCTTAGGCAACTTCAACTAGGTGATCTTCAGAGATGCCTTCCAGCCTTAACCCATGATTTCATGGTTCTGCAAATAGTCTGCCTTCATCTATTGATAAGACCAAAACCCACCTGTTTCAGATCCTCAGTGACTCAAAGATCTGTGTATGGAGAATAATTTCTGGG
Source organism: Laterallus jamaicensis coturniculus (assembly GCA_022605575.1). Classification (NCBI taxonomy): domain Eukaryota; kingdom Metazoa; phylum Chordata; class Aves; order Gruiformes; family Rallidae; genus Laterallus; species Laterallus jamaicensis. The sequence goes on from JAKCOX010000097.1 coordinate 840,774, forward strand.
TATGCATCCATTAGGTGAAACAGGTACTTCAGATATTCAGTATCTTGTCTGACTAGGCCTTCTGATCTTCATTTTGCAGTTGTGCTTCTTAAAATAAATGCAGGAGATGATAGACTCATTTTCTTCCTCTACTTACATTGCTGATATTAGCAACTCTTAAAAAGAAGTCCTTCAGAGAAACCCGAACAGAAAATATACATTTTGTGCCTAGAGGGTCTACCAACAGATATTCAAACCGATATTTTTGTAATACAACAGGATAATTTGAGAACACATAATGATTTTCCTTGGCCAAGTGGAGAAAAAAAAGCACAACCCAACAGAATGTTCTAACAGACTCTTGACTAATGGATTCCTGTTTTGACCCAGCATTGATACCCATGACTGCCTTTATATTCCACTGAAAGCGGAGGCAAAACACAAGGATGCAGTTGAGTGACAAACTGAACCTAAATGTTATGTGCTTCAGGTTAATAACTGGACCACTAACAACTAGCTCTAACTACCTGATTCAGGTTAACGTAGTGGTCTTTTTTGCTCTATTTGTTTCGGGTTTTATTTTGATTTTGTTCTCTGTTTTTCTTGTACTCATTAAGAGAATGGCAATCCTTCTCCCAAATATCCCTCCTAAAGGATATTGGTGATTTTTCACAAAAAAAATTAATAAAGTCAAACTGGAGTGAACAATGCCAATGTACAAACCATTGCAAAGCCTATTCCTGAGGAAGAATGACACCAACATGTGAGAGTCTAGTTAATTTTTATAATCCACATTCCAAGTTTTATCAAATGGACAGGGAATTGTTGGCAAGAGATCAGGTACACATCCAAGTACCTATAGATCTGTCATGCATTCTGTCTCTCCAGTTATTTTCTTCATATCATTTTATAGCATCATGACATGCTTTCACTACATTTCAGACAATTTACTGTACATTTTATTTCTTCCAGAATTTTTTTTTTTAATTTGGAACACATTGTTACTCTTTTAGTTTTCTAGAAGACTCCCTTAAAATGCTATTGAGTGCCTTAATCTGAGAAGATGCAGAATGATACTAGTAGTAACTACATGGTTTATCTCCCTAGTAGATGCAACAGAGATGCCAGTGATATTCAACACATTTTGTACCTTTGATCATTGAGCAAATGGTATGACGTGTTGCTCTTTATCCCTGTAATACTGGATACCTTATTGCCACATGAATGAAACCTGAAGTAATAATTGTGTCCTTGAGAAAGCCAAAGCTCTTTCATGGAAGTGTTATAGAAATTATTTGCAACTGAAGTCCGGCGAAATATCAGAACTGTTCAAATCTAGGTTTCCCAGAACATTTTACTTGTAAACAGTGGGACATATTCCTTGGCAACAGCCACAGGTGCTGAAAGCAGCAGTATTTCAGACCAACTATGTTAAACAGTTCTGTAATGATTTAAGGGCTTTAGATAAGTAGCAAGATCAGTCCCAACTGAGACATAGAATTGCAGCTTGTCCAGAAGCCTAATTTATACTGTTTTGATGTGTTGAGCTTGAAAAACACTTTTACTCAGAGGAGACTCTTTTATTCTTGAAGGAATAGAAGTTTTTCTCTTATTGGTGGGAAACAGGAGAGAAAGGACAAGACTCATTCCAGAAGCTTTCTCTTACTATGCCAATATATTAACTGAAATCAAAAGATGGATAGCTAAATTACTCCTGCCCTTTCCAAACCAATGACAGATGCTTTCCTTTCAGGATTTCAAGAGATGAGGACATCATTTCACAGATTTAAATTTAGAAGTCTGATATTATGAGTGCCTCACAGTGGTGATAGATTTGCTTTCTTGTGGATATCAACTTCATAAGAAGCTCCTTTCATCTTAGAGAAGAGTGGTAGACAGTTCCGTATTCAGTCCATAAAATTCCTGGAGAAAGAAAAAAATTGCCCAGGACAATTTTTCACTCTCCTCTCTATGTCGGGAACCTAAGGAGATGCAAGATCTGAATATTCAAATTTGGAGAATATATTGGCACAGATCCCTCTTTACACATATATGTACTTGATGGGTAATCAAAGACCAGCTAGGTAAGTAGGCTGGTGGAGACTATACAGACTGAAGTTCTGAAGGAAAGAAGACAGTCTTTAGCAAGAGCAGACCATTGTGAACAACAAAACACTCTGTGGCATCCACCAGACCATGTTCCTCCACTGAAAAAGTAGCATCAGAATATCATGGGCAGAGATGGGCAAATCTAACCACATAGTAGCTATGCAGTAAACTGGTATCTTCAAGGTTCGCTGCTATTCTAGAAACTGTGACCTTAGCAAATATACTGAAGTACAAAAATAAAAAACACTCACAATAATTTCAAAGGGTTAAGTAAATTCCCATGATGGCTTTGACAACTGATACCTTACATGGTCTTGCAGAGATCTGTCAGTACTTGTTGCCTCAAGTCTGTGTGTTAGATTACTCTGTTAATCATCACATCCCCTACTTAAAGCCATAATCCTGTATTTGTTACTGCACAATTATTTAACATAGTAAAAAATCATATTATTACTGTGCATTATGATTCTAAGTGAGAAATAAGTGGCAAGAGATGGGATTTTTTTAAAGAAAGAAAACACAGTCTTTAAAGATAAAGGGCAAGGAAGAAGATGCATATAGCAGAGCAGTCAGCATATAACCAGAATTGGCAGCTTTCTTCCACGAGTGTCACTAATTAATTTTCCTTGTGTGGGTCTCTGGAATTTGCCTGTTTTTCTGGTTTTTAATCCTTTAAAAGGCCAACGTTATTTGTTTGGTTGGTTTGTTTTGGTTTTTTTAGTTTTGCCTTGTTTAATCTGCAAGTGGAGGAGGTTTGTTCTAATGGAAAGAAACAGCTCATGTAGAACTGTTGGTTGGATATTGTTTGTACATGATTCCTCTTTATTTTGTGAATAGCTTTACTCTTGAAAGCATTAATAAACACGGATTAATTACAGGCTCTGCTGAAGTTAGTGGTAAAGCTCATACTGACCCCAGTGAACTCATACTTACCTTGCTTTGGATTACAGTCTTTCATCCATGCAGCAAGTTTAGTCTGAGTAATCGACACATGAGCTTCCAACCTTATCTCTCCATACACACATCAGAATCCAACCTACTGATGTGAACAGAGGGGTGAGCAACATCCTCTCAGGCCTTTTTGGCTGGGTGACTTGAAGAGCGGGAGACTTCACTGACAAGCAGTGATGGTGCTGCAGGCACCTGACTGAAGCATTCCCACTCATTTTGCCTGGGCCAGCATAGAGCTTTAGTGTGACAAAATGTAATACAGAGGTCCCTGACCTTGTATTCATTTGCTTACTCAGGTGGTCCCACAGAAGACTCTGACACTATTACTGCCTCATAATCATAAAACTAGAGGAAGAAACAAATCAGTAAAAATAAATAATTAATACATGACAGAATTTGTCACCAGTTGGCATAAAGTCTCAGACCTGAAATTAAAAAAAAAAAAATTAAAAAAATCAAACTGTAGAGATGAATGTACCTAAGAGAATGGTCTTATGTTAGGGACTTTCCCCATATCTGGCCTTTTTCATGTGTGTCTTTTCAATTGTGTTGTGACTTGTGGGCTCATTGTGAGATCTTTGTTGATGCAAAGATCTTTTATTGTCAGGGTTCTGGTTTGGTTTAGTTTTTATTGTATTTTAAGAGAGTAGGACCTTACTAAAAAGGATGGGTTTGAAAAATGCTAAATCCAAGTTGGTATTTGTATTGAATTGATAAATAACGTTTAAAAAAAACCCCCACAAATGTAAAATCAGTTTAGAAAGGATGACAAGCTAAGTCTAGAAGGGAGAGAGGAGGGGAATCAACTCATAGTGCAACACCTGCTTCAGGCTAAAACAGTAACATTCAATTCATTTTCATACAGCATCTTTCATACAAAGCCTCTCAAAACACTTTATAGCAAGAGATAAAATGACAAGATAACTTGTTACAGAAGAGGTTATTGCAACTCTCAGACAGCAAAGGAAGGAAGCTGTGTGCAGGATTGGGCTAGGGGAAAAACGATGTAAATTCAAAGGAGGGGAAAAAGTAATATCCTTACACAGTATAACAGAAAGGAGAGATGAATAATAATCATATGAATGAGGATGAGGATGAGCATAATAATGGGGATGGGGATGAGGATGAAGAATATTTCTTCCTTGTATAAAAACTTACTTCTACTTTTTTTGTATAGTAATTAAATTTCATAGCTCTGCAGAACAGGTAAATTCATTTTGCAGACAGAAAAACCCAGGCGTAAACAAATATGTTAAAAGGACTGCCCTAGGAATAGAGGCAACTTCCTACTCACAGCAGCTGGAGAATGAGAACTGAGACTGACAATACTTACCAAGACTCTAATACAAAAGCTGGATCTGTTACTTTAATCAAATATAGCTCTTTTCCACTTTTGGTGGAAAAGTATATGTGGTATTTTTCAGCAATGAGTGCTTCAATTCCAGTCTGAATGCTTGAATTATTTATTGAAAGAACACATTTTTTCCATAGTTCTGTAATCTCTGAAGATCACAAAACAAGTCAGTGTTACAGGGACATGGATGTGATTCAGGAACCATCCCCAGTGCTGAGCTCCAGGTGCCAGGCAGATGGCACCAATACACAGAAGAAAGGGACAAGAATAGAGGCTGGTCTGGGAAAGCCAACTCCCCTCCAGATTTAATGCACCACAGCATATAAGGGCTGTTTGATTGCATGATGGTAGATGGAGGAAGGAATCATATTCTCTGGGAATGAAAGCAAGGGAAAGGAATGCCAGTTTTAGAGGACTATTTTCACAGAGAAAGGAAACAGTATAGAAAACCAAACCAGTAACAAGGTACAGAGTAGAGAATTAGACTGTGGCAAAGAAAATAAACACCAAATTATGGAAACAAAGCACTTTTTAAATTGTTTACATGGTAAATTATTTTTGATAGTTAGACATCCAATGCCTCTACAAGCAGATGAGAGATTAGCACTGTGCCTGTGTACTGTCTGCCTTTGGAGGATTGGGAGAGTACAGATTCTTCATTTTTAATCAGTACACTTTCTCTGGTATTCAGATACACATTTTGACTCTGTTGGGTTTGGGGTTTTGTGTTGGTTTTGTTTCCACTCATTCATCTTTCTTTGTACCATAAATAATACATACATGGCTTGCCATCTAGTAATTCATTGGCATCAGATACATTCTTGTAGAAGCGTTAACTTCCACACAGAGTTGTGCATTTTGGAGAATATGGATATTTCCCTGTGATTGAGAAATATGGCAATACTGACAGTACCATCCCCAGAACACTGCATACATAGCAGGGTGCTTAGATCACATTTGCCAAGGAACCAGGCTTAGTGCCAGCATACTATATACACTCCCAACTTACTGAACTAATATAAACCATCGTCCCCATCCTGCAATTGGCAGCCCTGGGGCAGTCTGATGCACCCAGTTACAATTCAGCTGTTTGCCCATATGCCAGCCGTTATGTGATAGACCTATGGTGGTGGAATTGAGGCTGACGAGAAGGGAGATGGGTTGTCATCCAAATATTGTATTTAAATCTATTAATACAACTACACTGATTGTACAAGACAGAAAGTAAAGAGTTCTCATTTCTTTGCTCACAATGTATTAATATCAGAAAGAAAGTAGGCGTAGATTTATGATATAGCAAATGAAATTTATTATTTTATTTCTTTTATGCCTGCATTCTTTAACATTCTTTGAATATTTTAAAAAATTATGATAGATACTGTAACTTCACATTTTAGTACAACATAATGTTTTCAGATATCAGAATAGGCTACAGCTATGTAGAACATAAAAGTAACATATTTTTCATTTTTTCATGTAAAGCCACTAACTTGCCTGTTAGACATGCAACATTAATTATACAATTACATAATTATCCTTCAAAAGTAGTAAAAATATTTCAGTACTTTTTTTTTTTCTGCAGGTTCTACTTGTAGGAATAGAGTTCTCTCATTATAAATGTCGGACTTTTTCTTTAGAAGGCATTTCAGACAAGCAGTAATTATTTTCAGTCCTGCTGTCCACAAGATAGAGTAAGTAGTCATAGATTAGCAAGGGTTTTTTTTTTAACCTTGTATGTTTATTTTCTTTTTAAATTAACTCCAAGGTGACTTTAAATGCACTGTTTAAACTTTCTTGTAGGTTAAAAATGAGGGCACATAATGCCTTATTATTTCATAATATTTGTATATTCAGTAGTGAGTTGGCGTGATTTAATTGAAATGTCCTCTAGAAATGCCCACTACACCATTTGGTTTGTGTTATTAATCTGTGGAGCCAGTACTAAAACAAACTACAGTTCAATGTGAATGCGAGCAACAGTAGGTATTCCTTAACATAGTTTATCTGCAGGCCATGGACAGCAGGTATCACACAGGTAGCACTATCACAAAACTGAGAATTATAGGCTATATCATGACTAACCCCTTCACTCCTCACAATGGAAATGGGGAAAGGTGGCCTTGGGCAAAGTGTATCCAGATTCCCCAAAAGAATAGTTTATACAGAGGAAGATTTAATCTTCCAGATCCAGTTAGCACATTTATTGCTCCTCACGATGTTCTGTGCAATGTACACTCTTTGGGTGATGTATAAAAGACCATTTCTGCTGTTGTTTTCTCATGTTCTCAGACACGGTTCCACAAGGAATTGAGTTTGCTACACTTTTTGACATTATAAGGCTCCAGTCAGACCTTATTCCTTATTCAAAACTGGGTACTCCTGTCTGAATCCCTGGGTTAGTCTTCATGTTCCTAGTTGCAGAGAGGAAGATTTTTGAGCAGTTAAGTCATACTTTAACCTCTGGGAAAATAAATAGATCCTTAAAGGAGGTATGTGCCTAAGCTGGTCTTCCACCACTAGTAGATTTTTGAAATGGCACTGACAGGATATCCATGGCATCCATCAACAGCAAGTCATAGAGATGGCAACTGAAAAAGTGAAAAAGCAAAAGAGCTGAGAGGTTGTACATTGTGCATAAAATGTAGAGGGTTTTTTAGCAACTTTTGCAACATTTTCCCACATGGCACCACATTCAGTGTCTGCAGATTAAACCCTATTTCAGTTTACTTCATGTTGTTTATTTATGATGTTATCTTTCATTCGTTACATGTTTTGGGTTTGTTTTTTAATCTTATTTTACTGACGACAGCTGGATGCCCTACAAAATGGCTTTACAGTACGCATACATAAAGAACAGCATCTTCTGAAAGACACCATATTGGCAGACACCTCTCCAAACACTGTCAACCTAAATGCATACTGGCCAGGTAAGTATTACCTTTTAAATGTCATTGTAAAGACTTATAAGCATCTTTCACTGTCCTTTGAAGAGTACAACACTTGGGCATATAAAGGTGTATTGATAATATATAAATTCCAATCATTTCAATATTAATTCTAGTTTCCTCTTTGTGTTGGTATAGTCCTGGTCCAACATTGACTTTAATCAGATAACTTTCTCCATCAGTGCAAGGTGACCATTTGTTTGATATAATGCCATGCTTAGTTTCCTTAATCACATACACCTAATTTTTCCAGCATTGATTTTTACTCCACATTATCCACAGGAGCGTTTATACAGCACATATCTCCTACATCTTTCTGCCCACAATATGATAACCAAGATAATTCAACTTCATTGCAATAATAACACACTATTTACATTATTAAAAATAAGCAGCTAAATTTCAAGGAGGCTTTAGGACTTGGGGTCCAAGTGCAAGATTTAGCAGTCAGGCTTGCTAAATTGTAAATCGTCTCACATGGAGTGTAACACCTCTGGGGAAACCTTTTAACTCTCCTGTCATGGCATTTCCCTCTGTAAACTTATTTACTAGATCTGTCTCACAGAAGTGTCAGGAGAATTAATCCTTGTAAAACTGTAGTCAGGGTATCACTAAAAGAGAAGAGAAAGATGGGGGTTTCCAGAGCTTTTGGTGTGATTGCACTATGCTCTTGATGGACAGAACTATGGGTTACACAGTGTACATAACAGGATGAAACCAAGGCACTTTAGGAGCATTCACAGCCACCAAAGTTCTTCAATCCTTCCCCAGTACAGAAGGGCTGTGAAATTCCTTTGATTTATTGGAGGCTTCACAACCAATTACGTCATAGTCATGTTCTGTATAAAGGAGAAAAAGCGCGCTAAAAAGCAAGTCCGGCAGGGCGCGCCTGAGGCTTGAGGCAGGTGCGGTCCGGCGGGCACAGCTCAAGCCTGAGCCAAACGCGGCAGCGGCGGCCGGACCCCGAGTTGGCTCAGTGAGGCGCGGCGCGGCCTAGTCACGGGTTGTGGTGAGAGGTTGCATTGTATATCACCAGGTTCATGTGCCCTGTATTCTAAAAGTAGTGTTAACACTGTTGTTCGTTGTTCTTTGTATCTTTTTTGCTGTTTTAGTAAACTATCCTTATCGCAACCCGCGGGGTTTTTGTTGGTTTTTTTTCTTTTCTTTACCCCGCAGCTTCTCCGATCACGCCCCCCCCCCTCTCTCTCTTAAAGAGACAGGTAACTTTGTGGAGCTCAGCTCTCAGCTGAGGTTTAAACCACCACAGGAACAAATACTTCAAAAGCACCTGAGAAGCACTAACTGGTAGCAACATGCTTCCACAGACTTAATTTTCTTTCTGTGATGCAGAACACAAAGTCAGGTTAGGACTGCCACTCAAAAATGCCCAAGTCTATTGACTGTCATACACAACTTAAAAAAACCTAAATAGTGGAATCCCTGTCAAGTCCCCAATCCTACATCTCTTTAGTGTTTCTAAAGCAGTGTTATATTGATTTAATGATGCTATTAGTAATATCTGCAGAGAATGTATGAATATAAGCAATTATCATTTGGGATATTCTTTCTCAATAGAAAAAACACCTAATTCCACTAATTGCCTCTACTTTTGTTTCTGTTAACTGTACACTGTATACATGTTAATAATGTTATTATCAGCAGCAATGAATTTTAATTAACATTCAGGTGTAGAAATATAATTCAAAATAAACATATTCTGATCAGTTTAATTTATTAAATTAATTTAATAGTTATTTCCAAATCTAAAGTATTATTACTAGGTATAAATTAAAAAAAGAAATTCGCGACTCACCAAGCATAAGTTTAAAAAAATCGCATAGAATCATAGAACCATAGAACGCATTAAGTTGGAAGGGACCTTTAAAGGTCATCTAGTCCAACCCCCTGCAGTAAGCTGGGACATCTTCACTAGATCAGGTCGATCAGAGCCCCATCAAGCCTGACCTTGAGTATCTCTAGGGATGGGGCCTCCACTACATCTCTGGGCAACCTGTTCCAGTGATCTACTACTCTCATAGTGAAGAACATTTTCCTAATATCCAACCCAAATGTCCCCTTTTCTATATTAAAACTATTACCTCTTGTCCTACTGCTACTTGCCTTCATTAACAGCTCTTCCCCAGCTTTCTTATAGGCACCTTTCAGGTACTGGAAGGCCACTATAGGGTCCTCCTGGAGCCTTCTCTTCTCCAGGCTGAACAAGCCCAAGTATCTCGGCCTGTCTTCATAGAAGTTCTCCAGCCCTTGGATCATTTTTGTGGCCCTCCTCTGGATGTGCTCCAACAGGTTGATGTCCTTCTTGTGTTCAGGCCTCCAAAGCTGGACACAGTACTCCAGGTGAGGTCTCACCAGAGAAGAGGGGCAGAATTGCCTCTCTTGACCTGCTGGCCACACTTCAGATGCAGTTGGCCTTCTGGGCTGCAGATGTGTATTGGTGGCTCATGTCCAGCTTCTCATCCACAAGTACTCCTAAGCCCTTTTCCTCAGGGCTGCTTTCAAGGGCATCGTTGCTTAACCTTTACGGATAACAGGGATTGTGCTGACCCAGATGCAGAATCCTGTTCTTGGCTTTGTTGAGCCTCATGAGGTTCACCTGGACCCACTTCTCCAGCCTGTCCAGATCCCTCTGGATGGCATCCATCCCTCCAACACATTAGCCTCACCACTCATCTTGGTGTCATCAGCAAACTTGTTGAGGGTGCACTCTATCCCACTGTCAATATCTTTAATAAAGATATTAAACAGCAGTGGTCCCAGCACAGACGCTTGAGGAACTCTGCTTGTCACCATCTTCCATCTGGACCTGAAGCCATTGACCACCACCCTCTGGATGCGACCATCCAGCCAATTCCTTATCCACTGAACAGTCCATCCCATCAAATCCATATCTCTCTGCCTTAGAGAGAAGGATGTTGCAGGAGATTGTGTCAAAGGCCTTGCAGAAATCCACATAAATTACATTCGTAGCTCTTCCTTTGTCTACTGATGCAGTTACTTCATTGTAGAAAGCCACTGGATTGGTCAGGCAGGACTTGCCCCTAGTAAAGTTATGTTGGCTGTCTCGAATCACTACCCTGTCCTCCATATATCTCATCATAACTTCTAGAATGATCTATTCCATGATCTTCCCAGGCTAAGGTAAGGCTGACAGGTCTTAACATTTCTTAACATGAAACAGAAATCTAGATACCCTATTACAGTTTCTCAAATCAGACCATTACATTAAACAGTCCTATGAATACATAATAGGAATTACTGTTACATAGTCTTCCAGCTAAAAAAAATATCTTCTAGATCCTGATAAAATTAGGAAAAGTAAATACAAAGAACTGAAAAATCAAATCACTTGTCCAGGGCCATTCAAGTCGTTTATAGCAAGACAAGAAATTGAATCCAGATCTCATGAAAACTGGTTCAGTGCTTTAACTACCAGACATTAGAGATATGACTGATCAGTCATTGAGATTTTATAGAGACTTGAAATGTGCAGCAATTTCAGAGTGTAATTTCAGCTTCCTCCCTGCATAAAACTATAGAAAATGGAGGAGGTGGCTCACAGAATTGGAGAATCGAAGGTATCCTGGAAATTTGCAGTTCTTCTTGTTTTAATCCTCTCAAGACCATGCTGTCATAACCAATGCCAATACAAGGATACCAATGCACAATGAAGTACTCCTTTTCCCACACAGCAAGTATAAGTGTTTGACAGCATACCTGAATTTTAATAACTGACTTGTAAGAGGATTAGAGGCCTTGTTTAAAAGCTAGAAACATGAATAGGAGTTAGTTATCTTTGACTCTAAAACCAAAATCAGATAAGGTCATTGATAGGTGCACTAGCAATGACTGATTTCAATGATACCTTACATTATTTCAGAAATATTAGTATTCTTCAGAACTATCAATACCTTTCTTTGCAGGTTCTGGAGGAAATCTTCCATAAATGTTTTAGGCACTTTGCAAAGCCAAATGTAAATGCCTCCCCCCATTTGAATCACCAGTGATATTATATCTATCTATCTATCTATCTATCTATCTATCTATCTATCTATCTATCTATCTATCTATCTTTTTTTTTCCAGACTGCATTTATTTTGATTGGTTTCACAATATATTCAAACTAGATTCAGCACTGTTACTTAAATAAGAACTAAAAGTTTTAGCTGTGACTAATTCCTTACTGTCATCTACAGGTTTACTTTTTATTGGCACCTCAGTAATCCTGATCAATGTCATTGCATGCACAAAGCAAACGCAATTAGCAACTCTATACATTTCAACGCTTCCTTTACACATATGCAGATATAAATGGACAATGTAGACCTGCTGTTGGAACCACAAACCTTGAGTCACATTGACACTCAGAAAGTTGTTATGAACAGACATACGGGGAAAATACAGCTCTTCTCAAGGTACAAGACATGACACAAAATGGCACACTGTTATAAGTACATTTAGCAGCCAAGACACACACCTTTTAGTCACTGTCAGTGTCACAGAGTGGGCAACAGAAGCTCTCATGCATCATCAAGGAAAGTGTCAGTAATCCCTGGAGACCATCTCTGTTATAATTGGCACTGGTGGAGGAGGAGGAGGATGCGTCAGGTAGAAAGATATTCCCACATCATCCTGAGATGGCAATAGTGGCAGTTAACACTCCTTCAGACTTCCAAAACTGCTATGGAAGTCCCTGATGAGGACATAAATATGAAGCAGCAAGATTACATTTTTTTACATCTGCTTCTCATTGTATCATGACATTTAAAGTGCATGTTAAAATCTATCAAGTACAGTGAAAACATAATTATGCCATTTATGTAACATGCATTATGTACCTAATATGAGCAGGATTAGTCTATCAGTGTTTTGAATCTGTTGTGGAGACAATAGAGTGCTTTGAAAAACACTGTTTCTAAGTTTATTATTCAATTAGCATGTATACTCTCCCTAAGAAAATAGAACCTTTTGAGGGACACAAACATTTTTACTGCACATGCAGAGTATCTATCTTAATTCTTAACAAATTGCTTCTTCTTTAAAATTATGTTATTAGTATGCTAAAAAAAATTCTTATATGTTGTCATCACTCTTTAAATTTCACTAAATGGTACTTGGCTATGCATCTGCCAAAACGTCTTTCACAAATAAACAGTTTTGCTTTCAGTCTGTTCAATTAAAACCTGAAATGTATTTGTCAAAACCTTAATCCTATGCTAATACAAATTCTATAGAACAGATTTCAGTTAGTTTTATAATATTTCAAATTTTTCCTATGGTAGAGGTGTTTTACGCTAATCGACTGATGTTTCACAACAATAACTGAAATCCTTCTAAATTCTTAATGCATCTTTTACTTAACCATTCAGTAGTTAAGTATAAGTGCTTTTTATTTTTTTTTAAATTAGGCTTCTGAGGTGGAACCTTAAGGGAGAGCACTGAGGTTGATCTGTCTCCACCGTTCCTTACAGCAAGAGACAATTTCCCAAAGCACCAATTCACTCTGAAGCTCCAAAGCTGCTTTTTATTGAAACATAAAATAGAAATTTAAAAAAAAAAAAAGAGAATAATGAAAATTGTGAACAAGATTTAAAAAACAACAAAACCACCATCAACAACAACCTCACTATATCTTCTTATGACCTTGCAGAGTGCTGCCTTTTCAACAACAAATCCCACACTATCTACAAACGCCATGAGCTTGCTCCTAGAAGTCTCCACTGCACTGCAATTTCTATTCCAGCTGTCTCTGGCTGGCTGACCATCCCTCCCCATTCCACTTGGTGAGACAAATGAAACTTTCCTCAGTTTTCTCTCCCCCAGGAGTCTGACCACTTGGCAATTCTCCTCTTCAGACAAAGCCACTAAACTCCACCTCTAGCCACCAGGAACCAGTAGCAAATGGCTATCTACCCAGCAGTGTTGACATTCCTGGTGCTTACATACATACATAGAAACATATATGGCAGTGCATGAAAACATTAAACTAATACCCAGTCTGTCCTATCTTTTACAAAGAAGACTTACATAAGACAACTTCTTAAAAGCCCTTACATCCTTTATGCTAACACTTTGAAAGGAAAACAGACAGATGTTTAATATTCACTTTCACTACTAATAATATATCTGATAATTTAATACAAAAAGATTTTATTATAGATGGAGATGTTAGGGTCTTTGGAAATATTCTTGCTTGATAATTCTCATTAGAAGATTCTGATTGAAGCTCCTTTTAACCTTGCCAAAATTTTACATTTGGATGGAAAGTTTTCTCCATTGGGTTTCTGTCAGGCAGATGATTTATTTTAACTTTTTATGGATGTTTCAGAAAAAGTGATTCAGTCATTCCTGAACAAAACATATCAGAAAAATACTCTGTTTCACTGCTGTTAAATTATAAGAAATTCAGCAGTTACTTTAAGAACATTTTAAAGAGGGATCCTAACCTTTTAGTGGGATTTGGTTTTAAGACAGAGGTATGTATGCCTGATACCATCCCAGCAGTAAAATTGTATAATCCCACGCTATAAACCCATGGAAAATGTCCCTCCACAGTAGCTTGGGAAGTCCTAAAGGTTCGACAAGTACGCTCCTTGCAGTTTCCTTCTCCCAACTCAGAGCTTTGACTTGTCTGCACACATTTCACACCCGGAGAGTGACTGAAGCATGGACCAGACCACAATTAAAAAGACCTAGGAAGACGTTTTCTGAATTTCAGTGATGACTAAAGTGGGCTACAGCATGTAAACTAACAGGTTATTTTCCTAGAGCTTTAAAGTATTTATTTGTCAGTACTCAAGCAACATGGAAGAGTGGGAAATATGAAAAAAGCATTAAGACATTTGAAGCAAGGACAAAGCAGCAAGAGTAGTTGAGGGAAGGAGCAGATTGGGACACGGAGCCTGGGAGAGGGAGTCTAAGAAGGTTGAAGATGGGGAAAAGACAGTAATTAGTAAGCAAGAAAATTGAGTCTGAGGGGAGGAACATAAGCTGTGAAAGCTACACTTGTCATAAACTGTGGCCAAAAGACAAGAATGATGTGGAAGAACAGAAAAAAGAAAATAAGGCAGGAAACGTAACAGTGGAAAAATAGGTCTCATACGGGAAATTTGGAAGAACTACAAAGACAGAGAGGACCCAATTGTGTAAGGATATAACTTAAACATTTACAGTGAAAGACAGATTGCAGTAACTAGGAAATTGCTAGTCATAACTCAGATAAAAGGGATTAAATTCACACACCAAACCATGGGCTGGAGAATGCACCACTCAAGACACAGAACTTTATAAACTGAATGGAATCCTGCCTTGCTGGTGTATGATTTTATGCCACTTGTTACCTGTTACTGCTTTTCTGTTAGGAGAGTTTGTGAAGCAGATTTAAAAATCTAATATTTTTTTTGAATGTTTTTATGATTATGTATGATGGGATTTTGGAGGGGGCGCGGGTGTGTTTGCGTTTGTTGGGGTTTTTTTTAAAGCTGGATGTTACACTTTGAAATATGGGTTAAAATGACAGGGTTACAATGTCAAAACAGTAAAAAGTAACTGTTAGCATAAATGTTTCCTAAGCTGCTTCAGTCTCCTCCCACATTTTTGCTCTGAAGTTAAATTTTTGTTTGTTTGGACACATGAGAAATTTGTGTTCGAGCGCACCAGTACTGGAAAGAAGCCATCATGAATTTCTGCTTCTGACTTTCTGGCAAACATACTTGTGTTTAGGAAACTGTCTTGCAGTACATAACCCTTGAAGTTCCCTTGAAATAGATCAATTCACTTTAGTAGCAAGTGTAAGCATATTGTGGAAGCTGTGATCACAATACCAGTAAGACATCATCCGCTTTAAAACCGAACAGTTTTGATTGTTGCAGATGGTATCAAGACATTAACAAAGTAGGGTATGTTCTTTGGTATTGGTTATTGGTGCAGCTGTTAAGTTAATGAAGTCAGTATATATTCAGTTTTAATTGTAGACACATTTTATTTGAGCTTTCATAGAACAGCTGTGAAATAAGTGCTATAATTAATGTTCTGTGAGTTACACTGAAATCTATGTATATATTTTATAAATGATATGTTATAACGTCAGTACAATTTATTTAGGTTTTGGTTCTCAAGATGAAAGACTATCAGACAACTCCACTTTCGTCAAAAAACATTTAAAGATTTCAGTCATCTTCATTTGTGCTTTCACCTGCTAAGTTACCACAAATAAGTTTTATTATTAGAGTATTTATTTTATCAAATTAATGCCTTCTTTACATGCCTAGATTTATTAGGTACTCAGCATGTTGGTACTGGAGTGAAGCAGGCTGTTCCAGTTGTACTTGAAGAAATAACCTCCTTTTGGCTTCTCTTTGTATTACTTTCATACCGGGTATTCAAAATTTGTCATTCCTAAGAAACTGTCATAAAAAAGATAAAACATCAAAGGGAAAAGTCAAATGTTGAATCTAATCCCCTTGGGCAGGCAGGCAGGTAAAATAGGAAATGTTGATTTGTGATATTTTAATTGCAGCTACCACAAACTCCCTCAGTTTGAGACACTCTCAGTTGAATGCTTTTTTCTGTGAGTAGAACGATGGTAGGGAACTCAACAAAGTAGAATTGTCGACACTTAATGATAGGAAATCCTATTATTAACAAAATTATCAGGGTTTTCTCAGACTCAAAGAAGTGATTTATAGTCTTCCCTCCTCACTCCTTTTTTTCTGCTTTTCATAATGGCATTAGGGTTATTTGGTTTGCTTGCTTTTTTGTTTTCAAATGAGAGTTTAAAAATTCAGATATACACACCAACAAATGTCACTTAGGTTTTTTGGAGATAACTTTATCCAGCTTTACTTACACATTACCCTACTTATTGTGTTGTCTTTTGCACTGTGTTACATTCCAGAATTCCCCCTTTTCTTTGTGTGACCCTGAGATGCTCAAGTGACTACTCCAGAAGACAAGGGGGGTCATGGTGTCCAAAAGCTACAGGAACTTTGTCTTCTTAGTAGCTCCTTCACAGAGCCCAAAGCCTTTTGGAATAAAAGATAATGGCACATACTGTGGGTTACATAAAAAGTGTTGTGTCGTAAGTTCCAGACTTTTGTTATATTGATCAACAGGAAAATCATCTAGGACTAAAGGCTAATTTTTTAAAAGCAATGAAAAGCTTAATTTACTGCTACTGTACTTACAGGTATACTATACTCCTAAAAAGGGGGTTTTAGTGACAAAGATACTTTCCCCATTAAGTCTCCTCTTTTAGAGTATTTCTGTTGAATTTGGGGCTGGGGAGGGGGGGGCACGGGGGGAGTGGGACAAAAGAAAAAAACCTTCATTGCTACCCTTTTATGGACATGGGAATTCAGCTCCTAATTTGCTTCATTAAAAGGAAGACAAGGAAATACTTTTATTTTGTAGCATAAACCATCATTTGGAGGCACAATGGTATCTTCAAATATTTTACAAAGTAGACTGTAATGCCCTGGTTTATAAAGGCCTAATTCCGAGTACCATCATTAGGTACTTAAACAAAAGAGTCTGTTTTTTTCCTTAAGTACCAACAAAAATCAGAGGAATATGGAACTGCTCAAGATAGAAAAAAAAAAATCAGGACACTGAATTGAAATATGAGTTAAAAACCTAAACATAGTATCTACCTCTGTATTCAAAAGGCATGGGCTCTGACCACTGTGTAATTGAACTGAGCACAACTTTTTCATCCTTCACGCTCTTGGCTCTTTTGTGATGTGGGTTAGGAAGATTCTGGGATCCCTCTTCGTTACTATTGAGTTTGCTGCTAGAACATTCAGGAATAAGTATGGGTTGTTATAAAATTTTGTGGTGCTCCAAGAACCTCTCATTTCCCTTTTCTGTTTTGCTCTACTTTGAGGATTATGACTCACCACATCAACTAACTAGTTTGCTATCTGAACAGCTCATTTTACCATGGGATGGCTGCAGTGGTAAACAGATCTTTCTTTCTCCACTCTACCCCTTTGTGCGTTTTGCTCCCATGTTCAGTAGAAGCTTTGCTCCACACTTTTAGAAGATAAAATCAGTCTCCAGGGGACACTAGATCCTTCCTATGCATATGGTGAAGATCAAGCTGGAAGGAGTGAGGAAAATTATGGGTTTGCTTTTCCCAGCATACTAACTAGTACAGTTGTATCACAGCATCGAAATCAAAGCACTGGATCTCATAACAGATGTTCCAGGTATGTCTCTCACAAGGTTAGGAAAGCTAGGAGAGAATATGAATCCTTAAATCCCTGCAGATCTTTATTATGCCTCTGAAACTACAAAACAGTATTTCACAAAACTATTTTGTACAAAACTATATTGCACAAACCATGCACAGAAAAGTAAGAATCCTCTTTGATGGTCAGTTTATCCTGCTTCTGTCAGTAGCCAGAAGACTGATTGTTAATAAACGGTTCCTCTGGCCTCCTTTGGACTGGTTCCTCACAAAGTCAGTAATACTTTGGTATTGGAGGCTGTGGTATAGAACATGTTTCATTTTGCTGCTTTGGAAGTTTTTCTGAGAGGTTAACTTTCTCCCAGTCTTTATGTTGGACCAGCTGTCATCTGTCTACACTTCTGAAAATTTAGGAGGCTCAAGTGCCCAGAGGTTGGTCTTTTTTGTTTATTTTACGCAGCAACTTCTTCCTGTTGCTAACATCTCCAGTTTGTTAATTATCTGCTATAACTGAAAGCTTGCATGGTAGGCTCTGAATCTTCTGCTGCTTGCCGAAGGCCTGGAGAATTATGTGTCACATTTACACATAATTCTGCTTATCCCCCTACAAAATATTCTTATAGCTCTAATTATACAGCCATGAGGAACTGAATCCAGATGTTCTAGGGGAGGACAAAATATAGCAGTTGCCACTAAAATTATACAGTTATGTACTAGAACAGGGCCAACGCATACCTTTCAAAAACTATTATTTGTCAAATACTGTCCTCCAGGTACCTGATGGAAACTCTCATTATAAATGGAGAGGACGAGAGAGAGAGAGAGAGAAACTCTCATGCTACTCTAATGCTACACACCCAGTGCTGATGCAGACACAGATATGGAGAAGAAATTCTGCATTCAATTATTTTCCTCAAAATTCACTCCCTGTCTTTTAGTTATATTCTGCAATTGGTTAAGTAAGAGCAGTGAAATATCCCTATAACAATGGTATTGTTCAGATATGTCTCCATATGGCACAGAAAAAGTATACATTGTACTCTGCCTAAAAGAAGGGAGACTGAATGAAAAGGAAAGATGTACAAAACAAATAAGAGAAGAATGCAGAGACAACCCAAAGTCTGCAGATGTGCTGCATCTGTTTGCCTGCCCACTGGGGACACTGAGATAGAGAGATTAAGGCATTTATATGGAGATGGTTAGACAACTAGTTCAGATACGCAAAATGCAGCTAGCTAAATTCTATAGCAACAATAATACTATAACAAAGGGGTGAATATAATCCACTGTATGTGCATTAAACATTGAACATACACGCCATAAACCAGCTCATGTTCTTACAGTGATGGAGTAAAACCAGAACTGACCTTGGAAAGGATACACAAAATCAAATGAAATTTTATCCTGTTTAAAAGCTGTGTGCCAGTTTGCTTTCAAGGAAAGATAAAACTTGCACAGTCCATTCCTGATTATATTAAGGGAAAAGGTAAAATTATGTCCTTGTAGAAACACTGCTGATGTGAATTTAAAAAGAAGGAAGCTGACATAAAAAGTTGCCATTCAAAATAAATGTGCATCCTAACAAGAACTCTGAGAAAGTGAGCTAAAGCCAAAAATAATATAGCCCAGTGGGGCTATGGCATGTGTTCCTTACAGTAATCTTTAGAAACAACTCTGATCAGTAAACTACACAAGGGAAGATAAGGCTGTAAAGTTCAGTCTTTATGACTTAAAAAAAAAAAAAAGTTTTTCTTTTAATTCCACCTCTACCTGCAAAAACAATTAACCAAAGAAAGCCACCTTTTCACAAGTAATTAATTGTTCACTAGTGTAACAAATAACTACAGTATGTATGAAATACATTTATTAGCAAAAATATTTCTGGCTTTAATGTTCAGTTTGGAAATATTGAGAAATGGAGTCTCATAAGTTATTCATAAGATCAGAATTAATGCAGTCACTATTCCTGGCTTCTGATTAAATGCTGTCTTGTAACCTAGTAACACTGGAAATAATGACCAGATGATAATTTTCTGCAAGTTGAATCAATGAAGAGAATCTTTGATATGTCAAGTTGCAACATTACTTGCCCAACAGAAATATGCCTAGAGATTCTCCACAGCTGTGGAGACGATTTCTTTCTGTGCTTGTAACAGTGTACGTAGGCAAAGTCCCTTTCCAACAATGGGTTCATCCTCGCTCTTTCACTATGATAAACAGTGGTAGATGGTGATGAAGAAACAGAAATTTATGGTCTTAGAATAATGAAACAAGGAATTCTAAGTGAGGTGTTTGGTTTTTTTTCAGCTCCTCCTCAAAGATATTTGTTCAACATGACGTTGAGCTGTAAATCCTCTGACAGACTTCCATGCAGTATACAAGACCACAAAAGTGTGTAAGACTGTGTCACTCATCACTGATAACTTATCTTGCTAGAGGCTTCAATATAAAAGACAAGCAAAAGACAGAGAAAAAAACCTCATATTTGGATTAGCAAGATTTAAGACTAGAGTTGTGTAAGAACCCCCAGCAAGTTCCAAAATTAAACAGCTCCTCTTCCCTATAAATCTAAAACAAATAAAGGACAAAATCTAAAAATTAATCAGAAAATACCTGAGATAGAAAAAAACCTAAAAAACCAACCAACCCACAAATCCAAATAGACAAAGTAGTACAGAAAAATGCACACACACACACACATATATATTTGTACACCACAGATTCAGAAGGCACAAAACATTGAAATGGAGTCACTGATGCAGACAAAAATCTTGGAGAATACGAACTAGACAACAGTTACTCAGTTAACGCTTAAGTTAAAAAAGAGACCTAATTACTTGTGGAAGGCCAAAAAAAAAATAATAAAGCAAGGGAAGAAGAGTATAGCAGGGCTGAGAAGTATTAAATGTTAAAGCAGAAACTTGGCATTGCCACGGGAAAGAAAAAACTAGAAGAAGAAGGATGGGATCCAGCCCGCATCCTTAGGGTAGCCATTAACGGCACGGGGTGGGAGCGCGCAGTGCTCACGCAGAGTACGAGCGGCCGAGGAGCCCGAAAAAGACGAACAGGAACGAGCCGCGCCGCCGGCGCTGCCTGGGGCTCCACACCCGCGCTAGTTGCGAGAGGCCAAGCGCGCAGCGACCGCAGGGGCGGTTCTGCGGCAGGGAGAGGGACACGGTTGCGCGACCCGCGCAGAGCTGGCGCGGAGGCGGGGGTGGAAGGGAGAAGGAAGGCGGTGCAGCAGCGCGGAGCGCGCAGCGGAGATGGGGCGAGGCGGGGCGCTGCAATGTGTCGAAGCGGTCTGCAGTTAAGCGCGGATGGATGGTGGGGAAGGGAGTGAGGAGAGAGGGGGTGCTGGGGCTGCCGCGCTACAGCTGCCGGCCCTGGGGTCGCTGCCTCTCCTGTTTTTCCAGTTACAGTCGCTCTGGTATAAAGACGGAGATAGCGCGGGAGCGGAGCAGGCAGCAGCCGCGGCTCCCGGCGCCTGGCCCCGGCTGCAGGGCGCGGAGGAGGGGGGATGGGGGTCATCACCGCTGGAGGCGAATAAAATAGATTTAAGGGGGGAGTGGGGAAATACAAATCTACCTGGAAGGCGGGGGTGGGGGGCGGGTAGTGTGTGTTTGGAAGAAGGGGATAGGGACAGAAAGTGGTTTCTGAGGAAAGCTGGTGGCTCGGGTTGGAGAGCAGTAGCGCATCAGCGGAGAGCGCTCGCCAAGTCGCCCTGTTTCCTTCACGCTCCGGGGCAGAGGAGTGGAGAAGAGGAGAAAATCAGGGAGGAAGGCAGCGAGGAACAAGAGGAGGAGGAAAGGCGATGGGGAAGGGGGATGGTACGGGGGAGTGGGGGTCCTTTTGCGCTTAGGGGTAGAAGCGAGCCGCGGGCGGCAACGTGAGGCGGCACACACATAAACACACACGCATATATACATACACGCGTCCAGCCAGGGGCGGGCAGAGCCTCCGCCGCCCCCCCGGGAGCAGCCGGGGGAGGTGCCTCGATCCCCCCGCCGGGGAGGGGGCACGGCGGGGCCGGGAGGGGCTCGCGGGAGCTGCCGGCGCGGATGCCTTCACCTGGGTCTCTTCATCAGTGAGCGAGGCGAGGAGAGAGGCGGTCGGGTCTGGAGAACTACCTCTGGATGGTTTAAAAAAGAAAAAAAAAAAAAAAAAAGGAAAAAACCCAACTCTGCAATCCTCTGCTCCCCACAGGCTCAGCACCATAAGGGACTGCTATATTTGAGGCTGTCAGGAGGATGGGAGAGAGACACTGAGAGTCAGGGCGAGAGAGAGACGGTGCCACAGCAGCGGTAAGTGTCTTTGCCGTTCCCCCAGCCAGGCACTGATTTCCCTGGTTAGACTTTGGAGTGTGTGCAGATTATTTGTTGTAATATCCACCGCGGCATCGCTATGAGCAGTCTGCTGTGAAGCCAGCAATGGTGAGAGATCGCATTTTTTGGACTCCTACTCCAGGTTTATGTGTTTTGCTTTTTGGTTTGAGCCTTAACGTGGAAATTGTTGTCATAATTAAGCAGAAAAGTTGAAGCAGAAATTACTGGGATCTACTGAATGCTTCCTGTCATTTAACTAGTCTGCAAACTACTGCAGTGAATGAGTTGTGAAGCGAGATATGAGGTTTTTAGAACAAATACATACTCCAGAGAAAGAATGCCTATTTTAATGTGCTAATTTTCCATGTTTGGGAGAGCTACTATGCTAATGCTTGAGGGCGAAAGAGAAAATAACCTAGCATGTCGAGTTTATAGTGATGCACTAAAAGTTGTGTTGTTATGAAGTTCAGAATGGTACTTGGGTTTGGGATAAACAATTATCTTATGAAATAGAAAAGTATGGTGCCTTGACTGTTCTCCTTTGCTGACAGAGGAGATGGAATTACATAAAGATGCACTGATTTTTCCTCTGATGTGAAGACAGTGGATAAGACTGTGGAATGTCTGTGAGCTGACTAGGCTATGAACTGAGAATTATTTCTGCAACACAGACCGTGAAATGGTGTTTTTAGGATTTTTATATCAGAAAAAATGTGCATCCATTAGTGTATCTGTACTTCAGATATTTAGTTTCATCCCTGTTGAACGTAGAAACTTCGTAAAACAGAAGTTACACAAGATAGTGTAATGACACTACCTAGAACAAAACTTTTCTATGTCTTGCAGTATTTCAGAAATGTAATATAACCGTTTTGCAAAGTTTTTTCATTTACTTATTTTAATTTAAAAACAATAATTTCTTTGAATGGCACCTTTTGAGTAATTTCATTTATTGAAGGATCTGATGCTAAATGTTGTAAGGAGTTGAAGCATTCCTCAGTCTCCGTAGAGCTTTGGATCAGACCCTAAAGTTTGAAACTGCAAATAAATTACATGCTCAGCAAAAAACTAAGGGGGATTCCTGATAATTAAAATTTGGATTACATTTTCCAATTAATAAAAGTGCAATCAATTATTGTTGAGTTATAGTAGAACTCCTTCAGAAGTACTTTATGGCAATCAATATTAACACAAAATCAGTTCATCGTGATTAAAATTATTACAGTGGATGTCTAAATAATTTGTAATAATTGGGCCATTACTTTAAAATGCTATAAAAATATCTATTAGAATTTGTAAAAATCTATTTTCATAACTTGTCTTTAATAACTACAGGATTTATCTGCAAAGTTTCAAGTAAAAAAAACAAACCACAACCCCTCCCTGCCCCCCCCACCTCGAACAAACCAACCAACTCCCCCCCCCCCAAAATACCCTGTCAGGATCTATCATGTTCGGAGGGAAGAAGCTTGTATACTTGTGTGAGCTATGCAGAGATGAAGATAGAGGACTGAGACATGAACTATAGTAACTGAGGAATATTTCATGTACAGTGGCCCTCTGTGGCAATATACATGGTTAAGACGTGGTTAGGAAGACAAAGTCTTGGAAGACAACAAATTGGTAAAGAAAGGAGGATCGAGTGTTGAGCATTCTTGGGGTGGTAACAGCTAAGTAGTTTTAAAAGCAGACTTACTCAACATGCAGTTGTGTTTCATAGAATTACACAGCAAATGCCCATGCAAAAAGTCAGAACTAGCAGAGCGTGACATAAAAGTGTGAAGATAGATGAAGATGGTCTGGAGTTTTTAGTTTAGTTATGTTTGGTCAATACGAAGCTAAAAGTACTTTGAATTCTAGGTTAAAATGTCAGAGGAAAGGATCTGAATTTAATTTTATGATGAAGGCACAAGTACTAAGAATGAAAACAGAAAACACAGAAACTGACTGGCTGAATTGCAACTTGGAAGAAAGCAGCTTTAAAGAAAAAATATCCCAGCAGCTAAGAAAAAAGGCATGATTAAAAACTCTGCTGTTAGGAAACAATAAAAGGCAACTTTAAGAAATGCATAATAATAGTAAGTACTGTCAGCACAGATTCAATACAGGAAGGTCATGACTGGCAAATTTGCCTGAGTCCCCTGAATAAGTTGCTGACAGGGTAAAGTATTGGGGAATCAGTGATATGATTTATGGGGGTTTCAGAAAATGTCCAGTTCTGTACTCCACAAAATATTGATTTGGAAAATAAATTTTGGAAGGAGTGCTGGAATGATTTCAAACCTGAATTAGAGGTAGGGACCAGAGGGTGTCAGTAAAGGTAAAGAGCTCTGAATGAAAGGAGAAGGAGGAGGTGAGAAGTGTGATGCTTTAGGTGACAGTCTGAGATCCAGTTCTTTCTTGCTTGTTATAAAGCTGGCATATTTAAAAAAAGTAAATCTGATTTGCTAGCAATACGGAAAAATATGTTCCACTGAACAGATTGAGCACACTGAAAGTTTATTAGGTTAATGGTACGAATATTTATTATGTACATTAATATTGAATAATAATATTTATTAAGTATCACTGGAAATTGTATGTGAAGAATATATATATATGCCAAGGGGCTGGCATGGAGCCAGCTGAGGGGATTGGTTCAGTGTCATTGAAAAAAAATGTTTCTACTGAATGATTTTGTCTTTCTGCATGTAGCCTGCAACACAGATTTTGGTTCCTCTGAATTCACTGCATAATTTGCCACCGTTGGTCTGCTCCCTCCATATGCTCCTGCTAACTGCTTCTCTTGGTTGCACTTTCTCTTGGTTTCAGAACCACCTCAATCATTTGAACAATTTCTCGTACTCTAAAATAATAAACTGAAATCCACCACAGTTCATGATGCATTCTTAATTCCTGAGAGTAAATGTCAAATAGGCAGTTGCTTGCTAATATTATATTGTTAGGTGCTTCACAAAATTGACTCTCCTACTCCTGCACATAGCTTCTCTGGAGCTTTCTTCCGGGGTCTGTTACTCCTCATATTATCAACTTTTTAGCACTTCACAAGGGAAAAAACTGCTCTTTCCAGAAGTGATGGAGTCTCTGCAGAGTTTTATCTTCTGGGCAATTCAGATCAATAACACTACATTAGGGGCTGGTGCCTTTTTAGAAATGATCAGATTGTTAAAACTGGGTAACATAAATACATTCTTATCTTACTTAAATTTCAGATTTGAAAGCTTCCTAGTGTGTGTGTATATATGTATGTGTTTACACACACATATACTATATATTAATGTGTCTTTACAAGCTGGAATGGAAGCAACAATAACATTTTCTGGTTACTGGCAGGAGATGTAATCTGTTTGGTTTTATAATTAATTTCTTGGCTAATTTATAAAAACATCTGGAAGTGCATGAATCATAAGAAAATATGATCTTTGCTTATATGCTGCTTTTTAAAAGGGAAGTTCAGGATTATTTCTCACTGTACTTAATAAAAGCAACAAATAAAATTTTAGGTTTCTCAGGTGGATATATAACAAGGGAATATGTCATTCTGTCTGCTGTGAATATCATAAAACATTAGAATTATTATCCAAGTTACAGCTGATGTTCTTGATCACACATGCCCATACTTATTCAGTGTAGTCATCCTCTCAGATTAGCTCCTAAGCTAACCAGAGGCATGAGGTTATGTCAGAATGACAGAGTACTTCATGCTGTCATGTAGTAGTTACCAACACCATAGTTCACCTCTTTACATCCCCTTCAGGACCAAACTTACATGTCAGTCTTGGGAAAAATTGATAACTTTTCTCCATTCCCATACCTAGAAATAGAAAATACATCAAACTCTTTCCATCCATCAGAATCCCCTTTTGGGAGTTTCCTTTTTCACTATGCTCTTAAAGGTTTTATTGTAAATGGTGTTAAGCCGTGACGATACCTTCAGAGAACGTTCGGCTGCTGAAACTAAAAGCAGACAAACATTGAAGGTAGTTCATTGCAGTTACTGAGAGGGGTAAAGAATGACAACTTCCAATTCAGCGCACAAGGAGTGTGGTTTCAGCCTCCCTACGAGTGAGAAACGCTCAGGTTTTAACAGCCAGAAGTTTAAGATATACTGTATAGCCAATGGGACTCCTAGTCTGCAAATCATTTTGATAAAGACTAAATGTATGGCTTTGTAATTGATATATACATAGTACAGGCACAGTCTTTTGGGTGCCTTCACTTACCAAATAACAGCACTTTGCAAGAATTCATGAACCCCATTTTATGTTTATGGCTTTTATAGTCTTCGTTAGTACGTGAGGGACTTTGCCTTGTGGGTCGTAACCACCCTAATACAGCAACACATTCAATCAAGATCGGCAGCTACGCACATGGGCAGGTAAATGAAAAAGATTTTATGGTCATAGTACC
The DNA here is from genome assembly GCA_022605575.1 of Laterallus jamaicensis coturniculus. Lineage (NCBI taxonomy): Eukaryota > Metazoa > Chordata > Aves > Gruiformes > Rallidae > Laterallus > Laterallus jamaicensis. The sequence goes on from JAKCOX010000097.1 coordinate 867,051, forward strand.
ACAAGCAGCTGATCTGGCAACATGAGCACCTCATAATACTATTTTGAGGAGACATTGGAACACTAAAGTTGAAAGGTTGTTATTCTTGCTTCACTGTAAAAAGACACACCCTGAAGATGTGCTTGTTAACGTTACGTTACTCTTCCCCAAAATGTGCTCTCAAAGCTAAGCAAGCAGCTGTAGAAATTTTTTGAAAAAAGTAAAAAGAAAAAAATACTTCTTTAAGTACACATGGGTTGTCTTTCCTGAAAGACACCCATTAGCTTCCTCTACAGACTTTAATATGCTATTTACTCTAATTTATTTACAGGTCTCCATATAGCGTAATCAACAAAAATCTCTGGAAATTAAGTCAACAGAGTCACATTATATATTTTAGCTCTTCTCCTGAGATGGTTCTCACAGAGAACATTTTCCACAAGTATTATAAGTATAATAGTTACTCAAAAGAAAAAGAAAAAAAAGTCTTCTGGATGTGTTGGAACACTTTTGTGACTTACAGCACTGCTGGTCATTCAGCTTTGTCATGTTCATATTACTGTTATGCAATCAGGATTATTCACTTATCTTTACATTTTGTCATTTATTTCTGTGATAGCTTGGATGGGGACAAGATATCCTGAAATGGATGAAACAGAAACACTGTAAATTTCATGAGCTGTCTTGTTCCTGTATAGGAATTTCAGTATGCCTAGCACACAAAAACGTGGTTGCAGTCCAACAAGTAACTTCTGGACATGAGAAAAATTAAAATTCCATTCAGCTTGTTTTGTTACTGGTTTCTTTTCTACAAACATTCACTGTTTGGAATATTACACAGCCCAATTTCTGGACCAAATTAATGGTATTAAACTTTTTATCTATGGTTGCACATAAATAGTTTCAAAGCTGAAAAAAAAAATCAGATGCAGATCTGTACCTACTATTTAAGTTACCTTGATGTACTGTTCACTAGTTGCACATATATATCGCAGATGTTACTTTAAAATTCAGTTGTCCCAACTGTCTAATTCACATCACAAGTCCATACCAGATAATATTTAGATTAGAACTGCGATTGCCTTAGAAGATTTGTTGTTCTATTAGTGAGGTTCTCTGACTCCATTATAAAACTTATCATTATTATCATCATCGTGGCAACTAGGCACTTTAATCATAAATCAGGATTGCATTGTACTAGGAGCTGTAAGCACAAAATGGTCCCTCAATCAAAGAACGTATGGCTTAACTCAAGAGCTCTTCACTTTTTGCTGTTATTTGTGATCTTTGAAAGTCTTACATCTAAGGGAAGACATCTGTGCTTCACAGATATGCTACCATGATCATGTACAGATTCTTCAAGATCACCTCCCACACCAGAAAAATACCCAAAACGATACGATCTGCAACACTATGACATATGTAATGATCAAACATATGTGTCTTTCCAATTTGTCTGAAGACTATCAGCAGTCCACAATTACTTCTGAAATGCATATTTTTAGACCTCTTATCTAAATTACTTCATTCTTCAGGTTTCTAAAATCTCACGTAGATCAAATCTTATTCAAAACAAGTATATGGACTTTCACCTGAGATAACTTCTCATTATTTTTTTTTTTAAATCCAAAAATAGTGAGTTAAAGAGACTAAATAATCTATTCACTCCCATGGCCTTGACTTCTGCACACCTGAGGCGACACAATCTCTTTATTCCTTAGCCTCATATTATGTCAGTTGCTCAAAATGTTCTTACTGCACTGTAACACGCAGTGCCATGTATTATTGCTTACGTAAAACTCAGCTCAGGGACTGTGGGAATAATGCCATCTCTGACGTTATAACATCTCTTTGCTCTATGTGTACACAGCTCAACTCAAAACCAGTTACATAGTATTTCCTCTGTTTGGACTTTGGGGATGCAGGTTGAGCACTGCTTCAGGCTGAGAAAGACTGTTACAAGGTTTTGAGAAGAAGCATAGTCGAAAACATAGAACAGATCGAATAACAAGGGAGGAAATTTATTAAAAGGACACAAATAGATAATTTAGAAAACATGATATATAGCTGAAATGTCTGCAGTCTTGTTTTCCCCCTGGTGTATCACAATTGACTGATAACACCTAAGTATTTATTTGATTTATCAATCACTTTGTTCCTGAGTCATTCACTGATGGGCATAATCCTCTGTTTGTGCCTTCACAAGGCATCTCTAGAGGAAATTTGAATGTTCTCAGCAATGAATTGAGATGCTACTGAAGGTATCAGGTGGGATGAGGGTGTTTGCACAAAGGGCTTGTCAACAGCAGCATCAAAATAGCAAAATACAGTTGAATTTGGATTGCATTCTTGTATATTTTCTGCAAAGTGGAAGCAAGGCAGTTAGACTGATTGATCATGCCCTGCAAATAACAAAGCCATTTTATAGAAAGTAAGAAAGGTTGAGAGACTTCAGAAGCATTAAGTGTATGGAAGTACTAAAGATTATACCTTTAAAAGGTCATTTACCACCAGAAGTTACTTGTTCAAAATTTCCGTTTTGTCTGTAAGCTTTCATTAAATATCCATAAGTTACTATCCAGATTGCTTCTCTGTCAAGCTTTGCAAAATAGTTCTTTCAAAAGCATGACTTTAGTTGTAAAGACAGTTAGTAAAGGAATGTATAGGTATTTCTTTAAGGATTTCTTTCAAGGCGTACAAAAATATCTTGGAATTGTAAACAGCGTGTGCATCATTATGCAGGAATATAGGAACAAGAATCAGTATGAGAGAAAAAGAGACCTGTCATAATCTGTGGTTATTTTTCTTCATCAGAAAAGGATTACTGTACTTCCTATGTGGCATTCTATATAAAATAAAAGCTGGCATACAAGGCAGTATGATGAGTTGAACAATTTTAATATTTATAAAAAAAAAATTGTCTTTTTCAAAAACTACATGCATGTTTCATATGTTTTCTAAGATTTCAGAAAAGATGGCAGGCTGTTTTGTGGGGACTGCTTTAAACTCAAAAGAGAGAAAGAAGGAAACCTTTCCAAAAACTGTAGTGGGCACGCTTGCTTTTTGCAACCTACAGGAGTGTAACTAAGCAGCTTAGGGGATCCCAAGTATTTATCTAAAAACTACCTGTAGGTGGTATAATAAGATCTGGAATATTTTGTCAGTGGAAGAAACAGACTATAAACAACCATATGCAAGCCAGTGATTTTGGACTTTTCTGTACTTTTTTTTTTGTTGTTTTATTGTAGCATTGTGATTAGGTAACAGCAAAGCAAATACAGAGGTTTACTTTTTATTGGGCCTAATCTTGTTCCTTGAAGCATCTGAGAAAAACTCGAAGCATTAACTAGAAAATAAAAATTAAAGCAAACACAAACTAATTTCCAGGATCAAGCGCACTGGACATAGACTTATTTCACTTCTTTATGTTGTGCAACAGATTTTAAGGCACCTCGGAGACATAGGAAGAAACCTTTTTTCTGTATTTAAGAGCAGTCCAATAGTTTAGCCAATAGAAACTTTGACAAACTACAGACAGAAAGTATCACATGAGTTTTTATTGCGTTCTACTAATTTTTAATTTGAATGTATTAGTTACTAGTGTAATGGGTTTGGGTTGGTGTTTTTTACATTAGTTATGTGTGTTTTTTTTCTCTAATGCAGTCCATTTTATTCCAATTGTCCTTTGATTCCTCATCACCTGAGAATTTCCCACATGTTGGCTGGCACAAAATTAGTTTTCTTAATTTCTATGCTTGATTCGCCATTTCTTTAATTTGGATTTTATTGCCAATGTCAGACAAAGAAGAAGGAGATGAGGGAAGTATAGAGAACACAACCCTTCATCACTCCCATTGCCACTTACAAAGGCAGCAAATAAATGTATTTTGTTAATGCAGTAAAGTCAGAGTCCTTGTGGCTTGAGATACATTAAAGAGACTCTCTAGCACTCCAAGGACTGCCAAATTAGATGATGCTGAGGGAAAAGAAAGAAAAAAGAAATAAGAAAAAAGCACTTTCACATAAAATTCACACCGCATTTAACAAGCTTAAAAGAAAAACACTTATCCCAAGCTGAAAGCACAGGTCACTACAGCTTGAGTTTAAGAGCTAGGCTTTCCACCGAGAGGCTGTAAACACACGTTGGGTAATACTGAAATGGTGGAGACCGTGCAGTGATGAATCCCTCTTTCTTTGCTCAATACTAAGTGAGGGCAAGGAGGAGAGAGCCCACATAAATTATTCCTCTTCCATGTCATGGACCTGCACCTTCAATTGGGCAGTCCCTCTAATGGGAATATGGAGGGTCGCACAACACACACACAGAGCACTTATCAGGGTTATCGAGGGGTTTTGATATACTGGGTAGAGGCTGTCGCCTGAACACCATTGGGAATCAGAGGCACTGTACCTACCAACCTGTCAAGTTACATTTCTCCTAAAAATACCTTAGCAATCCTTATGATGTGTTCTGGGTATAGAGTAGGGCTTTTATAGGCACATTTCTTTTTGCCCGGGCAGTTGAGGTCCATTTATCACTAGCAAAACTGCTATTTTCCTTAGCACTTTGTGCGTATTTCTTACTCTTCTTCTAGTGCTTTTTCCTTGTTGCTGCCGAGAGGGGCATATCCTCACATCTTACCTTGCAACTGCAATCCTTACTCCGAAGGACTCAAAACCACCAAGAGCCAAATTCTGTGCTGGCAAGAGCAAATGCAGCAGAAGTAAACTCGGCTGAGCCCTGCCTGCTCGTTTTAGGATGGCACCCCCCAACCTAAATTCACCTGCAACCCTTAACCCCTGCTACCCTATGAAGTCTGTTTTGCCACAGACAGTGACTGAGGGATTCAAGGCTGGGCTTTAAATCTGCTACCAAATGGATTCTGGATATGCTAGCGACAAGCAGGGCTGCGTAAAAATTACCCATTTTTGTTCTGTAAGTGTCCATCTGCAGCAATGATGATTTTCTGCCTAAATATTTTATTCTTCTGTGAATGTGCAAAAATGTGGATATTTCTTCCCCACCCCACCCCCTGCCGGTTCTGCTGACAAGCAGAACTTTTTCATATAGCTCTATAATTAGGCTCCAGAGTCCTGTGGAGACACACAACAGAGTGGTAGGCTTTATATTCTGCAACACTTAAAAGTTGTAGTTCACAGATGTGTACACTTACATTTATCCCAACTCTTTGCATGCTGTAACCAGTGCCTTTCATTCCCTTTGGATCTGTCTCCCTGTGTCTAACAAAAATGAGAATTTTGAGTGTTTCTGGTCCTAAACTGCAAATCAGCAGTCAACCACTATTTGAAACTGGTGACAGAATGAAAGAGTTTCTGGTCATTATTGAAAATCCCAGCTCAGGAATCTTGCATTGCTTTTGGTTGTGCATTGAAACTATCCAACTTTTTATCAAAACAGATAGTTCTTAAGGTTTTTTTTGCACAGTTCTCTTCAGCGCGAATGTGAATTCTTGTTGTGGTTTTCAGCACTGTACAGTGTTCCTGATCATAAAGCCCAGTGATGAGTATTTATATGATGTTCTTGCAGCAAATACAGTTGTAAAGAAATAAATCACTGGTAGAAGTTGTATGTGGGTTATTATATATTGCTGTTACATATTCATGGGGAAACCTTCCATTCTCCTTTAAGAGAACTTTCAAAATAACCTGGATCATTAGTCCTCCTTGACACCTGGGTCCACTGATAGCCTTAAAAAACAGGAGATTATTATCACGAGTTATACATCCTAAAGATGGTTAACATCTGAGGTTTCACAAAATAGTAAGCTTCTATCCAAAACGTTTGGAAATCTGGACTGATATGGTTTGTTTAGCTTTGTTTTGTCACAGTTTGGAGAAAGAGGCTTTCTTGTTATCATATAGCTAATGAGTGTTGCAGCTTATTCTTTATCACTGTTACCAGCAGAGGAGAAGATTTCCAGTCCTTAGCTCATTTTTAGAGGTTTAATTAATAATGTAGACAGTTGAGTCTGGCTGCTTGGACTAAAATAATTAGCAGAGAGTAAACAAACTCTCTAAGTTGCACTTTATGAATGGTGTGGTGCCACTTTAAATATTTAATATTTTGATCTGAGTGACCAATCAATTCTTGCAGGGTGCCAGGTTACAACTATAATCTGGGCAAGAAAGCTGAGCTGTAATCAAAGGTAGGCTCCTGTAACTGCTTCTGATGGGCAGGGCTGCAGGAGGTGGAAGAAGATACAAAATGAATGTTAAAAAGGAGGGTATGAAACTGTCAGAAAATAAATTGGAAAAAAACAAACAAACGAACAAAAAACCCCCAAAAACAAACCAAAAAACCAAACCAAACCAAAACCAGACAGACAGGAGAGGGAGCTGATAGAAAGCAGTTTAATGTGTCTCGATGACTATCCAATTAGATCTCTGTATGAGGTCCTGTAGGAGACAACGGTCTCATACGCATTTAAATCTCAGGTGGTGACTTACTCCTTTGTATATTCAGGGCAAGAAAAACTAAAAGATAGCCCTCTTAGCCAGTTTTTTACTAACTTTTTCTCATAAATATTGATAGAAGAGAAAACCCCGACCCTGCCCACAGAGCAGACAAAGCTTATGTATTGAGTGTTCTGAAAACCAGCTGTGATTGCAGTTTTGACTTCGGGAACCACATATGCATGTTCTCAGCAACTTCATCCTCAATGTTACACAGAACATAAACAACCTTGACTACAATTTAGTTAATCTTGGGTGAAGTCCCAAGAACCTGATCTTTACTTCACGACATGGAATACTACTTTTGGAATTACAGCCATTTTATATTTTTATCTGAAACATTCAAAAAACATACTCTGTAACCTTAAAAATATCTTTGCTTTTGTGGTTTATGTCTTGTAAGCCGAAATACTACTTTTATGTCAGGTTTTTTTCTTTCTTATTTCAAAATCACAAAAAAATTCTGAAAATCTGATAAATACCTCATAAACTGAGTTTAAACAGGTTGATTTGGTCAAATATAGTTCATTTTCAACAGTATAAACTGTTAAGAAAATTGTTATGTTAGTTTGGGGTATTTGTTATTTTTTGGTTTGGTTTAGTTTTTGTCTCGAGACTAGATGAAGATGAAACCATTGCCATGTGATGCTGGTGAAAAATATTTTCTGTCTGGGACACCACTCAATACCTACAGGGTTTATTCACTGTCCACTTGGATGAATTAACTGCAGTCCATGATGAGGCTCCTGAGGTGTACCTCTGTGCAGTTTTGCCCTTTGACTCCTTTATCAATCATGATCATTCATAGGGAGGGAGCCTTGCCCAATTTTCATATTTCATACTGGATTTGCAGGGTTGACAGAAACCCCACAAAAATATCTGCTACCCTGTTGTGTTTGGGACAAAAGCCATTGCACAAAGATTAATACAGATCATTATTGTGCCATTTGTGTGGTTGTTTTCCAGAGAAAGATCAAGCTACGGCCGTATTTTTCAGTAGAGCTTGCCACCTTCAACATTTTAAAGACCACCCTGCAAGTCCCTTGCCATTTGAAGCAGGGAGGTTTCCTGGAAGTGTGCTCTTGAGTGGTGGGAAACTTTATTGGGGCAGAGATACCAGCTCTGACATGTGGGAGACTGGCTCCATCTCATCCTGGTGCTGAGGTGGGAGGCTTTTCACCTGTCAGTGACACATGCCAAGGCAACAGCATGGGAGCATTAGATGTATGTGTCACTGTCACTATTTGGTTTTTTTTTTCCTTTGGACACAATCAACTGAACACCACAATCATCTGAAGGGTCTTCCCTGTGAAGTGGTTTGATTTTTATATTTTTTTAATAGCAAGCTTTGATGACGGTCTTTTGTTGCTAGTTATTTAATGAAAATCCAGAGACTGATGTGAGAAAGGAAACCTTTGATTTTGTTCAAATATTTTCCTTTTTTTCCTAGTGTTTATCTTGTCCAGAAGAAAAATATATATCTTGATATATTGAAGATAAAATTCCATTCCTAAGTGGGATTTTATTACTTGTTGTCACAGGCCTGAAAATCTGTTTTTAATCCAGTTCATCTATTATCTACCACTGGTTCTGAGCAACTAGAGACCTTGTTTTCACCATATGTTCACTCTCCCATCTGTGGAAGGCAATGCAAGTGTAAGGGAAGGAGTTGGATACTTACTTGTCCATTCTCTGTGGCTTTTTCTGTGACACACAAACCTCTAAAACTGGCAGCAAAAAGCAGTTAGAACAGACCACTTTGTTGCCAAGGTAATAAAATCTACAAGCTTTCAGAATAAGCAGATTTATTTTTTTTGGGTATAATGTTTAATGTTCCTGGTGGAATAAGAAAAAAAGGTAACAGCCTTTCATAACAGATAAGGTCTTTCATAACAGATGTAGCTATTCACAACATTTTGGCAATTTGCAGAGCCTGTACTAGATGAGGTGTGAACCAAGGAAGGGAAATAAAATGATCCTTAAGTACCCAAGATGGCCAACCCAATGCATTTGTATCCCAAACAGTAATTTCAAATGTATGTATGTATGAGTGCACAGTGAAAGCTGATGTTTGTTTCTGAATTGTGAGTAAAATTTAAAAGACTTCGAAGTGTGACAGTTGCCTGTGATTTCTGATATATGTTTTGGTGTCCTCAGTAAGGGAGGCTGAACAGCTAGGAAGCAGTTGGTTTGTATGTGCTCAATCTCAATTGGGATTTTGTTTGTTTTGTTTGTAACCTCTGCTACCAGTGTATAAAAGTCTGAATTGAACTTTTGATTAATGTGTTTTTTACTGCACCATTAAGCTTGTCTACTTTACTAGCAGCATGGGGAAATTCACAAAAAAATAACTTTTTATTTCTACTCTCCAAATACAAATAAACTAGTTTGTGCAAGGCATCCTCGAGGACTTGCGTCCTGAAATACATTTATGTAAGTTAATGTTCAGGGGACATTTCTGGGAAAACTTAAGTCATGTCGGGGCTTGTAATGCCAAGGTGTTGAATTTGGGGGAAAGAATTGATTTTAGTGAACATAAAATACCTCTCCAGCCAGAGGAAGAAGATACCCCAGAGCTTTGGTCAGAGTCCACGTGCCTTGCCATTGAAACCTCTGTGGTTTGCAGTCTGTCCACTGTGAGGCCGTGAGTGACTTTTCCCCTTGGATCTGAAGTTTCATGAAAGGAATACTCAGCACAGTAAACAGTGATGGTCTTTGTTAACTCTCACCTACCCTGTTTGTCAAGACGATGAATCTGTATATATATGTTCGAGGTTTTAAAAGATAATGTGGTTTGTTACTGGCTCTGATTTTTTTTTTATTATTTTGACTGGGTTTTTGGTTTTTTTAGTAACATGGAATTTTGCTGTTCAGTGTCATTTTATTTTATTATGCTCATTTTTTGAATAAACAGTGGTGTGTTGCCATTTGGTCACACACACGCTGTTTTGCTACAGAAGCTGTTCATCAAAGTGGTGACATTTCATTTTAGGACACATTTGGAAAACAGATATGTTGCTGTTGTTGTGGTGCTTTGACTTGGGAAATGCCATATAGTGTACGCAAAAGCTCCATGCAGTCACAGGAGTGGCAGAAGTTTGCCTAAGCTCAAATTCCCAGACACTTTGCAATGAAAATTAGACACTTTGCCTCAACCTTCTCTCACACTGCATAATGCAGGCAGAGTTAAAACAAATTAAAGGGTGCACTTCCTCACTCAGCATGAAGTCAGCCTGAGGAATACAGACACATAGTTCATAGATTTGATTTTTAAAAGGGCTGGATAATTTTATGACCAATAATAACATTTTTAGTTATGCATGCTAAGTGAGGTATAATTGGATTTCCTGCCTCACAGCATCAGCTACGAAGCCTTTACATCACTACAGGGACCAGGAAGGGGTTTATTTATTTATACACACGTGCACGTGTTCGCACCCTTTCACACCCCTCCTGCATGCAGCAAGGTATTTTGGTGATGCATATCAGGAAATCTTTTTAACCTGTTTTTATTGCATAAGCCATTGGCTCTGAATAGTTAAGGCCAACATCTACATGTCAACAAGAGCCATGCAGAGTAACTAGCAATTACAATGCACATGGAGCAAACAGCAGGCACTTTGTCCATTTTGCAAATGTCAGCAAGTCTGGACCCAGCTGCAGGAGGAAAAGAATGTGTCAAAACATCAGCTCTTAACATTCAAAAGGCATCCAGGAATATGACAAGTTATGCAAACCTCAGTCAGTACCAGAGTGCCAGATGTTGGTTGGAGACACAGCCACTAAAACATGATGGCCAGTTCAGTTAACACATCCTTCACCTTCCCATCATGGTCGGTTCAGGAATCAACAGACCACAAAATGGTTGCTACTTTTTAAGCATTTGCTTTTGGGGAATGTACATGTGAAAATAAAAATTGATTTGAAAATTCAAAGGATAATTACTGCAGAGGACGTCCAGGCTATGAGTATGATGAAGTAGCACACTGGCCTCTTTTTATTTTATTATTTTCCTCAGTATGCGGCATGTTACCTACATTGGAACATGAACCTATGGAAGAATAGAGCAATTAATGAGTTTATTAAAGGTATCTTATATCAGTATCAGTTATATTTTAAAAATTAAAGCATAGTGCTCATTCTGCTAAAATGCAAGAGGATGAATTTAATTTCTGGGCTATCTTCGTGGTTAGAGCCATTCCCCAAATCTGAGTGGTGGGTTCGATTTCACGAGGAGTTGGGGGGGATGCAAACTCATTGGTACATCAGCATGGCATGGTAAGTGCTCCCTGATTGTGCAGAAAGGAATTAGATGTCGCTGCTGGATGGAGACAGAGCACATGCTAGAAGAAGCTTCATTGCTGCTAATAATTGAATCACCGAGGAGGAGTCCTCAGTTTTGCTGCTAGGACTGCATCTGCTAAATAAAAAGTAATGAAACATCCAGCAGAGGTTCCAAGCACTCCATCCTGAACCTTCAGTCACTCTGCTCTCACTCTTTTCAATTCAGTTTATCTGCAATTCCTGCTCCGTTCACTTTAGAACTAATAAGGAAAGATGTCAAAAAACTGCAGTTCTGTTCCCTAACAAAATAGCCTCTTGCAGATCACCTCTTCTCTAGCCAGTCTGCCTACACTGCTGTAAAGAGTGATTGTAAGTAGCACTGTCATACCTGGAAAACTACAGCTAGAAGCATCCTCTTTTACTGACAGTCTGCTCCCTTACATTGTGAGCAGTTTCTTCAGAATTACCCAATAAACACCAACTACATCAGGAAGTCCAAATTGAGAAAGAATACATTATCTTGCTTAATAACATTAAAGCAAATCTAAATTATGAGCTGGATCATGCAAGTGATATTTAAATAGTTTGAAGATTTGTAGACAAAAAGATGGCAGAAGTATAATTATGGAGGAGCCAAAGAGAATTTTACATTGATGAAAAGCAACACTGATAGACTTGACATCAAGAATTATTTGACTATACATGATGAAACTATTAAAAGTATGTTAAATGGAAAGAAGTAGGTCAGTCTATTATATAGCAAGAGAATACCATGTGCATCCAGAGAGAAGAGGAAAAAAGGGCGCGGGGGGGGTGGAGAAGGGGAAAAAGAAGATCTGTATAATTTTCTCTAGTCACATTGCGAGTACTGAGGGGGTCAAGGGAAAAGCCCTCCCGTGTTCTGTGAAAGGATAAGGAAAAATTGGTCACTGTGTAGATATTTTTCCTCAAAGAGTACCAATCGCCTCAAAAAGCATGGGGAGAAGAAAAATACAGCCAAAGCTTCATGCTGCCTGAATACTAGCTTTTTAACCTAGCTGGCCAAGATGTTGAGGTAATGTTTGTTCCCCTTTCATTGGGATGCAGCGATTTATCTGGTCCCAAGTTGCTACCACTAGGTAGCTGTGAAAAGACTAGTATAAAATAATCAATAGAGGTGAAAGGGAAATCTTCCCATTTCTGAAATACCAAAACTACATTCTTACCCTTGTGCATTCTTACCCTTTTATATATTTTTATATTTATGTAAGGCTGCACTAGTAGCCTTTGAGCTAAAACTAAAAATTCATGGCTCAAGTCAGCTTGATTTGGGTTTTAATTATGATTTTAAAAATAAAATGTAGAAAAATTGGGGTTTTTTAATAATATATAAATTAACCAAATTGCAACTTTCCCTGAAAAATACTTCTTTTTTCCTGAACTATTTGTAGCCAAGTGTAGTTCAGTCAGTGCTTCTGATTTGTCATAAAAAATAGTGAAGAACTGGGTGATGGGACATGACTGAAGAAGAAATGGATTGAAGAAAGAACTCCAGAGCTTTGTGTGGCCCTAAAAACTGAATCATGTGTACTCTATGGAAAAGAATGTCTGTAGGATAATCCAGAGAAAATTACATGAGTAGTAGGGTATTTTTCAACATTCGTGGAAGATTTAACTTATAGGGAGTTAATTTATGTTCCTTTTGTAGGATTCTTAATCTGAAAGCATGTTGAGGAAAGACATCAGCATAGTCAAAAACCCGAACAGATTGGAAAATATGTTAGGAGAATCACTGTGAGAAGACAAAAAGATGAGATGGCATTTTTTTGCAACAGAAGTACAAGGGAAATGTATATGGTATTTCAGACTACACGTGTTTAATTCTCTTGAATTCTGATTTTATGTGTAATCCATGACTCTTTATTCTTTGTAGAAAATTTGGCTTCCAAATTATTATTTTTTTCCATTACTGGAAAGACATTATTTAAATAGGAATGGTGAGAGCAAAAAAAACAACAAGGAGAAGGTGACAGGGTAGTCTAACTACATTATTTTTCTTCAGTTATAGATACATGCTAGTTCATTCTGTCCAATCTTCTAATTTTTGAGCAGTGTCAACAGGGAAATGTGTATGTTCGCAATGGATGTCATCATAGCAATGCTGTTTTCTGTGTAGTGCTTGTCCAGCAGATGGTGACCACTGCATTATGGAAAGGGTCAGCAGCCTATCATTGGGGTAGGAGGAACTGTGCTGGTTTTGCAGACTTTCCTGAATATTTTCCTCCCCTCCTTGCTTTGTTGTTGTAGCAGTCTAAACTAAAGGTCATTCAAAGTAAAAAAAATATAAGTTTGTTCTTTGTGTATGGAAAGCATAATTAAATTACCGATGCTTTAAAAGATTGGGTTTAGATCCTGTTAAGCAGATTTTTATTTGTATTGATGAATTCATGTGACATCTGTTTACTACCTAAAATATTGCTGCTATCATCTAATGACCAGACATTCTGGCTCCATTCACCAGAAGTGTCATTCAATAGCTGCTCTTTAGCACTAAATGCTGCATTACACAGAATGATGGAGTATTATGAATTTAATACATTTTAATTAATTTTCTAATGTTAAGATTGAGCATTATGAAGCAGGTGTTCTATCAAGAGTTAAACATAGTGCATCATCTACAGAGCACTTGTACTAAAACAGTCAGAAATGTGGGTGTCTGAAAGCTTTAAAATTCATGTGGGGACATTTCTATCCAATACGACAATACCTATTTCTATCCAATATGAATGCATGCAAATCTGCATTTCCACGCACACGAGTATATTTCAAGAAAAGATGAGTATTCCTTAGGTTTTTCCATTTAATTTGCAAAGACTCTACTTTAACACTCCCTCTGCCATTGCTGAATGCTAAAAAAAAATCCTTAAAGTCAGTGGAAACACTGACATAAGTTGGACTGACATAAAGCACAACATCTTCCTTGATGCTGCATTATTTCTATGAGCTGCTGGGTACATTCACTATGCACCAATTCCACAGTAGCTTAATTGGAGTTTTGGATTATTAAGTTTTGGATTAAGAGGAAAGACGATTAATGGGAGTAACAGCAGCAATAACCATGGCCAGCAGGTCGAGGCAGGGGATTCTGCCCCTCTGCTCTGCTCTAGTGAGACCCCCCCCAGAGTACTACATACAGCTCTGGCAATCACCAATTCAAGGCAGACATGGAGCTATTGGAGCAAGTCCAGAGGAGGCCAGTAAGATGATGAGAGGGCTGGAGCACCTCTCCTATGAAGAAGACAAGCCGAGTTAGGCTTGTTCAGCCTGAAGAGGAGAAGCCTCTGGGGAGACTTTATCGCAGCCTTCCAGTACCTGAAGGGGCCTACAGGAAAGATTGGAAAGGGACCCTTTACATGGATGTGGAGTGAGAGGACAAGGGGTAATGGCCTTAACCTGAAGGACAGTACATTTAGATTTCTTCTAAGAAAAAAAATCTTGATTGTGAAATCAGTGAGACCCTGGTACAGGTTGCCCAGAGAAGCTGTGGCTGCCCCTGGGTCCCTAGCAGTGTTCAAGGCCAGGTTGTATGGTGCTTTGAGCAAGTGGAGGTTGTGCCTGCCCATGGCAGGGGGTGGAGCTAGATGATCTTTGAGGTCCCTTCCAACCCAAACCATTCTGTGAGCCTATGATTTTAAATGACTCTTTAAAGATGAGGTACCTTGTCACTAAATGTCCTGGGTTTGGCTGGGATAGGGAAAATTTTCTTCCTAGTAGCAGTATAGTGCTGTGGTTTGGATTTAGGATGAGAATAATGTTGGTTACACACTGATACTTTGTTTTTTGCTAGGCAATGTTTGAACCAAGTCAATATCTTTTTAACTTTTATACCGTCCCACCAGTGAGGACACTGGGGATCACAGCCAGCACAACTGTCCAGACTGGACAAAAGGATATTCCATGACATGTGATGTCATAGTCAGTATTTAACTCAGGGGAAGATGGCCAGAGGTTTAGACTGTGACTTGAGAACTTGTTGGGCAACAGTGGTGAGCAATTGTACTGTGCATCTGTTTTGTATATTCTGTTATTCTTATCATCATAATTAATATTATCCTTTTCTGTCATATTAAAATGGTCTTTATCTCAACCCATTATTTTTTTTCCCCTGATTCTCTGCGCCCGCCGGCTGGTGGGAGGAGTGAGAGACCAGCTGTGTGGTTATCTGTCTGCTGGGTTAAACTACAACACTAAGCAGTACTACTAGCTTTGGGTGCTTAGTCTTTATTTGAAGCAGTTTGAGCATGTCCCACTTAGACTTTTGCTTCAGAAATTCCTGGCATTGTTATTCACGGACGAGGGAGAGAAAATAATAATAGCCCTACCCTTGAACTAGGACTAAAGGCTGTTTGCTTTGTGCTAGCTATCACAATTGTGCAAATGCATAGTGAAATGTTGAGGCAGGGTGGGGGAGGAACTTGGACAGGTAAGAAAAGTGTGTGGTGAACCTCTCTAATAAAGATGCCGTCAGAGAGCTGTGAGAAAAGACAAGGGGAGTGAGGTCTGAGGAGTGACAGAAGTTGTCTTTGCATATGCCATTGTGTTAGGTAGGTGGTTTCTGAACTATAGCTTCAGTGCTAAGATCCGTCACCCAAGTCTCAAGGCAGTCCATGGTATACATCACCATACCTTGTGCAATAATTGTGATGTCAAAAGGACAGAAAACAAGGTCACAATGTCCATTTTTTATAAATAATATGGTAACATTAAGGTAAATTATGTAACTTTTTGGAGGAATTGAGAGGCACTTATTTTTTAATGATTTTACTTGGTATTCCTTTATCAACATTAGAATTTGGAAGATGTAAGGCTATATGGTGAGAATGTATAACTAAAAATGAAATTCAGATACTAAATATAAGCAGACAGTCTTTCAGAAAGGCTAAAATACCAGTAGCTCCCTTTGTCTTCCTTCAGTGGCAGATTGATGTCTTTCTACTTTAAATAGCATTAGATGATACAGCATAAACCAACACATTTTTGAAAATCTTAATTTATTACATCTTTATTACAGTATTTAACTTAACCTACAGTGTGAGAGGGGGTGCTGTGTCTCATCAGGTGTCCTTCATCCAAATTTTATTTCTGAAAGAACATACAGGACGATACTGGAGGAAAGCTAATGATCAGCTAAGCTGACAAGGATATGGAAATATTTATGTAAGCCATGTAGGGAATTACTATGTCAATTTTGATATTTTACCACACCTGTAATAATTTGCAAAGGAATGAATTCCATCCTAGATGTCTTGTGATCATCTACTTTTTCTGTTGCTGCTGTGTAGTGATAGGATGAGAAACAGCGGTTTTAAACTAGAGCAGGGTAGGTTTAGATTAAACATTAGGAAGTTCTTCATTATGAGGGTGGTGAGACACTGGAACAGGTTGCCCAGAGAGGTAGTGGAGGCCACATCCCTGGAGATATTCAAGGTCAGGCTTGATGGGGTTCTGAGCGACATGATCTAGTTAAAGGTGTCCCTGCTTACTGCAGGGGGGTAGACCAGATGACCTTTAAAGGTCCACTCCAATTTAACACAATATATGATTCTATGATTACCTTTAACACTTTATATACATAATAAATCCCAGCGTATGTATGTACTTCATGGTCATCTCCCTCAGCCTACTTATTTAATCCCCTCTTCAAGAAAACCTCATAATTTATTTTAATTATTAACCAATTAATCAAGAGTGGAATTTATAATTGTACAGCAGATCTGTGGAAAGTAATTTCTTCAGACTCTTCCAAGCAGGTTTTGCTCAGAAACAAAATTGCATGAAATGCTTTGTTCTATGTTGGCAATATTCAAACACTTTTCAGTACGTCTGTGGCCATTCCTTCTATGCTCAAAGAGGGGATATTTAAATTTCAGATAAATTTGTTAATTTTAGTGTCTTACAGTCCAAAGGCTGTAGCAGGGGAAGCAGGAGCATGCTACGCAGACCAAGGAGAGGTGGCACTTGCTTCTGCAAGGCACTTGCTGTAGGAGTTTGGAGAGCCTGTGAGCCTTAGCCTCGCTGCCTGTGAAGCAGATAAGATAGTTATTCATCTTTGAACTCTCCAATCACCTCAGTCTAAAGGAAATTTATACTCAAGTTTGCATTACTGAGCTTAAGCTGGTCATGTTGAAATGCAGGTAGAGTCCCATCACCTGCTTTCTCAGTCATGCCTGATGCAAAGCCTAGTGAGAAGCACACTAAGATGGACACTATGGGCATGATCCACAGCTCACTGAACTCAGTGGAAACACTCACGGGGAGTTCATTAGGCTTTCATTCAAGATATTAATGCTGAATGTTAGCATGTGCTGCATTGTGAAGGTTGGCACTAACGCTGCTTTTCTATTCATGAATTCATGTCAAGTGTTGCTTTGTTTGTTGAGGCACTGCAGTGTTTTGTGTATAGATCTATTTTCTCAAAAGCAGCAGAGAAGTGTTTGACAAAAGAGAATGTTCTTGTTAAACCTGGTAAACCTTTTTCAATATGTTGTGCAATATGTTTGTTTTGAAATTTTATTACGTGGATTTTTCTGTTGACTCTGAAGAGTTGAATTTCCTATTTGAAAAAAAATCCATTCAAAAAATATATGTCTTTTTCTTTTTTTTTCCTGTCCTATTGCATTTGATTTTGTATTTAACATTGTCAAGTGAATACTTCAACTCTGTAAATATTCCTAACTGAAATCTCATGTGCTCGGAGATGTTTGCAGGGTAAGTACCCCTGAAAGTAAACAAAAGGCAAATCAAAGATTTCACATCTTATTCAACTAAGTGAAAATACTTTTATTTTATTTTTAAAAATATTTTTCTTAGGTTTTATTAATAAATACCATGGGATTTATTACTTAAATGTAAATTAAAAAATAAGGAAAAGAAAATACCAGTTTTAGTCTTTAAATAACAGCTCTTTGTTCTCAATATACTTGCCATAGCCAGTAGAACTAAATCAGCATTGTTTCAAAACTTCAGATTTAGATTTTTTAAATGGTGTATTTGGGAAGAAGGTCTGTACAGATCGGAATAAGTGTATGTGTGTATACTTTTATATGCACATAGTTTTTTAATGTACAAATAAATATTAAAAACTTACTCGTGTTTTTGTTTACAATGGGAAGCTCATGAATGAAGTAGGAATGAGCTGGCATATCTTTTACTTAGAAGCATAATAAAATAATTCATGTAAAGTCTCTTTATAAGTTGTCAAATTGTTTATACTGGTTCATAGACTGAAAGGAAGATGACCTGAAGGACAGCAAAAACCAGATGCTGGGATGAGTTTCACATACACAGTTTCTGTTGAAGTCAATTGTATTTAGCTAAACAAGCTGAATTTCAGAATCATGTCTATGGGTCTGATATTTGGCCAAAACCCTAATTCAATGTCTGAGACAGCATCCTGATTAAGTCTGCCACTAATATGATTACTTGTTTCAGAATTTCATATTGATGTTTAATCTAGCATAGCACTGGCCACTGGATATTAGTTGAGCAACTTTTGAACATCTCTTATTTTTCAAAGACTTCAATAAATCACAATTTCAATTACATTTTCTCAGACTTTGAACTGAAAAATAAGTTATTATTTCTTGAAAATATTTTGTATCGCAGTAAAGGATTTGAGCATTCTGTTATTATTTTGCTTTGTTGACTAAAGCAGTAAGCATAACATTTCTCATAACAGTAATGCTAAAGCATTCAAGACTTTTATTAGAGCAAATTCTTTTTTAAAAGAGCGTGAATTTGCTCATACTCAGAAACATCTTTCCCTTTGTTATATAATAATCAGCTATTTTCAATACTTCCATATACCAGGAGATTTTTAGTTGCCGAGATTTTTAAGAATACAGTGTAATCTGCTTTTCAACATGTTCACTTTATACAGCATATTCATTATTTGCCTTTAAGAAAAAGGGATGAGCACATAAATTACACCAAGCATATAAAAATGATCATACTTAGAAATATTTAACAAAAAATATCTTAATATATGAATATTTCTGTGAGGGGTACTGAATGCTCTAAGGGAGAAATACAGACATGCTTATTTTTTTCCCTTGATAAAACATTGTGAGTTCTAGAGTCTAACTTAATTTAAACTGATAATAGTAATTAAGAGAAGAAATTAAGGAAATCCATATGAAAATACATATACACTCTACACAAAGCCTCCTAACATTAAATCCCTTCTTGTTCACCCATTGCAAACAGCAAAGGCCAACTCCACTGACTTCAATTAAGGACACTACCAACTATTTTGAGAAAGACTGACAGTTTTGTAATTCACATCTCTTCACATGGGGACAATGCTCTCCACTTCTATTGCTCTTTCAGCATTGCAATGGTACATGCATAAATTAAATGAACTACCAGTGGTTTAGCAATAGTAGTTTCCCTTCAAAAGTTCTAATACTTCATCCTACACTCTGGCTGTAGTATTTATGTATTTTTATGCATTGAAAATGATGATTAATATAATTTAAAATAACCCAAAAAACCAACCCCCACAGTTATCATTTGAAGGAAGTATCTTTGCCCATATTTAAGTTTTATCATTAAAGTATGCGTATCTACCAGGCAATTGTAGCCATCTCCAGCTGGGAATCTTTTGCTATTTCAAATGCTTAACTCGGTGTTCCTAAACAGACCCTGTTATCCAGCTCCCCTCAAATCGGAGACAGCATGTGAGCTGGAAAAGTTGATAGTTCCCTTTCTAGATGGATTTTCTTCTGGTAGATTATTTTATCTACCATATTTGGCCTACCTATGATTCTATGGTTTGCATCAGCTGTTCTACTTACAACTAATTTGGTAAGACACCAAAATCTAGATTGTAACTTTTCTGAAGAATACTCAATTATTTCATATAATGAGACGTAAAAGTGATGAAATGTATGCTCAACGATATTTATTGAGTGCTATTTCAGAGAGCAGACAACATAATTCAGTCTCATCTTCCCTTAAATGCTGAAAGCAGTGCTGAAAAAATGTTACAATGAAGCTACTAGTGAATGAAATCTGTAACATATTAAAATCAGTCTGTTGGTGCTTAAAAATCCTTTCCTCAGTTTCTCCTTGGTTCCTTTTTTTTTTCTTTTTTTTTTTTTTTTCCTAATCAGTTTCAGGTTACAGTTATATTCTTTTAAGGCCTTTAAAATGTCATGGTGATAAGTCTCTTTTCAAGACTGGTTTAAGTACTCTAAACTTTTACTTATATCTTGACAGATACATGCTTATTGTAATTGCTTACTTTGTGTCCTGTACATGGAAAGACTGAAGTCTCAGAAATAAAAGTACTATGTAAGGAATTAACATCAGTGATAACTGCCATTTTTATTATTCAGCAGAGTAAACAGTCATTAATTTAAAACATGTAAATTGGAAATCTGAGAACCATATCACTAGCTGTAATGGGACATATTCTTTCAGAGCATGATTGCTTCCATAAGTCCTGAATACATAAGAATTGCTATGAAGCAGAATAGTCAGAGGCATCAAGTGATATCTCATTAAAGGAAGAGAGAATCTGTGGACATGGGAAGAATCTACAAGTCATCCCATTTATAAATTAAAACCTAAAATAGTTGGAGGATGATGAGAATAAAGGTTTCAAAGTGTATTACTTCCTAAGAAGAAATAGCTCACTCAACAGACATTTGAAATGGTCAAAACGTTATTTTAAAACACTTTATAGATTCAAACTAGTTGCAGTTGGCCGCTGAAAAGTGGACATATACTTTTAATTCAAGTTATTTTTAAGAAACCAAAAAATAACAATCTCATTCATTACATAACAAAAGGAGATATGCAGCGAAAACTATGTGTTTAAAGAGGTATCATTCTATTTTGCAGTTCTTTAGGTTTCTCCCAGAATTTACACTTTGTTTAATAGTAGCTATCAGTGGGCGTTTATGACATCAGACGCTAATTGGTTGAACACAGAAGACTTCCAGGGAGCACAGCTCCAAAATCTCCTTGTTTTAAACTGAGTCTGGAGCATTTGACTACTACTGCTGCTCAGAGCTGCTCTCTGGACACTTCCTGGGTGCTTCTCTCACGCAACTGCCTTTCCTCTGAATTTCAGGATCCTGATTCAGGAAGTTAGGATTGCACAAGAGGGAAGGAACATCTCACTTTTAGGTATCAGGATATCTAAAACAGGCAGTCTGGGCATGATCCTGAAGGTTTCATTTATAGGTTTTGAAATGTATTACTTTTTAGAAGGGATGAACACTTGCAAAGATTTACTAAGAAAGAATTTTTCCCTTTGCAAAACAGCTTTACAAATCTCTTTTCCATCTCCTTCTTATGGGAAAATATTTTATTTTGTTTTTTTCTTAAAATTAAAGAGCATCAATCACTACATAATATAAAGTAGTAAGACAAAACAAAGCAAATGCTGCTGTATAGCCTATGTACTATATGGAGAAAAGTAACTTTTGCTAAGTTTTACTGCAGATTTTTAATATCCTGAAATAATGCCATTTGATTAGACATATCTCACATTAGACAAGCTCTTTGACCAGTCAGTTTTGTTAATGTAAAGTGAAAGCTTGGATTTTCGCACTGAAGTCTGTAACATCATTCTTGGACGAGCTGTGTTGCTGTGGTTTTATCCCTTACTTCATTCTAATTCCAGAGCCTTTAGTATGCAGTGCAATGCGTTAATTTAAATTCAGTATTTGATAACTGCTAGAATATAACAGAGGTTCAGTGAGGATCATTATCAGAGGCTGTTGGATGCACACAGTCACCTGCTAACTCCTTACCTTTCCAGTCCCAGGTCCTGAGTGGGTGCTGTCCCGAAGATCTGTCCATCCCAGCTCATTGTTAAGGCCTGAGCAATTCCTGCCCTAAAGCTCTCTCCTTTCAAATTTACTGCCAAGGTCTGAATAGCTTTTGCCCTCGAGCTCTATTCTTTCAGACTGATCATCAGGGTTTGAATGAATGTTGCCTCTGGGTTGTCTCTTTTCAGTTTCAATTTCAGTGTTGGAGCTCTTCTGCCCTCAGATTTTCACCTTTCAGTTTCAGTATTAGGGCTTAAAGACCTACTCGCTTTAAAACAATTTCCATTTTAATATTTTCTTGTGTTGTGCTTCAGTTAGATGCAGTTGCATTGCTCTCATTGATTATGCCTCCTTTTTACATTTCTCAATATTCACTGAGATGGTTTGTTCAAGATGGTTTTTATTGTATTCATTGTTTCCACTGTTAGCTCATTCTGTGTTGCAACATGTTAAGAATCCTCATTGGTATTTTTGGGGTTTTTTTAAAATTTTTTGAAATCACTTGCAAGCTAGTCTTGTATTTGAACATGAAAACTGTAATGGATATAGAATATTCCTTCCCTTTTGTGAAGGAATGCAAGTGCTTTTTTTTACACATTTTAGAATGCCACATCAAACCTGACAGGATTTATCCATCTCTTTATGCAACAATACCTTCTAATGCTTACTGAATTCTTCAGTTACAAAAGACAGGTCTTCATTATTGAACTTTCTGTGACATTTATATGTGTAGAACTGCCTCTGAATTGCCAAACATTGATAGCATGTGTGCAAATGTTTGGGATGTCACCTTTATAATTTACATGCAGTTCTATACAGCACTGCTTACTTCTCATCTGATGCTTTGAGTGTGCTTGATTGATTTATCCTAGAGATTTTCTAGAAAAGGTGTTAATTTCTTCCACCAGCTCCTTGTCCTTCAAAATGTCATGCATGTTGTAGTTCTATCAAGGCCAAACGTGATACTTCAGTGAGGCAGGAAGAAGCTCAAGTAAGATTATGTGCGACTGCTTCACAGAACACCAGAGCAGATGAGCAGGGAATGCAACTCAGAACGCCTGGTCCAACCCCCTGCTCAGAGCAGGGTCACCTACAGCAGGTTGCCCAGACTGTGTCCAGTCAGGTTTTGGATATCTCCAAGGATGAAGACTCCATAGACCCTCCTGGGGATCCTGTGTCTGTCTTTAACCTCCATCACAGTAAAAAAGGTGGGGGCTTTAGGTTTCCATGGAATTTGCTTCTTATCCTTTCATTGGGCTTCATAGCATATATTTTATGTTCAAAATGCAAATTCTTCAGTCAATTGCATGTGCTATGTCGACTTGCAACTTGCAGAGAGAGTACAAAGGA
Organism: Laterallus jamaicensis coturniculus; assembly: GCA_022605575.1. Lineage (NCBI taxonomy): Eukaryota > Metazoa > Chordata > Aves > Gruiformes > Rallidae > Laterallus > Laterallus jamaicensis. Next base: position 889,958 of record JAKCOX010000097.1, read on the forward strand.
TGCACTGGACTAAAGTCCTGCCTTGTTAGAGATGCATAAGCACGATACTAAACTGTATCAAAGCACTATCTCAGAGTGAAACAACTGTAAAAGTGAATATACACACATGCAACCTTTTCAGGAGGAGTTTTTTTTGTTTGTTTTCCTCCAGAAGTAATTTATATATGTCAATGCTTGAAGTTCAAAATGCTTCAAAATGAAGTTCAAAGCTACTTGTCACTGTACCCCTCAACAAAGAGCTACTATTTAGACCCTTGAAAGCAGGTATGCATCATCACAGGCTATTAAACTCAGGCTGTATATGTCTGAACTATCATCCCCAGTTACAAGAAGCCCACTGAAACAGTTAAATGAGTTTCAGTGGGTCAAAGGTTTCTACAGGGTGTGTTTAGCAAGTCAGTAAAGATGTCAATAGGATCCTAAACTGATTTGTAGAAATATTCATTTATAACTTGCATAAGATTGTTTCTTCAGGCTGTGATTCAGTAGCTGGGATCAGGAGAGTTCTGGATCCCGCTCTTTGGCCAGAACAACCCTCAACAGCACTACAGGCTTGGGGAAGAGCGGCTGCAGAGCTGCCCAGCAGAGAGGGACCTGGGGGTGTTGATTGACAGCTGTCTGAACCCAGGTGACCAAGAAGACCAACGGCATCCTGGCCTGTATCTGGAACAGTGTGACCTGCAGGGCCAGGGAGGTGATCTTACCCCTGTCCTCAGCCCTGGTGAGGCTGCACCTTGAGTACTGTGTGCAGTTTTGGGCCCCACAGTGTAGGAAGGACATTGAGGTGCTGGAAAGGGTGCAAAGACGGGGAACTAGGTTGACAAGGGGTCTGGAGAACAGGTCTTATGAGAGCTGAGGGAGCTGGGGCTGTTCAGCCTGGAGGACAAGAGTGTAAAGGGAGACCTTATAATTCTCTACAGCTACCTGAAAGGAGGTTGTAGTGAGGCAGATGTCGGCCTCTTCTCCCTAATAACTAGTGACAAGACAAGAGGGAATCGGTCCAAGTTGCTTTGGGGAGATACAGATTCAATATTAGGAAAGTTTCTTCACCAAAAGAGTGGTGAAGCATTTGAACAGGCTGCCCAGGGAGGTGGCATCACTGGAGATGTTAAAAAACTGGGTAGACAAGGCACTTTGGGAAATGGTTTAGAGGTTATGGTGGTGTAGGGCTGACGGTTGGACTTGATCATCTTGATGGTCTTTTCCAACCGTCATGATTCTATGATTCTGATTCTATGAGAGGAGAATGAAAATGCAAACAGTGGTCCAGACCATGAGTCTTGTTTATTATTTAAAATTGATACATCAATATGGTGTGTGCTGAACACATAAGCCTTTTTTGACTGTTTCTCCTAAGTTTTTTAACTCCAGTGGTAGCTGCTGCAGGAGTCAGTTCTGTACTTAGCCATCTTTAGAATTAATTTCTTTCCATCCCCCTCTACACCTGCTCGACATAGCAGTAACCCAAACCTAGTACTACATTCATATGCACCCTACAATAACAGAAGGGTTTTTTCTTATAGCCCCTTGCTGCATCAATGATTAATTGGAGTCTGTCTCTTTGATTTCCCTTTGTTACCATCACTTTGTCATACTTCCATTGAAGGAAGAAGGACTCTGGCTTTTAACTTCCTGAACTGTTTTTAAAAAAATATATAATCTAGCCTTGCATTTTTATGTTTTACTGTAGGTGCATTAGAAAGGGTACGGGATGTGGACATTTAGGAATGTAAGAATTTTGGCAAATCAGTAGTTACCAGACAGAAAGCAGTCATTATACATTCTGTTCCACAGTAAGTTTCCATGGAAATATGATTGGTATTGCCCATTAAATGTTTGGTGTCCTTGCTCTTTCATTAAGGTATGCTACGTCACATTACATCGCATATTCTGTGGGGTGCTGTACAACAAGGAAATGCATGCAGAAAGTAGATGAGATGCAGTCATTTGTTACTGTATAGTAGCCTGTAAAAAATTATTTTCATTCTTGAACATGGAATTTAAACACTTAATCATATATGTGTGTGAGGAAATATATCCCAAGGTCTTGTTTATTCTCATTTTCAACAGAAGTGAATGGTGCAAGACCAATGGGAATTTTTTACAATGGGGGGAAAAAATAACACAAAAGCAAACAACTTTGAAGTCTTTCTAAAATCAAGAAATAAGTTTGTTTGCAGACATATATTAAGGGATTGAGTGCTCAGCAAAATGTAAAAGGGCTTTTTTTCCAAAAATAGGTTCTATGAGAAATCGTGTGCAACAAGGTCATATGAATCACTTCCCAATTAAAATGACTTCTCTTTTGAGCAATCCTTAATCCCTTTTAAAAGATTAGTTAATGCACATTCAGCAGCATAATGTATGGTACGTGAAAAGATAAATGTGGAAAGATTTTGTCGATTGTTTCATGGGTAAGGTGATATTACAAAAGATGTTTGAAGAAGAAGTGCATCTGAAATGGTAATGCATATTTGAAAGTTTTATTTTGTCCAGTTTAGGATCTGAAAATTCAAAGTATTTAACCTTTATCCTTTTTCTGTTAGTGGGGTTTTTTTTTCCACACTGTGATATTTCTTAGGTTTATGCATGTCAAACGAGGTTCTGTTTTTCAGGGCACTTTTTTATTATATTCCTTGAACATATCTGTGACTGATGCCTCCTGGCTTTGACCTTTCATTGAAACTTCATACTATTGTGCTCATTTGCAGTATTTTCTGTTTCTCAAATAGTTCTGTCCTAATGATCTCTGTTCTGTCTTTTTAGCCAACCTTTTCAATTCGATCTCCTCTAAACTGACTTATATCCATTCCTTGCTAATAAAAAAAAATACTATTTTGAAATCATGTCTTGGACATGAGCTTCTTGAGAGTAGCCCTGCTGAGAAGGACCTGGGTGTCACAGTGGATGAGAAACTTAACATGAGCCAGCAGTGTGCTCTTGCAGCTCGCAAGGCCAATGGTATCCTGGGCTCCATCAGAAGAGGGGTGGCCAGCAGGATCAGGGAGGTGATTGTCCCTCTCTACTCTGCCCTCGTGAGGCCCCACCTGGATGGAGTACTCTGTCGAGATCTGGGGCCCTCAATACAAGAAAGATGTGGAACTGTTGGAGAGGGTTCAGAGGAGGGCCACAAAGATGATTAGAGGGCTGGAGCACCTGCCCTACAAAGAGAGGCTGAGGGAGCTGGGCTTGTTCAGCCTGGAGAAGAGAAGGCTGCGAGGGGACCTCATTGCAGCCTTCCAGTACCTGAAGGGAGCATATAAACAGGAGGGGAATCAACTTTTTGAAAGGACAGATAATGGCAGGACAAGGGGGAATGGTTTAAAGCTGAAGGAGGGAAGGTTTAGATTGAATATTAGGGGGAAGTTCTTTACAGAAAGAGTGGTGAGGTCCTGGAACAGGCTGCCCAGAGTAGTGGATGCCCCATCCCTGAAAGTGTTCAAGGCCAGGTTGGATGGGGCCCTGGGCAACCTTGTGTAGCTCCAGGCCTGAGGTTGGTGTCCCTGCCTGTGGCAGGGGGGTTGGAGCTCTATGATCCTTGGGGTCCCTTCCAACCCTTGCCATTCTATGATTCTATGACTCATTGTAAATTTTCAGGATCCATTACAGATTATCAGTGAATTTCTGTTTATCTATTTCAGTGAACTGAGTCACTTTGATATAAAATACTACTGTTTACATGAAAGATTGTATCTGGTTTTACAGTGTTAGGACACCAGATTGCTTAAAAAATTACTTTAATTTTCTGGTTCAAGATAAATACATCTTTGTATACAGCTGCCTTATTTTATGGGCAGATCTTTATTTGATGAAGCAAAGCTCTACTGAAAACAGTGAAACTAAATTTTCTGACAGCCAAAAAATTATCCACATCTGTATTTAATGAATAAGAGCAGTTAGGTAAAGGCACTACTCGAGAAATTTAGACTATAAAATACACAAAATTAAAGTAATCTAATAAAAGGGAAAAAAATTGCTCTTGTTTAAGTTACTTACTACTGCTAAATCCACTGTTAAAATTTATACATATGACTGAAGAGAAATTATTTTGTATGGCAGTAACACATACATTTTTTGACCCATCCAATTTAATTTATGGTATGTTACTATTATTTGTTTATTTTTATGCGAGGAACAGCAACAATAATACAGTCTTTAATATTTTATTATTATTTAGATATGGTATACTTGAGGGTACTCTGTGATGGGATGGGATTCAGTGTTGTGGAGCAATAAAATGATGGTGTAACTTCAATTATGCTTTTAAAGTACTGTTTCTACAATAACAATTCTGCAAAGTAATTGTTTTCTTGGTGCATAAACTTACAAAGGTGACAATCAAAGCCAGTCAATAGCAACTATGTATTCTCTTGTCATCTATTATTTACTGTTATTTTATACTTCTGAAAAATTATCTTTTTGATCCTTTTATCATTTAGTTTCAAGCCAAACAAATGTGCAAATGCTGCCTTTGTAGACTTCTTTGAATTAGACTGGTAAATTCATCCAATCAGTGATGGATTAGAAAGTCTGATAGTCTTTGTTACACATCTCAGGGGGAAGTGTTTGTAAAGTACTGTATTGCAACAATCCAAACTGAGTGAAAGTCTGTGTTTGGCTGGTCAACACAAAACCAGTATAAATAATTGTTCCAGTGGGCATAAATAATGAGAGTTAGATTGAAATAAGAAGCTGCAAGGCAAGTAATTTAAAAATCATTAATCTGTAATAGGTAGAAAGATCTTGAAGGAGACACAAGTAGTTTCTAATAGAACTGTAAATGACTGATAGAGTAAAATAATTTTACCTGTACTTCTGTCTAATGTTTCAGAAATAACAGCATGGTGAGCAACAAAATGGACTGTATTTAAGATACAGTAGGAAGGGAAATATTTTACCTTGATTAATATCCAGTTGATGATACATAATTTGAAACAGTATAGTTTCTTAATGCAGTGCTGTAGTTTTCAGAATCAACTGATGTTATACACGAATCAGGAATGATGTTTTAAACTACCATTACAGCATTTGAACCTATTCTAGTTACTAGCATTTTTTACTTAAAACATTAATCCCTTAAAACACAGTAGATGATTCAGGCTTGAATAGATAAATAACAGATTCTTAGAACTCCAAAGACTTACTTTAAAATCTCATATTAACTCAGGCTAAAACTCATCCACCCTGTCCATGCTCAGGGAGCTCACACTGTGGGTTGAGTATCAAGTAAGGTACGAGGTATGGTCAGTGAGGAAAAACTGGAGCAAAAGCTATCATTGTAATGCCGAGTCAGGCAGTAAAAAAAGGAAAATGGTCTTAAAGGGTCTCAATGCCATTTCTTCCACGCTACCTCAAGGCTTCAAGTTCTGAGAGAGGTGTAATTTTTTTTTTATTATTTCGTTTTCCATTAATTAGAGAAGAAACCTAAGGAAAAAGGTTAGACCAGAAGCCCTTAGATGTGTAAAACTAGGTAAGATGGTTCCGACCCCCACAATGTCAGGGTGATTTGAACTACATGATGTTTAAAGGTTCGTTCTAACCTAAAATCAATCTCTGATTCTATGAATCCCACTACACCATTAGCCCAGGATGGGCACATGATAACTGTAGCTTTAGTAATTCCTTGAGACAATAAAAACATCAGCAGCCACAGGGAAAGTTATGGTGCTCTCTCAGGCCAATATTATGAGAGAGTACTAGTCCTTTCTACTTAGTCATATTTTTGCTTTGGAACACCACAATGAATATGAAGGGTACAGTTATGACTGCTGTTCTTTCATAGAATCACAGAATCAAGGAATGGTTTGGGTTGGAAGGTATCTCAAAGACCATCTAGGTCAAATTACCCTGTTATGGGCAGGGACATCCTCCACTAGGCCAGGTTGCCCAAAGCCTCATCCAACCTGGCCTTAAACACTGCCAGGGAGGGGGCACCCATAGCTTCTCTAGGCAACCTGTACCAGCGCCTCAACACTCTCATAGTAGAGAGGGTGCCTAATCTAATGTCTAGTCTAAATCTATCCTCTTTTAGTTTAAAGCTATTACCCCTTGTCCTGTCACTACACTCACTGATAAACTATTCCTCTCCAGCTTTCCTGTAGGCCTCTTTAGGTACTGGAAAACTGCAATAAAGTCTCCCTGGAGCCTTCTCCAGACTGAACAAGCCCAACTCTCTCAGCCTGTCTTCATAGGCTAGGCATGTCAACTCTGGTCATCATGCTCCAACAGGTCCATGTCTTTCTTTTTCTGGGGACCCCAGAGCTGGACACAGTACTCCATGTGGGGTCTCATGAGAGCAAAGGGGCAGAATCACCTTTCTTGATGTGTTAGTCATGCTGCTTTTGATACAGCCCAGGATACAGTTGCAATTCTGGGCTGCAGATGTACATTGCTGGCTCATGTTGAGCTACTTAACAATCAACACCCCCAAGTCCTTCTCCTCAGGGCTCCTCTCACTGTTCTCTCCCCTGACTAGTACTCAGTATTACACCAACACATGCCCAGGATCTTGAATTTGGCCTTGTTGAACTTCATGAAGTTCGCACATGCCCACCTCTCAAGCCTGTCAAGATCCCTCTGGATGGCATCCCTTCCCTCCACCCTTCTGAGACTCTATCCCACTGTCTGTGTCTCCCAACAAAGTTGTTAAAACAGCTCTGGTCCCAGAATCCTCCCCTAAGGAACGCCACTCATCATTGCCCTCCACTTGGACATTGAGACATTGACCACAACTCTTAGAGTGTGAGCATCCAGCCAGTTCCTTATCTACATCCATCCAAACTATGTGTCTCAGAAATAAAGATAATGAGCAGGACAGTGCCAAATATTTTTGCACAAGTCCCGGTAGATGACATCTGTCACTTTTATCCACCAGTGCTGTAATCCATCATAGAATTGCTCCAAATTTGCAAGTACAGTTTGCCCTTAGTGAAGCCAAGTTGGCTGTCACCAGTCATTTCTCTAGTTTCCATGTGCCTGAGCACTGTTTCTAGGAGGATCTGCTCCATGATCTTTTCAGGCACAGAGGTGAGACTGACTGGCCTGTAGTTCCCTGGGTCTTCTTTTTTACCTTTTTTTAAAATAGGGATTATATTTCCACCATGTCCTTTTTCAAGAAACAAGTGAAGTCTTTGCTCCCCTATATCAAGGTCAAGGAATTTCTTGGTCATCTGCTGCTGGTGAATCTATATCAGATCCTATAATCACAGATGTTAATTAGATTTAAAAGCAACAGGCAGCATTATACTTGGCTAGTTCAGAGTTCATGCAGGATGATGGAAGAAATTATTCTCATAGTATATATGCTAAAATGCTGTTGCGGTAAGATAAGAATTTGTCTTACTACTAGGTAACTGGTGTTGATTGCTTTTGAAGCAAGGTACAATACAACTGATAAAGGAAAGGTGCTAAAGCTTATGGCATGAATGTGACTGACCCAGATCAGTTTGGTGAACTTCAGCCAAACAGAAGCATGGCTACCCAAAACAATACACATATAGCTGGATAGTCCATCTGTGTTTTAGAAAGATTTTTTTTTCCCCCTCTACTTTTCTTTCCAGGAATGTCATATAATTTTACTCCAATCTTCTCAAATAGCTCAGGCTTCACACTGTTGTAAATGATAATAGAACATGGCATATTGCAGTCAGACACAGGTTCATAGGTTTACTTCTGCACCATATCTAGGCAGAAAAAAATGTGTGTGGGGGTTGTGTTGTTGTTTTGGTTTTTTTTAACAAAAGCACTCTTTCTCAAGGAATGGGTACTGTAACAATACATAGATTCTTCTCCAGCAAAGGGATCTGGAGGTAAAAATAGTACATTTTGGTTACACCTGGTACAGACACTGAAATCTGGGAGTGAACTTCTGCCTAATATGTAAGTAATATAAAAACCAAATACATTATTTTCTCAATACCACACAAGACAAAAGTGGTCTTTCTAAGGTTTAGCACAACAGAATCCATGTGCATTATGTTTATAAATGCTACCTGTGATGGTAAAGTAATAGAAAAATAAGGTAAAGACAAGTACTGAATTAAAAGGTCATTTAATTTTGGCCCTTCATTTCATAAGATTAAAGTATAAAGCTCACCTGTTAAGCACATGGACTCAAAACTGCTTGGTCTATTTTGTTTCAGAGTGTCATTGATTTCTCACCATAGCACTCCTGTTTTGTCTAACACTTTTAAGAAAAAGATAAACTGTGTATATTTTTTTTGTTGTATAAAGACCCAACACAGTCATTATTATATGAATATCAAGCAAAGTCTAATGAAATAAGACATGTAGAATGTGGATGTCTTCATCTTGTCTAATCACCCTAGACCCACTGTTACATATATTTCTAAGGAATCATCAATCTCACCTTAAGTGAAATTAGAACACATTAATTAATAATAATTAATCTAATAATAGATTAATGTGTTCTAAAAATGAGTGATATTTTTTGATGACCTGCACAGATACAGATTAATAAGTGCAGATGTATGCAGTTAGATGGTATGTATATCTACATTACTTGTGTGAAGTGCTTGTTGAAAGATTTTTAGATATAAATACTATGAATTGGTATAACTCTGTTGGCCACAATAAAGCCAAGATGTTGGTTGTACAAACTGGGAAAGAAGGGAAGCTATGGTTTTTCAGCCAAAGACAGAAATTTTCACAATCCTTAGATGACCATGGACAAATAATCTCAACGAAATAGGTAGCATGACACATTTTTACCACAGTTTTCTTAAAGAGAAACTGGAATGATTAGGAAGTGCAAGCATGAATAGTAAGAACAAGTTAAACACTTGACTAGACCATTCTGTGTTAGTCTGTGTCAGGAGACTTAGGCAAAGGAGTCAAAGGTTTCCATTGTGTTTTTCCTAACCCACCACTAGCTTGAACTGATACTCCCATTTCTACTCTGAGTGTAGACTGTCATCCTCAGAGGGTGGATTTACAATACTATGCACACTCAATATCCCAGGCATCCTTCACTCCTTCCTGAAGGTGTCTGAAACTTCCCCTGCCATTCCTTCATATGCAGAATAAACCATTCTTTTTCTCTTTCACCTCCTCCTACTATAGCAGTTTACCTTATAAAACTTCTTGGAGAGGAACTTTGCTGTATATTAATCTCACTCCACCATTACTTTATCCTTTGAGGTGATGTTCCCTATAAATAAAAACTGTATTGAACTTGTAAAAAGTAATGCTTATCCTCTGAAAATGTTGGGGATTAAAGAAACCATTTGAGTGCCAACCTGAAGTATTTAGTGGTAACAAAAGAAACTAAAAAAAATTAAGCATGGATTAAACAATCAGAATTTCAATACATTTAAATTTTTATTCAGTTTTACTAGAATACATTATAGCTTAATCTCTTAGAATGTGTTTACTAAAGATTAATTTTGAAACAAACAAAAAAAAATTCCCAACCGAGAAAACAAAACATTATCAATAAAATAATAAATATATGCTTCTTGAACAGTTAAGGCTTTTAAAATTCCTTTTTCAAGGCTATTTATTAACACCTCATCATAATTTTTTTTCTTTTGTAATTAATATGTTTTTCAGGAAACAATCAAATTTATTTTTCAGTTCCACGAACAATAAAATTCATTACCATAGTATGATTACCTGGGATTTTTATATCACTGTATATCGATATTAACGTTAGAATGGCATAACGAAATTCTGATGTATCATCCTGCCTATCTCACTATGAGGTCTCACCAAATAATTCCTTTTCTCCATCGGTCTTCATGGTCTTTTATCTGCAAAAGTGACAGAAGCACTACTTTTCCCCTCTTAATTTAGTCAAACTTTTGCTTTATGTAAAACACTTCCATATTCTTCTACACCAAATGTATCATCATAGGCAACTTACCATTCAGAAATATGATTCTTGGTAATGTCATGCTGAAATGCGAACACCCCAAAATTATCTGCTTTGACTAGCTATCCCCTCAGGTATTTAAAGTTAACTTCTGACAGTTCTGGCTTATGAATAATTCACATTCTGAACATCAACTCCAGTAACACATCAATAAACTGAAGAGACTTGTTTTTCGTTTCCCCAAAACTTTCTTGAAAATCCTTCTTTATGACAATTGAGAAATCTCTGAAATATGTATATAGTTCTGTATTTTTGTTATTTACATGTATGTATATGTCTATAATAAAAAAATGAAGGTTTGGGTTGTCTTTGCCAGATGGTGCAGCCTGGAAGAAAGATATTTGTACAACATGCTTCAACTAATGTGCACGTTTAAAAATGTTAATTTGCATTCTTTTCAGACAAGAAAAGGTTCAAGATTAACTACCCATCTCCTGCAATACAAGTTTTCAATGAATGATCAGCAACTTTTCACTGTTAATACAAATGGAAGGAAAATATATACTAAACTATCACCTGGACTATCAAAGTTTTAATAAATCAGGCAGCATAACAGCAACAAAACAGATTAAAATCTGCCATGAGGAAAATGGATACTGCCAATTATTTTTATTTAACACAATCAAACTTGTTAATATTTATTGTACCTGCTGTATATAAACCTAAAACTTTTCCTTATGCCAAATCTGTCTCATTTAGGTACCACAAAAATTTGAATCTTGGTGTGGTGGATGGACCTAATGGCTATTCCTAAAATCCCAGAATTGTGGGAATTCAGCCTATTCAGTGCTCCATCAGTTGCTGTTAGATATTCTGTCATAGCTGTGCCTTATCTGACCATGCTCAGCTCTATTGCTTTGCTCTGAGAAACATGTAATTCAGCAGTAAATTATTTCAGCAGTAAATGATTCAGCAAGCAGAGAGAAGTAGAGAAAGATATTTAAAGATTTTTATATGCTCAGTATGCAGAAAAGCTGATTTTTTTTCCTCTGGTTGCATCTAAGCTTAACTCACCTTTTCAATAAGCTATGCAGCCCTGTCACTCTTCCTGTGTATATGCTGAGAGACACAAAACATGGACATAGCTTTAACTTCTTTGCAAATCACTGCTGAGCTTTCTCTATGAATTACATCTGACCCAGAGGCAGAGAGGATGTGTCTACAGCAGCATCTTGATTCAAATCAGGAGTGCACTTCTGAACTGAATCTCCTTATTGTGCCCCCAAACTCTGCTCTGGTTCACACCCCAGAGCAGGCTTGGAGAACGTGAACTGGATTCCTCTTGGATGAACTAAACTTGTGCTCCAGGAGCACACCTAATGCAGTACAGCAGCCAGTAGGCATCATGAATATGGAATTTCTCATATATGTAACCTAATTTGTAGGAGGCTTTTAAAATTTCTCTCAAACTGGGGACTTATGATTTGCAATGGGCAATGCAATAGTGGTACCATGACTAGTAAGTTACACTGCTGTTACCTACTAGTTCTCCATTTTCTAAGCCAAATGATTCATCTTACTAAGAAGGGAAAAAGCTCAAAGAAATGCTTAAAATGAGCATACTCTTGGCCTGCTCTTTTAAGCCACTGGTGATGGTGTTTTCCTTGGGTCTTTATTCTTCCTCAATATGCTTATGCTTTTCTCCTGGATGCATGTAATCTCAGTCATTAATATCTTAAGAGCATGTCACTTTGTTCAAGAGAAACACAATGTGTCACTTTGTCAAATCCTTTACAATTTTTTATATTTAAGAGTCACAGAAGTCATGCTGTGAACTCAGTCTTATAATATGTTTTCTGGAATCTCTACCAAGATTAGTGGTGTTTGGAATTTCAATTTAATGGAAAAATGCAACATTTTGATATGCGATAAAGTTCTTCACCAAAATGAAAGACAGATGTTTCCACAGTGACTTTAAAATATGGAACTTATGATTTTTTTTAGTGTTTCAATAAAGTCAGGTATTCTAGTTTAGTATCAGAGCACATTCTGGTATTTATGTAATCTGTATGTTATTGTATACGTATAGTCACCAAAAAGTAATACATTGCTGTAGTGGTTGAAATGCAGCAAAACAATTAAAAATAAAGTTGATCAGTATTTTAAGAGAAAATTTTATCAAAATCAACATTACTCAATTTTTTTTTAAACAAAACTACATTTGGATACAAAGTTTTTTCATGGAGAAATTTTCAACCGTCTATGTTCAAGAGCAAAACTACCAACATTGAGAAAGGGTTTTTTTCTGATTTATCACATACATTTGTATTCATTATTTTACCCCTACACAATATTTACATTTCTATCAGATCCTACATAGTCCTGGAGGATCGGTTACCTAACACATCCATGGTTCTATAGAACACATTGGTAAAAATTTTACGCACGTTATGCACCCTTATGAAAGGATGGTCAGGGACTGCAGGCTCACCAGGGAAGGGGTCACAGCACTGAGCCTGGCTGAGTTCAAGAAGCATCTAGATGATGCCCTCAGTCCCATGCTCTGACATGGCTGGCCCTGTGTGGAGCCAGGAGTTGGATTCAATGGTCTTTATGGGTCCCTTCCAACTCAGGATATTCTATGATTCTGTTATTGTATGATTATTATAAATTGACAAGATATATCCACTGAGTAGGTGAACACATAAAACCAAGACAGAACAGTTTCCTCATCCCCAATAGTATTTTAAAGGAATAATTTAGCTGTAATATTGTAATTACAGCTACTCGATAGTAACACAGGTACCTTATAAAAGAAAACAAAGATCTGTTCCACATTCCCAGATGCAGTGCAACCAGCTGTGCATTTTAGAAGCTCAGGAATTCTTTTATCCTCTAATAGAGTTCTTTATCCATATAAATCTTTGTCTTTTGTGTATTTGGCAGTAGTATTTTCTCTGCATTCTCAAGAGAAAGTTATCTCTTTTATTTATTTTCCTCTATTCCACAGATCAAATAATATTACTTTTATTTTTTCCCTTTTTTTTACAGATGTTGCAAGTAAGAATTGAGTGCTGCCTAGGCAGTTACAGAGTTCCATGTAATTTATTTGTTTTACACTCAGGACACCTGAGAATAACTATCAGGATTTTTTATCATGTGAAACTCAGAGCTAGGATTTTACTTAGCTTAGAGTATCTGTGGTGTGCCTAAAGCTGTGTTAAGGTTTTTAGAGACCAAGCTGCATACTTTGCTGCAGCATGCATTTTTAGAAGTCACATATTTTAGCTTAACAAAGGATATGTTGTGTGACACAGTGCACTGTGGACATGAGCCATGTCCCACTGAAGGTAGCATGAGACTTGTCATTGATATAATTGGAAACTGTAACTGTATCAGTCATCTGCAAGCAGGAGAACTGTGCAAGCATTTAGATGGCAATGTTGATCGTTTAATGCCAAGGTGTTTTTCTAGTTAGGGAAAATATGCTGTTGGTGCCATGTCTTCAGATGGTTTTGTTAGCATCTACTTATTTGCATAAAAGACTATGATTACAAAGCCACCAAACCTTCTATTTGTGTTACTGGTCTGAAGAAAAAAAGATTCTGTCATCCTGAATAAATTCTTCTATTCATTGGAATTTACAAAATAGCCTGTTCTTGACTCCCACAAAAAGTGCATTTTCATTGCACAGGCCACCTTTTGGGGTGTGTTTGTTTTAAAGGAGAAAATACTTCATGATACACCTTGCCTTTGGTATCACGTGGTATCAGTGTTAGTAGATTCAATAATAGGTGCAGTATATTAGACTACACAATACATTTTTCCAGGTTGTTGGAAAATCAGAATTAGATTACTACTAAATGTCTACCACACAAGTAAAAATTGCAATGCCTATACCAAGAGCTGTCTGGAGTCTAACTCTGACACTGAAGGTCAAGACAATGAATATCTGCAGGAGCTGGAACTCAGGTGCAGTCTTTCAGCTTGATAGAGAGGAGGAGGTGGTAAAAAGGTTCACTGTACCCTGATTTCATGGTATCTATCAGTGCTGCATTAAGAATATTCAAAATAGTTCACTAGGAGAACACAGTTTGGCTTTCCTCTCTATCATTTCCTCCTCACGGGAGTGGAAACACACTGTATGTGCATGTTGGCAGGAAGGAGGTGGAATAAGAGAAAAGTGTGTAGACAGAAAACAGCACTGAATTCTATCTCATGCCATAAATATCTAAATATCTAATATCCGAATTACAAAGGAAAAAATATGTTGCTACCCACAATTTCTTTTTTTTTAACTCTTTCATGATATTAATAAATGGACTTCTAAATCTTTGCTATACTTAGTGAAAGGAATGGGAAAAAAAAAAGCCATCCTGTCAAGAAAATAAAACCCTTTGGTCTCCATAATGTTCTTCAGTCCCTTAGTGTTTTTTATGAAATTTAACACTTCAGAATTTACTGTGACACAATAAACATAGTAGTGTAACTGGAGGGAATCTTAGTTCAATTAATGAAAGTTCCAGAGACTGCTGTAATAGAGATGATTTCTCATGTTCTGTCTACTTGTTTAATGTGACATTTTGTGACAAAATCACTGCACAGACCTGAGAACATTCACCTAAATAGATGTTGTTCTCCTTGATAAATGAGACAACAATGTCATCAAGAAAAGATGCTGCATTTTGAATGAGTTTTATTGTTTTTGAGGTGGAAGGCACCTGGAAAGAAAAAGAATTGTGAAAGTATTCAGTGAAATCAGATGTTGGTGATGTGGCATAGTATCTAGTATCTCTGTATTCTCTCATATTAAAACACCAAAAAAACCCACCCCCAAACAACTTCAAAACACAATAACTCAGTAATTATTGGATGATAAGATAATTAAGTCTGAAAGGGACTTTGGGATGGCATCTATTCTAACTTCTACCTTCCACGTAGGTATACATGTATATTTCAGGATTATTATTGTCACCATCATCATCAGTAGTTTCTATATAAATAATGTAGAAAAAAGTCTGATCTATTGGGTCCCTCTAATACATCCTGAGAAGAGCATATATAGCTGTAAACACATGAATAAATTTTGGACTTGGAGAACACTATTATTAGTGTTTTCTTATGCTGCACTGAGAAGGAAAACATTTTACCATTTGGTTTGGATTTGGAATAAGAGAAAAATCAGAACTCAACTGTGAATTGCAATAAACTAGCCAGTTATTCTTCCACTTTGTCACAATAAAACCAACCTCAAAAAATAGAAAGCATTTAGTAGAGGCTAAGCAGTTTAATACAACTTGAATTCTCCATTAGAAATCTCTATTAATAAAGACTTTCTTTTAGACCTTCAATACTGGACAATTAGGAAATGTAGATGAGGAAAAAGTTTTAGATATATTTTTTCAAAAACAGTGTGCTTTATATGAGACCATTTACAGATACTCCAGTGATTAGTATATTTCTTGATCAGGGATATCTATTACTAAGGAAAGGAGATTTTCTTAACCAAATGCAGGTACTTTATGAATCCTTGCCCTTTAGCAAAAATGTTTCCAGTTAAAATTTGTCAGGTGTTAAAGTTCTCTCTATTTTTTCTCATTCCCCGGTGAACACAATTCCCTTCACTACGTAAAAATATGTTGCTGTCATGGATTATGTCAACTTTAACCTTTATAGCACACTTTCAGTTAGAGGTTTTCACAAGTAGAATTGAAAACAAAAGAGGGAGAAAATCTCTGAGCAAGTGTGGTAAAAGCCTAGTTACTAAATTGCTCCTTCTCATTCTGGTGAAATCTCACTTTATTATATTTTTCTCTTTCCTTATTACACTCTATATCTTTATTCTTTAACAGCTTTTTCCAGCAGACAAGTTTTTATTTCTAATATTTTATCTTGCGCTGAAGGAATTTTAAACATCGTTTTTCGTTGGGGTTTTTTTTGCCCTTCCCCTCACGAGTATGTCTTGATTGTCATGATTTGGAATATTAAAGCTATGTGGCTGTAGGCTCTAGCACTACTGACATTTATTATGAATTTTCAACAAGGAAGTACAGATCAAACTATTGTACAGTGGCAGTCCTTTTGACATATGTCTTACAACCACAGATAAGTGCCTGTAAAATGTAATTCACACAGAACTACATGCATCTGGCACATTTATAACTATAAATCTTAGTCCTGTCTACACTCCCATAGATTAAAAATGCTTTTAGCAACAGCAATGTATTAAAATTCATATTTTTTGTAAATTTTATCACAGACAAGCAATCTGTTATGGCTGTTGACAGAATACACAAGTCTGATTAACTGACATCTTCCTTGAACTGCAGTTGTTTATTAAAATACTTTTAAGGATAAAGATATGCAGCTATTTCTGAAAGCAGAAAAGAGTTTTATCTATACAAGCTTTAATGGTAAAAAAAACATTCTTGGAGGGACTCAATCCATATTACATTCCAGTTTCTTTTTTCAGGCTACTTCAACTTTGAAATACTTGATCTTAAATTAGTTACCTCCCTGTTTTCCTGAAAATATAAAGCAGCTCTGTTTGTGATTATGTTAAAGAACTGAAATAAGATACCACAGCGAATCACCGAACTTTCTTTTAACTCCAGAAAATCTGTCCTCAATTTCTGCCTTTTTCCATTCATTAAAATAGTTCCAGGATTCACTTTCACTCTTGATCTACAGTGTATCAGAGAAGGCCATCATATAGTATCAATGAAATCATTCTGCAGTAGATGAAAACATCAATTTAGTTTGGAAATATTTTTAAAAGCAGGAATGACAATTAAAAGTTCTCTGAGGAGTTGAATTCCCTTTTCAGCAAGCGTGCGTATGCTAAAAGTCCCCTAGTGAAAAAAAAACAACAAACTCAACACATAGAATCCCCAATAGAACCTAATAGCTGGAAACTGAAACTTAACTGATATAAATAAGAAATAAAGCACCCATTTTTTGTGTACTGTGTTTTTCTGTAGTCTGCCATATATAAGTAGTGCAAGAATGCCTTCAGCAGCAAGCAGTCTGTTTCAATAGTAGCAGCATTGCTGATGACCCAGTGTCTACACTATAGCCATTCCAGGGAACATTGCTTTGGACTGGATGTAGTGCAGTCCTGTGAACCAAGTACCAGCTAGTGGCTGCAGTGCCTCAGGTGAACTCCTAGAGTTTATTTACTAATTCTGCTTAATTTATAAATATCTAGATTGTATACTCTGAGGTCACCATGAGATGCAAACCAAATCCAGGCAAATTGGAACAACCAAGAGATTTTGATTCAAAATTGCATTCTGATCCGAACTTGGATGCTAAGGTGAGCGCAGTCCAAGCTTCATGTAGTCTCCAAAGCATTTGATCTAATTTTCAAGTTTTGTCGTAAGAGAAAAATGAGATAGATGGAGTAGAATAACCAAGTAGCATGATTACCTACCATTCTAAGCCTCCTCACCCACAGAGCAAGTATCCACTTGATATGAACATCTTTGGGTAAAGTTCATTGGCCTCTCTAAAGCAAGAGGTCAGGTGATGCTATAATGCTTTCTGGGTCTGAAACCTGAGTATATCGCTTATGCATGAAATACAACTTTTTAGGTGGGGAAACCTGCTGCCATGCTGAAGTGTTTACAGGATCGTGACATAGATAATAATTGTAAAAAATAATGTATTCACTGTAGCTATACATGATTAAAATATTATTCATCATCACTGCTGTTATAATATCCATGCTGGGAATTGTCAGAACAACCTGGAAAGCTACATTTGAATTATCATTTGGTGAACTAGCTAATAAAAACAGACTAATATTTAAATATTTTTAAAATCTACAGAAATTAAGTAATTCTATAATCTCTTCCACTGAAATTGAGATATGCTTGTGAGACTGATGTACATAAGCGTGGAGTGCGTTTTAAAATTTCATTGTAATATTTCTACTACTTTTTGTGAGTTCTGTTTTCATATAAATAGTATGTATGCAATGAGCTTCAGGAATGTAATTATATTGAGAGCATACTGTTGACACATAAAATATGGAGGTGGAAGAGGAGGATACCAGAACAGGTTTGAAAGACATTTGTGATCAGCAGATAACTCACAGATCAGAGATATGAACACATTTTCTTTTTCACAGTCTGAAGGAGGCAGCTAGGAGGTGGGAATGGCATGCAATGCAATGGAATGGAATGGAATGGAATGAAATGGAATGGAATGGAGTAGAATAGGAGTAGAATAGAATGGTTCAGTTAGGAGGGTCCTACAAGGATCACGTAGTCACACTGTTTACAGGACCAAAAATAAGAAAAAAAAAAAGTGATGACTATGTATAGATAATTTTTTTGGAAAATACAAAATTCCACATCACAGAATGATTAAAATGCTTGGATGAAAGTATAAATCTGTATAACTTGAAATACAAGGAAGAAGTAATACAAAGGCAGTTCCTTAATTTAGCAGTAGAGATGCTAGTAATAATCTTACAAAGTTGTGCAGGGGAGTAGAGATTGATTCTGTACTACCTTTCTGGTCTTCAACTAAATGCAGTAGAGCAAAATAAATTAACGTTTAAAATGTTGTTGGCAGAAAATAATTGCAGAGGTTCAGACCAGCTGTGAGAAATGGAACTACAAAAGAGGTGTTGCAGAGAAGATAATGTGAAGACTGGCTGGACCGCAAATGTAAAAAATCTGAAATTAGGAGAAACTGTCAGAGCGGATATGGGGATTGAATACGGTGAGGAGATGGGCTTGCAGCGAGGGGCGACAGGAAGTGTGTGCTGTAGTGCAAAGAGAAATGGTCGGGGAAAAATATCGAACAGGGTCAAGGAGGAGGTCCGAAAGAGGAAGGAAGACAGATTATCAAATTAAAGCTGAAGAAAGACAAGCATATACTCAGCAATGTCAAAACAAACACAGACATTAAAAAAAAAAAAATGTTGACCAAGGAATTACCCATGTGTTGTCAAATGTTCATGTGTGTGTGTCAGTCAGATAATCTGAGTAAATGAGCTGAATGAGGTGTATATAAGCAATGTTTTTATTTATCTAAATCTGCCAGGCACTATGCTGCATGTAGAAGCTGCATCCATTCAGTGTTCCAGCTCTGCATCTGAAGCTGTGCAGTATGAAAAATGAGTGAGCTTTGTGCAGGCTTAGCTAGGAGAGTCAGAGCAGAAACCGAAACCAATATTGCAGGGACTGAAGCACTTGCTCTGTGAGGAGAGGCTGGGGGAGCTGTGTTTGTTCCTCCTAGAAAGGACATCTCAGAAGTTGCTTAAGAGCTTCTTGAAATTAGCTTCTTGAGAGTAGCCCTGCTGAGAAGGACCTGGGTGTCATAGTGGATAAGAAACTTAACATGAGCCAGCAGTGTGCTCTTGCAGCTCGCAAGGCCAATGGTATCCTGGGCTCCATCAGAAGAGGGGTGGCCAGCAGGGACAGGGAGGTGATCGTCCCTCTCTACTCTGCCCTCGGGAGGCCCCACCTGGAGTACTGTGTCCAGATCTGGGGCCCCCAATACAAGAAAGATGTGGAACTGTTGGAGAGGGTTCAGAGGAGGGCCACAAAGATGATTAGAGGGCTGGAGCACCTGCCCTACAAAGAGAGGTTGAGGGAGCTGGGCTTGTTCAGCCTGGAGAAGAGAAGGCTGCAGGGGGACCTCATTGCAGCCTTCCAGTACCTGAAGGGAGCATACAATCAGGAGGGGAATCAACTTTTTAAAAGGGCAGATAATGGAAGGACAAGGGGGAATGGTTTAAAGCTGAAGGAGGGAAGGTTTAGATTGGATATTAGGGGGAAGTCTTTTACAGAAATAGTGGTGAGGTCCTGGAACAGGCTGCCCAGAGAGGTGGTGGATGCCCCATCCCTGGAAATGTTCAAGTGCAGGTTGGATGGGGCCCTGCGCAACCTTGAGTAGCTCCAGGCCTGAGGTTGGTGTCCCTGCCTGTGGCAGGGGGGTTGGAGCTCTATGATCCTTGGGGTCCCTTCCAACCCCTGCCATTCTATGATTCTATGATTCTATGATTCTATGATTCTATGATTCTATGATTCTATGATTCTATGATTCTATGATTAAGAGCACCCACTAGTGACTATGAAGAGGTCACTGGTCATTGAGGAGATGAAGGTGTGCAGGACAGTAGGATGAGAAATGATGGACACAAATACAAATTTGAGATGCATTCTGAACCTAGAAGGAGAACCCTTTCCCGATTAGTGTAGATGGGCAGCGGCACAGGTTGCCCAGGGAGGTTGTGCTGTTTCTGTTCTTGCTGTTTTTTCAAACCGCCGAACAACTTGGTCAGATCTCATGTGAGAGCCTGCACTGAGCAAGAAGTTGGACTTCAGATCTTCTGAAGAGCCCTTGAACCTGAATAATCTTATATTAGTTTATTAACACATTCACACTACTCCCAATAAACAAGTTGTTGCTTGGAAAAGTCCCTTCTTTGCCTCATTGCGAGCTGAATCATTCTTATTACCTGTGTATTTCAATAGGCACTTTCAATATAATGTACAGTTCTGCAATGCATTAAATAATCCTCTTTTTTTTCTTGTTTTTTTCTTCCCCTTTTTTTTTTTCCTCACGAAATAGTATACAGTATAGTTATTTCCAACCCAACCCTTTGGTGTATGCTTGTGAGCACTATAAACGACTATTGCAACTAGTAAATATGGAGTTGTTAAAAATGACCTGGTGTCTTCTGAGAATAAGACATTAATGTAACTCAACTCTAAAACACATACAAATTCAGCTTATTTTTTAATTTGCATAATTTGCTATAGGAAACTGCATAAATTAAAATTAACTTTCAGTGGGTTTAGTGCCAATTCATTTGTTTCTAGAAATAATACATGCTAGTTTACGTGAACGTATCAGACTGTGAAACGAAGAATGTGATAAAAAGCATCTTGATGTAAATTAAAGAGCATTGATTTTGAAAAATCATTAGGTTTTGATAAAAGCTATTTGAATTAGCAGAAAGGCACTGCTTTGAATAAAAATCTGTTCATTTCCATGCAAATATGTTGCTTATCATACAAATGGCCTGTTTTCAGTGGCAGAGACATATATTCAGTGAAGGTATCTAAAGTGTCTATTTCTGGCAAAAATTATCCCCAAATATTTCAGACTTTAGTAAAAAAGTTGTGAAACAATTAAATCTTCAAAATGTTATTACTGTATTTTATAGTCTACAATTAAATAGTATTCTGTAGGAAAATACAGCTTATGATAAAATAAAACATTTTTTACAAATGTATGACTAACTGAAAATTCAAAATGAAATTAAAAACCACAACTGCAACATTCTTGCAGTAGTATGGAAGCATTAAGCCCAGTGCTTCCAGGGATACTAACTCTACCCCAGTCAGTTGAATCCAGACCATAGGATATGCTAATCTTCCTGCACACGATTCTGGATAGTGATTTGTGACAGCAGTTCTGACATGTCAAAGATAGCAATAACATAGAGTCACTGAAGAGAATTATGGATCTATTTAGGTTAGAAGAGATTTTGGAGATTATCTGGTCCAAACCTAACTCAAAACTCAGATGTCTCACTATGCTGTGAGAAAACTTGTTCTTTTTCACCTTTTATCACAGCTTTAAATCTACACTGTAAATGCACAGCTGCAAAGATGAGAAAGCAAATCTCATCTTTTGCTGGTGCTGGAGCACCTCTCGTATGAAGAAGACAGGCTGAAAGAGTTGGGCTTGTTCAGACTGGAGAAGAAAAGCCTCCAGGGAGAACTTACTGCAGCCTTACAGTACCTAGAGAGGCCTGCAGGCAAGATGGAGAGGGACTGTTTGCAAGGGCATGTAGCGATAGGATAGGGAGTAACGGCCTTAAGCTGAAGGAAAGTAGATTTAAATTTGTTCTAAGAAAAAAAAAATTCTTCATTTTGAGGGCTGTGAGGCCCTCTCACAGGTATCCCAGAGAAGCTGTGGCTGCTCCCTCCTTGGCAATGTTCAAGGCCAGGTTGGAGGGGGCTTTGGGAAATGTGGTCTAGTGGAGGGTGTCCCTGGTAGGTGAGGCTCCTTTTTTCCCCAGCCTAAGGGAACTGCACCAGGTATTGGTGACTTGCAGAATGTGCTAAGAGCCACCATTCAAATTCGTACTGCAAAGTTGCTAGTGTTTCATAGTTGTGCATCATGGCTAGTGTTGCTCAAACTGTGGCAGTGCCTATGCCTTTTACCTTCTCTTCTGCTCCAACAGTTGGCCCTGCTTGCCACCCCTGTTCACTGCATTATCTATTTGCTGTTGCTCCAGGTAACAGGGTGAACAGTCAAAGGTGAAAATCCTGAAATGCAGTCAGAACATTTTCTTGGTCAGAAGAAGGGGATGTGTCCAAGGAACCAGGGAGATGCAGTATATCTGTCCTACAAAAGTAGGAGCTGCTGCTTTTGTCATTCCAGTCAATGATAGATGTACTTCATTGACTAAGTATTCTGCCACCTAAATAGCTTCAAATTAAAAGGTCTGAAAAGCTGAGAAAACACTAGAGACAATAATTAAGATCTCCTAAGTAAGTCTAAACTAGTGCCAGAAATATCAAATTCCAATTTTCATTCATATGTCTATGGATATAGATAGATATTTATATTTATAACTGTAGATTGCACTAGAGATCAAACTATTTGACTAACAGACACTTATCTTGAAATAATGTAACTATTTAAATATCATACTGGGCATCCTTCCCTGAAGTCCTTCGGGTAAATGTGAGCATGGCTCCAAGCTCATAACCATGTCCAAATATGGAAATATCCAAAATTACTACATGCAATAAATTGTAAATTTTGTGGAAACCTTGTAAAGTTCTTGTAAAAAAAACCCAACAAACCAACAGAAAACCCCCAATCTACATCAAAACACCAGCCCTCACCCCCCAAAAAACCAACCCACAACCCTTAATAAAAACCCAAAAGACAGAAAGGGAGGACTTTCCTGGTTTTGATGTTTCCTGCAAACTGTGAAAGTGAACATTCAAAAGTATGGAAAGTAGTGTGATAAGACCATAATTTTAGTCCTTTCTTTGATGCCAGGGTTCGTTTTTTCAGCTTCTGCTTAAAAAAAAAAAATTAAATAATCTAACATAAATTATGTTCATTTTGAAGTTTCCAGTCTCTCCTTAGGGTAATGTTCCTTGTGACTAAATTGAATACTTATTCTTCTCAAGAGAAATGGAACTTCGACTTCTTTAACTCTCACCCTTAACATTAATTAAACTCTGACGTACAGAAACTGAGTTTTGTTTTTCCATATAGTTTTTTTAGGATTTGTGTCATTGTTTTCACACAAACAAAATAAATATTGTGTCAATTAGATCTTCATCAGTAACAACACTTTCATCTACATTATTCTTCTCTCAGATCTTACAGGTAGACATTTTTCTGTTTGATTTTTCCAGAAAGTAGCTGCAATGCTGAGTTCTGTTCCTACCTGCTGATGCTGGTATCCCATTTCTTCTAGATCTAAGCAGGTGTAGGAAGCAAAAATTGGCGAGATTTTTTTCTTCTTTCTTTGCTAATTTCCATAAAGAAGGTTATCCACTAACCTCAAAGGTGAAAATTAGCTTCTAATGACATGCTAACAACATTGTTAAGTGGAGCGTAGAATAATCTGTAGGAAATTTTTCATGTGCATTTGGCAGTGGATTTTATTATCTGCCCCTCATAGGCAATCCTCACTATTGTCTGTCTTACTGTGGTTTTCAGGAAGACACAATAATTTTGGCTAAAGGAACAGAATACCGCTGGAGTAGTGTCCTCAGATAGAGCTTTTACCTCTTCTAAATGACTTGGTCTGAAAAAGTGGTCAGCAGTACAAGACAGAAGTAGAAATCCTAGGAAGAAGGTACTTCTCTTAAAATACAAGACCAAAGACGTGCATATTTTAAGAGAAATCTTGAACCCCTGCAGTAATGACAAAAAATGTAAAAAAGGAAGCGCCACCTTTCATTTAAAGTAAAAGAATGCCATATTCGAGTTCAAAAATTTTTTTGAAATCAGGCCTAAAATAGAGTATTAACTGGAAATGTCTGAAGAGAATTTCAGTAAGATATTGGTAGAAGAGGGCATTTTTAATGCCAGAACAGATAAACCGAAACTCCAAAATGTATGATTCATCATGTTCCTTTAAAATCTTTAACTTTCCTACTCTCCTCAGTGTCAGTATCACACATTTCTATTTTCAAGTAATAGTAGGATCTTGTGTTTCCACAGTTTTTTGATATATTTTTTTTAACCTGTATTTTGGGGTTTAACTTTCCTAGCACCAGAAGTATGCCCCTACCACGCTAAAAAGCATTGACAGTATAAGTATACATACTGAATTCTTTCCTGATTTGAGGAAATTTGAGAGGTGTGAGAGTTCTGCTGAATGATTGCAGAGACTGTACCACTTCACTCTGTGTCCAGGTACATTTTGATTTCAAAAACACAACGTTACTGTGATGTTGTCCAGATGAGAGTGCTCCCCCTCATTCAAAATTCACATTTCTAGGGCAAATTAATTTGTTCAGATGATGAACTATCATGACATTCCTACTCCTCCCCTGCATGCTATTCCCACTCAGCATGTTGTGGAGCTGCTGTCAGGAAGCAGTGTTGCCAAATGCAAAAAAGAACTTTTAAAACTTCATCACATCAGTTGTTTTTCCTTTTGCTAAGGTTGGGTTTGTTGGGGTTTTTTTTCTTCTTCTTTTTCTGTTCTTTTTTCTTTTGGGAAGAAAAAAACTGCGTGTTCTGTTTTCAGAATGCCAGACATGGTCTGCAGCAATGGGTAACCCCCAGCAGAAACTTTGAAATTCCCATTTGCTAACCCAGAGTCTGTTTTACCTCCAGTAGCATCTCATGTCAGACCAAGATGATTTACTTCTCAGCTGAAGGTTAGCTATTGGGTTTGAATTGTCTTTTAGGAAGACCACATAACACTGAATAACTCCTTTGAAACCCTGGGTTACAAACGTGAAAATACAGCAATCTATTTCATTAGAAATAAAGCTTACTGAACTTTCAGCTTGACCCAGAACTTGGCAGAGACCAGAGGAGTATCACTTCGGTGAACTCGGTGGTGCTATGATGCTACAGGCCAGCTGAAGATGCTTACTGGGCCTGTCTGTGCTCATTACTCAGTGATTGAGCATTATGAAGAGCCCAAACACTAAATCAGTCATGCTCTTAATAGGTCAGCTCAAATATATTTTTCTCTCAGAAAAATAAAACAAAACAAAACTTGCTAATGCACAAAATTTGCCTCTTTTTTTTTTTTTTTCTGTAAACAGCCCTTCCCATTAAATTTGCCTCAAATTAAGTAACAACCAAAATAAACATGATGATAATTGTTTAATTGGAACTTCACAATCTTGTAAATCCTAAACCAGATGCTGATAGTCTCAAATAAAATCTGAGCAAAGCTAATCCAAACGCAAAGATCCAGTCTTTCCCTGACCTCGCATAAACCGCTCA
The DNA here is from genome assembly GCA_022605575.1 of Laterallus jamaicensis coturniculus. Taxonomy (NCBI): domain Eukaryota; kingdom Metazoa; phylum Chordata; class Aves; order Gruiformes; family Rallidae; genus Laterallus; species Laterallus jamaicensis. Next base: position 915,255 of record JAKCOX010000097.1, read on the forward strand.
CTCCTTGTTTTCTGTTCTATGATACCACTGAGTAAATAATTTCAAATATTTCCAGATGAAGTAGAATATGAACTGCTTCACTCTTCTTAAAATAAATTTTTTAAATCTCTTTGATTCAAACACTGTGTCAGTGCTGCAGCCATTCTCTAAAAAACCTGAAGTTGCTTGGGAAGATGCCGGTATTGTCTCATTACCATCCGATCCTTTGTCATAGTACCCGTTTTAAAAAGATTGTGAAGAGGGAGAGGAATGTTACCCCTTCTGATTCAGTGCCTTTCCACAGCTCTAACAGAGATCTCGCCAGTGTTGGCAAGTTTGCCTCTTAAGGCTTTCTCTGTAAAGTATCCCCACAGTGGAGAGAATTAGCCCTTTCAGTCTTACATTTTAGGTGAAAAAAAAAAATTACCCTATTTGTGCTACTGCATATCAGCTGGTTCTCCTGGTCATCCTGCATAAGAAAAATGCGATGCAATCCCCAAACTGTAGCATAATCTTAATAGCATTCATATTTTTATGCTGAATTAAAAACCTTTAACTCACATTACTGCAATCAAGCTTCAGTCAAACCACATACTGGGCATGATGCAGGTTCCTCCATCCCTTGTCTGTGCTTGACTGCTAATTTGAAATTTCTAATTGCATTCTTATGATCTTGCTTCCTGACAGCTACATAACATGTAGGAGGAAAGCTAGATGGAAGGCTAATTATGAACTAAGGCAGTCAGGAGGGAGAGAGAAGAGGATTATTTTATTTTTTAATCAATATTATATTTTCTCTTGCACCACCCCCAGTAGATTGTGTCTTAATGAGATTCAGTCCTAAGTAATGCACATCTAGCCAAATTAAAGGTCAGATCTTGCCTGTCTAGGGCATGTAAATCATGGCAATGTCTTTGAGATGCCTTTTCTTCCTCCCCTGTTTTTCCATAGAACAGCAAAGGCCAGAAAGAATGTAAGTTCCTTTAGTAGAAGAGAGGAGAGTTTGCTTTTTTCCTAATTTCCTACTATGCCTACAATTCAAAGGCGTCAAAAGAAGACTAGCCATGTTATCTCTTCTGATTTTACTATGATATCCTGACTACCACTTTAATCTTTTCTAAGGAACTATGTCATATATGTCTGCTCTTAGCCACGCTCTGTCCATTATCTTCCAACACGATTCAACACTACTCACACTGCCCTCATATTTCATATATTTTTGCATAACCTTCAATTCTGTCCCAGTGCATGAAACATATATTTAGCATCATGGTATAGAAGCAGTGTTTTTGTGGGTCACAACTCAGCCTATGTTGTTTCTCAGACACTTTCAAAACATACACATACAAAAACCCAGTTGCATCAACAGGCCCCAGGAATACCATATGTGGGAACAGAGTTTACTCAGGTCAAGTTCTATGCCATGTAGATAGACCATCTGTTCCAGTGATAGTGTGCTTGAGAGAACAATACACATATATTCCATGCAAACTGGGTAAATCTAAGAGATAAACTAATGATAACTTACTTTAAGATCTGTATTAACCACAATGTAGTACTTTTTCACTTTTTTTCCATTGTAAAATTTTAGGAATCTTGGGTTTAAAAGTGTTAAAAAATCAATTACTAGTATATAATATATTTCTGGAATTTAAATCCCTTGTTTTTTCTGGTTTCTTTTCCTGATGTACCATTGTATACTATAATGTGGTTGTATCAGGTTCATCATAATAGAAATCTGCACAATTGTTCTTGACGGTAATAATGAGGCTAGAACAAGAGGTGGAGGCATGGATTCGCAAGTCACACGACAGAAGATGTCATCTGAAGCAAGAGAGGTTTATAGCAAAAACCAAATGAGAACAGTGACAAAAATGCAGAAGCAGAACAGCAGGTGCCAGAAATCACAATTAAGCAGGCAAGAGACAGAACAAAGGAACAAGCCACAGCAGCACACAAAGTAGCCAAGAATAATCCATGCAAAGGACTCATATATACTGCTAAGAGACACTAATCAGTCTTCCTGATCAATAGCACACATTTCTGCTAGCCCTATCAACATCTTGGTATCTCAGGTCAGTAGGAGTTTGAATAAGAACAGGTGGTCTACTGCAGAGCCCCATGACTAAGATATACCTAAAATGGAGACTATTGTCAGTACTGACATCTGTTACATAAATTCAAACATCTTTCCCACTTTCTTTTTAAGCCAGTAATAATTGATATCAATAAGGATAAGTTGGGATCCCAAGACGACAAGCTAAACCTATATCTATATAAAACAGTTTGCTGATTTTGGTAACTCAGGAAGGGAGGGGATCCTTAACCACTTTGTATTGGATGAGAATTAATATAAATAAACTACAATTTTTTTTCCCCTTCAGCATATTAAATGTCAGTTAGATAATGAAAAATAATTCTACTACTATCTGTAAAAAAATGACAGTGTAGATGTGGATTTTCTTGAACATTTACTAGTACATAGCTATTGACCACTGTTAAAGAGAGTGTGTTGGACTTTACTGAAATTTTAGCTAAAGTTAAGATCAAGTTTAGGTCTTGCTCAAGAAATTCTGGAAAATTCATAGATTAGTTGTGTACTGTGCACGTAGTTTAAAGCACGAGCTTCTATTTTTGTCTCTTGCATTTAACACTTCCATTTGTTCACACTTTACTTAGCTTCATTGCCACCCTCTCATCTCCTGAGAACATTCAGAATCACAGTTTCAGTGGCACAACAGGGATCAAGCAAGATAAAGAAATGAAAGAATGCTACTCCCCACCCTGGTCCACTTGATTCTCCGTTGTCCCTGGTTTTGCCAACCGGATAACCATCTGCCCAGACAGTAGTTAATTTACTGGGATCTAAAAGTAGAAAGTAACCATCATTATTTCAGAATTCTATTTAGAAACTGCAACTACAATGATAAGGAAGCATTACTCCAAACTGGGCAGTGTTACAGATCTCCTCTGAGCAGATGGGCTGCAAAACAGCAAAGTTTGCATGGACCAGCTGCAGGCTTTCATAACGAACACAAGCTGCTGATAGCAGTCTAGACAGGCACAACAGCTAGAAAACACATTTCCATAATATAATAGCCTGTTGTAGAAATGAAGCTTGCTCCTTGGCATTCCTACTAAAATCTATGTTCTTTTTAATAGAGCTAGATTGCTATACGCTCCTCTGCCAGCCTGTCCTAGTTAACACAAAATAGATGTAAAATGCTACCAAGGTAACTTGCTAGGAATCAAATACCACAAACAGATTTTTTTTTTTTTGCTTAGTTGTTTGTTTGCCCAAAGGAAGCTGAAGCTTTCTCAAAATCAAATTGTTAATGAGGAAGGAAGTCTGAGAAAAATTCAAATGTCATACGCTGATCAGTTAAACGCAAGAACATTTTGTGGTTTTTAAATTGGTGCAAAGTACTTACCATTGGAACATCACAAATTTTAAGACAGAATTTTCCTATCAGTGCTTTGCCTTATAAAAACTGTGAGTCACTTGCAGTTTAGGGGTGTTTTCAGAATTTTTTTCTCATTGTTTTCTTTTATCCCATATGGCCAGCAGAAATTGCCTGTCTCTCAGCAGCATGTTGGAGATCTCCCTCTGCTAGAAATACCACTTCAGTACCATTACATCAGAAATTAAACTCTGGATGTATTAGAGAAGATAAAAAGTAGGGATATCAAAAACATCAATAGACATTACTCTTAGCAGTGTGATACTCAAAATGTAGCTTAATATTAGAGCTGATTTTAAATGAAACCTAGCAGGACAATTTATTTATTGTAATTCAGAGAACTAAAGTAAGATTAAAGGTATCTTAATTAAATATTTTACCTCTTTGAAAGCAAATTTATTCAGAATTATAATTTTTAGAAAAAATTATTAAAACTTTACAGAGTTGGGTAGTCTCTGAATTTCACTGCATCTTTGCTGTATCAGTCTGACTTCGCAGATTTTTTCACCCTCTGCAAACCTCCCATTATTGTATAACTTAACCAAGGAGTTTGTAGTTCTATTACAAGTTATTTTTTTACTCAGAGGTAAAGCCAACGGATATAACTCTGCTGTGAATATTCTCCAGATCTTCCAGTGCAGAAAAGAGATGGCATGGCTAAAAAAAACCATGCAATTGCTGTGTAGGAACATGCTTCCTATTTTCTCTACCTGTAGATATATTTAGGTAGTATCTTAACTCCTTGTTTGTATTTATTTTGTGATGTTTCAGGTAACTGAGTTAATTATTTAATAAAAGATATTCAGAATAACTGAATCATAAATGCCACGTAGTCCATGTTTCTTGCATATAGAAACTCCCTTTGGAGCTGCTCGTGCCTTTGACTTCGTGCAGCGTGCTGGCTGTGTCTTGTGGCTTTGAGTCATGCAGAGGTTTTTATGTGCATGCATGACATCAGGTATGTTAGCTAGCCCTCCACCCCACCTCACCCCTCTGTGCTCTGTGCCTTCTTACCAGAATATCTAGACCAAAATTCACATGCATTCTCTAGCTTTGCTCCAAGCTGACATGGTATCTGTGGGTACTAGACATGTAATTTGTTAATGTAACTTCTCTCTAGTTCAAAGACTGAAATATCAAAACATCTGAGGCTTTGAATCAAATCCTTAGGTCCTGTTTTTAAACTTCAGACAACCAGACATTACTATTAAGAGAGAAAATTGAAAAGGACTGTATATATGTTTAGTGATAATACATTGCTGCCCTAATGAACCAGTTAATTTAGCATATTGCCAGAGTTTGCATCAAGTTACATCCATTTCTCTTAGCATATTCAGTGTTAAAGAACACCTCTTGTATTTTTTCCACATTAAATAAAATAAAGGAAAACAAGCAAAAAGCATTCCTGAAGGAGTTAAATCATTACAGTCTAGATTTTCTCCAGGTCCTATGGTACCGAAGCAGGCTAATTTTAAAGTGGATTATACAAAAAAAATTAAAACTTTTTTCTCCATATAGCTTTGCAAACTAGAAGAGAGAAAAGACTACTGGGAAAAATAGTGTGAAACAATGTTTTAGTAACACCAGATGAGAAGATTACTGTTGGGCAATCATCAAGACTTTGCATTTTTGTAAAAAAAGGATAAAGAAATGCTACCAAACCCTCATCAAATTGAATTAAAAACAAACAAAAAATACCTATCAAAAGCTAAACCTCATAAGTAATGCAGTCCTTTGTTCTCCTTTGTTCGTTAAGTGATGACTTTTGCTTTTAAGAGTTTTTTATTTTTATTGTGTTCATCTGATATTGGACATATATCTGACTAATTCCATGGCTAACACGGAACTGTCCTGACTGGTAGAAATAAGAAAAGTTCCTAGACTCTGTGGAAGGAAATTAATTGCTACAAAGATCACACAAACAGATGTATATGTATATGACTTGTTAGTGTCCTGTTAACATAAATTATACGTGAGTTTTTGGTTTTTTTCTTTTTTTTTTTCTTTTTTTTGCTTGCAGATTTTCTTCTCTTCAAGCTAATCTAAAAATGATTCATTGTATGAACACACATTAATTTTATTGAGCTTTCCTGTAACAAAGCAAGGACTGTCATCTGGTACGCCCTAGTTACATAACCAGGGATGAAGAGTTAAATAGGATGCAAGCACTTACCATCTTTCAGATTTGTATAAGCAAATCTAAGAACTCCATGCTGTTAAATACGCTTCTGCAATGTTTTCAGCATCAATCACAGAGAAAGAAGGGAAGGGAATATAACTCATTTTAATTTTTAAGAATGAGTATAAATAATGCAATAAGAAGATTCCAGATGCAAGCCCTCACACATTCCCTGCCTCTTCCCTCTTTGTTCTGTGTTGGTTTTTTGCATACGTAAAAGAGGGAAGCTGTCACAAAGAGGAAGTTTCTTACTTGTTTTGAAGCTCGTTGAAGTTTATGGAGAGACTCCACTGTGCCTCAGTGAATCAGCCACTTACATGCTATGAGACTGATGCCTGACTTGCAGGAGTTTGCATCAATGTACCTGTGAGACAGAAAAAAAAAAGATTGTAAAAGGAAGGAGACTGGAAACCTGAACAGTGAATTTCTTACCCCCAACGTGGGATTGTCCGAGCGCGACTTGAAATTTATCATTCTCTCAGTTGGCTATACTATGATACTGTAGTCCTTTTCTCATTTTAGATGAAACAGCTTTTAGCAAAAGAGAGGCAGCAGGATTCAGGGAAATTATGACTTTTTCCTATTCTAATCTAATCACAGGAGCAACCACAGCTGGCTCTCCAGGAAGGGCTTAAATGCTTTTGTTTCTAGGCATTCTGTATTTAAGTACCCCATAGATGCCTTGCTGTTACTGAAGCATGGAAAAATGCCTGGGAGTTAAGTGACGAACACAGTTAACCTGCCTGAAGTGAATTATTCCTAAAACTCAGGGTAATAATAAATGTTTTTTCACTTCCTTTGTTTTCTAACAGATGTTGTTGTTTGAATTGTGTGTTTGACTCTACTTATTTTAATTAGGTGTAACTCTCCATCTGAGTCCCCCAGGTCAGTGTTTTATATCTAGCATTTTTTCTGTCATATTGTTGGTTTTCAGCCACCGATGTACTGCAGTCAGTTTATTCACATTCAGTGCTCATTTGCCATAAGCCAGCAATTCTGTTTCATTAACAGACCTTACCCCTGATAAACTAACAGCTGTGGCACTCTTAGTCCTCAGAGCACCTGTGACTGGATTTCTACATGCCTGGAAATGATTGTACATGTTTTTCCTTTTTAGCTCTATAAATATGGATCTGGCTGCCTGTGGAAGTAGCAGCACTAACACATGCGTGAATTCACTTGCTTGTAGGACAAATGCATCATTCTAGGAATGTTTTTCTTGGAAATATGGTTAAGCTACTATACGTAACTACACACCTTCCCACTCAGAAAGATTGCCTGAAAACTTACTACTGAATATTTGTTCATTGGTTTTGGTTCCTTACAAACAAGCAAAAACACTTTTAAATGCACTGTTTCCTGATTGGTTACATGTGAGATTGCAGAAGTGTTTGTGACAGAGTGATAGTAGAGTAAATCAAAAGATGAGTCAGGCTCTTATGAAAACGGAAATAGGTGCCTCAGCATGGTGGTCTTTTAGGAGTATGCTAAAGTCTAGGTGCCTGTTTGAAATGTCCATAGGTAGAATAGTTTAGAAAAGGGAGGAACATATCTGTCATTAAGGGAGTGAAGAGTATTAGCACTAGAAAAACTCTTGTATCAGACAATATGAAAGAAGTAAGAATTAACTAAAAAAAAAAATATAGGATATTGTGTTTTTTTTACCTTGCATTTAACTGATAAATACAGGGTTTTAGATGAGACAACAGAAGTGACATAAAATGTGTCATTTGAGGTAGCAAATAACATTAATAGGGTCACTAATAATAAAAACTACTATTGCACCTAGGAAGGATGTGGAGAGCTCAGTAACTACTGAACTGGAGCTATTCTGGGGTCAGTGGGCACTAGTTTGTGATATATCTTAGTTAATAACTTTGTAGTTCTGATGCCTGTCTGATGTTTAGTACAGGAAAGAAAAGTCAATATCCTTCACCAGCAATGATGTGAGTCATAATCTTTATTGGAGGAGTCAGTGCTGTGTGGGAGTGGGACCTAAATGAATGTTTACATGTGGAAAACAATTTTGTTCTTCAAACCTGAAATATGTTCACTTTCAGAAGCCAGTTATAGGTGGCATTTTAAAGTATTTTTGTTTTCTATACAAAGCCTCTATGAAATGACATTTATGTGTCAGAGATCATCAAATGGTACCATTTCATTGCAAACTGTTTTTTTTTCCTTAACCATAAAAGCAAAGGCCTTTTAGATCAAAGCTTTTAAGAGACACTGTGACAGATTACAGAGAACAATCTTTCTCCCAAATGTTCTATATTTAAAGACGCTCGCTGTAAAATTCCTAGAAGGCTGAGATTTTTTGATAAATCTGATTAACTTTATAACTTTAGAAGCTGTCCTAATATAAAGGGGTTGTCATATAGTTGAAAATATAGTATGTTAAAAAAATTAAGTATGCTGACAAAACGGTCAACCTCCTCACTACATATTTGTCCACCACAAATTTCCGAATCCTTTATACCAAGCTGTCTGCTACACCTAGACACAACTAGAAAAAATCTTTTTTTAAACAATAAATTAAGGGTCACTACATATTATTTAAAATCTTGCTAATTTGACTTTTGTTTACTACTCACAGTGTGGGGTTTTGTACAATAGTTTTAATATGTAAAATAAAATTTCTGAAATCTTTATGTATGCAGTGGAAGGGTTGTAATTGCTACAGTTTGTAACTTCTTAGGTTACTTGTGGTTAAGAAGGGCGGGTTTTATTTTGTAGCTTGAACAAAAAGTTAGTTCTTCAAGCAGATATACTTCTTGTATATAAAGCATGGATGACTGATGCAAGACTTTTAAAGAAAGGGATTGTGATAGTTCTAGAGCTGGTCTATATATGGAATGAATTATAGAGGAAGTTTAGGAAGATTCTGCGTAAAAGATTTCCCCTCCACTGGGAAGGTTACGGTATTCAGCTTCCTAATGGTGCAATAGACATGGCAGAAGTTCTTTTCAGAGATGACAGCAAAAGGGCAAGAGACAATGGGCACATATTGCAACTAGGAAAATTCTGATTAGATGTAAAGGAAAACACTCTTCATAATGGTGGTTGACCATTAGAACAGATTCCTTAGAAAAGTTGCAGAACCGTTATCATTGGAGGTACTCAACACTAAAGTGGTTTTAACACTGAGAAACTGCTCAAACATTGAGGCTTACCCTTCTCTGAGTAATTTATAGTCATATAATAATTTTGGTAGAAAGAAACCACTGATCCAATTTATATGACTATAAATTACTACATCTGAGGTCTGAGAGGCAACTTTCAATAGACAGATTACCCATCCTCCCACTGCTAGAGGGGATTTACTGTTATTATCTGTTTCGTCCAACAAGACGCACCTGATTCCTCACTCTTACAAACCTGTTTGCAGGACTCTTAAGACTCAGGATGACCTCTGCTTAGGCCAGCTGTTTCTATCCAAGGAACTTGACTGTGAGCCAGGAACTGAGGAAACTGCCATCACAGTCAAATCAACACTTCCAGATGTGCATATGGCACCTTTGACCGTGGGATCTGGCAGTGTTGTGCTGGCTGTGTCTCATCTGCTATTGGGTCTGCTGGGCCATGGGCTGGATTGCTGGAGAGCAGCTGGGCAGAAAGCAGTGTGTGTCACTGTTACGTACTGTGCCTGTACTGTTTACAGCCCCACCTCCACCAGAGAGCACTGATTGTCCTGTTTCCCAAAGTCACTAAAGATAATGTCTCCTTTTTGCAGAGCCTTTTTCACTGAATTCATGCTCACACAGCCCCTGTTCAAGTTTTTTCTTGAAAAGATTTTTCTGGTTAGTTTATTTTAAAAAAATATATATATTCGGCTGCTTCAGTTATTAAACTGAAGCATACCAACTGCCCAATATCATTAACTTTGACCTACATATTGTGTTTGCAATGAAGTAATCTTTATACAGCAATCACCAAAACAAAATATTTTGTTTCTTTTACTTTTCAGCACAGGTTTCTGGAAGGGAGGTCTGATTCTTTAGGGCTAGCAAGTGGTGAGAAATGCACATGGTGAAAACGATCATTTCTTCAGATAAAATTAACTTGGTTTGGGTGCTGTGTTCTCAAAAAAAACCAACCCAAAACCCCAGAAACCTCAAATCTAAAAGCTTTAAAAACAAAGCCCTTCTTAAAATAAGAACATCATTACATAGAGTATCTATGGCTTTTAGTAGCAACTGCTCTCTGACTTGCAGAGAGACTGCATCTAAAAAATGTGAAGGCATCCTGTGAAGGCTTCACATCCAGTTGAAGTTAGGCTGTAGACACTGGAATTTGTTTTGCAGTATAGCTATAACTGTACCTCTCTGTTCGGCATTTTCCTACTGCACTAGTTAAGTTATAGATGCATACAAGAATTCTGTCTTGGCATTTTAGAGTTCACCATAGAGTTAGTCTTAAGTGTTCATGAGATTTATTCACTCCTTGCAAACCTAATTTTCCCTGGCACCTTCTGGAGTTAGCACAGAGAAAAGTGCCTATTCTGACATCCTCCAGAGGAGCTTCTCTCTCCACTGATTACAGTAAGAGCCTGAGATTATCCAACCTTGGCTAAACTTAGCCTTTGCAAATACTCACCTCCATTTATGTTCACAAATTAAATTATTCACAGACATCCCTTTAAAAAAAAAGAGCCAACACATTTTGTAACCTCTTTTGACACTGAATTACACAAACTCTGCTAAGCATGAAGGAGTTGGCCCATATGTGGTTAGCATAGAATTTGCTTATGTATGAACTTGAGGATCTTGGTAAATAGTGGGCATGGTCTGGACTGGATTAAAGAAATGTTTTGTCAGAAAATGTCCAGCAATTGACATCAGGTTTGTGTCTGAGTCTGTGAAGGTCAAGATCAGTTCTCTGTCTCACAATTCCAGTGAAAGAATGGTGAGATCCAGAATATAAAGTTATATATCATTCAAGTTTTTTAGTATTGAACTACTTAGGCCCCTAAGACTTACTTTCTTTGACGGCTCAGATACTTAGAAGCTTATAATTTTTAAAGTGTAATTTGAAGTGCTTTATCATTTTGGTGGGGGGGCTAAAGATAACATTTCTTAAATATCAAAACACTAAAATTATCTGTTAAAATTGTGAGAAGATTATGCTAGTACCCTTAGTCACAGTATGAGGAATTTCCTGTTTCTACTGATTAATGATGATTTACACTGCTAAGTATGGCAGCCTGAATCAGGACAAACATGCTAAGAAAAAAAGGTAACTCAGTTTCTCAGCAAGAAATATTTGGCTGTTCTGTTTTGTACACAAGCATTCACAGCCTTGAAAGCTGCTTATGGTTCCTATAGGGAATGCTGTGGGCATGGTTAGTTTTGTCTCTGGTATTGAGATGGAACTGGCCTTAGTAGTGACATTAATATAGTAGGATTAATAAAAATGAGCAAAAGCAAATGCAAAGAAAGATAGGGAAGATCAGAAGCAATTAAGAAGTGATAAAGTAGAAAGCAATAGAAGAGCTGGGAGGAAGAAATGCCCAGGTTTGGAAGCAGGGTTATCCTTCTCCTTTTCCTAGACCCTCACATTTTCCTATACAAATATTCAACTAACAGTGCACACCTAAATTTTTCATGAATTTGTAACTATTTTATGCTGAGAGCATGCAGGGAGAAATTCAAACACTCCATAATGGCAAATCAGATTAAACCCACCACCTTCCAGTGAGGTTTCTCCTGACTGTTAGAACTGCTGTACACAGGTAACTGCTGACAATAAAATGTCAAGAATGAGAGAGAAATTTGAAAGATCCCCGATTCTATAAGGAAAAAAAGATCTGGGCTGTTGGGTTGGTTTTATTTTTTTAAGACAATGTTCTGCACTGTTACAGATTCTAATTGGGGGGGGTGGGTGGGGAAAGACCTTGACTGAAAGCCAAGATTTTCATCTCCTGTTTGCAGAAGGCATGAGACTACATTTGTTTTGAGAGATAATGAGTTTGACACAGAAAGCTTAGCCTGGCTACCTTTGAGGTTGGTAGCACATGGTCTAAAACTTCACTAATGATGTGAAATCTTGAATTTCCCATTTTATAAAAGTCTACATTTCACCCTTGGAACAGGCTTGCTTTTCCAGCCATCCATGAACACCACTCAATACTCTTGCATGTTTTATGTCATTAACAGGGAGTGGTAGAATCACTAAACCTAATCTTCAGTAAAAGACAACTACTAGTATATTGCCTGTTTAGGAGAGCTGTAAGCATAAGGTTTTTGGCCTCACAAATCACTCTTCATTTGCTAATCTTCCTCAGGTGTCAACTTAAATATCCTTCCTTATATGCCTACTTAAACATCAAAGACAAATGTGATGAATAATGGATTTGGAAAAAGAAAAATCAACAAGTTTTTAATCTCAACTTTTCCAATGGAAGTGCAGTTATAGACAAGCATAAACACTGGGGTTATAAAATAATATTTTTTTCTTGCAATTTCTAGGTAGAACGTCAATAATTATTTTTAATATTGTAGCAGCACTTCATGAGGAAAGCCATGGGCTTATCCTATGCCATGGTTAGGGTGTTAAATAATTTTCTAGAGTAAAACTACTGATTCAAACAGAAGCATAGTGAAAAAAAGAAAAAAAATTGGTGTAGTTTGTTTTATAGTCACTTTCAGTCCTGTAGAGCCTGCACAGGGACTTTCTGTGAGCTACACTGTAATCTCCACAAGCGTCTCCTGAGTTTCCAGCATACGGTAGCAATGTGACTCTGTCAAGTCAGTTTAGCCAAATCAAAAAATTTAAGATTGCCTCGTTATCTAGCTAAAAAGAATTTAATAGTGATTGATTGTCATAGTGGAATAATTAACCTTACCACTTACCATATGTAGTTATTCATTAAGAGTGTCGAACACCAATTGCCAGAAACTATTAAGCTAAACCTCATAATACTTGTAAAGAAAGAATTATTATCCCCACTTTGCAGTTGGAGAACAGGATTACATACATACACAAATACCTACACATGTTCATAAATACATTATGTACATGACAGTGTAGATAGAATTATACATAAAAAGGCCTTCATTTTCCTAATTTACTCTCTGACATTTGCTATTAGACCCATACCTAAGTGTATAGCTTAATTTTCTGAGGTGCTTAACAACTTCTATATCACAGCCCAAAAAATATGGTTATGATGCCTAAATAAGAGTCAGGAAGAAATTACACCTGAGCAACTTCAGAAATTAAAGTTTGTGTTTGAAAGCATAAGAAGACGTGCAAAAAAAGCACAAGAAAATTTAACAGACCTCTGAATATTATACCTCTATTTGAATATTGTTGTTTTGAGTATTAGTTTGTAATTGTTAGGTAGATTAAGGGCCTTTTTGATTATACATAAATAGTTTGACGCTGTCTATCTTTGCATTCTGTCATCTTTATCTTGATTTTTATTTTAGTTCATTAAAATATGTCATATTTTATTTCATTAAATGAAACTCTATGGTAGCTAATTTAACATCCATTAAGTTGTACAGGTACCCTGTGATGGTATGTTATCTGTAGAAGGCAGAGAAGGGGTGAAGTTCTTAGCTGTGCTGCCCACTAGCAGTCTGTGCTCTCCAGGGCAGGCTTTGGAGGGGGAGGGAGAAATAACACAGAAAACCAACACAGAAAAACCATGCCTTGCTTATAGTAATGGTCAGTCCTCATCCAGATTGCTAAACCTTTATAAAACTTTGAGGTTTAAAAACATCATGACTCACAGTTATGCTTAACATGGCAGAGTTTCTACTAAGTGAATTGAACTCTCCTACTTTATGTAGATAAAACCAGAAGAAAGGCAGTGAATCAAAATTAACCTGATCTTCATTTGCTGTAAATTTTAATCAGCTTTTAAAATGGCTATGGGTTCTTTTTGTAGTTTTCAGCATTTTTGGGAGGGTTTCTGGGCTGGATACTTTAGTAAACCAAAGCAAAAGATAAGCAAAGAATAGCTAGGGAAGTGTGGTTCAGGACAACTATGTAGATGAGACCTCTTTCTAACAGTAAAGAAGAGGTTGCTATTATCTTTTCAATATTTTCCTTCTCATTAGATTCAGTTATTCTCCCATCTGATTATTTGGACTAGTCAAGTATAGTATACTTGATATACATAATGCCCCATTATGGCAATGTAAACGTTGTACACATTTACTTTAAACATGCTTCAATCACTAGGAGGGCTCTAAATCTGAAGTCAGGGAACTTGTGAAGAAATTATGTCTTGAGAATCTATCCATTAGGTGTGGACCTACTGAATTTAAAATTTTAATGATGCGGTGTATCAAATATTATAGAAACTTTACCGAATGTCAATAATTATAACAGGTTCTGTTTGAAATGTTGAGGTACAATATTAAAGCGAAATGCAATGAAGATTATATATCATAAAACTGGTGATGTAAAGAAATTAAAGTGGTCAAATATGGTCATTCTTGCATCTGCTGAGTATATTGGAGATTACTTGGCCTGGTGGGATTGTTTACAGAGCACTGTTTCTCAGTAAATAGGTGTGAGAATCAGCTGCATGGCCTGAATGAACTCAAGTCTGCTTGTCCCATACAAATGCTTATTATAGGCTACAAAGTAAATGTTGAAAAGAAACCCTTATTCAATTTGTGAGTATTTTAGCAGAAGTTTTTGCAATATTGGAAGAACAGCAGGTATGTTGCAGTCACTAATTTCCTTCTCCTTAAGGTAATTAACAGCATCATTAATAAATAAGCTGTTTGCTGTGCCTTCAAGGTGCAGAAAGTAAGAGCAGTGCCACACCATCTCCTCCCAGCTATATCCCAGTGGTATCACACTCCCTTGTAAGACTGCTTCTTTTAGTGAACCACTCCTACCTACATAAAGGGATGGTTACTGGCAGGTGAGGACATTAACCTCTTCCACTGTCACAGCTAGATCTGGGTCCACAGTGATGCACTGAGAACTGCAATCCAGGCTGTAAAGGGATAAGCATCGGACTATCAATGTTAGGCTCAGGAGCAGGAATTATCTTACCTGAACCTGGAAAGCAGACTGAGTTGATGTTTGGATTCAGGCTTGAGTCAGTACTTATTTTATCAATACCTGTTTGTTCCCATCCTAAAACATTAGCTCTTACTCTACGCTTGCAATAAAGTCAGCGTTACCCTGGTGATTTCAGAGAGAAAGTGCAAAGCCATCAGAGGAGAGAAATGGTTTCATTAATTGAGTCTGCTACTCCCTAGTCCTTGTGTCAATATGAATTCAGTGTTTTGCCAAGATTTTCTAAGGAGATTAATGATTTTGGCTGCCTAATTTAAGAAGCCTCTAAAGCCTCTTGAACTTTAGGAAGTGGAAGCTGTGTACCATTAAAGTGCTTCAGGCTGGGTAGGTAAAAGCCAAAGCTGTGAGACTCAGCCACTCAAATAGGCACATATATATCATGCATGCTCTCTTCTTTGCTATGATTATGCATTTGGCAAAATGTGAGCTTTCTCCTACCTTTCTTCCCTTTGCTAAAACTGACAGAATTGCTAGAAAAATGTATATCCAGGCACTGCTGTAGCTTTTTGATGGAAATTAACTATCTTAACTTTCATCCTGTAATAGAAATATTCAAGAACCACTGCCCATGGTAAAACTAATGAATAAATTAGTTTAATTTGGTTTAATTTGGGAAATAAATTTTAAAAAAGCTTCTATTAATATCAGCTCACATAATTTCATGGCTCTGGAAATTAGTACCTTTTCCAGAATTTTCCCTCCACAAAAGTTTTCCAAGTTGAGAAAAATGTAGAATACCAGAATTCAACTTTATGGTTTTTACTTACTCTGAAGGCTTTATCCTGACTATAAAAGTTTATGACCATTTTCGTTGTGATGTTGTGTTTTGGTTTTTTATTTGTTTGGGGTTTTTTCCCTCAGAAGATTTATGAAGAAATGAAGGTGTTTTAATTAAAAGCTCATATAAGAAAATTTGTATTCATAATTGCTTTCCAAAGAAATAAATACGTTTTGGGCTAGATGTTTGTATGTGTAAGTTTTCATGATTTATTTTGATAAGACTGAAAAATAAGTTCTGCACAATAATTTATCCTTATAATTAGAACTTTTATTAGTACCATACTAGCTGCAAACAGATCAGTAAGTCTTCAAAATAGTTCAGTATTACAATTTAAGCTCTCTATTGAGTTGTCTGTGGACAAAAACATGCCACCATTTTAGTTCAAATAGTTTTATATAAAAATAGTCTTAATCTACAATTTTTACTATTTTATCTCATAAATAAATGTAATAGGAAAATTATTCTGTTTTGATTATGAGAGCACTTTAATTATAGATTTCTGTTAAGTCACATTTATTGATACAGACCTATTTATGTGCTGTTATCTAAGCACATAAATTAATGTTTGCAGTCTGAGGTCTCTGTAAATCAGTTAGATAAATACATTAATTAATTAGAACACAGTCCATAAGAGAGCAAAATCAATGGTATATGGAAGCTAATAACCTATCAGCTTTCAGCCATTTCACTGACTATGCAAGTTGACATTTTTCTCATTCACTACTTGAGCTTTGGGGATGAGCACTTTCTGTTAATGTGTGTCCATATAAACTTTAAATGCCTGAATAGCTATAGAGCAGAAACTCTAAAGGGTATGAACCCTGTAAAATAAAAATGCATTTTAAATTATACTCATATTTTTCCCCACACTGTCCAGTTCTAATTATCACTATCTGAATTTGGAGGTGTCATTATGATAACATCCCAGTTACTAGGCTCAAAAGACTGACATGAAACAGAAACACAACTGTGTCTGTAAGTCAGTATTTAAGCATAGTTCTATGAATGATATGAAATTTAGGCCAACCTAATATGAATTTATTCTATTGCTATAAATCTTCTAATATGATATTCCAGTGTTTGACTATGCATTATTTGGGATTTGGGTCTTGATTTTTTAAACTCTTTATTGATGATTTATTTTTAATTAATTTGTTTCTCTTTCTCAAAATATTTTATTTCTTAATTGACAATCACCTTCATTTCATGGCTTACACTTGTATCACAATGTCTTATTATAACCATTGATTATACAATTAATTTAATGTTTCAATTACAATTGGTTTTAAGGTTGAAGTGGAACTCAGAGTCAACTGATCATCCAGTTGTACAGTCATTGCTCTATAATAAAGAATAACCTCAAATGAATGTGATAAAATACAGAAAAATCTATGTGGAATATAATAAGAGATTTGTAGAATCACGGACTGGTTTGGGTTGAAAGGGACCTCAAAGATCATCTAGTTCCAACTGCCCTGCCATGAACAGGAACACCCTCCACTAGCCCAGGCTGTCCACTCCCTGATAAACAGTCTCTCTCTAGCATTTTTGTTGGCTCTCTTTAGGGCCTATAGGCTGCTATGATATTAATAAATAAGATTTCAGTGATATAGGCTCTGTCAGCAGAGGGGCAAAGAGGGTGGTTGTTTGAATGTGATATTTTGTCCAGGAAAAAAAACCCAAAAAAATTGTAAACCAAGTTTATTCAGAAAATCCCTAAACTTTCTGTTCGCCCCATCTGTCTTGAGGCAAAAATGTAACTCTTCAATGGGGAGGAGAGAAGAAAACAAAAGAAACCCAAAACCTACTCTTTATGAAAAAGTAGTGACTTTAAGAAATCATGAATATGGGTGGTGAGAGCATGTGCTCTCCATCACTCCCTGCACTTGTGCCCTCAGCCTGGCAAACTTTTACTTTTCGGTGACAAATGGGCAGAACATAATGCAAATCTGGGTCTTGTTCTGTTGTAAACCTCATATCTAAGAAAGTGTTCTAGATCCTACCATTTATATATAGCTTCATTAACTTTGGTGGGGTTAAACTACTCTGCTTTCTGCTTTGATGTCTTTGATTGTCCTCTGCCTCTGCTAAATTGAGGATCTAGATGTCATCCTGCCATACTATCTTGGCTTCTGGTACAAACACTTTAATATGGATATTGAGACATGGTGAGATGGCTCCTAAGTATGGATGCTTGGGAAGTGTCTGTTTATCCTATATTGTTTTAATGTGCTAAAATGGAAATTTATATCTATATTCATATATACATTTCTGTATATGTATGTGTTATGGATTAACAGATGGTGCTAAAAAGTGATTGATTGTAGGGTCAATACGCAGGTATCTGAAGAGAAATGTCTAAATTGGGCGGAAAAAAAAAAAAGATCATGGTGAAAGAGTAATTTTGACTAAATACTTTCTTCAATGATTCCACACTGGGACCTTGCCCCAGGTGAGTCAGAAATCAAGAAAAAGGTTGTGCAAGAATTATCCACTAATTTGTAATTGCTTTTCATACTTTCAGACAGTGCTTTGTAGTATAATTCTCATATGGGTCATTTCAGCACATGCTTAATTTTAGGCATGAGCTAAAATCCAGTTATCGGTGGACTGTTTTGCTGAAGATGGCTAGATTTAAAAATTAAGCATGTGCCTTAGTACATCATTGATGAATTCTGTAACCTTAGGAGACGCAAACCTCCCATGAATTTAATTAAGTGTCAATTAAACTTTACTGAAAACTCAAAACTGTTTAAGCAGCTGTGGATCTGGACATAAGAAGAGTTGAAGAAGACCTACCCAATCTGCTTTCCTCAGACAGTGTTCAGCATAGATTTGATGTCAAAGCTGTGGCTACGTCTTGCTGTTTAGATCCCTGTTCAGTGAGACTTTCTTATACCCCGCACACCAAATCTAAAAATGGCTTTTCCATTAGTATTAAACTGTTATTAAACAACAGGAATATTACAGATCCCCCCTATAAAAAGCTGAAAGTAAGATTCAGAATGTCTATTAATCAGGTGGGAATCTATAAGGATATCAACATGTACCTATTTTTCTCCAAGATGGAAAAAAATTACCTGAATTCTGAGCTGAGTACTGAAGCCACATGTAGCTGGGACAAAGGGATAAAGCAATGGTTCTAGTTTCACGTGTGTGGGCTGAAGCAATATTTGGCATACTCCACATGGTGCTACTGCCTGCATCTAATTTGGATCTGTTGTTTCCTCTTCAGTTCACACCAGTCACATCATTACAACTTCACAGGCAACAACGAAGCAGGCTAATCATTCCACATGAATCACTGTTGAATATTTTGTCCTATCACATGCAAAATGTCTTTATTCAAGATATTTCTGTTGCCATTTGAGCTCTTCTGTTCAACAGCTCTGTCAGGGCTGTGTAAATGGATGAATAGCTCCATGAGGTAGTTGTCACAAGCAGAGTTTGCTGGGAAACCTTTATGGAATTGTTTTCTTAGAATGAAACTTTTTGTAATAATGAGTAAGCTTCAGTACAGCTTTTGAGTTGTTTTCTCAGGTACAAGATATAGGTCTACAAGGCACATGAAAAGAAACAGTATACCATGGGAACACAGAGTTTTTAATTTGGTTCCTCTGCACCATAGGTGAATACTTGATTGTTACTTGATGTATTTAATTATTTCTTATTTTGAGGCCTGGTAGATGGAAGAGGTTAAACTTGGCCACTCTGTAGCTAAAGTAGGGTAAGTCATGAAACTTTGAGTTCCAATTTTCTCGCACTCTTTATTGCTCTCAAATTCTTTTCCCACACCACCCTCTGGATTAACATTGAGAAAGCACCCAAAAAAATCAGTGCAGCAATGAAAACATTTCAGAATCACAGAATCACAGAAGTACAAGGTTGGAAAACAACTTTAAGATCATCAAGTCCAACTGTTCCCATCCTATGCTAAACCATATCCCTAAGTACCTCATCTACCCTTGTTTTAAATACATCCAGGGAAGGTGACTCAACCACCTCCCTGGGCAGCCTGTTCCAGGCCCTGACAACTGTTTCAGTGAAAATTTTTTTCCTAACATCTAATCTGAACCTGCCCTGGTGCAGCTTCATGCCATTTCTCCTTGTCGTATCTCCTGTCACTTGGCTGAAGAGACCATCACCCACCTCTCCACAACCTCCCTTCAGGGTAGGTGTAGGTGGTGACAAGGTCTCCCCTCAGCCTCCTCTTCTCCAGGCTAAACATCCCCAGCTCCCTCAGCCACTCCTCATAGGATTTGCCCTCCAGCCCCTTCACCAGCCTGGTTGCCCTTCTCTGGACTCACTCAAGGACCTCAATGTCCTTCTTATGGTGAGGAGCCCAGACCTGGACACAGTACTCGAGGTGCAGCCTCACCAATGCCAAATACAGGGGCACAATCACTTTCTTAGACCTACTGGCCGCACTATTTTTATACAAGCCAGGATGCTATTGGCCTTCCTGGCCACCTGGGCACACAGCTGACTCATATTCAGCCTGCAGTCACTCAACACCCCCAGGTCCTTCTCTGTCTGACAGCTCTCCAGCCAGTCTTCCCCAAGCCTGTAGGGCTCTATGGGGTTTTTATGTCCCATGTGCAGGACTCTACACTTGGCATTATTAAACCTCATCCCATTGGTCTCAGCCCATCGGTCCAGTCTGTTCAGTTCTCATTTTCTAATTTTCATAAAATAGGAAAATATTTCCTGTTCCTTCTTTGCATCTCTGGCCTTGACACTATTTCCCCTTGTGATTCTTGTTCAGGTTCCCTGTCTCTGGGTTCCCAAATATAAAGCAGTGATCAAAAAAGTGTTGTTTTTTTTTTTCACAGGGGAGATGTAATGATATACAAGATAACGTGCCAGCCTTTTGAGACTGTCAGACTGCATGCCTGCAGTATAAGACTTAGGAATCAAATATTTATTTGATGTAATGAAAAGCCAAAATCAAAACTCAATGGTCTTGGTGACTATTACCAGATATTCTTTATCGCAGCGCTGGGCAGCACGGGAGATGGTTAATGTGTGTGCTGTAAAGGGCCAGTTACAAGACATACATGCGTATCCATAGGGTTTCCATTATGAGAACCCATTATCACCCACTCCCACATACACATTGCAGTCTCCTGGTGGGCTTCAAGGATATTTGGTGGTCGTTTACTTCATTTACTCCTCTTCATTACATGTCCTTTTGATGAGCTTTAGCTTTTGTCTTGCTAACAACGCTGTGGAGCTGGTTCTGCCTCTCCTGTTCTCTTTCTCCCTCTTCCTCTTTATCACTCCTTTCTCAGAGATAAGCTATTTCTCCAGAGCCATCACAATGCACACAATATGCTAACATTGTAGTCCTCTAGGCGTAACTTCACACATCCTTTACAATGTTTGTTGCTTCGTTGAGGAGATTTACTAGTATTTATCACGTTCTTTGCTTCATATTCACGTTTTGTATGACGTATGCTATGTCAGGTAAAGGTCATACAGCGAGTGATAAACATAAGAGGATATAAAAAAGAGGTGAACATCTGGTTATTCCCTACATCCCATCCGTGCCATCTGTTGAATGAAGCAATGAAAAAGAGGAAAAAATCCCCAATTGCACCAGCATGTTTTTGAGCAGAGGCAAAAATATACTTTGTTTATTCTAAAAAAAAAAGTGTTTTCTGCGATAACTCTCTTAATTCTGCAAAAAATAAATGCAAAATTAATGTTTTCTGCACCAACACTGTGAAACTTCCCTCTAAAGAAGTTAATGCTTTGTCCACTCTGGTCAAAAGGAGAGGTGTTAATGTGCAAGTCCTACAGACAGACGGTCCTTGGGCTTGTCTCTCCCTTGTCTTGCTCTGCCCAGCCGTTCAGCTCCCGACACAAGTCACAGCACAAGGCTTTGCTTATAATATGAAATCACTTTCCTACACAGTGTCTGATTATCTGCTACTTCTGTCCCATGTGCAAAATATGTCTGAAAACATAGTGATGCACAAGAAAGGGTAAAGTTTTAAAAGTCTGCAACTCAGCTGGAGAGAAATACATCAGTCAAGAGAACTGATTTCTGTAGCCTAAGGGCCAGATTTCAGTATACAATCATTAGGCATCTTGGACTCAAAAAAAGATTGCTACAAAGGCTGCTACAAAGGTTGTTTCTTAGCTTTCTCTGCTATTACTGTAGCTTTAGCCTGGATCCCCACAGCAATTAACACATTAGCTCATTTTGACCATTTTTAGTTGGTTACTTCTTTAGAGTCTTTGGAGTAGCTTCAGCAGACAAAACCCTGATTGACAGGTGGTTACACCTTTATGAGAATGTTATAATTTAGCCTTCTACCTCTGCAGGTTTAGGTCCTTTGTCGTTCTCAGCTCTGTGCCCATCTGGCTTTTTCACTTCTCCAGCTTTCAAGCTCTGCTGACTTGGTGCCTCTGTCTATATCATCCTTTTGATCATATGCCTCACAAAGCCAACAGACATATATTTCCACTGGTGATTCACTCTGTGCATGTCTGATTTCATGCATTTTATGGTTATTTTATTCTGAAGACTGCAGTGGTCGTTGCTATGTTAATGTTCTCATCCACATAGTATTACAGCAGGTGACTACTGGTAATTAATCATCAAAACCTTTATTCTTTTTATAACAGAGGAGCTCTTTAACACTGTGCAAGAGCCATAACCTGCAAAGCCCACAAGTGTTAGGAGAATCTGACAGAAATAGCTAAGCTTTTACAGAAAATTATGTCAAATGTAGAAGCACTGATCTTAAGAATTTATAGATCCAAGTGTACATGCATGTATGCACGTGCTAATTGCAGCAAAGTTGTTTTTTCCTATCACAAAATTTCTAGATGTAATTCCCATTGAAAAGCATTGAAAATGATGTGATTTTCCACTAAGCAACAGTAGTGTGTTCCTTTTGATAACCCTTACAGTCTCTTGTAGATAAATTAGTCTTTGAGCTGTATGAAGAAGTGTTTTCAATTGAAAAAAAAACCTTTAAAGTTTTTTTTTGCATCTTTAAAGACCATTAACGTCCATTCAACCAACCTTTCATAGCAATAAGAATATTAACAACAGAGAGCTGACAGTAATGTCAAGCAGTCAGTGTTTGGATACTAGCTAATATTTTTCATTACACAATGTATGATTGATTTACTATTACTGTGGTTAGAATAATGAATAGAATAATGTCGCATTTATAAATTTATTTTCAACTTTAAGTAGCACAGGCCACATTTAAAATTATACTCTACTATGAATGAGATGATGATGACTGTGTTGTAGTCAATAGAGACATCTTTGTCTTTCAATCTTCATATTGGTCAATTGGAAAAGTCTACATGATCTAAAGAGCTTCCAGAGAATTCATTGTTGGATATCATGCAGGGTAGTTGCCTGACATATCTATTTACTTGCTTGCTAGATGTACTAAAGCAAAAAAATGTCATTCTGGAATACTGCAGAAATATTTTTCTGGTTTTAGTAGTGTTGTAAGACAACAGGTTCCACTCATTAAAAACAAACCAAACCAACCAACTAAAAAAGTATTGTAATTACTAGAATAACATGTTTATGGTAAATTATATAGACCTTGTATGCTTCTATTCAAGTAAGTATTGATATGTGCTTGCAATTATTTTTTTGGGATACACAATCTATTTTTTAAACTAATGTAGATAAGCATTTGTTTATTCACATTTCTGTGCTATATTAAAAAGTATAAGTAAGTTCTCATATGAAATTCATAATTTTGTCTTTGACCCACTTCTCTCAGATTTGTAGGACTGGTTTAGGTTACTCTTAGGTTTGGGTAAGTGTGGGCACAAAAAATGTTCATGGGAAAACTTTTTGGTCAGGGAAGACATTTCTCCATTTTCCTTGAAGAGGATTGTAATCAGAAATAAACCCACAGTTTTTAGATTTTTGGACAACTTTTTAATCCTCACAGGTGCCGAGCTTCTAGTAATATGGATAGGCTTGGAAGCCCAGCTCTTAAGACTGTCTTTGTATGTACTGATGTGTGATGATGGGATTCTTTTTCTTTGTTTTGGTTTTACGGATAATCAGCTTTGTTTGACTTTTCTGTGAGAATATCTCCATGGGAAATTTCCATGGGGAAACTTGGTAGAAACATGTAAACACTCAAGATTGCTGGTAGGCAGCTAGTGAAGCTTTCAAGAGTGCATAAACATCTAAAGACATTAGAAAATCACACTATGATGTCTGTCTACATTGTAAACCACTTTTAATCTTTAGCCTCTGTATGTGAAAGTAATCTCACCTAACGTGGAACATTCTTCCTTAATATGTATGTATTTGTCTGTGCTAGGCAGCATGGTGACTTTTTATAGTCAGGAAAGAGAAACAGCCACTTGCAGTACCCAATTAATCTCATGATGATTTAGAAGTCTCTAATAGTTCAGATGAATTGAACCCTAAAAATGCCTATTTGTCTCCACTGTATATTGAAGGGTGACATGCATATGACTGACCTATAAAGTCAAATAGCTAAATGTCTGTACTACCTTGGTTTGGATCAATTTCTTAGAGCCAAATAGCTGAATCAAGTTATGTCCAAACCTAAATTCAGGTGTGAATCTCTTCCCTCTGTGTCTGTGTTTCTCTGGCTGGAAAATGAGTTGATTCATTTCATGTTTCAATGAGGGCATTGAGCAGGACACAGGGTATAGCCACATACAGACTCATGACTTACAATGCGCATCACTTCTGTGCTTCAGTCTCAATCAGTGAACTGGTTATGATAACTTACTGCCTATTTTCAGGGGTAGTATGGAAATGTTCTGGGGATTGTGATTCATGTGCTGCTGAAAGAATCACATCCTTCAGAAGTCAGGGTAGGGCTTTGGGATTCTGATGGAATAGTGTAGAGTAGGGCCTTAAACACATCAGTATTTTGGGGTTTCGTTGGGTTTTGTTTGTTTGTGGATTTTCTTTTTTTTTCCCACTATATAGCTGGGAAAAGTAAGAACTTAGATTTTTACTGATCCTTTTTTCTGACTTCTACACCTAATAACCCTTCTCTGAAATAGGAAAAATGTGTCTTATAACTCATGAGGTGCTGAATCCTCCACCCTGATAATTTATTTGCCAATTATTTTAGGCATTGAGCTGGGACAGTGATAAGTCTTTTCACCTTATTTTCTCAAAGACAGTTTTGTAAATAAGAATAGACAGCTTAATTAGTTAATTGATAGAAAGATTATGATAATAATATTGTGTACTATAGAATAAATTATTTGGATGATTTGTTTGAAAGAACAAAATTAGTATTTTGGGGTTTTGGTGTTTGTTTTGTTTTGTTTTGTTTCTTCTAGGTAGGGTAGCTATTTTTTAATGTTTTTATTGAGTGTTGTGAAATCAGCTGCTGACCTTTTTTCCAAAAAGACTAGCGATGAGTTTGTCAGTCCCATTAGACATCCTGATCTTAGGCCATTTAGTACTAATGCAGTTGTCAGGAAGAATCTGTTACAAGCTCTGACATTGTTCCAAAGTGCTCCCCTGGCTAAAGAAGCAAAAATAGACATGCTTACCAAAAGAATGGGGAAAGTAGAAGACAATGTATATCCAAAAGCACAGAAAAATAAGTGGGGTCTTAAACCTCAGATATCTACTCTGTACCAATGCCTTAAGACATCACCCTAAGACAAATTCCTAACACAAGCATTAGGCTCTGCTTATTATCTTCCCTGAACATAGGCTGTGTACTCTGTGTTTGAAAGCATTAAAGGCAAGGTTCAAATTTGTGGAAAAGTGGCCTTGCAATTTAAGGGTGATTAATGGCATGAAGAGAAAAGCCTTGTTATTTCTCATTCCCTCAGCCCTTCTGATGCTGACATCCTTTTGTATTTCTCTTCAAAAGCTTTTACTTCCAGCTCACTCCTAACCTACAATCTACACACCATGCCATTTCTTGCACCCACATTGCAAAGAATTCCTGCATGTGTGACTGTCCTTGAAGATGCCATTTCAGATATCCTTCGTAATTAGCTCTAAATTGGAAATTTTGCTGAGCTGTCTATCTTCCAGTAGCACTACATAATCATCAGCATGGTGACGAGGCATAGTCAGCAGCACCAGTTCCCACTCTTTGCTAGGATGTCTTCTAGTATGATGTGGTTAGTTTATAGTACTTAAAAAGTTGGAAGACCCTCAGTCTATAACAACAACAACAACAACAACAACAACAATAATAATAATAATAATATCCTTTTACCTCTAGATTCTGCTCTTTCCTGACTCCCATGACATTGCCCTCCCTTGTTTTCCTGTTTTCCTTCCAGAGAGGAAATTTTTACGTCTCCCCGGTCTTTCTTCTAAAACTTCCACCATTATCTGGTTTCCACATAGAGTATTTTGATTGCACTGTTGTTAGGTTTGCTATTTTAGGTTTTTTCCTTTGTTTCTTTCTCATCTTTTGTTACCCAAACCATGATAATATTCTGCTATTGCTTTTTCGCTTGATGTCTTTCTATTCGCAACAATTTTAGCTGTCTCAGCTCAAATCAGGTCAAGATTTTTTTTCTGCAGTCTCAGTCTTGCAAACTCTCACAAATTTCATGACAAGCCTTGTGCTATTTAATGTTTTACTTAAAGCTTCAGCTCCTGAAGGCACCTGAGAACAAGAAACTGTAAGCTTTTATCAAAAATACTAAAAGCTTAGCCTTCAGGATTGCACAGAAAGCCTGAACATACGAAGTAGCATATTAAGGACTTGGACACTAAAAGGCAAATAAAAAGAAATCCCTTTTTTAATACTTTACTCCTGTTTCCATTACCAAGCAAACCAGCCTCACATTTGAGAAAATAGGAGAGTTCCTTTCTCAGCAATATTTCCACATCAAAGTTAGAGATATACTTATCTGTGGAAAAAAACTCCAAGAAAATAATTAAGGTTCACAGTAATATGAGGAACTCTTTGCAACCACTGTCACTATAAAAATAAAATACAATAAAATGTGGTCCTTTCCATATGGATCAGAGAGCATAGTAAGTATGAAACAACTTGCTGCCAAATGAAATTAAGATAATTCTTCTTAAATGAGGATGAGCATTTTGATGTCAAAAGGCAATTTCACTGAACTGTGTGAAGTTCCTCAGCAAGCCACCCTCTAGCTCCATGTAGCAACTTGGAGAAAATATGTGGACCTTGCCAGGCAGCAAAGAAGTTAATGGTATTTCTGCAGATTTTTAAGAGCTGTGTAAACTGGAGTCCATTTTGCATCTTTAACTTTATTGATCCTACAAACCTGTGAACACTGCTGCATATTTTCTTCTGCCAGTAGATGGTGATATTAACTATTTAAGTAAACTGGAAAAGATATCCAATTACTTATTTTGGTACACATTCCCTATATCCCAGATCTATTTTAACAACATGAGCTGATTTTAAGTACTTTGGGAGTTTATATTACATGTAATATGTTGTACAAACATAATTACACAGCTGGCTTTGACATCACTGTGCCTACTTTATTACTCACATTGTCACGCTTGTGCCATCAGCATTTAACTAGTTTGTATATTTGGATTGGCTGGATATTCCTCAGGGTTATGTGTGAAACTGAAAGGAAAAAGACAGAATTCTGAGAAGTTCCATTTTCTGTTACACAGTCAGTTGTAAATGGAAGCTCACATATTGATGTAAAATTTTCTTTCCTGCAACTACACTTGTCAGTTTACTGCTAATGAAACTCTAAAAGCATTCTTAAAAGAACTGCAGTTAGAGTTCAAAGATGATTTAGAGCATATTAATGTCTATTTTAAATTAAATTGCCCTTGGTCAACCTTAGCACTTTCCAAAGATGAATTGTACATAATTTACTTCAATACTTTCAAACCTATCACTGGCTATTTCAAAACCTATGACTACAGATTTGTATTTTCTATTAACTATATCAGGAAGGTTGTATTGGAAGGTGGTATATTTGGTAACCTGATAAACTTTTTTATAAGCTAACACCCTTGTCCCTGCCGTGCATAAGCCCTCATATAGCAAGATGTTTTAGCACATGCCTACATTTTAGTACATATGTCTTATTCACTTCAGTGGAATTGTTCATTTAGCACATGTTTTTGTTCCTTACTTCACTCTGATTTGACATTTTACTACTGAATTTAGTAGGTCTGCTTTTTAGGCTTTGTTCCTTACTAGGCAGATGACAGTGGTAGATATAAAATGCTCTCAAATAAGATTGCAGTACTTTGACTTTCTCAAGATAAAACAGCATTTCAGGAATGTAACTCTCCAGATTTTTGGCTAAGATTTAAGCCTGCAACTTTTTTTTGGAAGCCAGAATAGCAAAATTCATAGCATAATTATCTTCGGTATTAGATCCCTAGAAAATGTGATAGGAAAGAAAACAACAACAAAACCCTACATTCTGTAGGTTGGAAGCTTTATGTTTATTTCCCATTTTATAATTAATTTATGTACAGACTAGCAAGAGAAGGTTTTGATATAAATGTAAAGTTTCAACAGATCGCTCCGTATTACATTGTGTCCTTTTTGTTGAAATGAACATTTTTAATGAAATTGTGCAATGAATAAAACTTTTAAAATATATTTTTATATAGTTAAAAAAAAATCCATTGTGCCTGAATTAAATACTATCAAAACTTGGGTTTCCAAATAAGCAAAAATCACAAACTATGTATTTAATTTAACATCAGATTTGGGGTTTTTAAAGTATTTGTTAATAAATTAAGTAAGTATTCATAATCTTTGCTTTAGAATTTTTTCTGGAATTCTCTTTAAGATGAATCTGTACTCTTGATTGAAGGAAGTCCCTATAGCTGAGACTCCACTGAAAAGAAATCTGTCATTGTAGGAAAAAAGTAACCAGTCTTTTATTTAGATCTGTTTAATTATGCAGTAAAGAATAAAGGCCCCAAAATAATGAATTGAAATTATATAAAGTCTAAGGTTTTGTTATTTTTCTTAATTTCCAACTAACAAGAACCTCTAGTTTTCCCTTGTGGAATCATTAAGTTAGAAATAGAATACAGCAGCTTAGTACTAAAAAAAGATGGTAAAATATACTAGATGAAAATTGTTAATTGCTTCCACAAATGTTTACCTTTGCAGATGGGCTTCACTGAAAATATTGGACATCTAAAAATGTATGCATCTAATGCAGAGCAGTCATCTGGTTGTGGGAGAGAGATTACTCCTGGTCCTCAACATTTAGTGTAGGATAAGAGTCCCTTATGGCCCCATTGATTTCATGGTCTGAAGTGACTCCTGTTATCCTGAGATATGCTAAGGACAGTATTTATAAGAGCATCCATACTGACCAAAAGACAGTATCTGCACAGCGATTCTTTGATTGACTGCCATTTTCATCATGCAAAGCTGTACAGAGTACAGTTCATTACTGCTAAATCCCTTTTGCTTAGACTGGTTTAGGTTTGATATCATAAATTATCAATAATCCATAACTCCTACCAGCTTCAGATTAGTATTTAAATATCTCAAATGTGGGGCACAAGGGGAAATAGCCAGCATCTTTTCAATGGTCTGTGGAGATAGAGCAAGGGGCAATGGCTTCAAGTTGGAGCACGGGAAGTTCTGCACCAACATGTGGAAGAACGTTTTCACTGTGAGTGTGACAGAGCCCTGAGACAGGCTGCCCAGGGAGGTTATGGAGTCTCTTTCTCTGGAGATATTCAAGATCTGTCTGGACACCTACCTCTGCAATATGTCCTAGGGAACCTGCTTTGGCAGGCGGGTTGGACTCGATGATCTCCTAAGGTCCCTTCCAACCCCTACAATTCTGTGATTCTCTGATTCTGTGATTTAATATCATTCATTCAGAAACTCTGGACACAAAAACTATCTCAGGATCTCAAAAACTGGAACCATAAGAAAAACAACAGTATAAGATGTCAAATAACAGGTTCCTGAATGCATTTCATTGCTTGATTGAGTTTATTGCTTGAGGAAGGAGGAAATGGTTGAAAGGTGAAACAAAACACTACTGTGACCAATTATACAGGAAGGACATACTGATTCTGATAAGGAAAAGCATCTGAAAAAGTGTTGGAAGAAAAGCAAGGGATTTTTTTTTACATTTTTTACATTTTTCATACCTCAGTGTTAAAATATCTTTTTTAAAGAGCAGTAAGAACTGGTAAGATCTCTGAATAACCAGAAAATATACATTATGTGCACATGATGTGCACAAGGGCAAAACTATCTTAGATTTTCCCTCCTGGCACAGACATAAACCTTCATTTGGAGAAGGATGTAAACATCAAGCAGATCTAAGAAAGAAACGTACTTTAGGATAATTCAGACTCAAGTCATTAGCAAAACTCAAGAGGCAATGGAGAACTGAAGACCCTGGGAAGTCCTAACAGCTGTTTCATTTGTGTTGAATCACAATTTTAAGTACAGAAAGAAAGGTTCTGTTCAAAAGAAAGCATGTATGTTGATGATTAGTTGAAGAGGGTTTATTAGACTCAGTAAATCATCCCAAAAAATTAGACTCTGAATAGCATACAATCATCTTAGCCTGATTTGGAAGGAAGCTGTACAAATGCAACAATCCTAACTCAGCAGGTTAGGGAGTTAGTGAAATACAGAAGCTGAATTTATAGCTGAAATACCGTAAGTAAAGATTACACGTCCTAAGGCCTATAATATATTGTTTAATTTTAAAAGTTTCATTTTTAGTTATTCAATAATTCTAAATTTGAGAAAAACAGTGAAGATACTTTATAATATTTATTAAAATAGTCCTAATAACATGAAAGTGCACAATCATACCTGGATCTTAACAGAGATCTATAAGAGCTCTGATTCTCTTACAGTGGTTGCTGGCTCTTATTGGTTAATGAGGTTTTGCTAAGCATACAATAATGGGCATGATAATAGTGATTAAGAATTAAATGTGTGGTATATTATCTATATTTAACAGTTGTGGTTATTCTCAGCCAGAAATGAGATAGTGATTTTACATTACAGTATAAATGAAGAGAGCAATTGAAGTAAAACAGATTGAATCTCAATAATTGAGGTGATAATCTATTTGGAGACCTTAGTGATGGTAAGGAAATCTTCAAATAAGTGGCTGAATCTTGATTTCTTACGTAGGCCCAGAGAAGCACTGCAGTTAAGACTGATTTGTTGACTGGGAGAAGGATGAAGTTTGTACCATAGATTATCATACCATAGCATGTGTTAGGTTGGAAGAGACCTTTAAAATTCACCTAGTCCAAATCCCCTCTGCTAAACTCAGGTTGCTCGAGCCCAATCAAGCCTGACCTCGAATCCACCACTGCTCTGGGCAAGCTGTTCCAGTGTTTCACTACTCTAATAATGAAGAACTTCTTCCTAATGTTTAATCTAAACCTACCCTGCTCTAGTTTAAAGCCATTACTCCTCATCGTATGGGTACAAGCCCTTACAAGCAGTCCTTCACCAGCTTTCCTGTAGGTCCCCTTCAAGTACTGGAAGGCTACTACAAGTTCTCACCTGAGCCTTCTCCAGGCTATACAAACCCAATTCTTTCTGCCTGCCCCCTTCCCCCTTTCTAACTAGTTTAAAGCCCGATCAATAAGCCCTGCCATCTCCTGGGCAAGGATTCTCTTGGATCCCTGTAGGATGCCACTTGTCACACTTTTCCATCTGGACATCAAGCCATTGACCACTACCTTCTGGATGTGATCATCCAGATAATTTCTTATCCATGGACAGTACACCCATCAAACCCGTATTTCTTCAAATGAGAGAGAAGGATGTTGTGGGACACCGTGTCAAAGGCTTTGCAGAAGTCAAGATAGATGACATCCATTGCCCTTCCCATTTACACTTCTGTAGTCATAGAACTGACGCAGTTCTTACAGTTAGAAAGTTTAAAAAGCAGAAGAAGACAGAGGATTTAATAAAGGTAAGGATATATTTTATTGTATTTTGTAGGAAACTTCCAGTAAGTAATCTTGGTTTTTTTGGTTATTAATAATATTGAGTGAAAGGTCATAAAGAGCTGCTTTCTCTGTGAGGATAATTGGAGAAATCTGAGGTTGACTCAAAGAAGTGTAGCAATCAGAATTTGCTTTTTTTTCATATAAGTTCATAATGGATGCAAAGAATTAAAATGACATCTCTTTTTTGTCTATGTATACTCATATAGCACTGAGACATACTAAAGGAGGTCGGAATCCTGTTCTATCTAAATATTCACAATGAATGAGTATTATTCCCTGCCCTGGAGAACTTAAATTCCAATTAGATAAGATAAATACTAATGAGAATGCAAAGTAATAAGGAATCCCTTTAAAGTCCTGAGTAATTTTTCCCATGACTCCATGGCTTTTTTTTTCACAATCATCTGATTTTTATTTACAATTATATTACAATAACTTAATGCAGATCTTTCCCCAATATATTAAAAGCAGTGCCTGGCTAACATTTTTTAAAAACAAACGAGGTAAGTGTAACACATATAAGTTCCACATTTGAATGTCTCTGCTCTGTTTCTTCTTCCATTAAAGATCCCTTTATGAAAAGATGTAGAGATGTCTTCCTAGATCACCCCTTCCCCATTCCTAACAAGGACTTCTGACAACTTGCATTAGTAATAGTAATATTTATTTTTCATTCTAAACACAACCTTTATGAGAATTTGCATTATAGACAGAGCAGAAGTGCATCTAACACTGTTATGTTAATTTTAGCAATATAATTTATGTAAAATAAGTTCATTAAATAATTTTACAGGCATAATTTTCTAACTATTATGTCCATATAAATGAAAATCTTTGCTTAATATTGATAAATGTAATATACATAATTTGTTTTTCTGAGCATTTAAATAGTCAAATAATACCTTATATCATCACCTATATAATTTGGAAATCACCATTACATTTTAGAAAATACAGGCTAAAATAAATAGTGAAAATAACTATTATTTTCAAATCTGTGTTTCTCTGTTTTAGATAATATGGGACACTAAGTAGGCCTGATTATTTACCTGCTTACAGTAATTTCAGTCAATATTAGTTTTACATTGTGTGGGCTTCTGTGACCATACATGTCAAATAGTGCTTTTGCATAGATAAACAAAGATAAGAGGGAGGGGAATATCACCATCCCATTTCTGGAGCATAGGAAGTTCCGCACCAACATGCGGAAGAACTTTTTCACAGTGAGGGTGACGGAGCAGTGGAATAGGCTGCCCAGGGAGGTGGTGGAGTCTCCTTCTCTGGAGATATTCAAGTCTCGTCTGGACGCCTATCTATGTAATATGAGGTAGGGAGCCTGCTTTGGCAGGGGGGTTGGACCCGATGATCTCTCGAGGTCCCTTCCAACCCGTACAACTCTGTGATTTCACAGCAAATCAAAAGAAATCTTAAATAAGAATTAATCTTTTATGTCTTTATACCTATAATGTTTGTATACAAATTGAGTTTGTTACTATTGGCTATTTTCGTTCTTGATAGAAAGGAACTAACTCTCTGTAGATATGTGAAAGGGATGATTCAGACCCCACGATTTAACATTCAACATTAGAATTAGATTAATTGCTTAATAAAAATCTCTATTCACCTCTATTACTTCTATTCAAAGGCTAAGGGAAGATTTTCTACGTCTGGTCAGATGAAATCCACCATTATCTTAGGTCCTATCTTATCTGAGGTCATATGAGATCACTGGCAGATGGGAAAACCGAACCCCCCATGTCTTTCAGTTTCTAATCCAATATTTTCACTGTAGGGCTCTCCCTTTCCAAAAAGCTGACTGCTAAGGACTGCTCCTGATGAATCAGAAATCTGACTCATTTAGATGTATGATATGGTCACAGGTGAACCATTAACCATACGGCTCTAACAAGAAAGTGGTTGCATCTTGTGGTAATGGATGTCTTCAAGAGAGGTGTGATAAGGTGAATGATTTACATACAAAAATGTGCTAATTACAAGGTCTAAGCACCCAGACACAGGGGTCTCATAAATGTTTCCTCAAAACACTGAATACAGGCTATTTTTACTTAAGTTCGGTATAGGTTTCTCAACTATGGTAATCACCATGCTGATTTTTAGCACTATATATTAATTGGTAGCTTTATAATCATAAGGTTTTATGATACATATTTTTCATCCAGGGAAGAACAGCCCCAGGTACCAGTATAGGTTGGGGACTGGCCTGTTGGAGAGCAGTGTAGGTGGGAGGAACCTGGGGGTCCTGGTGGACAGCATGATGACCATGAGCCAGCAATGTGTCCTCCTGGATAAGAAGGCGAATGGCATCCTGGGTTCTATTAGAAGGGGTGGGTTTAGTAAGTCAAGAGAGGTCCTTCTGCCTCTACTCTGCCCCAGTGAGACCGCCCCTGGGATATTGTGTCCAGTTCTGGGCCACTCAGTTCAAGAAGGACATAGAACTCCTTGAAAGAGTCCAGCACAGGGCCACCAAGATGATAAACTGGAACAACTTCCTTATGAGGAAAGGCTGAGAGATCTGGGTTTTGTTGGCTTGAAGGAGACTGAGGGGTCACCTCATTAATGTTTATAAATATGTAAAGGGTGAGAGTCAGGAGGACAGAGCCAGGCTTTTCTCAGTGATGGTCAGCGATAGGACAAGGGGCAGTGAGTGCAAGCTGGAGCATAGGAAGTTCCATGTGAATATAAGAAGGAACTTTTTCACTGTGAGGGTGACGAAGCACTGGGACAACTTCCCAGAGAGGTTGTGGAGTCTCCTTCTCTGGAGACATTCAAACCCTGCCTGGATGCATTCCTGTGTGATTTATTCTAGGTGATCCTGCTCAGTCAGGGGTGTTGGACTAGATGGTCTTTCAAGGTCACATCTAACTCCTAATCTCCTGTGATTCTGTTTTATGCTACATAATTCATATTGCAGGACTTCTTGGAAATGACATGGTACAATCCATTTACTAGTATATTTTTTCCTCCTTCATATGATTATATATTAAAATTGCTTATCAAATTATTAAAATATTTAAATGAGGATACAAAACCAGCTATCCCTGAATCTGCACGTCCTTCAAATATGAGTTAGGTTCTAGTGCGAAAACTAATACTTACGATTAATTTCTCTTTCAATTTTTCATCACATTCCCATTAAAAGTGAAGAGGTTTCATTACATAATGATGGAAAATGCCAGGAAATACAAATAGGATTCTGACCAATGTGACAAATATGAGAAGCATAAAAATTTGGAGAAGTGAGTGGCACAAGATAAATATATTTTTGGAAAAAGGCTGAACTAGAAAAGTGTTTTTGTCATAATAATTCAAAGGACCAAATGAGCATCAGTGTAGACACTAGCACCCTGTATTCAACCTCACCTTTTCAACCACAAGCATTTGTTTTCTGCAAGGAATTCTGTACTTACTGTGTTAAACACTACAGCTGTATTTAATGCTGCTTGTGCAGCCTGCAGAGCATGTGGTACTGTTCAGAGCCACCATGATTCTTCCCCTCATGCAGTTTTAGTCATGAGAGAAGAGAATCTAGGAGATAACAAGATGCAGCATAAAATATTCTAATGGCCATATATGTAGCATCCATTTCCAACCACTTTGATATTTGTATTACAGGAAAATTTCAAAGTATAACAATAGAACAGCCAAGTAACCTAGGTCAGTCCTTGAAGGTGAGGTGTGTAATAGGGACACGCACCCTTCAGGCTGCAGTCACTGGAGAACACTATGAATAGTCACTAGAGGTTAGTACAAGCCCACAGAAATTTCCAGGTCCAACCATTTCTCCTGGAGATGGCTGTGCTACCCACCCGAGCCATGGGCATCAATGCAGTGAGTAACGCTTCAGAACAGACTTCCTGTGAAAAATCCCCATTATGAATGGGATGCTGGCTTCAAAATATTTAAGTCCTGTTGAGTATTTTTCTGCTCTTTGTAGTGCTTCATGATGTACTTTCTCCATTCTCAGCATTTTAGTTAATTACATTCCTTCTGCAGTTCTTCAGTATTTTTTTATATCTTTTCACTGTCTTAAAGGAGTAGAGGTCTCCTAATTGCATTTCATATCCTTCTCCCTTTTTCTTCAAATCTAGCATCACAGCAGTTTCATATTTGTAGTCAAAGTTCACATAAACATTATTTACCAGTTACTATTTGTTTCAGTTCATTTCACATTCTGGGCTAGGATTAATACTTATTTTACACAAACAACTTTTTTTTTTTCATTTCTATAGGCTTAAGATGAATGAAGTCTAGGACCAGAAAATTGTCTTGAGATTTGTTGGAGGTTATGGGGGAGGTATTGGTGTGTTTGCTTTGGGGAAGGCATTGGGGTTTTTCCTATCAGGAAGGTGTTTTCTAGCAGAAAATGGTGTACAGGGATAGAAACATGAGCTATAGATTCCAATTCAAGGTTTGCTATCGACCTTCTCTACTACCTCAGGCAGGCTTTTAACCTTTCTGATCTTCACTTTTTCCACCTTTAAGATGTGAATATCAATCCCTGCTTTGGAGAAGTGTTACTGAGATCTCCAGAGCAAAATATCTAAAACAGTACTGTAGATTCACTTACCTAACCTTGCATACAGATTTTAATTTTTTGTTCAGTAAGTGAAACTAAAGTACAAGAGAGATTATTAAACATCCTAGTTAATGCACACACACCAATAAAAAAAAAAAAAAAGCAGATGTGAACATTTTGTTTCAATTATTCTGACTGCAAGTAATAAAGCAGAATGGTTAGAGCAACTTGGACACTGTATAAAGGCATTTAGGAAACCACTCTCCTTGATAATGGAGAATATTTCCAGGTTGCTCAACACTGTCATGTATATTTTGAAAATTAAAAGGAGCACACTGGAAAAATTATACTAATGGAGCAGAACGTCAGGACTAGAGTAAGACACTAGTCTTGTAGAAGTCTGTTTGTGAGAGTCTATCCTGGAGACAAACCTGAGCAAGTGTCTGCACAGCTCAAAGGGGTGAGGATGCCAGCAGCAACACTACTATAAAACCTCAGTATTATTCACATGTAAGAGTAAGGAGGTAAGAAATGTCATGTTTGTTTGTTTAAAAGCCAGAAGGAATAATGTACTTGGTATAATAGACCTATCAAAAGAGGTATTTAAAAATAAGTTCAAATGGCTACTACTTTTTTATAACTATAAAGGAATCATCAGAATATTTTTTTAACATTTTTTAACTATTTAGGAAAAATTAACAGGTTTAAGTATTGTCATCTTGAATAGAAGCAGGACTGAAGATGTTTGTTTGGTATAAAGTACAGCAGCATTTAGTTTCTCTGATTAAGCCACAAATGCAGACTCTTGTATTATGCAGGTAGTATTGTCTGCACTGAGCACATGATATGTTTTCGTTTAACTTCAGAATAAAAATCATGGACCTTATTATTGTTTGGTTTTTTCCGCTATTATATCCAAGCCAGATAGAATATGTTTCCAATTGTGAAATACAAGAGCATTAATGATGAAAGCAATGTGCAAATCTAACTTCTGATATTGTTTTGTATGGTGACACTCTCTAGGGAATATTTACTTGTCTAGTAGTTTTATTATTTAATAGCCTTGTCATATTTAGTCTCCCCAAGTGGCAATTTTCTTGTACAGAAATATAAGGTAGAATTGTCATACTTTCCTTTTTAATAGAAATCTCAGCGAAAATCAATATTTCAATTTCCTCTTCTCATTCCTGACAACCAAGAGGGTATTAAAATTCCTACACTGACTTTTTATTGTAGTCTGGATTACTCTGCATTTAGCTTTCAGCTCATTTTGGTAGCTGAAGCCTCTTCAATGGATTAACGTCTGTAGATTACCCAAAATAATTCTCAATACTGGCAATATTTAATATACTTCATACCTCAATTTCACACAAATAGGCACTACTCATTTATGACTGGAAAGGTATATGTCCATGCATGGGAAAAGAATCATAGAAAATATATAATAAAGAAAAATATATCAGACAGAAGCTAAATAAGGTGCCACTGATCTGATCTTTAAAAAGGTCTTTCCACAGTAGACTTTTCTTACTCCCCGTGGGGGGAGTTGCTGGTTATGGTGTGTGTGAAGTTGTTGGGTTCAACAAGGATAAGTGCAAGCAAGGTCCTGCACCTGGGTTGGGGCAATCCTCCTCATCAATACAGGCTGGGAGATTAAGTGATAGAGAGCTGCCCTGCAGAGAAGAACTTGGGGGTGATAGTGGATGAGAAACTTGACATGAGCCGACAATGCCCACTATCAGCTTGGAACCCAGTATCCTGGGATGCATCATAAGGAGCATGGTCAGCAGGTCAAGTGAGGTAATTCTGCCCTCATGAGACCCCACCTGGAGTATTGTGTCCATTTCTGGAGTCCACCAACATAAGAAGGATATGGAACTGTTTGAACAGGTCCAAAGGAGGGCCACAAAGATGATTAGAAGTCTGGAGCACCTCTCCTATGAAGAAAGGCTGAGAAAGTTGGGCTTGTTCAGCCTGGAGAAGTGAAGGCTCAGGGGAGACATTATAGCAGCCTTCCAGTACCTTAAGGTGCCTACAAGGAAGGGACTTTTTAGAAGGGTATATAGTGATAGGATGAGGTGGAATGGCTTTAAATTGAAAGGGGATTGATTTAGACTGGATATTAGGAAAAAATTCTTCAGTATGAGGGTGGTGAGGCACTGGAACAGGTTGCTCAGGGAGATGGTGGCTGCCCCATCCCTGAAAGTGTTCAAGGCTGGGTGGGATGGGGCTTGAGCAGCCTGGTCTAGTAAGAGGTGTCCCTGCCCATGGCAGAGGAGGTTGGAACTTGATGACCTTTAAGGTCCCTTCCAACCCAAACCAATCTATGATTCTAGGATTTATTTGTTTGTTTGGGGGTGGGGTTGTATGTGTTCATTGTTTCTTTGTATTTTGCTCATAAACAGAATTTTATGCCATTTTGTTAATTTGTTTGGGTCTTTGATGATCAGATTCAAATCTTCATGTTGCAGGTGTCAGGATTCTGCATCAGAGTCCATCTGAGTTATTTTAGATAATGTTATCTGAACAATTCCTGTAGCTCTGCAGTGCTGGCTTTCTGTAACAGCTATGCATGACTGACATTTGATTGGCAAAACCCAACAGATGTGATTCACAAAGAAAAGTTAATTTTGGATTTAAGAATATATGGGAGGAGCTAAGGTCTTCTACTCACACAGTGATAAATGTTTCCTTCTTTATTTTTGCTAAAAGATCTTCATGAAGCTGAATATAACTTGGCCTCAAGGTATTCAAGGAGTTATCTGGGATACAGAGCTGTATTTTATATTTGGGATATTTGACATCTTCTTTAAATTAGAGTATTTTCAATGATTTTGCTCTTCTTATTTTCATGTAGTATTATAACTAGTTGCATCCATTCTTTACCTGGAAGTGTGCTTTAATCCTCAATTCAGCAAAGCATTGAAGTATACATATAAATATGATTGACTTTATTGAAACCAATCCTGATACCATCATTTACTCTGGGACCTGATGTATTTCTTTAATCTGCTTCTTCAATTCACTGTGCCTGTATGAAATATTTTCTTCAAACTGTGTTGTTTACAAGTGTTAATGAGAAATGGATGGTCTATGATATTACTTAAAGTATAAAATAGTTTTGAGTTTAGATAACTCAGTTTTCAGTATATCTAATTTTTCTCTTTGAGCTAGCTGATGAGGACCAATACTTTTAGTATTAGTATCCTCTTCTCATCTAAGTATTTTTTTTTTCCTTGTGCAGGCACTCTATCAAGCAAATACTTAATACTAATCTTGATCTAAGTCTATTCCTCCTCAATAAATCACCCAAGCTTGGTTTAATTTTTTTAAACCCAGCAGATGCATTGTGGCATTGTCTTCTCACAAATTGGGTTTCCATATGTGATCTGTAAGTGTCATTCTCTCCCGAACTGCTCGCACAGATTTATTTAACAGTTTTTGTGAATCTCTCTCTCTTGGATCCTAATTCTTATAAAATCCTCAGAGGGTATCTTGTAGGTAAGGCTGGAATACAACTTCTTCCCAAAGTGCAAAACATT
The DNA here is from genome assembly GCA_022605575.1 of Laterallus jamaicensis coturniculus. Taxonomy (NCBI): domain Eukaryota; kingdom Metazoa; phylum Chordata; class Aves; order Gruiformes; family Rallidae; genus Laterallus; species Laterallus jamaicensis. The sequence goes on from JAKCOX010000097.1 coordinate 954,716, forward strand.
ACTCTCACTTCAGTCTCACTGTGTCTTAGTTCTGCAATGGAGTTAATGGTATTCTCTCAGACATATATTAGAGATTACGAGGTGCTCACATAGTACAGGGGTGAAGCCATATGTTTCTCAATTAGATAAGAAGTCCCTTGTCCAATTTGAAGTATTACAATCCAAGCAGCTACTTAAGATTAAGGCTGAGTTTCATCCACAGCTGTTAAACATCACAGTGGTTAGACCATTTAGTTCTTGCTTTGGCAGGATATTTAGCTTGCACCTAAATTTAAGTCTTAATGAGTTAGATTAAATATCTTTAGTGCATAGGCACATTCTTGACTTCTTAACTGGATAGAGACTTAAAACTGAACAACAAACAAGCTAAGTACACCCAGCAGAATCATTGGACTGTTGTTCCATAAGACTGGAAAGCTGACTTTGGCATGAAGACCTGTTTGCTTAATTAAATCTCTTAATAAGTAGACCTCCTTTATGACTTTTACATAACTAACAAGCTTAAGTACTACAGATTATTTTTCCTCGATATTATTGAGTAATTAACATTTAATTCTAATCAAATCCCATAATTTCCTGCTGCGGTTAGCAGAGAGACCTGTTTCCAGAACGCTCAGAGCAAGCCGTCTTGCTTTGCTAAACAGGTACTGCAGAGCAGTAATGCTGCCCCAGAAGACTTCTCTGTGTATTCAGTGAAAAAACAAAGTTGCTGCCTAATTTACACAAGTAGATGTGTTTCATATTGAATAAATGGTTTGGGGTTGGATTAGTATGTATTTCAACACTTAAAATATTTAAATACAGAAAGACTAAACAGAGCAGGGGATGTAATTCCTCTGTCTCCCTCTTCCCAGACAGTTTAAATGAGAGCCAAAACATATTATGTATAATAATATTCCACTACATATGGAATAAAAGTTTACACACAAAACAATAAGCAGAAGGTTTGTTTCTTTTTTATCTGGGGTCTTGCATGTTATAAAGAGAGAAAACGATTCCAAAATCTCAATTTATTCAACTATTGTTATATAAAATGTAACATAAAAATATACTCCTATTTTCACTGAAAGCAACATCTACACATCTGTTTCACTGATAAAGCAATTAACTGGTCCCTAAATAATTGGAAAATAATAGATGTTTAAAAGAGTATTTATACTGAATTGACTAAGATCTTACTTTTCTTATATCTTTCGGTTTTTGTGCAGAACTGATGGTACTTCAGTATTTCTGATGTCCTGATAAGTATTTTGTAAACTTGGACAAATGTTATCTACCCAATTGTTTGATGAGAAGTCTTGAAATTTCTTGAAAAGGTCCTGAGGATTTCTTGAAAAGGTCTGAGGCCAGGATGACTGGGTCTGCAGAAGTGAAGGAAGTCCTCGCACCAAGTGTGAGGCCAAAATATTGAAAGCTTCAATGAGTCCTTCTTAAAAATACCTGTCTATGTAAGTGGGACTGTCCTAGGGCTGCTGTGGTAGCCACTCCAGAGCAGCCAGTTTGAGTATATTGTGTTTCTTGCCACGTAGAGGTAAAGTTTGAAGTCTGCAGAAACAGAGATTCAAACTAGATCCAAGTTCTTATTTCCACTGCAGGAAGTCCAGGTTTAAGATTTGTAGTGGTAATTTCTAGCAGGACCCATAGGTATTTTTGTTTTGAGACAATCATCAAGGCAGGGCTGTTGGAAAGACTTGACCCAGTGATTTTGGAGCCGTAATTAGTGGTTAAGGAATTGACACTTCCGGCAGTGGCACAGCACAGCTGTGCTGTCTGGAGGACATGCTTATTTTCAGAGATGTTCTCTGGTGTTTGCCTTTAGTGAGACTGGGCACAGGGGAAAGGCGTGAGATACATGCAGGCACCCATCCGCCCCATTAGCTACATGTGCAGCTTATTGCAGCACCCCTGCAAAGCACCAGAGCTCCCCATGCAGATATGACTGCTTCTGCCTCAGCAATGTCTTTATAGAACAGTGCTGACGAATCTCAATAAGAACTCATTAGCAAATACTTAATTAGAGTCCTCTTCTTTGCCTAACCACCCTATGTTTCTCTCCCTTTTTTTTTCTCTTTGACATTACCTCATCTGTTTTCTGAACAGTTTTTCTTGATATCTTTTTTATTTCCATTGCAAATTCTTTGAGACAGGCATTAGTCATTCAGCACATTTTGGAAAGCAATGTGTACACTTACACTTCTATCTAAGCAAAAAACAATAAAAGCAACATCTTGAAAGATTTACTGAACAAGGCAATAACATAAGAACATTTTCTTCAAAGATGATAAAATAGTTAACAGCAAAATTCTCATTCAATCTTACTAGATCATAGGATAATTCCCATAACTGTGAGATTACTGACACCACTGTGTATATTGTTGTTTTAATTGTTTGCTAATTAGCAGTTCATGGAGCAGACCAAACTGCTGCTTGGCATGCTGCACCGTGGCACAGCTTTGTCTCCCCCCCATCTCCTACACCCCATCTGTTCCTCCCCTCTCCTTCCGCTAGCTGTGAGCAGGGAACTGTGTTTGCTGATGCACTTGGATGAGAAAGCAGATCTTCCCTAGAAGAAATCTGACTTGGCCAATTCTGGAAATCTAAAGCATAATTGATTTTTTCTTTTTTTTTTCTTGGTCTTCCCTAAAATATTGTACTAAATTTGTAATATTACTCCCCTCCTTCAAATCTTCAGACCAAAGAAATGAGGAAAGAAGTGAGATGGAGTTTCATTTGCTATTTCTGTAAGCCATGAAACAGTATGCACATAAGTAAAAAATGACAGAATGCAAGCAACAACTTCTCTGAATAGGCATGAAAAGTCACTGACAGGTCCCTGTTCCCATTTCATATTGTCTAAGTCACTGTTTAAAAAGCAAGCATTTTATTTTTGAACTCATGGATCCAATTATTATTCTCAGAAATCATACAAAAGTCTGACATAAATCGTTTACATGGTGTCATGCCTGACCTGAAGTCTACTTTTATTTCAAGTCTGTAAATAACATGGCCTATCAGAGGTGAAGGCATGTATTTGAGTCTTCAAAATGGCTTTGAAAATTCTACTTGCTCTGAAATTAATGCACATTTTGTGTCCCGTTCTTTACCATGGTTTGGAAGTTCTAGACATGAATGAATTAAAAAATGGCAATGACATTGGTATGCTAGAAAATATTTCATATAAAAATGTAGCATGTAAACAAATATGCAAGCCTAGTATCACTTTCTATTTCTTATGTAATCATTTACATCTTGGTAGTTCTTTGCATAGAAAATGAAATTCATTGTCTTTTAGCTAATGGATTTTTTTTTCTTTTCCTAGTATCCAAATTAAAAATAATAATTACTGTCATTATAAAGGTTAATTCCACAGTTAGCTGATCACAATTGGAAGTAAAACAGAGCAGATCAGAACTGGTCGGATCTGATTCCCTTGTAGATATGGCAGCAGTTTATGGAATTCATACCTCTGTAACTGTGCTACTTTCTGTTCTTTGTAAGCCTTGAGATGTCACACCAAAACCTAAGTATATCTCCACTTAATAGGTTAAATAGGAACTGGACATGAGGAATGCTTTTTCCACTACCTTGAGTTCTGCAGACCTAACTAGCTAGCCATGACAAGTCGTGTTCTTCAAATGAATTGACTTTGAGAGTTATTTCAAGGAAATAGAACATAGCAACGTTAGCACTTCTCTTTTTACAACTGCATTATAATTCAGTACTGTGAATTGCACATTTATTTCTGCCCTGCCACCTATTTCAGGCAGAACTTTAGGCTTATGATCACAGCTGCATATGTACAGATGTTAAACACCTTTATGATTATACCTTCTACAGCTGCAATTTTAAAATCATACTTTGAATTACCATAATTTTTCTAGACCTTGATAAGAGATGCAATTATCAGACAAATATACAAATCACAAAGTCCAATTAGAGCTTCTAAAAATACTTCCTAGTTAGGTTTTTCACACCTTTCAGTTTGACACTTATGTCTTTCGGGAGCAGTAATGTTCAGGTTCTGACCATACATTTGCACCCTTGGTGCTTACTGGCAGCACCATAGCTGTTATTTCTCCTTAATATTGCCAAGTTGTTATCTTTTCACTTCTGTTCATGAAGCTGTATAACGAAACGTGTAAAAAGTATCAAGCATTCAAGTCAATGGCATTTTTATTAGCCTGACATGGATCTTTTGTTTTGTGAAGGGTCGTAGAGAAAGAGCTGTAGAGAGACACACAGTCGCCTCTCGCCTTTATCGAGTGAAACTCTCAGTGTGAGATTTTACTCTTATGAGCTGTGTGAGCCTCAGATGATGCTCACTGCCACAAAGTGAAAGAGCATAATGTCTCAGGAAGGTGACAAAACGAATTCTGGGTGTCTCTTCGGGCTGGTGCAAGAAAACTGGGTGAACTGTTCAAAAAGCCCATTAGATGTAGAATACAATTATTTCCCTGTTATACTACCAGAAAATTTGTAAAGTTGCTTAATAGTGACCCTTTACAGTCCTCCATTAACTCATTATTATTTCATCAAGATACATCATGGGATGAAAACAATTGGTTGCAGGTATGAAGCAATGCAGCTGACACATACCAAAAGGAGGAGTTAAACATTTTGTTCTGCAGTGACCTTGGGGGATTCATGTTTTGCATAAAATAAAATATACATTAAAGTCCTCCAGACAGTGTCTGTGACAATACTGAATCCAAGCTGCTGACTGACAAATGTATAACTGGGGAAGATTTGTTCTTTTTGTTAGGAAGCAGAGGTTGTTTTGGTTTGGATCTTTTTATTCTTTTTTTTTTTTTTTGAGAACGACTGCAGTCTTTCAGGAAACTGAAAATAGATTAGCAGACATTGCACTTAAAAGATATTTTACTATACTCTAGCCATAGCCCAGACATTCTGCTCTTACTGGAGGAGATGCTTAGGTATTCTCCCACCTATATCTCTGGTCATACCTAAGTGTCTTGACAGCAGATGCTGCCTATCTCCTGCAGCATTTACCTTATGCCCTTTTCCCACATTCAGAATCAGGTTTTATATTTATTTTTTGCTATAGAGTTAGAGCCATTCTTCATAAGAGAGGTTGGAAGTAGATTTTCTTTAAAGTCCCTTCCAACTCAGGCCATTCTATGATTCTATGATTATCTCTTCTTAGCCAAAAGCAGGACAAAGCCATCCACATTGTTACTTGTATACCCGTTAATTGTTTGTAACTGTCTCCCAGGGGATAACAGAACATTATCTCAAATAATTGGTAGGACTTAGAAGAAAAGAGCGCCCATGTTTTTACTTTCTTTTAGATAAACTTAGGTCTGACAATACTGCCAATAATAAGAACCCTTTTTTCCCTTGCAGGTTCAGAGCTGGGGCTGTTCAGCCTGGAGAAAAGAAGACTGAGGGGGGACCTAATCAATGTTTATAAATACCTTTAGTATGGGGTGGAGGGGGAATTGGCCTGCCCCTTCTCTTTGGTCAGTGGAGATAGGGAAAATGGCTGCAAATTGGAGCACAGGAAGTTCCGCACCAACATGCGGAGGAACTTTTTCACAGTGAGGGTGACAGAGCACTGGAAAAGGCTGCCCAGGGAGGTGGTGGAGTCTCCTTCCCTGGAGATATTCAAGACCCATCTGGATGCCTATCTGTGCAGTATGAGCTAGGGAGCCCGCTTTGGCAGGGGGGTTGGACCCGATGATCTCTCGAGGTCCCTTCCAACCCGTACACCTCTGTGATTCTGTGATTCTGTGATTTTCCTCTTCCCCACTCAAGATGCATGCTAAACTAGTCAACAATTTAATAAAATGCTACAGGTTCAAATGCCTGTTTGTGGTGGTTTGACCCTGGCTGGAGGCCTGATGCCCACCATAGCCGCTCTATCACTCTCCTTTTCAGCTGGACAGGGGAGAAAATAGATATTGAAAGGCTTGCTCCAGTGTGGGTCACAGCATCTTCTGTATGTCTCCACTTGCTCCAGCATGGGCCCTTCTCCACAGGCTACAGGTGGGGTCTTGTCCTTTTCCATGGGCTGCACTTCAACACCCGCTTCACCATGGGTTTCCCCATGGGCTGCAGGGGAACCTTTCATTCCCCCCCACCCCGCTATCCCTTGCTTCTTCACTGGCCTCGGTGTCTGCACAGTTTCTTACATCTTTTTACTCCCTTCTCGGGTGGCAAAATGGAGCTGCTTGCAGTTTTTTTCTCCTAAATGTGATTCCCAGAGGGACTGTGACCATCACTGATGTGTTCAGCCTTGGTCAGCAACAACTCTGGCCTTGAGCCAGCTGGTGTTTGCTCTGCCTGGACTGCAGAGAGCTTCTGTCTGCTTCTTTCAGAACCCACCCCTGCAGCCCCCCTTCTCCACCAGAATCCAGCCATACAAAACTGCAACACTACCATATCCTGGTGGTAGACAGTTGAACGTATTTTTGCATCAGGAAAGAGAAAAGACTGTCATCCAGATTCTCATTGTCTATCAAAATAAAGCTCCAGACAAATATCAGTGATCTAATCTTCAGGGGGAGGTAGATAAGCATAAAATAAATAGGAATTTTCTACAAAGTTTTCATGGCCTAATCACCCTCAAAGGCATGTGTACTTTGCATTAGCAACACCTAGACACACATTAACAGCTGGAGGAAAGATGGCAATTGATTGCTTCTACCTGACAAGTAATGCTAAGTGTACACATTACATAAAGAATTTCTTACCATTGCTTGTCCACATTTTTGGCCGGTTAATTATTTTGAAGAGGCAGGAAGGGAAAAGACAGATCCAAAATGATTTTCTAATCTCCTGTTTGACCACTAACAGGGAGAGATGACAATCAAACACCTTCTTCCATTTACTCACTCCCACCAGAGTGCTGATGGTTGACCACTGAAATTGGTACCAGAATTAGTATCAATAGAGATTTGTGCTGGTAACAATGAGCCACAATACTTTAAAAAATGTTAATCTTCTGTTGATTTTATATCGAAGTTATTAAGATCGTCTGCAGGTAGAGGTAGGAAAAGTCCTAAACTTTACTTAGAATAGGTTGCCAGAATTGTACAAGCACTTTGCACTAAAAGCCCATTTACAGTGCTGAGAACTGGATATGGATTTATTCAAGCAGAAATCCAACAAAGGTTCTGTTCATTTCCCTCAGAGTTTACAGATCTCTTATTCACATTAACCTTTTTATGTGAGAAGACAAACATGCTCCATGAAACTCAAATAAGACCTTTACATTTATCAGAGAATTTAATTATAACCATTTACCATGGATTAAGAATAGGATTAAGAATGTATTATTAACAATATCCAGCTGGAAGGATGTAAGTGCAAAACTGGGTCAAATCAACAGCTTTGGCCGATAATTATGTACATAAATGCAATAATCTAAACAGAATATCAGTGTGTAGATATTTCCCTAAAAGCTGTATTTGGAAAGATTTTAATATTGTTGACTATTTAATCAACTATTGTAGCCATCCTACTAACCATCTGTCCTAAACACATGCTGGATATCTGGTGCTTAGATTACAGGATCTTTGTAGGCTCCAGATTTTGCTAATCTGGAAATAAAATGCCTAGATGGGTGTTTTATTAGCAGCTAAAAGCTAGAATATTGCTGAGTCTTCCTTGTTTTCTAAACTTTGTGATATTCAGATTTTGAACTATGTATGTACCTCAAAATGAAATGATAACTCGGGTTAGATTCAACTATGCTGTTGCTAATAGGAAAAAATAACCTTAACCGAGGCAACTGTCTTTGCCTCATATAATCTACTGTGTAACCAAAGTGCTTTCAGTTAATTTGGAATTAGTCATATTCCTTAAAGATATTCTTTCTTGCTAATGACAAGTTTCTAATTAAAGATCAGCTTCTGAATACTAAAAGATATGGAGTAGTCCTAACTCAAAACAAGTAGAAGACTTCTGTCTAGCATACAAAAATATAGTTTTCTTTACCAGACATCTGAGTACTAAGTAGTTAGGAAATGCAAAAAAATACATTGATTTCATAAAATTAATTGAACTGTCACTTGAATGGCCAAGAAATATTTCAATCTGTTCAATCATTAATAATGATCCTTTTATATGAAATGTCTTTAAAATCATAATAATGATTTTCATGGAATCAGCAGAATTTAGGAGGAGGAAAAAAAAATTGTGATACCACAGGAAATGAAATATTGCTTAGTACTGAATAGTTTCTTTTCAGAACTCAGTTTTTAAGGCTAGTCCTTAGAAATTTACTGTACATGCTAATAATGCAGTCATTCAGAGCATTATTTAAAATGGTCTTTTCCATATTTGTCTTCCAGAATCCATTGTTAAGAGTCTATGTACACCTTAAACAGAATCTAAAGTGTTTACTGACCTCACAATGGAATGACTCAAAACCAATTCTTGAATTCAAATTATAGTCAATTACAAAGATGATTTAGGAAATAAAATGTAAAAAGAAGTGTCATAATGAGTTATTCAAGGATTTTAAATACTCCATCAAGAGTTCTGGTTTTATTACCATAAATCAGAAGATAAATTCCATTCCAGATGAAGAAAGGATCACTCATTTTATGAAAGAGGAAAAGTAGAGAGTGATGGAATAAAGAAACTCTTCAGTGATGATTGAATAGTTACTGAATCCAATTTGCTGATTTTGCTCACCTCTGCAATCTTTTCTTTAAATTTTCCTGAGGATCACAGAATCACAGAATCTTAGGGGTTGGAAGGGACCTCAAGAGATCATTGGGTCCAACCCCCCTGCCAAAGCAGGCTCCCTATCTCATATTATATAGATAGGCATCCAGACGAGACTTGAATATCTCCAGAGAAGGAGACTCCACCACCTCCATGGGCAGCCTATTCCACTGCTCCGTCACCCTCACTGTGAAAAAGTTCCTCCGCATGTTGGTGCGGAACTTCCTGTGCTCCAGCTTACAGCCATTGCCCCTTGTCCTGTCTCCACAGACCAAAGAAAAGGGGCAGGCCAGTTCCCCCTGCATCCCATGCCTAAGATATTTATAGACATTAATTAGGATCCCCCTCAGTCTTCTTTTCTCTAGACTGAACAGCCCCAGCTCTCTCAGCCTATCCTCACACAGGAGGAGTTCCAGGCCCTTAATCATCTTCGTAGCCCTTCTCTGGACTCTCGCAAGGAGATCCCTGTCTTTTTTATACCAGGGAGCCCAGAACTGGACACAATACTCCAGGTGGGGCCTGACCAGGGCAGAGTAGAGGGAGAGGATCACCTCCTTTGACCTGCTGGCCACACTCCTCTTGATGCACCCCAGGATCCCTTTGGCCCTCTTAGCCACCAGGGCACACTGCTGACTCATGGCCAACCTGTCATCAACCAGGACCCCCAGGTCCTTCTCCACAGAGCTCTTCTCCAGCAGGTCATCCCCCAGCCTGTACTGATACAGACGGTTATTCCTCCGCAGGTGCAAGACTCTACATTTGCTTTTGTTGTATTTCATCTGGTTTCTCCCTGCCCAGCTCTCCAGCCTGTCCAGGTCTCGCTGGATGGCAGCACAGTGTTCCTGCATGTCAGCCAACCCTCCCAGCTTTGTATCATCAGTGGACTTGCTGAGGGTGGATGCTATTCCCTCATCAAGGTCGTCAATGAAGAAATTAAACAGGACTGTTTATCCAAAAGTGATTATTTCCCCATCTCAACTATAAGGGAAGCTCAGGTGATTATCACTGGTGAACATATCTAACATGGGTAGTCCTAGAATAAGCTGATATAAATTTGTCCCATAGCAATTCCAACAGGCAATACCTCAGTATCTAATGCTTGTACAAACTATAACACCTTTCACAATTACATGTGCTGATTAAAAATTAATGGAAACCCTGTGAGGAGGGAGCAATAACTAAACAGGGAGAAAAATGTGGGGATTTAGAAATATCTGGGGGTCAGAAATGACTACTCAAAATAAATCAGAAGATAAAGTGATAAAGGAAATTAGTTAGAGGTCATGCCAGAGAAGTAGTAACATTGTACCCCAGACAATTGAGTAGTCATTTACAGCACTCATTCATCATTTCTATTTAATCACAGCACCTGAAACATAAAAGTAAATGTCAAAGCAAACTTTAGAACCGAGTTAAATGCGGATGGCTGCACGACCTGTCCCACCACGCAGCTTTTGAGGCCAGTTAGCACATAAATTTAATAGATCAATTAACATAATTAATTGAATATAACAAAAAAACACAAAATACCATGAGGTGTTTTTTTTCATTTTACCTAACAAAATCCTTGCTATCACTGATTTCTGTGCAGCATAACATGATAAACATTCAAGTTAATAAGAGAAATATATTCTGTAAAAGACAGGACAGTACAATGCTGTTTATTTTTGATGAATGGGGCATCCAAGACAGTAGCATAAATTTTTGTTAGTTTTCATCCAAGTGTTGGTATTCATAGGTGAGCACTTAATTTCTTAAACAGTTCTGTTGTTCATCACTATCATGTTAGTTATATTAAAAGTAACTACAAATGCAAATATAGAAACGGGAAGCAGAAGGGACAATTAAGCTCTAAATGTGGAAGCAGCTATACCAGGGATTGGCATGGGGCAAGTAAAAAAGTTGTCTATATGCTGCAGGGCAGTCTGCCAGCCTTTTAGGTTCTTACGCAACCCCAGATATTTGAGGTTCACAAATTCATATTCAAAACTAGATGGGTCTTGGCAATGTCATTTGATTCACTGAAATGTGCCATTCTGGAATCTGCTCATGGAATAGCTTGTTAACCAGTATCCTGGAGCAACAAATACAGAATTAAAAAATGTTCAGTAGTCTACATCAATCATAGACTAACAGCTCTGAAAAAGTTGGCTTGTAAATGAATTTTAATAACTGTAGTCTAGAATGCAGCTGGAAAGTGCAAACATGAGAAAAAAGCATTTTCCAGAGACAGAACATGAAAGAATCAGACAACAAAACTTGGGGCCATGCACTCAACTCCTGGTATTAAATGGCTTAGGTATTCAGGTTTGTTAAACTTATTAAAAAAGAGAAAAACACATAAAAAGCTCTTCCAAAAGACTGAATAATAAAGTAATATTATGTACACTGGAACAGAAAAATAAGCTAATCAAAGCCAGACAAATCAGAAATGGAGAATGTCGTTACCCACTGACATTTTTTTTTTTTATTTTTTTGTGAGAAAGCTTAAGCATTCCTGTATGCTCACTCACCTTCTCACAAACAATCATTTCAATGCAGTTGTGTTGCCAACTAGAGATGTTCTATATACACTAACCCTGAATAAATCCAGTCTTAATTAGCCCCCTTGCACCTCCCAGAAAAGGTGAAAAAGGAGGGAATGAGGATCAGGAATTTCTTTAACTGTTTGCCTTGCCCCAAAACTTAAAGTGTAACTACACATTCTGAGATTACTGAAAGTCAGCTCTAATGTACTCTAGCTAAAAATTTTGTGAGTGATTTCTGCTGGAAATGGATTCTTCACTCAAAATCTCACCTTTGTAATGCTTGCTTAAGTAAACTAGTATGCTGTCATTAGATATCCGCTTAAACTGAAGTTAGAGTCTCCTAGTTACTGGCCATGATCTCACCTTTGCTGGAAAAGTCCACATCTCGGATATGTGTAGTCTATTACATGACGAAAATTCCAGTAGCTATTGTGGTTATAAAACACCGTTTATTTTGATTTGTGTATCTTTCAAATAAAACCTCTCATCGTGAGTTTACTATCAAGTCCAAAAATTCTGTGTCCATTCCAATTCCTCGTATCACTGGCATTAAGACTTTGATCACTCATCTTATCCAGTAATGATTTCGAGGGGTCCTTCATGACATTTAACCTGCCCTTAAAGTAGTTGTAGCATTAACAGTTCAGGGAAGAAATTAATGTTTTCACTATCTGTATTACTTCTGTAATCTATCACTAAGACTTTTTTGTTAATCAAGGAAAAGCAAGGCTAAAGACTTAATTAATTAATTTACTCCAAATATTGGCAGTTCATAGTGTAGATGAACAAATATTTAAAGCCTGTATAGTACTATTTTTCCTTTTATAACTGAATTATATGTTTTTGAAGGAAATGTGATTCCCTTTAATTCTAAGATAACAATGCTGGATGGTATTTTTTTCAAAAGGTTAATCCAACTCATCGTAGATCTTTTGGCACCTGGAAGATAACCTCTAAGGAGATTCTATGTGTATAAGATGATTCTTTTTCAACACAGTCTAGTTCAGGTTATTTCAGAGATAATATTAGAAGAAAGGAAGAAAGAAAAAAAGGCTTTTTGATACATTACATTAAAAATCTCAACCAACACAATAAGTTTTTCTTCCACTGTTTCATTCTCAAATATATAAGTTTTATCACCATCATTTCCAATATTGTTGCACCTGCTTAACTTGTGGAGAAGGTTAGATAGGGTAACCAGGAGAACATGAAAGTAGGGTTACTACTTTTTGTTGAGAAAATGTCCTTATCTAATATCTTTCTTTTTTTCAGAGTGCTTTGTCAAAAAGTGACAGCCGGTTCTTCTCATAAATAAAAAACAAACTAGAGCAAACGAAAATATATTGCTTTCCTTTCAGATAGTTACTTTCATCTATCTCAGAATAAATGACATTTACAATATTTGGAGACTCTAATGAAGAATTTTTAATATTTATTTATTCAAAAATAAAGTCTACAATGAATTTCATGTTACATTTTTTCAGTATGCTACTCTAGGTGCTCATAGCTTTTCCTTCTGGCCTTAAAATATATAAAGCTCTGAGTTTCCTCTTCATCCTCTGTTGCCAGGAGTGTTGTGGTTTAATCCCAGTGGGCAACTAACCACTACACAGCTGCTCGCTCACTCTCCCCCAGTGGAATGGAGAGATTTGGAATGGCCAAAGTGAGAAAATTCATGGGTTGCTATTTAGATTTCCTTAACTGCCAAACACAGTAGTAAAGGATTCAGCATTTATGAAGATTCGGGAAAAAAATGTATTTTTACTATAAGTCAGTGTCCTCTTAAAGTGGTAGGGGGCTTCGGTTTTTTTTCTGACCTTTGTGGCCTCAGCTTTCCGTTGAGGTTAAACCACAACAGTCAGTAAAGATAATCTGTTAAAAAAGGTTTTTTGTTTTTTGTGGGGGTTTTTTGTGGTTTTTTATAGCATCTAGTTCTCTTTTACTAGTATGAGTTAGTGCCAGAACTTTAAAGTGCTACTGGTGACTAATAAACTAACTAAGAATGTTGTCCCTGATTACCATATAGTTTTGAATTATGCATCATGTTTACATATAATCAATGTTTTCATGACTGTGCTGGAATATTACTGTAAAAGCAATTTAGGATTTTTTTCCCAATAACATGAGAAATCGGTCTAAATATTTGTTTCTTTTCCCCTCTTCAATCTGTCTGTCTGTAACTTGAGGAAGAGAGAGATCTGTACAACTGATTCTCCTTTTTAGTAGTTAGGTATTGTGGTTGCTTTTTAAAAAAATTGTTCAATAAATTGAAAGTCAATTAAAATGAGATTAGTAAAATGCAGTTATGTATGTATGCAGTAAACATCCGGCTTTGTAGGATAGAATTTCACTTTGAAATTTTTTAAAAAGAAAACATCCGTTCTTAGCACTGGTATTAGCACATACGGTATTAATACTTTGTATCCAGTAAGTTATTTGTAAAATCAATGTCAGTCACAGCGTTGTGCTTTACACTATATATTCAAAAAAATTTACACTTTGGAAAGAAAATTCCCTTGAGACTATGAAATCTGAAAAGGGGCAGTTTTGCCTATTGGCTCTTCCAGCTACAGACATAAACTACAGAATTCAGTTAAAGGCAATATTGCAATGCATCTGTTTGAAGCAGATGTATGTTTTTTATCATCAGCACAAAAATGCAAACACCAACACAAATGACCATATCCATATGCTACTGACATTTACTTTTGTCACTTGTGTAACATAAGTTATACTTAGCTAATTTAGCACATTATAAAAACAAATAGATTTCTGTTCATATCTCTTTTTCTTAGTGCTATTCTTTGTTTCATCTTCCGCTAATGTGAGTTCATTGGTCTCAAGTGGCAACAGATTTAGGAAAATATAGTAAGCTTTTAAAAAAATGTGCATTCTTGCAGAAAGTGTTTTTTTCTTTTAGAAGGCTTGGTTTGCAGGACACTAGACACTGGACAATCTTATATTTGCATTCTGGACAGTCTGCCTACTCACTATGAGTCTTGACCGTAATAATGAGTTTGATCAGACTGTAAATTAGGTTTCTACATTTTCATGGTAATTAAATGATTCCCTTGTGTGGGATTCATGATTTAGTACAACAAGGATTGAGGAAAATATGCCAATAATTTCTGCTATTGGTTGCATTTCCAAAGTACCAATTTTATTTTAAAAAAAACCTACAAAAACCAGAAGTTGCTGACTAATATTTCCCCCATTCCCTGTCTCTGTTTTGCTTGACTTGTGTTTGGATGTTGTCATAGAGTCTGTTTCTGCAGGGATTTGTTTGTATACTAGGTTAAGAGCATGAACAGAAGAACAGCTTGCCTAAGGAGGTTGCAGGTTCCCTACTGCCAGAGAGTTTTAATAACAATTTAGATAAACTAATGATAGAAACTGTATAACTATAGTTTATCCTGCTGTGAAATAAGCAATCTTTTTCAGGTACCTGCCAGTCCTGTTCTTTGCTTCTGTGATTCTATGACTTGTAGAGTATTCATGGAAAGCAAGTTGACATCTAGCAAATGTGTGCAATCCTCATAAATGTGACCATCAAGGGCTTCCCTTTTTTCTCCCTTTGCTCAAATGAAAAGGAATTGCCATGGCTTCTCTAGTCCACTGCTTTCATCAGCCACATATCTGTGTATTTATACATGTTTTCCTAATCTAAAAACCTAATCTTCTCTGCTAAGCTCATTCATTCTTCTGTCCCTAGTGGACATGGAAAATAATTGTTTGCTGATGAAGACCACTTTATATTAGGATAAGACAAAATAATAAAACGTAGTGAGTACCTAACAGAGTCTACTTGATGCCCTTAGAGATCCTGCCAGTCAGGTAAGAGTCTGAAGATTTTGTATATCTGAAGTACTCCTGGTATTACCAGAGGCTAATACTGTTGTAGTTATTTCTTTCAATTGAATTAATCATCTTTCAGGGGTTTGGTGTTTTTTGTTGTTGTTGGTTTTTTGGTTTTTTTTAAATTGCTTTTGCTCCCACTGAATCATAGAATCATAAAATGTTTGGGGCTGGAAGGAACCTCAAAGAGCATCTAGTTCTGAGCTCATGCTAAGAAGATAGAGGTATATGCCTTACATATAGACATATTAAAAAATATACAGTAATTCTTAAGCTTGGTAAAAGTTATCTGTCTTAATCAAGTAGGGAAGGAATGCATGTCTTCAGTATATATTCACATCTTCAAAATCTCTAAGAGGTTGTGTAAGATGTTGTCATGGTTTAACCCCAGCCGGCAGCCAAGCCCCATGCAGCTGCTTGCTTACTCACCCCAGTAAGATGGGGGAGAGAATTGGAAGGAAAAAAGAGAAAAATAGTGTGGGAAGCCTTGACTCTGTGTCAACAGTGCTCAGCAATAGTGAAAACATCTCTATATTATCAATGCTGTTTTCAGCACAAATCCAAAACATAGCCCCATTGTAGTTACCATGAAGAATATTAACTTTATCCCAGCCAAAAGCAGCACAGGATAGGAGTCCTGTACAAGCACACAAGTCACCATATAATTTTATCCCCTAGGCTAATTTTTAATCTTTGCTGAAAATGTAAACAACCTGTTATTACAATATTTGTTCACATCAGATATAATGGAGACTTCATTTTCATTATTCATTCCCTGAAAATATTTCATAAGTTGTAAGATTGCCTTTATTTCCCCATGAACCTTTTATTTTTTTTAAAAAATCTGTTTTTTCAAGCTTTTCTACTAGATCCATTTTCTAAGCCTTGTTTTAACCTGCTTGTTTTCCTCTGTCGCTTTCCTCATCATTACCATCATTATTGAAGTGTGGTGTGCCCACAGTCTAAAATAGTCCTAGATCTCAGGCCTTACAAGAGTCAGCTAGAATTTGTATTATTCTCTCTGCTTTATTATTCAAGTAATTTCTGTTAGAGACAAACCAGATTGAGTTGCTGTTTTTCTGTAACTGTGGGGCACTACAGAGTGATTCAATTTATGATCCATCACAACTCCCACATCCTTTTGTATCATACCACTGCTAACTATTCTTCATTTTGCATCTGCATTTTTTTCTCCTTTCTAGCAGCAGTACTTTGCATTTGTCTTTATTGAATTTTGTCTTCTGGGTTTTGAGTCATTTCTTCAATTTATCAAAATCATGTTGAAATCCTATCCTGTCCTACAGAGTTCTTATAAACTCTAATAACTCATATAATCTACCAACACTTTTAGTGTACTTTAATCATTGAAGTCAATATTTTTTTTTAAATGGTGCCTAGAACAGACAGCCAATATGCTTTCTCAATAAAACATGGCTAATAGTTCTTTGAAAACAGCCATCTTTGAAGGCAAGTAGTTTTTACAAGTCTCAAAAAGGGACTAACACTGAATAAAAGAATATCTGATATAATCAAAACTCTCTATAAAGGTTTCAGGAGCAATTTAGGGAGAAATTCTTCACTCTGTGGGTGGGGAGGCCCTGGCACAGGGTGCCCAGAGAGGGTGTGGAAGCCCCATCCCTGGAAGTTTTCAAGGTCAAGTTGGATGGGGCTTTGGACAACTCAGTCTAGTGAGGGTGTCCCTGCCCATGGCAGGGGGTTGAACCTAGATGATCTTTGAGGTCCCTTCCATCCCAAAATGTTCTGTGATTCTGTGAATTTATAATGTCATACTTCCAGATTTCATCGGATTTCTAGTTGCATCAGCTCAGGGTGAGAGCTATAATGTCACATAAACCTGTATCAAAGTCAGAAGTTTTTTTCACTATCTAGAGCATTTACTGCTTTGTTCTGTTGAAGGAAGGGTATTAAGCTTGATGACTCTTCTATCCGATCCAGCCCTGCAAAATCTAAATCCCTAGCTGCAGTGAGAAAACAGGTCACCTTTGAGAGAGCACAAAGTGTAGTGCTGTGGAGACCTAGCCATGTAGAAATATCAAGTAAGTTTTCAGGGAATTTGGGGTTTTTTTTGGAGATAGAAATTATTTTGCTTGTAAATGGAGCAGAGTTGATGGGCATAGCATCAAGGGATAAGGGTGGAATACTGAGATGCTTTTTGCTGCAGTTACTTTTCAGAAAAGAACTGGTCTTCAGAGCTTTTAGGGATTTTACTGTTGCAGAATCTGGATGGCTTTGGAAGGCAAAAAATAAAGCATGCCAACAGTACTTTAATGCATGTGTACGTTGTAATAGTGTCAAGAGAAGTCATGTCGCAAAGGGAGAGAAAGTCTCAAAAACACAGGCAACACAACCACTCAAATTAATTCCTTCAGGGCATTGATGTAACTGGGAATTCAAGAAGGAGCTCTTTCCTTTCTCTTCTCTAGCAAATTTTCAATTTTTCAACTCCTAGTTTGCTCCTTTTGACCTCATTTAAGCTGTTAGAGGTAAAAGCTGTCCCCACCTTCCTGGCCTCGAGGAAGGAACATCAAACAGAGGAAAGAGGAATTTGTTTTCAAGCTGCAGAAATGTTCTGCTAAATTCTAATGAACCAATCACCTCTACCACTGTGTTTCATTTGCTTTTTCTTGTGGAAACCAGATGAAGGAAGGGTGAAAATTAATTCCTTCTCAGCCCCTTGTAAAAAGAGCTCTATTGGCAAAGTTGGAACTGGTGTCCTCAGTGAAGTTATGCTATAGATTGCAGAAACATTTGGACTGGAAGCACAGACTTTACTAATGAAGATAAAACATGACTGCTGTAAAGCAAAAGAAACACTGCAGAAGCGGTCTTTGTTTTCTTCGTTGCTTCACTTTAGTCAACTAGCCTCGAGGAAGGAACTAGTTTAGACCAACTAGTTTAGATCAAGTAGTTTACCCATCAAGCTGATGTAGTGTTTTCCATAGACTTGGGGACTAGAAGTTGCTAATAACAAAATCAGTCAGTGAGAAATATGAGTGTAATTTATGAATGTTTCAAACTAATAAAATGCTATGTGATAGTGCTAGCCAGGTCACCAGCCCCAAGGTTTTAGTTCCTGAGGAGCGGTTGGCTACATTATCCAGGATCTGTTGTTTCACAGCGCAGTCATGCAGTTTCTATATTGGATCTGGCTCATGGCCAGCATAAGATAGAAGCAAAACAATGGTACCTTAGTATAGGCATACTGTAACTCATTCCAGGTTGTGCACTGAAGTAACCTTTTGCTAAACTCTTCTCATCACTACAACCATCAGTGGCTGCAAAGAATCCCACCAAAGTTTTCTGCACTATATTTTTTCTTAAATAAAATGCAAAATAGTGACCTGGCAGTAATTGAGATGAATGACACTCTATTGCCAAAGGTAATCTATAAAAAATACATAGATGGATAGACTCAAGCAGTCTGTACTAAGTGATCTTGGGATAAGTCACAATAACTGTATAGCAGAAACTGTCGGCATATACACTTCACAGTCATCCATAGCAGTAAGTGCAGACATTGTACCTGCTGTCCAGTAAATTTGAAGAATGAACATGAAGATTAAGATGTGTATTGAAAGACTGATCATGAGAAAAGTACTTTATACACTTTTTCTTTGCTTATCAATTAAGTAACACAATTTTTAAAGTATTTTTCATGAGTATTTTTTAAAATCACAGTAGGCATGAAGAATCTATCAATGTGCATTTTGTTTTTCTCCCCACCAAGGTTTCAAATATTTTCCTTGTATGCTGTGTGTGTATGTCTGTCTGTGTATGTCCTCAGGTTTGAAACTGGCAGTGAAACGATTATTAGATTTAGCTTAAAAATTGCATAAAACAGTTAGATCTTCAAAAGTATTTGAGAATTTGCATATAGGTTAATGATGCTGAAATCCTTATAAATGTATTTCATCGTTTTTCCACTCTCCTTATTTCCCATTCTTCTATCCTTGCTATTTTTAACCACTCAGCATAGAAAGCTCAGGTACATTTGGACAGGCTGTACCTGGCATTCTGATAGGAAGCATGCTACACCTCCACTTAATCAGTTAAAGAACAGGCCATCCATCTGTGAGCAATAATCTGTTCCAGGACATGCATGCAGCTCAAATTTTCCAGAAAATACTTTCTAAAATAGGCACAGTTGTTCATTTCTGGCCAGGTAGCTTTTTTCTTGTGGTGGTGGTGTTGATTTCAAGACATTCTAGTGTTGTACCTTTCAACAGTTACAGTATTACGAGCCAAATGGTTTCAGTGAACATGTGGAGACACAGTAGTAGTTGACTGATTTATTTTGAAAGGTTGTCCTACATGAATCAATATAATTTTCTTAGTGCATTGTAATAGAGATCATTTATTCCCATTCTCAAGCACCACCCTTGAATGAATGTCTTCCACAGATTTAAAAGAAAAAATTCTTTAAAACCTAAGACTACTTTGTTCCTATTGGAAAAATGTATATTCTCTCCCAGGCTGAAAGTGTATTTATTACCATTGGTGTCGGGTCAATAAATGGTTATAATGATGTTGCCAAGATGTTCAGTATCCTTTTTTTTCCTTTCTCTACATTTTCACACATGCAATCTTAAGTGGCTCAGAAGATTTATTGTTGAATCTCATTGAAATAAAAGACTACCACTGTAGAAAATCTCAAAATTAAAAATACATGAGAATAAGCTGCTATAAGAGAAAAGGCATTGAAGAAGACATCATGCTCTGAAGGAAAAATAGCTTTTAGGAATTTAATAAGATCTACTGGTTTTATCCTTCTGTCCTATCTATTCTCTCCTGCATTGGACATGAACACATGAGAACCCTTATAAGAGGTTTGCTCATTTGTTTTGCATCTTCAAGGAAAGCTTCTATTTGAGTTTAAGATAAGGAGTCTACTCTTGGTAAACCCGTAGTCAAAAAATCATCAAACCATTATATGAATAAAGATTGAGGGAGAGATTTTTGAATGAATGGAGATTAAAATGAGGAAGAGCAGACTTTCACAAAAATGGTTGGCCTTGGAAGACAGAAGTGGACATGACTTTAATGTATAATGAACTAAAACAGAAATATGAGAGACCTTATTTTTGATGAAGCTAGTGTTGCGAATCACTGAACGTCACTCAGTAAAATGATGGGGTTTTTTTAATAATTTGTGGAAATATATAGGGCTCTGAAACACATTGGTCTTGAGTATGAAGACCACAAATTGAAGATGGTTCCAAAGACAAGTAATTGTATAAATACAAAACTATCTACCAGAATTATCAAAATTATTGCAACTTTGGAAAGTATATTAAGTTGTCTTTCAAGGTTTAAGGCAATGTGAGTGATCAAGAAACTACCCACTGAGGAACATACTATCACAGTCTTCCTGCAGCTAATGTCACATATTATATATTGGAATTTGCAAGATTGTGAATCTGGAGACTTTTTTTCTATGAAAATAATAATAATATTTACACTTGTCTGTTTTTTCATTGGAGACTGTAGAAATCTTTGGAATATACAACATTCCTGAATTTTACTGAATGCACTTCAGCTACAAATTGCATCCATGCCTATCTATAATGAAAATTATATTCATGCCTGTTGAGGCTTCAATTTGTGCATGTATAAAGAGAAAATTAGAAACTGAGTATTGAGTGGCTTGAAGTAAAGTTTCAACTACAGTAAGGAATGAATTGCCTTTCTGGTTATAACCCTTTCTTCAGTCCCCTTAAATAAGGCAGATGGCCTGTGGTATTTTCTACAGACACATAATCGGAGGCATACACAAACCTTGTATATGTGGCACAGTGGTGCTTGACTTTGGCTTTATTTTGCTTCAGAATATATATCCTGATTCAGTTTGCAATATTTGAGGAGTATTTGAGTTTTCTCTAAAGAGTGTATTAACTTATTTTAAATAGAAAGTTTGAAAATTACTGATACAACAGTCAATTTTGACATACTGTACTGTATTTAAGTGTATTCAGAATTTTAGATTTATTTCCTTCAATGAAATAATGACATACTTTTTATTAACACTTTGCTTTCAAATTGTGTGTCAAATTTTGCTTAAATTCACCATGCCCTTAACATTTTCAATTCTGATTTCAATGACAACTTGAAAAGAACTTTCTTTTTCCTTTCAAAGGACTTGAAGTGCAAACACAGCAAAATAATGTCACTCAGGCATGAAAATGTTATTTCTGATTGCTAAAACTCCACCACAGTGTCTTGTAAGAGAGAGGTCATGGCTGACCAGGCAGCCCTGTATTGTTTCTATCATGGGAGAGATCAGAATTTGGATTTGGAATTAATGTTCTTCAGTAAAAATTGGGAAGGAATTATTTTTGATTACTTTGATTTAAGGCCAAATTTACTTTTTAGCACCTTCTTAAACCAGTGCTTGAAATGCCAATAATATGAAATTCAGGGAGAAAAGCCAAGTCTTTGGAATCTTTCCAGAAGTAAGGGCAATGTATTGAAATGATACTCAAGTAAAAAAGCCCAGAGGTGAAAGAGAAGCAGAAACCGGGGATTTATCTCACCTAATCTTAGTTATGTACTGTGTAGACATCAATGTCTGAGACAAGCAGACATTGCTAATCAGATTCCTTTATAGTCAAGGGAGAGTAACAGCTGCTTTGATAGCTGGATGCATTTGATGGAATTTAGATGTCTTCTTTGGGATGATCTAATTCCCACCTAAGAAGTGCCTTTTTCTCTTCCTTGAGTACAAAGGAATAAGGAAATTACTGGGTTAGATGTAGATGTATAAATATCTATGTTGATTAAATAAATGCTACTTTGAAACACTGCAAACAATGGCAAGAACAAGTTACTTTACAGGTGTATCCCTGCCTTCTTTTAAATAACAGTCTAATACTGTTGGAAATACACAGTGACAATGTTGAGGTACACCTATAAATCATAATTTTAAAAAAATGGGAGAGGTTATTTCTGTAAAGCACTTTCTTGCTTATGGAGAGGAAAAAAATAAAGAGAATTGAAAAAGAAATTGCTACTTAACACATTAATTTGCCGCTATCCTATCTTTTACTGACTGCTTTAAAAAAATGCCCACAGATCAAAGGGGCCACTTGCATTAATCAACACGACAATGTTCTGATGAGTAAAAGGAAGGAACAGCTCAGATAAGTCACAAAGAACAAATGAGCAGTATTATCAAAAGCTTGTCAGCAGTGGGTAAACCTAGTTTGCAGCCTGAAAAGAAAGCAGCACAAATCTTACAAAGTGGTCAGAAAAGAAGCTGTGAAATTCCACCCAGGGTTACGTATGTATAATTGTAAAGTGACATTCATGACCTCTATTCAGTGTTAATAACAGTAATAAACACAGCTGTGTAATTCAACCAATGTATTAATAATTGTATTTATATACTTTTAAAAAAAAATACAGTATAAGCACTCTCTATTATCTATTATCACAGTTCTTATCATGTTAGCATTCTTGCACAAGAGCTCCATGCCTTGAGTCATCATCATTACTCTTCTTTCTATTCCTCTCTTTCTTCTGTAACAAATGGGTCTTATGGCTGCTTGGGGTAACATAATCGAGCAAGTCTGCAGCATCGATTGTTAAGGAGGCATTAGCATATTCTCCAGGTTGCTCAGTCTGATTTATTTTCCAAATGTCTTATTTTTATATATTTATATAACTTGTTTTATAATTTGCAAAGATATCTTAGCTGTCTTTTAAAATTATGCTGTGGTCAGTTTCTTCAGTTTAACATTTAGTCTGAAGTATTTAGTTCGTCTATATGTCAATTTTGTGGAGATGGGAAATCTTTACCAGTCCTCCCAAAATCTAAGGAATGCTGTCTCATTGCAGATTTTTGCTTCTTATCTCTCTTTTAAGAGAATATGAATAAGATAAATTAATACAGTCTTCCTGAGATTTCAAGATGTGTACTCTTGACCTTTTTCATAGGGAAAAATACTTGTTCTGTCGCAGACTTTGACGTTTTGTTCCTAGACAGCCTTTAAATCTGTGACAGTACGACCCCATCTCCCAAGTTTAATTAGCTCACTTAGGACTCTCCCAATAAAGATCTTGACAAAGACCTGTTGAAAGTGTTTCTTCTTGTTCTTCACTTTCCCCTGAGAAAGGAGCACTGAAAGAACACTCAGAAAGCGGAGGAAATAGAGTAAATATGTCAAATTCAGTGTCAACTGCATAGTCAGTAGGTATCATCATTGCCTTGGAGCTTCTAGCTTTGAGCACTGAGTTTCTTGTATTGATTGGTTTTAGTCCTGAATGATGGTATTTTTTTTTAAAAGTTGCAACTAAATCAAATTATTATGAAAAGCTTTAACACTAGGGTATAAAACTGCAGTGGAATCACAGTTTATTTACCAAAGTGAGATTTTAAAAAATTCTATTTCCTTTTCAATTTTAATTTCAAAGAATTGGAGCATTCAGATTTGTTGAGATAACCTGCCTCAGTATTTTTGAATAAAATGTTTTAAATTTCCTTTT
The DNA here is from genome assembly GCA_022605575.1 of Laterallus jamaicensis coturniculus. Taxonomy (NCBI): domain Eukaryota; kingdom Metazoa; phylum Chordata; class Aves; order Gruiformes; family Rallidae; genus Laterallus; species Laterallus jamaicensis. The sequence continues at coordinate 978,295 of JAKCOX010000097.1, forward strand.
TCTTTATAATACACATTGGTAAGCCTGTACCTATACCAGTTTATAGAAAACAAGTGTTCTGTTGGATCAGAATATTTTATAACTTCCCTTCAGAAATACCTTTTGAAATAAGACTAACCGAAATATAGCAAGGCTTTTAAATAATGAAATTCTTCTCAAAAAAAGATTGTGGTGCTCTAAAGTAGCATAAAGTTTTTTAAATGACTGACTTAAAAATACCCAAAAATCTGTTTACTGGGAAAGATGCACAGGAAAACCTTACTGGTGGTGCCATATGGAATAATTACAGCGACAGCCCTCAAAGGGGTAAAGCACTAGGATCTGTTTTGTACAGTCAAAGCAGTAAATTAATACCCCAAGGATTAACTCGCCAAAGTCTGAAGTAATCAGTAGCGCAATAATTGTATCATAGACACAGAATTTTACCCAGCTAAGCTGTCACTGTCCTTCTGCCGTACTGGACTGCTAATGGGAATGCTATCTGCTAAGGAGGAGCTGGGACAGGTCTAATATTTGATGTATTTCAAGTGACCATGTTAACCCAGGTAATAATCATTATATCAACATAGCATCTTGTGTATTTGTCTGTTGTATTGTATCAGTCTTGTCGTGTACATGTTGATGAAAAGCCTTATAAGCCTGTGAATGCTTAATAATAGGTAGTGACAAAATGAGCTCGTTTGTTGCGTTGTTGCTTTCCATACAAACACTGGCATTTTTTAACTATTCATTCAGTGTTTCATAGTGATTTCAGGCAATGTTTCTATTGAGTCTGAGAAAAGTAACTTGATCACCCTGTATGTGTTAGCACCTTGTAATACAGCATTGTAGAATATGTCTATGTAAACCCTCACTTTTGCAGGGAGCAACACATGTTGAAACACATTTAAGCAAGGACAAAGTTCTGGAATGCTAAATTCATGATTTAAAATAAGTTTGTTTTAGTGAGTGTGGTTAGTTATGGGGTTTTGTAATAATAGGAAAGGTACTGTTAAAATTCTAGAATAATCTTAATTACAGCTGAGAAAATTGTTTATTTAAGTATATAGCTTTCTGAAATTCCATATGCTCTATAAAGGCTTATGCTCTAAGAACATATTTGAGTGCAATTTTTAAAAGACTATCAGAGGCTATTTTAGTATGAAAGTGAACTTTCTGTATGCCAACAGAAATTTGCAGAATATATGCCATTTATAAAGAAACAGCAGATCTGGAGAGCCTGTACTCTTCAAATGATTCAGATGATTCTCCTTCTTTAAGCACTAAATGCACATTACTGTGCTGTGCACTGAAGTGATTGCAATAAACTGTATTTACTTTTACATCAAGTAAGCACTGTTTTAAAACAAAGCTATTTTTGCCTATAGAGACCTTAATTTTGGTAATACGTTAATTGCATTGAGATGAATATAGACACTCTGTCTGCTTTGTGATAAAGCTAAATTAATACCCAAAGGATTAACCTTCAGCACAGAGTGTGCTGATTATATTTTAGAAATTACTATTTTATGCTTTTTAAAACATGGTTCCACAAACAATGTTGCCTGGGCCGGGGGGTGGGAAACCCTTCCAGTCCAAAATACTTATTCAAACTCCACTTCTGTCACATCTGCTTTAACAATTCCAGTGAAATGCTGGGGAGGGGAGTTGCTTGTTTGGTTTGCGTTTTTTTATATTCTTTTTCATAATGGCATGTTAACAAAGTTAATTCTGGTACCAACTATGTACCAACAAAATGCCATTCTGAAAAACACCACTTCTACCCTAAGGAATTACAGTGTTTCAAAATGATCCTTAGTTCATTTAAGTCCTTTCTTCTTTGGGAAGAAGAGGTTGCGGAGAGACCTTATCACTCTTTACAGCTACCTGAAAAGAGGTTGTAGTGAGGTGAGAGCTAGCCTCCTCTTCCTATTGACTAGTGATAGGACAAGAGGAAATAGTCTCAGGTTACTGCACTGGAGGTTCAGGTTGGATATTTGGAAAAATTTCTTCACCATAATAATGGTGAAGCATTACAGCAGGCTGCCCATGAAGATGGTGGAGTCACTGTCCCCAGGGTTTTTTAAAAAAAGGGTAAAAAGGGGTTTTTGAGTAGTTTTCTCTGTAAAATATCACAGTCTACTTGAAGATGGTTAATAAATCCATAAAACCTAATTTGTAAAAAGTCTTGAGCAAATCACATACGAACCTCGTGAACTGTGCTGCAGACAGTTCTAGGAGGCTTTTTATGATCCAACACAATGAAGCAGTGGCCAAATATATATACAAAGTGTGTTTCTAATGACAGATGAGTAACTTAACTCAAAAAATAGGAAACAAAACTCTAAAACTCTAAAACCTCTAAACTTACAGAGACCATATAGTTATCTTATTTCTTAAAATTTACTGCTTTTCATATATAGCCAAAATAATTTGTCATTCTCATCACTTAATAGACTATTGCTAGCTTTTTCACTGATCTGTGAAAAAGGTAAACATTACTTTATCTCTGTTTTTATTTTTATTTTATTGAGGGCCTGAATGCAGATTTGAAACACCTATTTGGAATTCTGTAACATATAATCTGACTCATATAAAAGATTTCACATCCAGGTGAAATATGTGATAAATTCAGGAAGCAGTAATAGTGCATTTCCACTTAGAAGCTATTAAATTAAAAAAAATAAATTTGTCTCTTAAACTGAATCATACTTCAGCAGTCTAAGAAATACAATCTGTTAAAAAACTTTGTCACACTAATGTATATTTGCCATAGGCTTGTGGTCTCACATAACTGTGATGTAATTTCACCCTCTTATTTTGGCTTAAAAGTTTTGCCCATCAAAAAACCCCCCAACTCTCTAGTTGTATTTTAAGCCCATTGTGTACTTTGATAATCATGGCCTAAATTTAAAAATCATAGACTATCTTTTTGGTTTGTCAGTACATTTTATTTAAGATGATTAAAGGCCTGGAGCATCACCCCTACAAGGAAAGGCTGAATGAACTGGGGCTGTTCAGCCTTGAGAAAAGAAGACTGAGATGGGATCTCATTAATGTTTATGAATATTTCAAGTGTGGGACACAAGGGGAAATAGCCAACCTCTTTTCAGTTGTCTGTGGACACAGGACAAGGAGCAGTGGCTTCAAGTTGGAGCACAGGAACTTCCGCAACAATATGCAGAAGAACTTTTTCACAGTGAGGGTGACAGAGCCCTGGGACAGGCTGCCCAGGTGGGTTGTAGAGTCTCCTCTGGAGATTTTCAAGACCTGTCTGGATGCATACCTGTGCGATCTGTCCTAAGGAACCTGCTTTGGCCGGGAGATTGGACCCGATGATCTCTTGAAGTCCCTTCCAACCCCTGTGATTCTGTGATTTTGTGATTTGTATGTAATAATTTGTCTTGTCTCATATACTCAAATCCAGCACTGTTTTTGAGCTAGAGTTCCCATTCTTTGAAAATTTCTAACCTTCGGAAGGAGATTATATCAACTCCTTGAATAAACTCTTCTACAAAGCAAGGTTACTTTCATAATTTAGATATGTTTTCTATATGTATTTCAGAATGTTGCATGACATTATGAACATTTTTCTCTCTTCAGAAAATTTTTGTTGTACTAAAATGTGTTGTGAAATCCTTGTGGTCAGAGATATTTGGTTCTGATGCTGTAAAATATCATAGAAATTCTGATTATTCTCATTGAAAATTATTTTTTTGGGTTGACCAGGGATAATGTAGGTCCCTTGTTGAATGAGGCGGGTGTCTTGGTAACGGAAGATGATGAGAAGGTGGAGATACTTAATGCCTTCTTTGCCTCGGTCTTTACTCCGAAGGCCTCTCGAGAACCACTGATCCCAGATGAACGTAGGAGTGGTTGCGGAACGAATGGCTCCCCTCTAGTTGAGGTAAAGGTGGTCCAGGAGCGACTCAAAGGAATGGATGCACACAAATCCATGGGCCCAGATGGGATACACCCACGTGTGTTGAGAGAGCTGGCGGAGGTGATTGCAGAGCCGCTCTCTATCATCTTTGATAGATCCTGGACTACAGGAGAAGTGCCTGAGGATTGGAGGATAGCCAATGTCACTCCAGTCTTTAAAAAAGGCAAGAAGGAGGATCCCAGTAACTATAGGCCAGTCAGCCTCACTTCTGTCCCTGGAAAGGTGATGGAACTGCTTGCTTTGGATGCCATCTCCAAACAACTGGAAGAGAAGAAGGTCATGAGGAGTAGTCAGCATGGATTCACCAAGGGGAGATCGTGCTCGACCAATCTCATAGCCTTCTATGATGTCATTACCAACTGGGTGGATGGAGGGAGAGCAGTGGATGTCATCTACCTTGACTTTAGCAAAGCTTTCGATACTGTCTCCCACAACATCCTGATAGAGAAGCTGAGGGCACAAGGGATAGACGAGTGGACAGTGAGGTGGGTTGAGAACTGGCTGTCAGACTGGGCTCAGAGAGTCGTGATCAGTGGAGTAGAATGTCAACGGAGGCCTGTGACTAGTGGTGTTCCCCAGGGCTCGGTGTTGGGTCCAGTCCTGTTTAATATCTTCATTGACGACCTTGATGAGGGAATAGCATCCACTCTCAGCAAGTACGCCGATGATACAAAGCTGGGAGGAGTGGCTGACACACAGGAACACTGCGCTGCCATTCAGCGAGACCTGGACAGGCTGGAGAGCTGGGCAGGGAGAAACCTAATGAAATTCAACATGTGCAAGTGTAAAGTCTTGCACCTGGGGAGGAATAACCAACTGTATCAGTACAGGCTGGGGGATGACCTGTTGGAAAAGAGCTCTGTGGAGAAGGACCTGGGGGTCCTGGTTGATGACAGGTTGGCTATGAGCCAGCAGTGTGCCCTGGTGGCCAAGAGAGCCAATGGGATCCTGGGATGCATCAGGAAGAGTGTGTCCAGCAGGTCGAAGGAGGTGATCCTCCCCCTCTACTCTGCGTTGGTCAGGCCCCACCTGGAATACTGTGTCCAGTTCTGGGCTCCCTGGTATAAAAAGGACAGGGACCTTCTGGAGAGAGTCCAGAGAAGGGCGACAAAGTTGATTAGGGGTCTGGAACATCTCCCCTATGAGGAAAGGCTGAGTCTGTTCAGCCTGGAGAAAAGAAGACTTAGGGGGGACCTAATTAGGTTTATAAATATCTTAGACACGGGTTGCAGGGGGAATTGGCCAGTCCCTTTTCAGTGGTCTGTGGGGACAGGACAAGGGGCAATGGCTGTAAGCTGGAGCATAGGAAGTTCCGCACCAACATGCGGAAGAACTTTTTCACAGTGAGGGTGACGGAGCAGTGGAATAGGCTGCCCAGGGAGGTGGTGGAGTCTCCTTCTCTGGAGATACTCAAGTCTCGTCTGGACACCTATCTATGTAATATGCGGTAGGGAGCCTGCTTTGGCAGGGGGCTTGGAGCCGATGATCTCTTGAGGTCCCTTCCAACCCCTAAGATTCTGTGATTCTGTGATTCTGTGATTCTGGTTTTTTTTTTAAACTTAATTTATTTAAATCATGCTGGCTTTGACACTTCTGGCAGAGAAGTGCCCACTGCAGTCTTTCTGGTAACCATCGGCCTCTCCCAGCTATGGAGCTGCTAGGGGCACTGCTCTTTGCTCTCTTTTTTCTGCACAAAGTGACTGTACATACACCACCTAGATGTGTTTGCACTGACTCTCCATGGAAGTAATTTAGAAATGTATCTCAAAGATAGCATATGCAGAAGACTTTCCATGTGTTCAAAGCAAATCATGTGACTGCGTTCTTTACTGGGTCAATTCCAGAGCGCCTTGTGAAATGCAGGCAGTTTATGAGAATTAAAAATAGAAAGGAAATTACTTAATGAGGCTTGCAATGTTCTACACATATGTAGTGTTTTTTCTTTTTTTTCCTAAGTGCAGAAATAAAGTAGGAATATCATATTTCTTTTTTTCCCTTTTCTTCTGAGAAGAATTTTTAAAAGGGGGGAAAAAAGACACATACTGTACTGGAAGATCTTCAGAATTCTTTTTTTGTATCTCAGCAGTAGGATAAATGGCATATAACAGTACCTAAACATTTGAGAAAAACATCGTTTTACTTTTATTGCACAGTAAATTTTCTATACAACGCATGTAAACACAGCATGAACACAGTACCTTAGGGCTAAATTGATTCATAGAATATGCACTCTCTCACCTATGCTTTTTGTCAGTATTGCTCAATATTTACAAAGCATTAACATGTAGTAGATCTATAGCCAAATGCCTTCTACTACATTTTCAAAAATATACTGTGCTATGCAGGTGAAAACTGTCCAAATGCAAATAGAGAAACTATAATGACAATGCAGCAAATCATGGAACCTCATATTTCTCCCTAACCCTTCAGTTAACTGGAAATTACTTTAGCTCAGTGCATTCCCTACTGTTTACATAAAGGTTCTCTAAAGTGGTCCATATTTCTTGGTAATCACTGTTGTAAGTGAATATGTAGATCTTCCTGCAGAAAAACAGAATCAGGATTTCCCAGGATGGAAATGGAGAGACAGATACTCTGTTTTCACTACTGTAAATATAATTGGCATTTTAAAATTATTAGTATTACTTGGTTTTATTCTTATGCATATTGACATAACTTAGTTTTTGCTTTACTGACACCCATCTCAGTTTGAGTTTATGAAAAAAGAGTAACCTTAATTGAAAAGAAAAAAAAAAAAGAGAATTATAAACATCGTCACAAAGTACCACCATTTTAAAAACAGGATGAAGAGGAAGATGGGGATGAAAACAATAGTTGAGGATTAAAACCAGTAAGTTGTCTATGTTATATAACCTTGCTTAGCTTTACAGTTGCATTGGTACACACAAAATCACTAACAATCAATATTTCAAAAGGAACTAGGTGAGAAGATAATGACATGTAATATTGCTTCAATCTGCTCTATCATACAATTTCTTTCTGTGTGTTACTTTGAAACTGTGAAAACTGCAGTGCCCAACCATCAGGAAGTTAAGCACAGAGGAATCCTGTATGCAAAAAAATAACACAATACTTAATGACTACCTTGCCTAATAGAAAGGGATCTCTTGGATGAAAATAGCATTCCAAAATATTCTTCATACATTTCCTCTCTCTGTAATTAGGAACTTAAATGTCTCTGTATCTGCACACACCTACTGCGGGTTGGCTGGCTGTTAAAGCACACACAACAAAACCGAGACCTTACAGTTTGAATGAAGAGAGGGGTTTGTAATGTGGAAAGATGGAAGACAGATAAAAAAATAAAGCTAGATTTGGTTCTTACACATGGAACAGGTGGAGTGTGTGGAGTGCTGTCTTGAGAAGCTGGCTGATGGTCAGGACCTGAACATTTGAAGTTCCGTGTTGGAACAATGCCACTGAAAAAAAACAACAACCATAAACCCCCAACACAACAAAACAAAACAACAAAAAACCCCAAACCCCAGAATTTCCTACTTGAGAGGTTTTAGATTGCATTTCTTATGAGATTTAAGTGAGACCACAGCATACTGAAATGATTTGTGGCACCTACTGAGGAGTTACATAGTTTAAAAAGTGTAAATGAATTATAAGCTATACATTTGGTTTTCAGCTGTAAGCTGGTCAGAGCTTTTAAAGCTATTCTAAAAGTTTTCTGGAAGAATAATGTCATTTGGGCTAAGTAGTCAGGGCACCTAACAACTATGGATGAGGTAATTATTTTTGTCTTGCCAGCTATGAGCGAAGCATAAAAACTTGTTGCAATGCATAAAAAGTACTTCAGCACTGCAGTCACATAAATGGCTAGAGAATACTGTACATACCCTTGAACTTGCTCTGCAGTGACTATGCCATGTATGATAACCACCACCTGAGGCCACAAGGTCTGTAGACTGCTATAAAAAACACTCTGGGCAAATTTCCCCACCGTCAGCTCTGTAGCTTCAGGTTTGCTATAGCTTAATGCAATGCCAAAGGAGCGGCTGATGCTTTTGGGAGTCTCACAGACTTCTCTTAGTGTTTATTCCTCTCCTCGACCCGACATGCCCATACTGCTGAGCTTTCCTGAGCTGAATTCTGTGTTGATACACACACTTTTCCAGACTAAAAGACTAATATGGAAAATAAAATATTTTACAGAGGACGTTCTTAGGAAAATTTCTGTGTTGGCTAAGAGAAAATTCAAAACTTCTCATATAAAAAAGATATATGGAGGATCTAAAGAGACTGAAAAACTTTCTTTCCCTTCAAAAGAAGCCCTAAATGTGTGCTGTAGCAGAATGGCTACCTTCAGAGAAAATGCTCCATGTGTAGCTAAACATTGCATTTGCTAATGTCCTGGGTTCAGCCCAGCAGCAGCAGGCTATGTTAGCCCTGAGAGTATTCCATACCAATTACATCATGATCAGGCAGTCTGCCGCCCCCCCCTTTTCAGGGGCAACTCCGGACCCAGGCACGGGATGTTCCGGTCTGGGCAGGCACAGTGCCAGTTCCGGCTTCTCTCTCTCGCTCTCTCTTTGGGATCGGCGCGGCAGGCGGTGGTGAGGGGGGTGCTCTGGGGTGCCGGGCTCTGGGAGTGCTGCGTTCGGGGCTCTGAATCTGAATTGGGTCGGGCACGGTTCAAATGACATAGTGGGGTGAGAGGTTTGCAGTGTAGCTAGTTGGTTTCATACCTTTTCCTGTTGTTTAGTAAACTATCCTTATCCCAACCCGCGGGCCTTTGGTTTTTTTTTCCTTGCTCGCAGCTCCTCGGTTCCCTCCGTTCGCCCATCCCCCACCTCTTAAAGAGGCAGGGGGCTTCTTTTTCTGACCTTTGTGGCCCCAGCTTTTCCCTGAGGTTTAAACCACAACAGCTATGTTTTCCTGTGGGAGGTGGGATGACAGGGAAACATTCCAATACTGCTATCTATTCTTGTGATTATCTTTGCATTGCACCACTGCATCAGTATCTCAGTAGTCAATCTATTATAGTTCATGCAGTGAAAGCAAAATTTAAAATTTCAATGCACAGTAGACAAAAACAAACAGGATGAGCTCACTAAAACATCTTTTGATGTTTTCAATAATAATAATAAAAAATTTCCCTCTGTAGCAGGGTGCTTTACAATCAGTTTTCAGGTTATCTGCATTTTGATGCAACTGTAACAAAGTATTATATATACAGCACTTGTGGAATATCTGAAATGCTCTGTATAATGGTCTCAACGTTTAAGGCAGGTGATACATGCCTTTAAAAGTTAATGTCAGGGGCTGTGCTTTAGAATGTCCACTATTATCTCACTTTGACAATATAAGTTATTCATATTCATAACAAATGCTTTCTTTGAAATAAACTGTACCCCGTACCCATGGTGCAGCTCCAGGTATTACCACGGTCTTTCCCGATTCACACAAATATAATGCAGGCAAGACTTATATCCTGTAGTAAATTAAGGAAGGTGAAGGACTGTTCTGATTCCCAGAGCAACACATTGAGGTATGAGAACACAAAGGTTCTGAAGAACTGCTGGAAGAGCAGCAGTATTTTTACTCCTAAAATGAATGTATCATCTCCATAAAATACAAAGCTGAAACTAATTTGAAGATGGCAGACTGGTGCATAAAGCCTGAGAGCTGCAAACAAAATTTACTACCTGGCTAGCACTAGTAATAGTACAGACTCTACTAAAACTTTATGATATTCTTTTAAAGCTGAATAAAGTAATTTTACATTCTGCTTATTTATTAGCTATTTGCATCAGTACAATGGTGAGTAGTTCAGTAGTTTGTAGGAGAACAGTATAGGTGAATCAATAATTCATGGCTCTGAATGATAGAACTAATATAGCAACCTCCTGAAATGTCAGCATGCAGTGTGAAGCCTATTAGTAAAAGGTCCTCTTTTTCACAGAGAAGTTAAGCAATTGTTCCTCTGAATGGCAGAGTACATCTAAACATTTGGAGACAGTCGAAAATTCTTGCAAGGCTTTTCTGTTGGTACATCTTAGATAAATTAATGTTTACAATCAGTAAATGTTTATCTTTACTCCAGAAAATGAGGGGGTGAGGTGTGAATCATGTCACTTGTTTATGTTGTCATATGAAAACCAAGGATAGTGGCTGATCATGGATTCCCCATTTCCACTTGCATTGTTAACTAGGACTCAGCAGACATGGTCTCACACTTTCTGCTTACTTGCAGCCCAGGCATGTCAAAGCAAGGCCAGCACTCATGCCCATATGCTAGATGCATTTCTAAAGAGTACATTTGATTATGAAAGTTTCATAAACCAGAAAATCACATATGTAATGTGTATATTTTTGTTACAGCTAGAGAAGCTAAATTTGAGGATTTAGTTTTTTGCAGGTGAAAGATGAAAGTAAGCTAGCAGTCGACTGTAACTCTACAAAAAGATAATAATGGCCACATGTAGTGCCAGTATAAATAGACTTGCAAAGTAGACAACAGTTATCATGTGACAATGGAAGAAATGCCAAATAGGCATCTAATCAAGGTCTCTCTCTCCATAGACTCTCTGGAGAGTTCACATCACCAGTCATGAAACAGAGAAAACCTCCTTCATGAGAAAAATTAATCACCTACTTTATGCTGTTTCCTTAAAAGCATCGGTGTCTAAGTGGAGTATTTTGTTTCACATTTTATGTTTGCATTTATATTTAGCAAAGAAGGTATTGTGTGCCTCTCTTTTTTCCTGCTATGCATTTGCTGCAGTAGATCAAATAAAGCCAGTAGAGAATCAAGTGAAAAAATGTGCAAATCACACTAAATGCTTAAATTCCTCACAAGTAAGTTTAAATAGCAAATAGGCAGTACTGTGCAGCAACTTCATAATCAAAAAGGTCAGCTTCCCTGGTATGTTCAGGCTGATGAATCAGTTTGTGAGGTTTATAGCTGCTTTGCGTCACAAAGCAGCGCTTTACAGCTAAAGCACCTCAGTATCCCTGCCCTGCTGCATACGAAGTGCTGCTTATTGTACTCTTTTGCTACTTGCATATAATCATAGTCATTTTTTTCCATGTTGCTTATGCATCCATTTAGATCATAGCTACTTTTAGCATATTGATTACCTTTGGATATCAAATTATTCCAGGCTGAGTTTGACTGAATGCAACTCCTGAATTTCCTGAGCAAATTTAATTATTTTTTTCATCTTGATTGTCATAGCTTTTCAGGTTAGAATCTGTTGTCTTGGATTAGTTTTGGTTCTTTTTTTTTCTAAACGAATACAGCTACACTACCTTTCTGTAATGGCAGCTTGTCTCCTAAATGTTACAGTAACCAATATAAAAAATCTGGATCAGAAGATACGGAATGGAATTCTATGGTGACACTGCATAGACAGTGTCAGGAGCACTTCCTAATAGCTGCTTAAGCAGTGGGAACACAAAAATTATGTAGGCAGAACAAGTTATTTGATGTTACTTGAAAACAGCAATAGTTCTTTAAATTGCTATCCATTAACTCCCTGCAAAGTCTAAATCATAATTTAATTGATTTCTCATGAAGTACTAAAAATATTACTGTGTGAACCAAATGTCAGTTCCGTGAATTGCAGAACTCCAAGTAAATGGAAAATAAAAAAGCATGAATTGAAAAAGAAGTTATGTAATTTAAAAATACAGTTCTTGGTTAACTTTTCAAATTTATTTTTTTTTTGCTCATGCTATACTCCACAAATCCATATGTTCAGATAATACAGATACTTGGGTAGTTTTCTTGAAAATATAGCACACCATCATAGAACAATAGAATCATCAAATGGTTTGGATGGAAGGGACCTCAAACATCATCTTGTTCCAACCGCACTTCCTAAGTCTCATCCAACTTGGTCTTGAACATTTCCATAGAGGGGACAGCCATAACCTCCCTGGACCACCTGTTCCAGTGCCTCACCACATTCACAGTGAAAAACTTCCTTGTATCTCGTCTAAACCTACCCTCTTCCAGTTTATAGCCATTACCTCTCATCTATCGTTACATGCCCTTGTAAAAAGTCATCATATATAATACAGTTACACATTGTTGCTTTTTTTTAATTGTTAATGTTTTCTGACAATTTATAAAAATTACTGGATTATTCTTCCTTCTATTGATTCTTTTAGCTGAATTTATCAATTTCAGTCTGAGTGCTAAATAAATTAACTTTTTAGTTCTACTACCAAAGAGTTCTAGGTTGTTCTTAACCTAATAAATGTAATGGCCAAGGCACACTGCCACTAAAACCTCTGGCCTAACTCTATTCCCTCCAGTATGAGGTTCTTGTATCTACTTCCATGCCATACTAAGGAAAGTGCCTCTGTAAGTAAAGCTACAAGCTGGAAAATGAATAGGTAAGCCAGCACTACCAGCTCCGAGTGTTTTAGCTAGGGGTGAGATTCATTACATTGATATCCATTCCTTCCGGCTCACTCATCTTGATGGTGTGGACTTTGCCAAAGACCTCAAAGACCACTCTTAGAAAATTAAGTAAACAGGAAGGGAATGCATATGAAGATTCCATGACATTTTATGGTCTCACCTCAGAGAATCACCGAAAGTGTACTGGAAAGTAATTCATCCTGTCAATGGCTTCCAAAGGCTGATGAGCTTTCTGAACTGTCTGTGAAGAGTTATACTCGTGTTCAGGAAGCCATCAAAAGCCTACTAATGAGTTTTTCAACTTGATTTTGAAAGTGATGATGTCTGACATAATTAAAGACACAAATTGCATTAACATTTTAAGGACTTGAACACATTTTTTAATGGGATTATGTAATATATTCTGTCATCTAGAAATCTCTAAACTGCCAAGATCTTCTCAGATGCTCGAGATGCCATATCTCACCTGATTTTAGACATCAAGAGTGTAGAAATCAGAGTTCATCTAGCCTTTTTTTTTTTTTTGAGAGCCGAAGAAAAGTAATGCAAATAGACCTTCCCGGAGGCAAGTCATCTGACTTACTTTAGACTTTGAAATATGGGTGAAATGTATTATTAGAGGTATATAAAATAAAAAACAGAAATCTCAGCAAAGATATCAGGCATTTGGATTGATCACTGTACTTTACCTGTACTGTGTTGATTATATATGTTCTTTAAAAGAAGGGAGGGAGGAAGGAAGGAAGGCAGGAAGGAAGGAAATGGCAAGGAAGAGAAGGAAAGGAATACACATTATTATCGAGGAGATTTATTTTTGTTTAACATTGAACCACTTCTCTGTTCAGTCAAGAAGTCTCACTACTGACAAGTGATTTCTTCCTGAAATTAATATTAGGTTTCACTCAAAAATTCCAGAAGGTAGAAAATTTTATACTTTTTCTGTATTTTGCTTAATCTCTTTAGAATTTTATCTTGTACAATAAAAAATATCATAATATCTGATCACAAAAAAATTAATATTGCATTTAATTTACTTTGAAATAAAATGAGACCACGTATATAGTTAAATCAATGATACTTCTTTGCATCATATGATTCAAAGAACTGAAGTTTTTAATACACTACAGAAGATCATATTTATTAGTATTTTAATACTTATGATGGTTGTGTGTCGTGTATTGAAAGGCACGGACTCTGATCGCGCTGGATCGAAGACAACTTTAATTAAACAATTGAGCAAACTTTTATACCCTCTCGATGGCTGACGCATCAGCCTCGAGTCAGGTTTCAGTACTTTTTATTAATACAAGAACCACAAATTTCCTATACAAAAGGTTGTCCCACCCTGGCATTAACAAGAAGCCTGCATTAAACACAAAAAAAGCTGTTGTGTTAGTTTTTTTTTTCACTGTGCATCTATTTCACAGAGTGACAGCAGAGAACAGTTTCCATAATATGAAAATTTAGTCTTAGCTGACTAAGATAGAAAGAGAATTTTAGATTGGCAGCATTTAATTAGCTAAATTGAAGTTTTCTCTAAAGGTGTCACACAAACTTTTATGACCTAGGAATTTTAAACAATGGTGTGTTTTTGTTACATGGATGTTTTATGAAGCCTTAATGCCTATATTGTTAAAGCAAGTTTCATCCACTGGAGTTACATAAAAGGAACTAGTATTGTGGCTCCGTATTTTTTTTCAGAAGTAAAATCTACTTGTTTCACATTACTACAGAAATGATACATCACTACATGAGGGGTTTTTTTGCTTTTTAGTATTTTTTTCTATGAAGCCTTTACTGAAGTGATACTTTGAATTCTAAATTTGGCTCTATGAGATAAAAAAAAAGTGAGTTCCTCTCATTACGTTAAGTATAACATCTGCCAAATCTATACTGCAAAAAAGCCACCCTGTAGCTTCATACAATGAAATCTGCCAGCTTTAATTATCAAGATTGAGTGTAAAGGATGTGTTACAGTCTAGGTAACAGAAATACACTTCCAGCTTACTTCATTTAGTGACCAAAAGGTTGTGTGTAAATACTGCTGATACAGGATGGCTACTGGTTGCATTAATCCACACCAGTCTTCCCTGGGAACTGGTCCTCAGTGGAATCACAAAGGACAGCTCTTGTTTTTTATTATTATATCTGTAGTTAAATATGTACTATGAACTCTGATTTAAACAGATTGAGGCAACACTGATCTAAGCTAGCAGCAGTCATTAGAAGTAATGAAATTCCTTTAAACTGTATTAAAAACTCTCCAAAATCACATTCCAGTCTGAAATGTAATGGTGTGATGTTTTTTTCAGACATATCTGCAACAGTCTGAAAAGTTCAAACAAAAAATAGAGATTATGGAGTGCAGTATAATGCAGGAAGTAAACTCATGTTCAGGCATGTTGTATTTATTTCCACTTAGGTGAACACTGCGAACAGCACTTAGTTTTGACATTACCAAGTTCAGCTTTTTCTGTTCTATATATACACAATAACTGATTCAAATATTAGCACAGAAAGAACAGAAAAATTCTATATAGTAGATGTCCTTTAATATAATAATTGGAGACATGGCTGCAAAACCTGTGAATTACGCTGTCCATCCTCAAAAATGCATCATATATGCTTGTCATATAGTCAGTAAATCTCATTTTAGTAACTGTGGGTATTCTAAAATTATTATGTCATAAATTTGCAAGTCAGTGCTTTCTCCAGCTCTAATTTATCCATTCCAAAATTGGAGGCACAAAGGACCTGAGTAAATTCAAACTGCACAACTGGTGAATTTTTTATGTTATATATGCCACAACCTACTTTGTGACTTTAATGTAGTGCTGAGTGGGTATCCAGTGAGTAAAGTTGTCTTTGAACTCACCCTTAGCCACTCTTGTAGAGTACTGTTTTCTTATTCAGTATTGGAGTAAACAAAGACCTGTTCTCACTGCATCCATCACCAGTGTCCCAAGCAAAGGCTTTCAAGGAATCAAGCTTTAGTAAGAAATCGTCATGATATTATCCGCACACTTTCTTTTGGACGTTCCTCCATCATTAACAGCAAGGTGTGTGGTGTCACTGGAGCCTGTCATAGAATCCCAGAATCCCAGATCACTAACAGGTTTTGGTTGGACGGGACCTCAAAGTCCATCTAGTTCCAACGCCCTGCCATGGGCCGGGACACCCTCCAGTAGACCATGTTGCTCAAAGCCTCATCCAGCCTGGCCTTGAACACTATGACATCAGAGACGTGCACAGAAACAACCTCGATGATCTTTCCTACAGGCACTATCCACTAGTAGGACATGCCAAAATAACTGTATTGTGCAAGCACTGGACCATCTGTTTTGCAATTCATTGTGTCGGAAGGATGTTGTCTCTTCAACAACTATAGTTTGTGCCTTGTACAGTATCTGTTAGAAATACCAGGTAGTTGAAAGGTTCTCCTTTCATTTAAAGACAGATGCTTTGGCTAGTAGGGACAGTTAAAATTACATTTTTTCCATCACTCACTGAGCTATGCAAATATGAAGAAATTAAGCCAGGACTTTCTTCCAAGCCCTGTTCTTGCCACTAATACGAAATAGTTTGTCTCTATTTATTCTGACACATTACAGAACGGGAAAGAAATATTTACCTGAGTGGAAATAGACCCCTGACATAGGCTTGCCTGAACTCAACCTTTCCCCAACTTACATCTGTCATCATTTAAAAATCATAGTTAATAACCTGTCCAGTAAGTAATTTTATTAATAATATACTTTAGGATTTGTCTTAAGAAATAGAGAAATCTACATTGCTGATGTCCAACAAAGAAAACTGTCCCATGTACTCAAGTGAGTCTGACTATATTATTTTAGGTCTCATTCATGCAGGTAACAGAAGGTTTCTTCCTTATGTCCAGTTTGAATCTATGCTATTTATTTTCAAAACATTACCTCACACCTTTTACAATTTTAAGAGATACGATATACTTAATTTGGAGTACTTGGCATTGTCTTTGTATTTCTGACCTGTCAGCAGACAGAAGAATAGTGTGTTGAATGAAAACAAATAAATACATTTTTCATAAAATGGGAATATTTTTCTCCAAAGAAAATGTCAAAATTTAGTTCTTCTAGAGTAACTTGCCTATTACACAAAGAAACTAATGTAATAGCACTGTATTAAAAATTGAAAAAGGTTTTCTATTTAGAAAAGAATGTTTAAAAAAAAAAAAATTGCTTAGTGGACTGAAATTCTCCCCGCAAGGTAATAAGGAACCATTCCTCCATTTCCTATCTCTGTGGCCATATTCAATTTTAGCCTTTGTCTGCAAAATGCATTTCTTTTTAAATAAGTATCTTTTAAATATCTTTTAAATAAGTATCTCACTGCTTTAAAAATTTGTTGGCAACATTTGGTAACAGTTTTCTAAGTGAATTTTTTGAAAGTTTGAGGTTTTTTCTCATTTTTCTGAACAGAAAAAAATGCTCCATTAACTACATTATGAGGAAATATTCCAGCCTTGTCAACACGTAAACGTAGTCACTCCAATGAGTTTCCTTCTAATCTTATTTCAAATTCAGAATTTTAGGAAGCTACAAGGATACTTTATTCTGCAAACACATGGTAAATCTCTCCTGTTTGTTTTTTTTTCCCCTCATCCTATAATTTTTTTTGTGGGTCTGGGATTTCTTTTTTTTTTTTTTTTCTGGACTACTGGGAAAACTCCAGTCTCCAGTAATTAGAAAGCTTTTATGTACACAAAAACGCAGAAGCCTTGATTGGCGTTTTTTCCAGACTCATAACTTCACTCTATAATAACTACCAATTTTGCCTAATTATCAAAATGAAGGGAATTTTTTAAAGATGTGTTCAACAGCAATCCTTTCAGCACAAAATTTATTTGTCTTGTGTACATATTTTTCTGACTTCAGAAGAGTGGAAGTCTTTAGGGATAGAGGAGTAAAAGAATCCAGTTGATTTTTTTTTTTTTTTTTAAGAATACAGTTTATGGGTGTTTTTTCAATTTCATTTCCCAAATATACATGGTTTCCTAATATCTACGGGTGCAGTGACTGCATCTAGAATCCTATGATTTTTAAAGGAATCTTTGCTTTGCCTACTGTCGAAGAAGCTGTGGCTGTCTCCAGTACTATAAATGACTGAACACTGTTCGTGGAGGTTTCACTTGATTCTTCTTACTCAGAACACAGTAACCAAGGAAGAGTTGTCTCTGGAACTGGTTTAACTTCATAAAGTTAAGAATGAGAGAGAGAACACAGCCATACTTGGGCAAAGACACAAAAGTTTTGTTGAGTGTTAATTTATTAAATCTTTTATTGTGCTTGTTTGGTGACTCAAAGAAATTATAAAATGTAGATGATGTTCAGTTTGATGGCAGCTGAAAATATTTCCTAGAGTTTCTTTTCTGTTTCCTAGAGGAACTGAGAGATATCTATGTGTTCTAAATAAAAACCAAACATATTCTGAACACTTAGTAAAGATAATGATAGTGTAAAAGTAGGAAAAGCAGTGTTACTTGGAAATATCGGCGTATTGCTGATAAATCAATCAACGATCACTTTACCTACCACATTTCTAATACAATGGCTGTTTCTTGCTTTAGAATAAAACCAGGAAAGTCAAAAGGAATACCAGACATGAGCTTGTCATTGCTCTTGATCTTTTACACTCCGAAGGTGAAGAAGCAAAGGAAATAAAAATAAATGTATGCAGCACTTCTGTACTGCTTTGCTATAATCATGGTGGTCTCAGCACATACCTAGAGTAATGTTTGCAGAAGGAGGTAATACTTTTATGAGATCATCAAGTTTAGTTTGAAACAGTTACATAGAACTTCATGCACAGGTGGTCTTCTTCAGGTCTGAAATCAATGACAGTTGGAAATGTTTTCTAATAGTTTAGTCAGATATGAAACACCCTAATGCACAGCTCCAGATATGAAATGCTTAGATTTATCTGATGTGTTTAGTGTTAACCACTTGAGTTGAAAATTCACAGCCTTTCTCTCAGTATGGTTTATGGCTATTATGGCAGTGAAAGTATGCACAAAGACAGTTATGAGGGATGGATTTACTGGGTAGAGGAGGGAGGAAATCCTGAATTGTCATATTCTTTAGTTCTTTTCCTCACATGAATACACCCAAAGATTTTTGCCTTTCAGCAGAGAATTGGCTGTGAGCGCTGTGTAATTTTGGGAGGAATGTCTGGGTTTGGACTTTGGATTGAGATTCTTCCTGCTCAGCTCTCAGCTTTAAACTATTGACAAAGATACTTAATGTAGAAATGCATTTCCATTGGACTTTATAATCATGAATAGGAGAGTATTCCAGTTCTGCCTCCGTAACTGAACCACCTCTACAGGGACGCAACTGAAGCAAAAGGAATGATGCACATTTTAAAAAGATTATCTGAAGAAAAAATCATGCAGTACATTCAGTGGCAACAGCAGGTCTGTTCACTGGAGAAAGAACAGGTAATTGAAATCAGAGCTGTACCAAGGATGGCTTTTCAACTTCAGGGGACTAACTGCAGGAACCAACAGAAAACATGGCAAAAGATGGAAAATACATTTTGATAGTGTATGGAATTAGACTTTATTATTTACATTTTAATAACAATTTCTAATTAATTATGCAAATAAACTACAAGGGTGTTGTCTCCTAAATACATAAATATTGGTTAAATGTTCGTCTTTAGCTTAGAATTGCTACCACCTGTATGTATGCAGTAAAGCAAGGAAACAAAGGAGGGTAATTATTTATCCTGCTACTTAATTTATGAAGAACCTTTCAGTTTTGAACTCACCACAGAGAAGAAAGGTTAGATCATACTTAAATGAAAAAAAAATAAGCCACAACAAACATAAAGTGACAAGTCTACCTAAAGTAATTATTATATATATTCTATTTCTTGCCTTCAAAATCAGATCTACAAACTGAAACTCAGTTGCTTGCATTGCCACATGCCAGGCAAGAAAAAAGTACTTTAGGCTACACAAAAACTAGGTATGAGTCAATTATGATAATTAAGACAAGCATAAGAAGTAAAGAGAAGGTGAAATTTGTATTTAAGGGGAAAAGCATATGAATGTCATTGCGCCAGAAAAAGGAGAAGGGTAGTCATATAAAAATGTAAAGTACTTTCCTGGGGAGAGGAGATAAAGAGTACACACTTGAAATGGAGATGAGCTATATAACACAGCTAAATTTGGGATATATGAGCAGCTGTTTAAAGATAGGTAAGTTCTGTTGCAGGAATAATAAGGTGCCTATATATATAAACATAAGATATTCGGCAAACAAATAAATAAATAAATATCATTCACAATAAGAAAAATGGAAAAATATAGGCTCAAATGAAATCCACTGTGACAACTATACCTGGGTTATTCAAATTAAAGGGTAAGAAAGAAAAGTATTTTTGAAGATAAACTACAAGTAAAAGGTATTTAACAAAGAAAACCCCTGAAAACCCCTGACCTAACAGCAAGTTAAATCTTGTCATTTGTCACCAAAAATGCTTACAGACTCTAGTTTTACCTGTCCTCTTGCATTTATGGCACATCAAAATTTAACTGGATATGTTTGCTTTGCATTGTGGCTGTATATGTAACATAAATCCACTGCAGGGAGCAGGAATTCAATTGTAGTTCCACTATTTATTATTCAATAAATACTGTTCCGTCACCAAGAACAGTGTAGATCTGCCTTTGGCTTAACAAGTTATATCTGCTTACAAAACCCAGATCTCATTCTTACCAAACTTTAATGACATTTTGTTTCAGCACTGTAATTTAATGTTCCTTGTGACTAGAGTCAGCTTCTTGTACATGAACAAACATAGGCGTAGATATGTGGATTCAAAATCTGCTAACTCTTATTTATTCAAAAACTATTAACGCTTAAAATAACTTTGAAAGGAAAAGCACTGGGAGCTGCACTTGAGACAGCTATCCAAATCTATTTATGAAATTGAGAGTGAAGGGACATTATAGACTGAGGTTATATCTTTGTAGGATAAATAACTCTATGAGCATTATGTGGGAGGTCATCTTGCCACAGATGGCAATTGGACTGTGAAATGATGAAACTTTTAAAAAAATGTTGAGATGTCCTGAGTGGTATTAATGGAAGTTTAACTATCCAAGCAAAGAGTGGAAAATATAAAGGAGAGGAAATAAGACTGAGGGTATGTTTGCGGATGTGGCACACAATTGATTTTTAACTGAATATGTGCATCAGCTGAAAGGGAAGGAAATAATAACGGCTCTGGCATTAAGTAATACAGTCAAAGACATACACTTAAATAACCTTGTACTGCAAATGGATAAGGCAGAGAAATTAAAAGAGGAGACTATTTGTTCCTCAATTTTGTAATTTGAAAGGTAAGAAAATCTTCACAGTAGAGAAAAAAAGGAGAAAGCCATTATTTGGCTGTGTAAATGTCAAAGGTCAGCAGAGACATTCTACAGACAAGGAGGGAGGAAAAGTAGCAACATTTAGCTCATAATGTTTTTTTTGCAGAAAAAAAATGCAAAGTCCAAAACTTTCTTAAAAGCAGCAATTCTCTAGTATGCTGGGGCAATTTAGGATTTGTAGGTATGAGGATCCCCTTTTTAAAACACTAGAAATTGGTAATTCAGCTTTTGAAGGTGTCCATGTTTGTTACTGTCTTTCTAAGGTGGCTAGAAAGAGAGTTCGCTTATTGAGACCAGCTTATTTGCAGAAGATACGTTCTTGCTCTTTAGGTGGAGGAATAAACACTGAACAGTGAAGACCAGCTGCTGTAGCAGTTTACAATGGATGATTTATTTGTTTGCTCACTGTCTGGTATGGCTATTGTATGCCCTATTTTGTGCTGTTAAGAGAGGTTGGACTGTGGAGAAGCCTGAGATCAGGGTCAAATGAAATCCAACTGAAGCAGGCAGGGATTGCTTCTTCCCTGAAAGTATTTAGAAATTCATAAGTCACTTCAGGGACTTCTTGAGTGCAAGGTGAGATGTGCAGGAAGAAGAAAAAAGCACAGTGAAAATGCAGAGCGAGCACAGAAAGACTGCATGGGCAGCCACAGGGTTACCCTGGAGGAGACCAGGGGACAGACATGTGGTAAGGTCTTAGTGTGGCAGGAATAAAAAAGACTTGTCCTAGGAGACTTCATGAATACACTGGGGACATTAACTCACCCACCTTTTTTATTTCTGTGTCACTCTGGAGATTTTTTTTTATTCAGGCACTTTGTACTCTGGTTGTGTCACAGTTATTCAATGGTAATGTGTAGGCAGATTCACCTTTATGCTTTTTCAAACTGGAGTTCCCTTTGCACAGCTCCTCCTGGCAATTTAGGATAAGATGCTAACAACTGTGAACTGGCATATGAACTGAATTACTTGAGTTGCCTTTATTTGCATCCCACATGTCTGACAAGGGATTTTACTTGTGTGCATACACTCATATGCTTCAAAATACTATTTATAAGCTGGCCATCAATGAATCACAAGCTGACAGTCCCTTGTTCTTCTGCCCCTAATTCCTGATTCTACAAAGGTAACATCAAAGTCCTGTTTCTGTTCCAAAACTCTAGTCTAGCTACACATGGCAGATTGTCTTAATCATTGAAGATGAATATACAGCTGCAATGGACTACCCCAATCATTGGCCAAAGCATTTTTCTGAGCTTTGACCATATAAATAGTCTGGTTTCAAATCTCTTAATATAAGCCTGTTAATGGCTCTGAGGAGGCTGCAGAACCATCTTGGCATTGGATCCAGAAATTTTTATTTTTTTTTTAAAGTTACAGAGAGATCTTACCCATTTTTCTCTTATCCACTTGAAACAATTTATGTATTTAGTCCTGGATAATTAAATCCGTTTTAATGGAATCCAAATTTATTCTTAAAATCTTGAGGACCAATGTGCAGCTCAGATGGCCTGTGACGTCTAAACAGATATACACATATTTCCCTATTGCACTAGAACACCTGACCACAAAGAATGGGTAGAAACAGTCCAAATGCAGTAATGTAGACAGATGTAAACTTAGCCCAGTAATGTAGCTATGCAATCCAAGAGTATACTAACCCAGCCAAAGCTAATCCAAAAACTCACAAGGATGAAGTTTTCAATGCAAACATATAGTTTAAGGCTAGGACTTTAAGAAAAACCAAACAAACACCAAAAAACAACAACAAAAAAACCCCAACCAAATAAAACCCCAAAAAGGAAGATATTTTTTTAAGATTTTCTCAATTAAGTCCAAAGCAATCCATGGAAGCAATCTGAGACTCCGTAGCTTACCCATTTCTGCTCTAGCATTTGCTCTGTTACTTAAGAGTTCTGCTACTGTAGATATGCAAGACTCTGTGAAGTTAACTATTCTGCAAATATTTCCTTCAATACTCATTCACAGCTATCTCAGGTCTTAAGTCCCTTGATGGATGCAATGTTTATTACAAGGCCTTTATGTAAAGGTACTTGATAGGTTCTCATACTGACATAATTAAAGTTTACTAATAGAGTATCACCATAATTTTTATTTAAATGTACAGGAAAATG
Source organism: Laterallus jamaicensis coturniculus (assembly GCA_022605575.1). Taxonomy (NCBI): domain Eukaryota; kingdom Metazoa; phylum Chordata; class Aves; order Gruiformes; family Rallidae; genus Laterallus; species Laterallus jamaicensis. The sequence continues at coordinate 1,001,172 of JAKCOX010000097.1, forward strand.
AGAAGGCATTGATGCCACTGTTTAATTTTTGTTTAAAGTCCAAAAATAAAATCTCTGAACTACAAAGTAAGGAACTTGAGAATTCTTTTTTTTTCTTAATCTGATGGTCAAGTAACTTCTGGAAGTGTACTACTCATAGGCTTAGGCATCTGCTTCATCTTTTCTTCAATCACAACTTCTGTTTGAGAGGCAACAGAAGAGTCTGGAGGACAAAAGGAGGACAAACAGCTGGAAACTTGACTCTCTAGCTAAGTGGTTAAAGCAGTCAGCTAGCAGACAGCGGACCAAACCATTGGTCTCCACATCAGCTCTTTCTTAACCCAGTAATCTAATATAAAATGCACAATCACTCCATGGAAAGGATCCCAGACCTCAGGTTGACTCCTATCAGATGCAAATTTTAATGGAGTCAGGAATCATAAGCAGAAAGATATCTCATATGGGTTGGGTGTTCTATTTTCATGTGTTTTTTTAAAAAGACACATAAACAAAAGAGAATAACATAGACAGAAAGCAGCACTGACACAACTATGCAATTAAAATGTTTGTACAGTTGCAGCAAAGCTGGATAGGGAATTTTTCCCCTTCCAGATTGATGTAGTAGTAGCAATGTAATAAGTTGCATGTAACAGTAGGAGACTAAAAAACACACGAGAGTTGTCTAAACTGACAGCATTCCTTTAAGTTGACTCAGTACAAAGCAGCGTCACTAGGTGATACTTATCTGTCATAGTACTTCACTGCCACCATCAACATTTCACAGAAAATGTAGAATTTATATTTTGCTTTGAATAAAACAAAACTTGAAATTTCTACTCATTTGTGTTTATTGCCTAGGTACTTAATATGTCTTGCTTAGACGTAAAACTAATATGGTTGGAATATAAATTCCTAGCTCACTCATATCAGTTTAAACAGGATTACTGTCAAGAGTAGTCTATCCCTTGTACCTCCCATGTTAACTGTATGCAAATAACACTGAAATGTTTATTGTAGGGTCTTGAGACCCTACAAAATGTGTTTTTTTAATACTTCTTCTATCAATTTGGAAAAGCCCAGTTTGAAGATAATGTAAGCTGCGGTGTTGGTGGAAGATGAAAACAGAGATTTTAAAATGCTGTGTTACACTGTGGGTATAAATTACAGATAAATTTCTTTTATTTACGCATCTCATATTTAAAACTGAAAGAGATGTTGACTATGTCGTGAAATGCAGCTGTCTATTCCTGCATGTGGGTCAGTACAATACCAAGCACAACTACAGGCTGCGTGGACAACTGAAAGCAGCCCTGAGGAGAAGAACTTGAGCAGAGTGCTGTTTGATGACAAGCTCGTCATGAGCTGACACTGTGCTCTAGCAGCTCAGAAGGCCAACTGTGTCCTGGGCTGCATCAAGAATAGCATGGCCAGCAGATCAAGGGAGGCAATTCTGCCCCTCTACTCTACTCCGGTGAGATCCTACCTGGAGTACTACGTACAGCTCTGGGGTCCCCAGTACAGGAAAGACATAGAGCTGTTGGAGCAAGTCCAGAGGAGGCCATAAAAATGATCAAAGGGCTGGAGCAGCTCTCCTATGAACACTACAGGCTGAGAGAGTTGGGCTTGTTCAGTGTAAAGAAGACAAGGCTCTGGGAAGACCTAATTACAGCATATCTATACTTAAAGGGATCATACAGGGATGTGGGAGACTGTTGTTCACCAGGGAGTGCCTCGATAGGACAAGGGGTAATGGCTTCAAGCTGAAAGAAGGTAGGTTTAGGTTAGACATTAGTAAGAAATTCTTTTCTATGAGGATGGTGAGGCACTGAAACAGCTTACCCAAAGAGGCTGTGGAAGGCCCATCCCTGGCAGTATTCAAGGCCAGATTAGATGGGGCTTTGGGCAACCTGATTTAGTGAACAGTATCCCTATCCATGGCAGGGGGTTGGAACTAGATGATCTCTGAGGTCCTTTCCAACCCAAAGCATTCTATAATTCTATGATTACTGTTGATCAATTTTAGGAATTTTCAGGGATTAGGAAAAGTGGATACTATATAATCTGTGCTCCATTTTTTTTGGCAAAGGAAGTCTGAGATAGCCCTATTAAATCAAATATGTTAATTATGGAGAAGATAGTTATGTGAGTATATCACTGCCATCAAGCATCATCAAAACAAATGAACAAATTGATTCCACACAAACCTGTGCTCTCTGGATTAATGTTTGGCATTGGAAATCAGTGTGATCCAGGCTCCCATCTTCCCTTAAGTTCCCTGGATGTCTCTACACAAAAAGTAAGCTCATTAATACAAGCTCTCTACAATCTTGTCCCAGCAGCCCAATTCCTACTCTTTGGCCCTCTAAATAATGGTAAAATTCTTAAGATGCCCTTGTATATATTTGAAAGAAGAACATTTATTTGAGAATCTTCCTGTAGGCATATTTCTGTTAGGTTCCTTATTTCAGGAAGTATCTATACACTTGGGATTGGGTCAGTGATACTACTTTGCATTTAGAGATGAGCATAATGGTGATGAAATCTAATGGTTTGTGATGCTGTGAACCTGGCAACTGTATGGACCACTATTTTGTCTGTCCAGCCATATGTCTACAGGCTTTGTATGCCTGTATGCAATCCTTATTGCAATGTCTGCAAGAAAAAAATGGCTTTCAGCACCTTGCAATAGTTCTTAAGTCAATTGCCTATCTCAACATTTTCTTTCTTCTCCCCCTTCCCTTGTTGCAATTAGTGACCCCATTTTTAATCACTGTAATTATTGAGTGGCCTGTAGAAATCTGTGTGCCGCCACACGCCCATGATGCTCTTACCACATCCTATCTTTTCTCTTGCTTTCTTTTTCTTCTTTCTTCATAGCAATTTCAACAGAGTAGAAATTCTGACAGATGTCTTCTACCACTTCTAACCTGCAAGTTTTGCTGTTCTGTTTCAGGAACATAGCTTAACTCATCCTCTGGGCCAGATCTAGGCTGCTACTTGGCCAGCTCCACTGTGTAGTCAGGTTGCATGAGTAGAACTTGGCTGAATGGGCAGAGCAAAATGATTAGGTTTGGCACCCCAGGAATTGTATTTCAACTTCCGCCTTTCACTGCAGCACTAAATGCTCAACCCAGGTCCCATGATAGTCAAGCTAACATAAATTGCAGCTATTGTGAAATTCAAGCTAGCATTTTGGGGTGTGTTCAGGGGCCAGATTAAGGGCACCCTCGAGCAAAACTTTCAGTTGAAACTGCAAAGAAAACAGAATTTTAAAAAGAACAACTAGATGGTAAACAGAAGTTGCAGTCAAAGAAGGAGAATTGTGCACAGTTAACCACACCTTAATCATACAAAGATGCTCAGATATTTATTGAACTGTAAGTGAATTGTATGTGTCGTCATAAAATTCAATATCCCATTTCACGTGGATATTTTAGTGGAGATTTCTAAATCCAGTGTCCATAGGAGATAAATGAAGACTGTTTAAATTTAAGCAACCTTGAAATATTTATTCCTGTCTTTTATACCATGGCATGTTAGACTGTTGAGAGTTAATTGAATAAAAAAACAGAGCAGTGCACAACAGGTTTTTGAGCATTAAACTAAGTCTGAATGGTGTTCAAGGTCATTAGCTGTAATGGGGTCATCAACCCCATACTCTGCTGAACTTCCTTTCTGTTTAGCAACAGTGTTTTACGTTGAGCTGAGCACTAATGTCTGAGTAATAACCAACTTATTTCTTTCACTAAATGTGCTTTTCATAATGGCTGTAATGAGAGTCCAGACAAGCCCTTCTAAGGGATCAGTTTTCTCTCTACCTCAGATGACTAAAATCTTTCTGTCATTTTCTTGATGCTTCACACTGAGTGGCCCAGATAGAAGGTAGTTCTTTGAAAATGTGCAACTATGCTGTTCAGAGGGCCAAGTAACCACGGTGTAACTCGGAATAAGCAGGATTACTCTTACTGACTTATGTTAAAGAGGTTGTTTGTGATTTTTTTTTTTACATTCAGGCTAGAAAGGCTTTGTTTTTCTCATTCAGGTCTGGGGAGAGGAAACAATATGGAACTAGTAGAGCAGAAGTAACAGATGCCATTAATTGCACAGGAAGGTTTCTGTTCCTCAGGAAATAGCTGTCTCAGGCTCTTCCCAGAGTTCTTACTCCACTGGTATCTATTATTTTGAGCCTATCCTGTGAAATAGTTTCCCACATTAAACTGCCTAATGTGAATATTTGTGGCTCTTTTCTGTCCTTGATTGTTTCTACACAATGCAAAGCACATTCTCAGCAGGAATCCCACTGGGGCATGGTGTATTGTACATATAATTGCTGAATATTGCAGTTGCCCTCCAGCCATTGGTACCTTATCTAAATATTCACTACTATTCAGTCAAGCATATTTGCCTCATAGCCAGGTGTGTCTATGGGGAAGGAATTATAATCAAATGAAATAAAGAAGACCATAGGTGAAACGTCTATGTAAGCAGTAATGTATTGGCATGAAATAATTATTCATTCAAATCAAACAAAACTTAATGTTATTAATCTGGTAATTTTTATCCTCACAGGGACTGAGTGGAGTTTTTCTTCCAGCCAAAAGGCTATATATTCATTTTGGCTGGAATTGCTGAAAATTTCTGCTCTTGTCAAAGAAAGAATTTGCATAATATTCATGTCACAATCTGAAATGTGGACACAATAACTCTTTTCTCATTGTAGGATGCAATTAAGCCTCTTTATACAACTATACCCACTGCATTTGTTACAGATTCTATTGTAGCCCACAGATTCTATTGTAGCGAAGCCCACCAGTAGACGTGTTATGGAGTATCCTGTGACTTAAGAGCTGAAAGTTAAAACGACATACTCAATACAAAGTTGTACAGGCACAGCCTGTTTCTGGAGACCTGTATAGTTTACAAGCAAATGCCAAATAAATACAGAAAACTTATCTATTGCAAGCTCTGAACCCATCGTCCTAAATAATTGTTTTCTAACTGCATTAACCCAATTTGAACTATGCCCCACAACTTGGTTATAACTTCAATTAAACTTTATTTTGAAAAAAAATTTAGTGTAGTTTGAACCCTTTGGCCTCGGAGAGCCAAATTGACATCTGCAACCCTGCAACCCAGCAGAGAAAACTGACTGCAGATCCTGCAGATTTCTCCACGAAAGCTAATCAGTTGTTACTCAATTCAAAATTAACGATGGAATTTCATAAGTATTTAAGGGGAGCTTTTTAAAATGAGGGACCTAATACAACAATTTAGCCTGCACATTAAAACAAACCCCAAACCATATTTTTGTCCTGTGGCTCAAGGCATACCTTATTAGCACTAATGCAAAAACCCAGAAGTTCAGAATCTATGCTTTCACAAAGGCATTACATTTGAACATTGAGACTAGAAAATGTTTCATCCAGAAGTAAAATAAATAGATAAAATCAGATCAGTTTGCTAAATCATCAGCTGTTAGCATGGTAACTTGCCTGGGGCAAATATGTAATCATCCAATTAAAAGAACATCATGATGCAATCTAGTAAGCTATAAAACTCAGTGCTAATGATGAGGAAAATCATATGTCACATGATATCGAAGAAGGGGAAACATAAGATTTGGTTTATGTGGAATTAGTGCTAGGATGGAGACAAAAGGGGTGAGCAGATTATTTTCTACCTGACAAAGGGAAAAAATAGAGTGTTTTGCATATATGATAGGTTTTTATTTGGAATATGGTATGCTACGGTGATCTTTTACAGTTCTGAAGATCTGTACCAACCTTGCTACATACCAGCACTGATACCCTACAAACTGGTTTAAAAAGGCTGTATCTACAGAAATGCAGAAATACAGATTCTTTCCTAGTATCAGTTACTTATGCTCTTCAGGAAGTGCTGAGAAATACACCAAGTGTTTAATACAGAAATCCAAAGAAATCCCAAGGTCTTCAAATCTTAAAAAAAAATAAGCATAAAAAAGGTGTGTTTCACCAGCTAAATTTTATGTAACACTTAAATCCCAATCTTTTTTCCTATGTCTAAAGCTTCAAGCATTCAACTGTGCTGAAGCAGCACTCTGCAGTCATAGTTAACCTTGAATCTGAAAGTAGGTTGGATGATTTTGTAGCCTCCCGTTTAGGAAAGACGTGTTTTCTCTCCCCCCTATTAAATATGCCTATTCTAGAAGTTTTAGAGACATCTATCAAAATCATTAAATCATGAAAAAAAAATATTCCTAAATTGGCAAGCAGAACTCAAAGTATGGATGAGAGGTGACCTGCTCTAGACACTCCCCCCCTCAAGTGGGAATAGGCTTTTTTTGAATAAGAATGGTTCTTCAGTGCTAGGTCTATACTTGAACAATGTCTACATGTGGCAAGAGTCTGATCCAGGCTTAGTTAGACAGGGAAGCACATGTGCAGCAGGGAATTTCTGCAAAGACCTGTGTTCCGATGCATCGCTGCCTGGTAGTCCCAGGGTGCATGACAGGTAATCCAGCCCACACAGTTCCCCAGTTCTCTCAGATCTCTCATGTATGAGGAGACCAGTGCCTAGGCCCATATAACCTTTGTAAAGTCTGTAATATCATCCATGCTATAATACGACAGGCTGTTTACCATCTCCCTGGCTAGCTCACTCTAATATGGGTGACAATGTATTTAAATGTGAGTTATTGAAATGGAAGTAGAAGACAAAGAAAAGCATGAAATCTTGATCCTCTAATTCCTAAAATAAATTACAACTGCTACAGAATGTGTGACACGATGTTAATTAAACACAATGTCACAGGGCATATACTAGGCAAACAGGCACTTTTTTTTTCTTTCCAACTTTCAAAGTTCTTTGTAGAACTGGCATTGTTAAACAGGTACAAGAAGAAAATAAATATCTGTGTTCATCTGCAATGATACTGTCCTGACAGTGACCTTGACCCCTTTAAAAAAAAGCTACAGTTGGTGGAACTGACATTGTTGGCTGCTCAGTTCCTCTTTTTCAAAGAAAGAGTCTGGAAGAAAAGCTAGTTTGAAAACCAGAACCCAGAACTGTCCATACAACTGTGTTACAGTTGTGGTTGAGTAAAAACTGCCCTTTAATATGTGAGCCCAAACATCATAAACTGGATATTGCAGGTTGTTGCGAGAGTGTGAGGTAGTAAAATATGAAGATTCTCTTACAAAGTCTGTATATCAGGACACCAAAGAAATTTCCTTTTCCATGATAAACTGGATGATCTTTGAGGTCTCTTCCAACCCAAAGTCTATGATTCCATATGTCCATGATACCGACGTATTATTGACATCTTTGAGGGAAAAATAAAACGTTTATTCAGTTATTACACACCATAGGACTTTCAAAATATTTTATTCAACAGAAGTAAAAATTGATTCAGGATGCAAGGAAGGAGTTAGTTGGCTATAATGTTAAACGAATAGAGAAATGTTGGAATACAGGTTGTTAATTATGTGAAAATTGCTCCAGTTCTGAATTTTTTTTTGTTCTGAGATAACAATAAAACACGATTCTTACCTTTCCTATGAAGCAAAATTATGAAAATTGTATTTGGCAAGAGGATCAAAACAGCAAAGGTTTTTTAAGAGTTTAAAATATTTACTTTTTTTTTTTTAAATTTCTTGAAGAAAGAACTATATGTTGACAACAATTTCCTTCAAAAAATATTAAAAATTGTGGAAAGCAGCTTCTTCAGTATTTTGTAAACACTTTATTGCTTTCTTTGTCAGCACTTTATTACTTTTTTGTTGGAATGGAGATTTGGGGGGGGTTATACAACATTTAAGATTAAATAAGTCGGCATTTCAGTTTTAAAAAAAAAATCTTCTCTAGAATGTGTCATATGTCTCATGCTCATCAATGCTTCCTGACTGAGCATTCCTTCTGCCAATATGTTACAGATTACATTATGTCATCACTTCTGGATATAATACTCATGCTACAGCCATTATGATTAGTGACAAAGTATGTAACTCTTTATAAGAAAATCAATAACTCAGTGGGGTCTGTGCAGGAGTTCATGAACATTCTGTGGAGTAAGTCCCATTATTTCACTACTTAGTAGCAGTTTGAACTTCACCATTTGGAGGAAGTAGGTAACATGAGCTTTAAATCATATGTATGCGCTTATAGAAAGACATTGGGAACCTCAGTACTTGCAAATTTCATTAAAACCTGTAGCAAAACTGCTCAGACCTAAATTAAACTGATCTGCATAACCATAGCAAAAAATCAGGAGTGTATCCCAATTTTGAACTAATTTTGAAAGGCAATTTCAAAACATTAGTATTACCATACAGCATGAATATTGTACCCACTCCCATTGGTGTTACATGGCCACAGCTTTGAGTACAGAGTATAGAATGAAGCCTGGTTTTGCAGGATTATTTTTTTTTTAATCTTTTATTTTTCCAGAAGATTAGTTGTTTTGAAAGTATAGAAGTTTTATACCTTGGCCATAAATACCAACATAATTTGAACAATTACCCACAGCTGTTGCAATCACTAAAAGATGTTCTGAAAATGTAATTTCTCTGTGGGAAAATTCAACCTTTCAGATTTATAGATCTAAAACAGAATAAAAAGTGAAAGTTTCAACTGAACTGTGAAACATAAATTAAAAATCATAACATTTTTGGTTCGGTTTAAACCATTTTCATGTATGAAACAGTATAATGCACATAGTGATATATAAAACATTAACTATAATATAAACGATAATATACTTTTTTTCCTAATGAAGTCAATACATTTATGTCTTGATGTTGCAATATTTCCTATAGATGTAGAAAAAATTTCTACTCTGAAAAACACTATTTCCTAAGGATTGCACTTTCCACGACACACTGAGGAAAAAAAGAAAATGCACTTTATATCAAAAAGGACTTTATCTTCTGCTAATGTGCTGAGAACACTAAGAATAACCAGCTAATCTTTGAAACTATTAATGCCTGTAGAAAGCTTACCACCACGCTACAAGGTGGAGACATAAGAGATGCTGTAGGTGAAACAGATGTGGACTGAACCACTGAGCAATTAAGAATATTTAACCAGAAGAACCTTCTAATCACTTGGTAAGCTATTTAATTTGTTCAAAAAAGTGAATATTTTAGAACAAGGAAGCTGAAGGTGATTTTACTAAATCATTTCCTTTAATAGCTGTTTAGCAGGAAGGTATATAGAATTACAAATGTTAGCATTGTTTTAGCCACTAGCAACAAGATGATAATATTGAAAGTTAATTTGGGACTCTGGCTCTATTATTTGCTACTCTAATTACTTGCCTTAGTGAGCAAAGCAGCCTGAGGAAAATAAACTGGAGTAGCACCACATCAGGAGACTGAAATGATAGAATCTCCAGGCTAAGTGATCTGAGGTGTTGCCATTTGCAGAAAGACTTTGTATTCTGCGTCCTTTGCTTAAAGTGCATTTTCTCTTCTGAAGATTTTTTATACTAAAGTGTTTTTTGATTTCATGACATCATTTTCAATAATATCCTAGGAATTAAGCTTTTCTTTTTTTTTATCCTCTTGGCCTCCCTTCTCACTCAGTGATTCAGATTTGAAGAGGTAATAAGAAAAAAGGAAAATTCCCTTTGAAAATATCACTTGAAATGCTTTAATAACTCCTTTGCCTCAGAGTGAATATTGAGTTGTACTGCTGATAGATGGGGGTCGGGTTGCACCAATTAAATGAGACCCATTGTTATTCTGCAGTGTCTCATTTTTGAGCAGTGATCTTCTAAAGAAATAGGCAAAGGGAGTCTGTTTAGTACTAATGACGGTTTCTGAGGAAATAGAAGGATGCCCTTTTACATACCGTGTAACTAATATAAAAGAACACGCAGAGCATTCCTTTCTGTGATAATTCAAATTATAAATACAGATTCAAATAGATGGAACCAATATGTATCAGTGGTTTTATTCTGATGAGTAGTATGATATAAAGTAAATTGTTAACGTAGCTGCAGTTTAATTTATGATTTGCTCCTAAAACCATACTACCAATATGCTCATCAAATAAAAGTAGCATTTACATGCTCCTTCTCTTCCTATGCCTCGCTTCAACCACAGAATGGAATTTAATTAAAGCCCCTACTTACTTCAGTAAGAGAAGCCTTGTCAGTTTAATTGATTCTTGGTCAAAGTTATATTGATTGGATAAGAGCAAATCTATTCCTTTCCCAACAATTAAAACATTTAAATAGACTCTGTCTCCCTTTTGATGAAAGGACATGAAACTGCTGGCAGTTGTCCCTATGCATGATGTCGATCATTAGCAAATGAGTTAATGTACATTTATGTTAGTACCCATCTTGTTTTATTATAATATTCTACTATGTTAAGGTCTCTAATGTCCATCCACTAAACCTAGAAAGTTGTATAAGATGTCCTTACTGCATCCTGGTATATAAATAGTTTAAAAAACCTTAAAACACTCTAAAATTTCTGTATCTGAGCCTGTACTCAGTGCTTTTAGTTCTCATAGTAGGTATCAAAGTCTGTTAAGAGTATTGAGCACTTCAGAGTTACAGCTTACTTAAACAGTTTAAAAATTATTTAAATGTCATCTTTTAGAAATCAGATCTAATTTACTTGCAGATGACTGTTTTAGCAGTGCTTAAGGCCAGAAATCTTTTCCCCAGCCTTCCAAATATTTTATCCTGAAGAAGCTTGCATGGAAATTTCTACCTTTAGTTTATCATTTCTGTTTGAGGTCTCTCATGTCCTTCTAAGACTTCTAAAAACACTAAGACTTCTAAGGCTTCTGAGAACTCACTTTCAATAGCACAGTTAAGATCAAAAGTGAACACGGCATTACACCTAAGGTCCATGTAAATCTGTATGCAGTTTCCAGTAGTAGCCAATAAATGTTCAGAAGTGCAATGTAAGAAAAAGCACGTGTAGGGTGATACTTCCCACTGTGATATTTTTTTCTATTATCTTTGATGTGGTCCTCTATGGGCTGCAAGGGTTCAAACTGCTTGCCCACAGTCTTCTCAAGGGAATGCAGAGGAATCTGTGCTCTGGTGCCTGAAGCACCTTCTCCCCCTCCTTCTTAACTGACCTAGGTGTCTGTAGAGGTGTTCCTCTCACATGTCCTCAGTGCTCTCATAGCTGCTGCACAGTGGGTTTTAGCCTTTCTCCTTTCTTAAGTATGTTAATACAGAGACACCACTAACGACTACATCAGCATCACTGATCTGCTCTGCTTTGGCTAGTTTAGGTCCATTTCAGCTGGTTGGAACCAGCTCTGACGTGGGGGCAACTCCAGGTGTCTTCTCATAGAGGCCACTCCTGCAGCCCCCCCTCCACTTCCAAAATACTGCCATAAAAATTTAATACTGCCAAATAGGTAACACCTGTCATTTTCTAAAATCTATGTATATTTGCAAAAAACCCTTCAAGGTAGTGGCACAGGAAGAGGAATGTCACTGAAGTATAGTTATATAGTCCTGGCTCTGTATGTGGAAACAAATAAGAGGACTTCTAAAGAAGAACAGATCTGAGACGAAAGATACCAGAAGCTCTTTAAAGTTTGAGCCTTGTTGGCAGTAACTGCAGGCCTGAGACTAGGAGCTCTGCCAGACTGGAGTTCTTTAATTTGCTTCTGTGTTTAAAACTATCACATGCAGATAGTGGAATGAGAAAATGAGAAAATATTGTGATAAGAAATTAAAAAAAATATTATGTCTTTGAAATTTCAATAAATTCTTTTTTTGTAATTGAGAACTTGTGACTTTTTTATTTTGCCTGCTGCAGTACACTGCAGTCAGTGTTTTAGGGACTGCTGGAGAAAAATGCATCTTCTTCACGCAGATTCTACTACAGAAAAAATCACAACTCAACAGCTCTGTTTTGATGGAATTGCTTGTGTGTGTCTATATATATCCTCCTTCAGGTATGTGCAGTCACGAGAATGGGACCAGGGATGGGGATGGCCATAGCTGTGTGTAATGTAATTTATAGACATGGCCATCACTTTGACAATCCTGTAGAAACTCATTCTAGCATTTTATTTATTTCACTTCATATTATCTGAGGATGCTGAGAAGCAAATAAAGTATCTAATCTTATTTCTAGTCATCTATTTGATTGTTAGTACATAATAGCATAATCATAGGGTTTGTGTAAAATAATGCTGCAACCTAAGGGGGCAATCATGGGCTAATATTTAAGTTACTGTGTATGGTCTTGTTACAATTGGCAGGTGTATAAAATAGGTATTATGCTTTGATAAAAGGAATTAGCCACATGTTACAATGTGGTTAACACTGTGTGTTAAACTTCATGGCCTTCAAAAATGGGAACCTTCTCAGCACTGTAGTAAATTGCTCTTTCTAAGCTGTTCACTCAGTTGGCACTGACCTCATATCTCCATCTAGAATTCTAGAAAAAATGAAAGCTCAAGTAGATATTAGTTTTTTTGCTCTTTCTGATTTTCACAATACAAATAAAATTAAAATGTCTTAAATCTGATTTTGTTCACAGTTAAAAGTTCTTTATTTTAGTCTGTGTGTTGGTCAGATCTACCGCACTTCCAATATTCCACGATTCCTGTAAGGCAGTCAGTCAGCTGGGATCTTTCTCAGAAGAAGAGATGAAACTGCTAAAAGTTTGTGTAAGTTTGTCTTTGTGTAAGGACATTTTCCACTGTCCTACTCAGTAAGTACAAAGTCCCAAGAAGGTAGTTGCATGAAACTATTTTTTTCTTAGAATAATTTTACTAATCCTTCCTACATATTCATATTTTTTTCTATGTTTTAGCTAGCATTTATGTAAATGAGTGAAAGTTAGACAAGCCCACTGCATATTAAGGTTTCCTAAATGTTCCTGATGTCTTCTAATTGAATCTGATTTGGCTTTATTTCAGCATTATCAGACTGTAGCTGTCTTTTTTATATGCAGATATGTCCATAAAAAAAAAAGGGAGCAATGGAAAAACACTGTTCCCTGATAGGCAAGAATCACAGAATCATAGGGGTTGGAAGGGACTTCAAGAGATAACTGAGTCCAACCCCCCTGCCAAAGCAGGTTCCTTAGGACAGAAGAAATAGAGAATGTGCTAATAAGCATGGTGGAAGATGCTTTAAAGTTTGTTGTTTGGTTTTGTGGGGTTTTTCCTACAACAAATGTATCTTTTAATACTTCCCCATGTGCCTAGCAGTATTGCTCTCTGCTCTTTTTGTTCCAGGTGTGGGTTGGCAGGGCAGGACCCCAGTCAGTGGGTTGCATTACTGCATATAGTCCTTTAATTGCCACTTAACTAAGGTTTTAATAAGATTAGAATTTGTCTAACATGATCACTAAAATTTGTGAAACTGTTTTTATTTGAAAGCACTCAAAAAGGGGAAAAAGCCTGATAAAAACCAGTTAGTTAGTTAGATCTCTACTTGCTGCTTTGTCTGCAAATCATGACTGCCCTCAAACCCCGTAAAAACGTTCTACTTCATCCCAGGACTCCCGCAGCAATCAGCAGTACGTTTGGATTTCAGTGGAGCTCCTTCAAGCATAACAAGCCTTACCCAGCCTTTAACCATTTGAAGACCTTTTTTTTTTTCTCTGATAGCTCCGATGACTTCACCCTGCCTGAACTTCTAGTCCCAATATACACCAAATGCCCTACAGAAACAAACACTTTACTGGTGAAATGTGGCTTCTTTTTCCTTCACAGCAGGTCTTGTGTCCCCATCTCCAGCCCAGCAGTGATGTCTCCACAGGAAATGTGCTTATCTCCTGTATCACCACGCAGATAGGATCATTTCCATGAGGCAATACAGGCAGGCAGTATGACCATGAGAGCAGCAGTCGCCTTAAGTAGGACTTTTTTTTGGCACAATGAAGACTTCAGTCCAAACAGCTGCAACATGAACAGCACCGACAGTATCAATGGGTAGTTAAATCACCATAGAGAGACCTTTTATTTTCCTTTTCTTTCCACGTCACTGCTCTCCTGAGAGTTAATTTCTTAATTCCTGTGTGGTGTGAGGGGACTGGTGTGTATGTCTTTCTCCTGGGAGCATCTGTCCACCCATCTGCACGTTTCTGCAACTGATACCACTTTCTGGGAACTCCAGGCACCCGCAGTAGCATGTGGTGATGTGAGAGGAGGTGGCAGGCTGCATTTCCTCGCTTTTTGTTAGTGTCAGATTAAAGACAAGGATAAAAGGTTACAGCATGTTCTTTCTTTTCTTACCTTTTAAAACTGTATTAACCTTCTTATGGAGGAAATAAAAGCTTAGCTGTACCATTACAGTCTGACCTGCCCTTTTAAAATTGGACCTGCTGACACTTCCTGAAAAATACCTAAAAGCACTCTATCTACTCAGTTTGGGCTATTTGATTATAGACACCTTCCTCAAAGGAAGGACTAGTTGAAGATTTAATTTATCTCTGCCCTTTTTTCTTTATTTTCTTTTCCTATTGACATCAATTCGACCTCAGGCTTACTTGTCCTCTGATGTGCCTAGATCCAGGACTGGGATTTGGTGAATTATCAAGATACCAAACCGGCAACTTCCAATTATGTATTATGTGTTTGCCCTGTGTAATAAATAATGCAAATCTCGATCATGACTGCCTATACAGATGTGTCTGCTGTCATCTGACACAACCAGGCTACCCAAATATCTACTGCAGACATCTGTGGGGCTGGCAGATCCGATGCCAGGAGGTGCACCCAAATGGCTGCTGGGAGAGGTGTCTGGAAGCCTGGTTGGATTCACTGAAGTCTCAGATGAAAACAGGTGCCCAAGGGTGAGTGAGAAGCAGAAACATTCCCAAGGCAATAAAATCAGTGCTTAGATGATGTTTAATCACATGGCTGACCAGTGCTGGCACCTGTTAGCAGAGAAGCTAAATTATGCTCAGGGCTATGCTGGCTGGTACTAGGGACCCAGACATCTACTGCTCATGCAGATACTTACATATAAAACATAAAGCTAGACCTTAATTCCACCATCACAGATGCAGAAAGGAACATGTCACCACAGTGGAGATGTTTCAGGCATGGTAGGAAATCTCAAATAGCTGTAGGTTCTTCTGATTATTGAACTGAAGCTGAAAGGATCAATGACAGCAGCACTGCATGCAGGTGCTGTCTCACAGTAGGATTCATCTACCTAGTGGCAGCTCACTTTTTTCTCTGTAGACACACAAATAAGCACATTGCTACACTGCAAATGAAAGGGAAAAAGATGTGTCTTCATGGAACTCCCATGTGTATTGGGAATCAACTGAGGGAATCTTCTCATGGATGTGTCTTCACTCCCACAGATAGGACACTTCAGGTTGGGTCCCCAGTGGGGTCACAAGTTCTGCCAGAAAACCTGCTCCAGTCTGTGCTACTCTCTCCACAGGACCAGAGGTCCTCCATGGGCTGCAAGTGGACATCTGTTCCACCGTCATCCTCCATGGGTTGCAGGTGGGACAGCCTGCCTCACCAAGCTTCTAGCAGCTTCTCACAGAATCCACCCTTGTAGTCTCCCCCAATACCAAAACCTTGCCACACAAACCCAACATAGTCTCAAGAGGCATCTTCAGTGTTTTCCTGAGTATTTTATGCATGTTGATTCATAACAGATAAATCAGACAAGATTTTGACTATAAATTGAACTGTAAATTGAAGCAGGAATAGTTGAACTGTCAAAACAAATTCCAGTATAAGCAGAGTTCTCTTTTTATTAGAGATGAGATTTGGAAGATATGGACTGAGAAATGATACAGTCATTGGTGGTATGTTCCTATTAGAGATCTTCATTACTCAGTGATTTTCTAAATCCTTCTGTCAGTGGTTCCAAGAATCCAGACCGTTGTCCTTTTAAAATAGAGTATTTTTGAACATACTCGGTGACTTTCAGCCATTTCTTGCTGCTCTAAATCTGACAGTCTTTCCTAAACACACATTTCAATATAGCCAAGCACGGTCAACAATTTCTCTCTCTCATTCCTGATTACCCGCCCCTGCTTACATTTTCCCATGTGTCTGGCACCCCATTTCACAGTGACTGGGGTGGCTGCAGCTGACAGTAAGCATTTCTGCCACTAGCATCCCTAATTCCTGCCATCACCTAGCATCTGCTCAGTGGTATCCTAGTCCTCAATGTCTTAATCTCTAGCTCCATTTATCCTTGGGGTAAACATCTTCTCCAAGAAGGTTTCTTTGTCTGCTCTGTTCATATCAGAAAAGTGACTGCTTTCAGTAACTATGATGTGATCTGACACATGCAGCCAAACCCAACTGTTGTTCTGTGCAGCAGGCAGCAGCACATTTCTCATTCAAGTGTGTTAATTCACTGTGGTGGTCTATGCTGTTTCTTTATTGAAGACATTTTGATAATGTCATTATAAATTGTGTGTGTCTAATGAGTTGCACTGAGGGAAATTGCTATATTAAAATAACCCTTTTTTTGCCTAAAATACTTGTTTTTTATCTGCTAGGTTTTTTAAGAGAAACAGGTCAATGATGCTTTGACTGGATTCTACTGTATTTTCTAATTTAGTGGCTGTCACTGAAATTTTTGTATCTGAATGAAATTATGCCAGTAGAGTGAAGTGCCTAAAGTTGCACCAGTTTGTTCTAACTGAGAAAAGAATCCTGGCTTCAGATAGCAGAGTGTCAGTGGGCCTTATGTTGCAATGCAGTGAAAAAACCCCAACAACAAAAAAAACCATTTTGCCCTTACAAACTTGGAAGAAGGAAAAGAGTAGATAGTAAAAGAAAACAAAAATGAACAGCAGCATTGGGCTTTTTCTGCTTGCATGAGTATGAGATGAGAACTGACACTGAGGTTTGTTAGAACAAGAAATGTAGCTTATTATAGCAAAGCTCCAGTAGTGTCACAGTTTTATCTTAATGATAATGATTGAGGAGACTGCAAGCATTTTTGGCTTTGGGGACCAGGTTCAGATGATTACAGTGATCTGCACAGTTAGAATTCCTAAATAGACTAGAATAAAATACTTATCTGAAAAATAAAATTAAACCCCAAAATAGAGAAAATTTGAGCACCAATTCTCCTAACCTAAAGCAGTTTAAGAGAATGATAAAATCATACCATCACAGACCAGTTTGTCTCAAAAGGAGACACTCCATGCTCTTGGAAACAATCTGTCCCTGGTTTTCCTGTAGGCCACTTCAGATACTGGAAGGCTGCCATAGTCTCTCTGAGGTCTTGTCCTCTCCATGCTGAATAAGACCAACTCTCGTCCTGTCTTCATAGGAGAGGTGTTTTAGCCCTCTCATCATCTGCATGGACTACCTATGGACTCACTCCAACAGTTCCATGTCTTTCCTGTCCTGAAGACCCCAGTGCTGGATGTAGTACTCCAGTGGCTGCAGTGCCTTCAGGGAATATTCAATTGCTCTGGTGTTGGCTTCTCCACAAGCTGCAGCAAGGACATCTGCTCCAGCCCGGTCCTCTCCATGGGCTGCTGGTGTAATGAATCTGTGCTCCAGTGCATCAAGCACCTTTTCCACTCCTTCTTCCCTGACCTTGGTGTCTGCAAGATCATTCCTTATACCTCTTTCCTAACCCTCCCCCCTGCCCACACAAACACTGCTTTGCGGCATTTTTACCCTTTTTAAAATTATTTTTTCCTAGAGGCTCCCCAGTCATGTCTGAAGGGCTCATCTGTGTCCTGTGGTGGGTCTGCCGGAGCCATCTGAAATGAGTCCAGTATGGGGCAGCCCCTCCCAGAGGCTGTCCCTGCAGTCCCTGCTGCCAGCACCTTGGCACAGTGCACTTAAAAAGAAGATAAAACTCAGATCAGGCTAGAGAGGGAACAAGTGAAGCAAGGGAGAATAACAGGCTTTAAGTAGAGGTGTCATGATTTAAGCCAGCCTGCATCTCAGCACCACACAGCTGCTTGTTCACGACCCCCTGGTGAGATGGGGAAGGGAGAGTTACAGTGAGAGAGATTATGGTTAGAGATAAAGGCAGATTAATAGGTAAAGCAAAAGCCACGAATGCAAGCAAAGCAAAACAAGTTTTACCAGTATTCTTTTTAACTTTTGCCACTGCAGTGGCCATCTGCATGGTCATCTGGACATCATGACTATATAAGGCAATCAAAGGGTAAATTAAATTTATTGGGAATTTTATTTCTTCCTGGGCAAGATCTCATAGAACAGAATTTGTGTTATTTATTCAGGAGCCTTATTTTGACAGGAATTGCTGTCAGAAGTACTGTCTCATGAGGCCTGTTGTAGAACTGAATGACAGAAGTGTAACAGCATTATATCCTCCTATTTCTCTGACCTATATCACTTCTCCTTTTCCAAGAATGCTGCCAAGTTCAGCAGGAAATAGTTGATACACTAGGTGATACAGCAAATTAAGACTATGTCAAACTGAAACAATTATGGGAGACACTGATTACTTATAATGAAAAAGCAACCTTTTCCCTTGCATTCAAAATATGATCTAACCCTGTAGGAATCAAAAAGTATTTGACAATGTCTTTCTTTTTATCCATCTCTCCATCCCTACCATATTGGATTTGCATGGCAATGTTTTGGTAACAGTGGAGCAACAGGGGTGGTTTTTGTGAGAAGCTGTTAGAAGGTTTCCCCATGCTTGACAGAGCCAATGCCAGCCAGCTGCAAGATGGACCTGCCACTGACCAAGGCCCAGCCCATCAGCGGTGGTGGTAGTGACTCTGGGATAAGGTAGTTAAGGGGGGGGGGGGTGGGAGGAAACAACCAACTAAATCTGCCCAACTGCAGTCAGAATAGAGAAGTGTGAGAGGAACAATTCCACAGACACCAAGACCAGTGAAGAAGGGAAAGGAGGTGCTCCAGGTGCCAGAGCAGAGATTTCCCTGCAGCCTCTGGACAAGACCTTGGTGAGGCAGGCTGTCCCCCTGCAGCCCATGGAGGGTAATGGAGAAGCTTATATTCACCAGCAGCCCAGGTGGAGAACCACGTGATGGAGCAGGTGGATGTACCCTGAAGGAGGCTGTAGCCCTTTGGGAAGCTTGTGCTGGAACAGGCTCTTGGCAGGACCTGGCAGGACCCATGAAGTGAGGAACCCACACTGAAGCATGTTTGCTGCTCCAATGAGGACCCACACTGGAACAGTTTGGTCTTGAAGGTCTGCACATTATGGAAGGGACCCATGCTGGAACAGTTGGTGAAGAACTACAGCGTGTGGGAAGGAGTCGGAGAAATTCCTGGAGGACTGTCTCCTGTGGGAGGACCCCAGGGTTGAGCAGGGTCAGAGTGTGAGGACTCCTCCCCCTGAGGAGGAAGGGTCGACAGAGACAACATGTGTTGAACTGACCCCAACCCCCCAAACCCCCTTCCCTGCCCCCCCATGCTGATGGCAGGGAGGAGGGATAGAAATGGGGACTGAAGTTGAGCCTGGGATGAAGGGGATGTGTGTGGGGTGTTTTATGATTTGGTTTTAATTCTCATTACTTGACTCTGATTTTGTTTGCAATAAATTAAATTAATTTTCCCCAAGTTGAGTCTGTTTGCCCATGAAGGTAACTGGTGAGTGATCTCTCCCTGTCTTTACCTCAACCCACAAGCCTTTTGTTATAACTTCTCTCCCTTGACCAGTTGAGGAGGGCAGTGATAGAGCAGCTTTGGGGAGCACCTGGACCCCAGCCAGGGTTGACTCACCACACAGATCTGTCTATTTATGTGGTTTTACTCACTTTTCAGTCGCTTTTCATTTTTTCTTTACTGTAACAAAATATACAGCAAATCCTACACAAAATTAGCATCCTATTAATAATAGCTATTGTGTGTCCATAGCAATAGAGATTGTTTGTTCAAATATTAGCTAAGGAGATTCACCAAGATTCACCAAGGGGAGATCGTGCTCGACCAATCTCATAGCCTTCTATGATGTTATTACCAACTGGGTGGATGGAGGGAGAGCAGTGGATGTCATCTACCTCGACTTTAGCAAAGCTTTCGATACTGTCTCCCACAACATCCTGATAGAGAAGCTGAGGAAACAAGGGATAGACGAGTGGACAGTGAGGTGGGTTGAGAACTGGCTGTCAGACCGGGCTCAGAGGGTCATGATCAGTGGAGTAGAATGTGAATGGAGGCCTGTGACTAGCGATATTCCCCAGGGCTCAGTGTTGGGTCCAGTCCTGTTTAATATCTTCATTGACGACCTTGATGAGGGAATAGCATCCACCCTCGGCAAGTATGCCGATGATACAAAGCTGGGAGGAGTGGCTGACACGCAGGAACACTGCGCTGCCATTCAGCGAGACCTGGACAGGCTGGAGAGCTGGGCAGGGAGAAATCTAATGAAATTCAACAAAAGCAAGTGTAAAGTCTTGCACCTGGGGAGGAATAACCGACTGTATCAGTACAGGCTGGGGGATGACCTGTTGGAGAAGAGCTCTATGGAGAAGGACCTGGGGGTCCTGGTTGATGACAGGCTGGTTATGAGCCAGCAGTGTGCCCTGGTGGCCAAGAGAGCCAATGGGATCCTGGGATGCATCAGGAAGAGTGTGTCCAGCAGGTCGAAGGAGGTGATCCTCCCCCTCTACTCTGCGTTGGTCAGGCCCCACCTGGAATACTGTGTCCAGTTCTGGGCTCCCTGGTATAAAAAAGACAGGGACCTTCTGGAGAGAGTCCAGAGAAGGGCGACAAAGATGATTAGGGGTCTGGAACATCTCCCCTATGAGGATAGGCTGAGAGAGCTGGGTCTGTTCAGCTTGGGAAAAAGAAGACTTAGGGGGGACCTAATTAGTGTTTACAAATATCTTAGACATGGGTGGCAGGGGGAATTGGCCAGCCCCTTTTCAGTGGTCAGTGTGGACAGGACTAGGGGCAATGGCTGTAAGCTGGAGCACAGGAAGTTCCGCACCAACATGCGGAAGAACTTTTTCACAGTGAGGGTGACAGAGCAGTGGATTAGGCTGCCCAGGGAGGTTGTGGAGTCTCCTTCTCTGGAGATATTCAAGTCTCATCTGGACGCCTATATGTGTAATATGAGCTAGGGAGCCTGCTTTGGCAGGGGGGTTGGACCCGATGATCTCTTGAGGTCCCTTCCAACCCCTAAGATTCTGTGATTCTGTGATTCTGTGAGACCAAAAAAGAGAAATGAGATATTTGGTTTTACTTTTAACCTTTTTAATAAACATGACTACTGAAAAATGGAGATGCTTACCCAAGCTGTCACTGTATTCCTAATTTAAGTTTTTACCATAAGTTTGAAATTACAGGACACTAAACAAAGTCATCAACTTTCAGTAGCTGACTAGAAGGCCAGTGAGATCACATACGATCTGAACATTTCTTTCTGATTTGCACCTCTTTACTAGATGATGGGGACTAAAAGGGCATGCAAACATCCTTAAAACTCAGATCTAATCCAAATCTGCTGTAGTCTTCTGGGATATTTTCCTTAAGTGAGGTAACACAGAGGATACTTGCAGTTTTGTCTATTTACAGTATTGTTAATGTAACTGGTAAAATGGATTGGTTTAGTTTTCAGTTTCTCAATATATTTTGACAGATAACAAAGGCACTAGGTCTGCATATGATATATGGAAGGAAGAAATTCAGTACTGTGAGGGTGGTGAGGCCCTGGCACAGGTTGCTCAGAGAAGCTATGGCTTCCCACTCTCTGGCAGTATTCAAGGCCAGGTTGGATAGGGCTTTGGGCATCCTGGTCTAGTGAGGGTGTCCCTGACCATGGCTGGGGCAGTGGAACTAGATGGTCCTTGAGGTCCCTTCCAACCCAAAGCATTCTATGATTCTATATATAGCTTTTACATTTAAAAAAAAAAAAAAAAGGGCAATGAAGTAGAGTACTTGAAAATAGAACCAAAACCAGGATAGACTTGTCAGCTTTCTCATTATAGTAGAAGAAAGCTGACAAATCTACCCTGGTTTTGATACTATTCTTTCTTGAATTAGACTATTTTTCTCAGATGGTGAAACTTTTTTTTCTTTTTTTTTTCTCTGCTTATTTTTTCTCTCTGTTGCTGTTGCTTGTAGAAATGGAAAAAGATCACACTAAGAAAAGACAGCCTTTCACTGTAGCATTCCAGTACACCAAAATAATTTGAAAACTCACACACATGCCTTACTTTCTCTAAATAATGTTCTTGATTTTTTCTGCTTTTGCTACCCCTAGTGTGTGAGAGGAAGGGATGATGCATTCTCTTGTGTTTATCTCCATAAATATCATGCAGGTGCCAGTGTTACAGCAGAGCAGGCATTCTAAACCAGAATGCTTACATGGCATAATTCCCAGAGTCAAAAACAAATCTTTATGTGTGCAACACAGATAATAATCCCCTGTTGTGATTTATTTTATCTTATACTTTTCTTAGAATCTTAAAAAATGAGTAATAACAGTAAGACATGCATGGGCTTTCAATGCTTTCTCTCATATATAAATGGGTTTGGGTACCTTTCTTTTCTGCTTTTGTTTGTAGGTAGGAACATTGGATCTATCTTCCCATGGATTCTTGCCCCCCCTCCTTCCTCAAAATGTCAAAGACTGGAAGTGTTGAGTCACTATATTAATCTTATATAAATTATTGAATCTGGAATAATTTATACTTTGCACAGTGTCTAGTTCAGATCCTACTCAGGTTTATTTTTTTTTCATGTGAACTGGTTCAATATATCAGCCACCTCTGTCCCATAACTAAGGATCTTCTAATGATGTGAGTCTAAACTATGCTTACCATCTACATTTAAATTGCCTGAAAATTTTCCTTTTCTCAAAAATCTTCAGAAACTTGATGTTCTTCAGCTTTACATAGAAACTGCTTTTTTGACTCTTACCTCATTCAAGGGATTGAAATCACCTAAAGTTTGTTTCCTCTAGATATTTACTTTACATCTCATCCGTTCTGCCAGAGAGATCTGGCTAACTCTCCTGCTGTGGTTTGGTTCTACAGTCTGTCATCTTTTTCTGCAGTTTCTATTGATTGTGAGAGAACAATGAATAATCTGAGTTCAAAATTGGGGGAAAAAAACTAAAAAACCCTACCCCAAACAAGCTAAGATGTTTACATAAAATAATTTTCTGTGACCAGTGGCAAAAAGTTGTATCACACATTCATAATCTCCTTTTCAGCAGCATGAGGAACCAGTGTTCACTGGAGTCTGACTGGAGATCAAGCTCTGGAGTTTCAAAACGGAGTGTAGTGAGGCATCTTGTTTTCTTCTGTTTTCCTCAGGCCTTCCCAAGTTGACAGGTTCTTCATATCTTCTGCAATATAATAGCATAGACTCATAATGCTCTCTCTTTAAAAAGGGTAATTAAAGAGAATTCTTTGCATATGAAGTGGTGAAGGTCAGCTTTACAGCGCTCACTAATTTATTAATTATATCATAAGGGATGCATTTAGAATATCTGATCTCTACAATAGAATAACTAAATACATATAGGTCATACAGATAGGTATGAGAGATAGGTATATGTCAGGCTAGAGAAGAAAATGGTTCTTGCTTAAAAATGATTAAAATTTCCCTTTTCCTTTGTGATCACTTCAGGGTGAGGTCAGCAAAACATTTGCAAGCTTCACTGGATCGATTCAGAAGTGTGAAATTACATATTTTTGTTTTGCAGCTTGTTGTGTGGTCCATCTAAAACCCCTTTTAAATCATACATAGGCTTTTCAGTTAATTGGGAAGAAAAAAACAAACCAGCAATGCACTGAAGATTTTTGGAGATACTTGAGGTAGCACCTCATTTTATTCTATTCTCAGCTAAATTTAGGGACAAGTTGCTATTTACAAGTGGGACTGACTCAAAATCTACAAAACCAACATAATATTACTGTAGAGATTTACTTTTTTTTTTAAATATGTCTAGATGTTGGAATCTTAAAATCGGAATGTCTTTCTTCCCAGTGGAAAAAAAGAGGCATGATCACCCCGGTGATAGCTACTAACACCCACTCTGGAACCTGCAATACATAGACCATAAGAAAAGGACACTGTGAAGACTGGGGACATTGTTCCCTAGTGCTAAAGGCACTGGCAAAATTAATGTGAAAATACATCTTGAGTCTACAGAATTATTTTGTTGATTCCATAGTATTCCCCTGTTTCTATATTTCCTGTATTCCATAGGAACAAAAGGTTCTAGAAAGCTTCTCTAGGCATAGAAATTTCTTGATCATTCACAGAATCACAGAATCACAGAATTGTAGGGGTTGGAAGAGACCTCGAGAGATCATCGGGTCCAACCCCCCTGCCAAAGCAGGCTCCCTAGCTCATACTGCACAGATAGGCGTCCAGGGAAGGAGACTCCACCACCTCCCTGGGCAGCCTGTCCCAGTGCTCTGTCACCTTTACTGTGAAAAAGTTCTTCTGCATGTTGGTGCGGAACTTCCTGTGCTCCAATTTGCAGCCATTGCCCCTTGTCCTGTCTCCACAGACCAAAGAAAAGGGGCTGGCCAATCCCCCCTGCACCCCATACTTGAGATATTTATAAACATTGATTAGGTCCCCCCTCAGTCTTCTTTTCTCCAGACTGAACAGGCCCAGCTCTCTCAGCCTTTCCTCATAGGATAGATGTTCCAGGCCCTTAAGCATCTTCATAGCCCTTCTCTGGACTCTCTCAAGGAGATCTCTGTCTTTTTTATACAAGGGAGCCCAGAACTGGACACAGTAGTCCAGGTGGGGCCTGACCAGGGCAGAGTAGAGGGGGAGGATCACCTCCTTTGACCTGCTGGCCACACTCCTCTTGATGCACCCCAGGATCCCATTGGCTCTCTTAGCCACCAGGGCACACTGTTGACTCATAGCCAACCTGTTGTCAACCAGGACCCCCAGGTCCTTCTCCACAGAGACATTTTTCACAATGTCATATCTGCAGGCAGCAAAGGGTCAATAAGTACGAGGGACAGGCTAGTACAAGCTTTCAGTATATGTAGCTCTGATAGCTGCCTCATTGATGAAGTGTTTCTGGTGGTCAAAATTAGTCAAAGATATTCCTTTACAAGGAGTTAATAAGGAGAATCCTTCAACTCCAGGGGTTCAAGTGGATTTTGTAATAAGCCCTAAATGATGATGCTCCACAAGGTCTCCTTGTGAACAAGATATAAGAGCAGGTCAAGATGGAGGAAGTTGATCAGTGTTTGAGAAGAGCATTCATTACCATACCAAGGGGGTCTGATAACAGGCAGTGTACCTGAATTACTAGTTGATATAATTTTTCAAATTCTTTTTATTGAAATAGGCACTTGGAAACAGTGAGCAATGATCTGTAGTACCTCTTATGGAGAGAGGTTTTCTTTCACTCAAAGAATCAGTGTATGCACTGTTTCTTTAGTTTTGTCCTCAGAAGTAACAGAGTGAAGAGAAAGTCCCTTGAACCCCTGCAAGAAGTACTCTCTCATAATTGCTTTTCTGTCCTTTTATTTTCATATTTCTGTTATTCACTATTTTTAATATTTCACTGGTACTTAATCAGCGTCTATTTCTTTTTCTTGGTGTAAGCAAATGCATGTTCAGTCAATGCACAAGAGCCATTGTAGAAAAAAATTATTAACATCCCCCCAACCCCCTTTACTGCATTTCAGTTGTCCTTTAAGAATTAATATATATTCTGCAGTCATTTTCTAGTCTTGGCACTCGCCCTTGAATGTTTCTTTTTTGAGTTATGGAACTGAAAATGATCACATCCTGATATCTTTGTTGTTACATTTGTTGCTTTTAATTGTTTCTTTACCACAGGGATATTTCAAGTACCCATTACAGTATGTGGCATATCTTCAGCATTATCCTTGTTCTGAAGGAATTTATTTGGTGTTCTACTCAATGGAGCACAGTTTCCTTGTGTTAATTTGATTTTTGTTGCTTTTCTGTCATTTTCTTAAGCACCTATTTGAGGGGTTATAGATTAGCCAGGAGTCTTTCAGTCAGAAGACAAACCCATGAATTTCTACAGGATGATTCAGGGAAGTTACACATTATGGAGGTGGCTCACATGTTGATCATGATTAGCTTTCTATTTTGTATATACCATTCTTCCCTCGTAGCTATTTTGTTAAGATACTTTAAAAAAAAGTAATTTTTAATTCCTCAATAAAAGTATGATTAGTGGAAACTACTTTTCTAATTGAAATCCAAGATGAAACATAACTTTTCATTAAAAAGTTTAGTGCAAAGTCATGCAGCCTTTGGAACTGTGTAAGGCTGAAAAGCCAAAGTATCTTTTTGAGGACAGAACTTGAAGGCACAGTATAGAATCCAGTAAATTATGACTCCTTTCTTAATTTTAACACTTCAAAAGCTGGAAAATAACTGAAAACAGAACAGAAACTATAACAAAAAAAATAAATGCATTGAACAAATTCATCCTGATGTCTCTGAATCCTTCACAAATATTTTTATCTGAAAACCAATACTGCCGTAATCCATCTCACTTTAGTCAAAGAAAAGTTTTTAACAGACTTCAGAGTGCAGTAGCTTTGGTTGCATATCTACTGTTAAAGACATTGTAGCAATCACTTTTCTCTAACATGAAAGGAAAAGGAATATAAAGGAAGACAGCAGTATTGTAGATCAATGTAAAGAAAAGCTCAGTGTAGCAGTCTCAGTATGGAAATGTTTTCAACAGAAGTTGACAAATTGTCCCTCAAAGTTATACTTAGTGGTAGAGTATAACGAGAAAGCCTGTTTTATTCATCCACATTTCTGCGCTATCTTCACAGCTGCAGCATCTTGCATCTTCCAGTGATGTGAAAACCCATATGACAGGTTGCTCTTACCTTGCCTTCACTTCTTTCCTTCCATCCTTGGTGATACCATACTACTTAATTTCTCACATGTGTTTTGAATGTGTTAATATCTGCGCTTTTATTTTCTGTTATTATTATATGCTAATATAAATAAATCAAAGTTGGTGTTATTATTATGTGCTAATATAAAAGGAAGAAAAATGAGACATCTTTTGTAATGGCAGACATGTCAAAGAAAGCAGGTACTTGAGGCAAGAAAGAAATGCATTGTTTTCAGAGGACAAGAGACTAAAGAGCAGATTTATAACACTACAGTGAGTAAATGCTTAAAGTAAGATAAAAGTAAATAAAAGAGATTATGGACAGGGTAATGCAGTAGCTGAACCTTGAGGTTTCTCCCAGTCTTGTATTTTTTGCATTAGTTGCATTTTAATAGTAATTAGCTTCTGGAAAAAAGTGTCAGAAACTCAGGTTTGACTATTTTCTCCTGAACCGACCTGGGGCATGCTGAGAGAAGATGAAATACAGGATTGAATAAAATAGGTGATAAATATTTGGGATATGTATATTGAATTAATATTTTGAAAGTCACATAGAAATTAATTTATCTGGAATGCCTATCTAAGGCAATTGGCTATATCAGTGTTTGAAAATTAAATTATTAGGTTATTAATTCAGCATCACTGAGGAAAAGCTGTGACAGCTTAATTTAGAATGTGCGATTTTGGAGGTTTTGTTATTGCTCACTTTTCTACATGTTATCTCATACTACATGCACATGTTCTTGTAATGTGCAACTGTGGTCAAATATAGAAATATATTTAAATATAATGTGGTAATAAATATGCCTTCAGTAAATGCAAAGTAATAGGTGATTCTCAGATTATCTTATTTTCTGTCCAAAAATTGAACGGGTCTGAGTGGTGATCCTCCCACTGAAGTTAATGTTCTGTATGCAATATGGTGTTGAATGAAGACCCTTCCCAAAATGGTCTTTATGATGCTTTACCTTCTACATATCTTTCATATATATAAAAAAAGCTTATTTAAAAATTAGTTTCCATTGAGTTACTGAAACATTGGCTCTTTTTGATATCTCCTTTGTATTTAGCAGATAAATGTTTCACCTCAATATAATGGAGAATCTCTGTAGCCCTACACATACTATATATGAAAAGAGATCAGTAGTATGTCAAAGGTTAAGTATTCAAAGTGTAATGGTCATACCTGTGGTAACAGAATTGAGCATTTAATTTTTACATTTTCACTTTAAAATTAAGTTTTTCATTTAAAAATTAAATCTTTGAAGATAATGATTTTGTGAACAACTAGCAGGTAATAAAGCCTCCTCATTGCAATTCTGGATGAAGTTGAATGGATTCCCAGTTCTTTCTGATGACTGTGATCTTAAGGAACTGGACTAAAGTAAAGAAACATAACAAAGCAGTTCAATGTCCTTCTAAGATGTGCAGAACCTTTGGCCAGGTATTCAGATGGATTAAATAAATAAAATACTGGTGCTCTGTTAATTAACAACAGTTTATGGCACAGCCTTTTATGCTTATTAATTCACTTGAACTTGCAAAAAAATGCTCATGTTATGTGCCCACTGGTCTCATTTTAAAGCACATCTCAGTCTCTCATCAGTGATTATCAATCACAATATGTGATTCTATTCCTGTTTAGAAGTCAAAACATCAGTTTCATGAAAATTGATTACCTTTTGTCATTCATATTTCTTCTGCATTCAATAAAAAAATGACTTAAGGTTGGTTGCTTAGACCAACAGCCAGCACCATAAATGGTGGCAATCCATATTCACCTTATTAATATCAGTAGCTTAACCTCAAGTCTTGAAATTGACTCTTCCAAAGTAGGATTTTCTGTTTTTCATGAAAATACAAAGATGTGACACTATAAAACACACAAGTAGCAAGTTGCAATCTCAGTTAATATCAATGCTACACCTTAAAAAACCCCAATTTTATATATGAGGGAAACTTAGTTTATCAGGAATCTTTATTTTAAAATCATCAACTGAAGATACCTGTTTTTACTTTTCATTTTGCACTTTATTTTACATTTTCTGTGGATGCCTAAGAGTTTTAAAGATCTAAGCAAGCAAACAACTGAATGAAAACAGAGCAGAAAGGACCTAACATATCTGTGAGGTTTCATAACTGTGTTGTGCCCTATTTCAATTCAGTTTAATTGAACTGAATTTTAAATATGCTTAAACACAAGTAGGCTGTTCATTTCAGTGCAATTTTTCATACCATTAAGTATACAGTTCTCTTGTTTTTCCAGAGTTGAACAAAATGCTTTCTGTACATGTTGATGGATGAAAGTGCACACAAATATTATGTATCCATAATTGGAAAATTATTATACTTTGGTGAAAAAATCATTAATCAAAACTAACTAGTAAATCAAGTAATAAAAATAATAAAATAAGATCAAATGGCATTCACAAAATTAAAACATAGATTACATTTTGTGTATATGATAACCATGTTGTAACAAAAATACATTGCATTATCTACTAACCTTAAGATCAAAAGCCATGAAAAGTCATAGTTATCTTACTTCTGCAGCCACTCTTCTAAGATATAAAAATGCCTGTCCCTTTTTAAGAATAATGGTAACAAAGTCATGAAATGTCCTTACAAAGGTATTCCTGGAGCAATGGTGAAGAGTTAAATGCTGATGATGTTTTAGCAAGAGTTAGATTAACTTTGAAAAGTTTTATTTCTCAGATAAAAAATTCCCTCTTATAATTTAATATTCTTCTAAGGAAATCCCCCCAGTTTTATTTTTCACCGACAGTGGTTTTGTATTGGATAATATGATTTCAATATACCTCTCATATATTTAAATCATGGAGATGTGGGGTAATTAAAAAAAAAAAAATCACTTAATGAATAATGAATTAAAGTTGACTGGAAGCTCAGAGCAGGTGTAAGTGATATTGAAGCAACTGAAAAGCAAAACCCTTAATGGAAATAATTTCCTACCAAAAAAAAAAAAGAAAATCTGGTATTACTGCCTCCTTTTTTCAGATCTTTTTATACTTTTAAGAAAAATACACTTTTAATGAAAGGGAGTGCAAAGACGCATTGGAATAAATGCAGAAACAGGCAAAATAATGATAAAAAATTATATACAGTCTGTAATTTGAAAAAGGAAGAAAACAAATGACCAAAATATTACTTTCTCACCTATAGAAATGAAAACCAGCATAGAAAAATTATCTCTAAGTGTGGTGGTTTGGCCTTGGCTGGAGGCCAGATGCCCACCAAGGCTGCTCTGTCACTCCCTTTCTCAGCTGGACAAGGGAGAAGATATATATTGAAGCTTAGGAGTCGAGATAAGGGCAGGGAGAGATCAGTCCACAATTAGTGGCATGGGCAAAACAGATCAACACAGAATAAAGGAAAGAAATCTGTCTATGACACTGCATTACACCCCCAGTGACACCAGAGTCAGGTAATGAGAAGTGCGGCCAGATCTTAAAGCACCTTCCCCCACCCCTCCCTTCTTAGCAGACTTCACTTTAGTCATGATTTCTCTCTTTTCTTCCCCCTGTGGCACGGGGAGTTGCAGGAAATGAGGGTTTCAGTGAGCTCCTCACGAGTCATTTTCCTTTTTAGCCAGGAGTGCGATGGGGATGGATTCCTCATACCCTTCCCCTGCTCCAGCATGAGGTCCCACCCACGGAAGACAGTTCTCCACGAACATCTCCAACATGACTCCTTTTTCACGGGGCTTCGGCCCCTCACCAATTGTCTCAGTGTGGCTCACTTCCACGAGGTACCAACCTTCAGGCCCAAGGTGCTCCAGCCTGGTTCCCAATAGAGTCATAAGTCCCCCAGCAAACCTGTTCTGGTGTGGGTCGGTCTCTCATCAGGCTGCAGGTTTCGCTGCTAGGAGCTTGATCTGACACGGGCTTCCCACAGGGTCACAGCATCCTTCAGGTGTCTCCACCTGTTCCGGTATGGGGTCCTTCATGGGCTGTAGATGGGACCTCTGCCCCCTGTCATCCTCCATGGGCTGCAAGGGAATCTCTCTCTCTCTGGAACCTGGGGTGCTTTCTCCCCCTGCCCATCCTTCACTAGCCTTGGTGTCTGCACAGTTCCTTATATCTTCTCACTTCCTTCTCTGGGAGCAAAAAGCATCTGCCAGTGATTTTTTCCTCCTAAATGGGATTCCCAGAGGCACTGTGACCATTGCTGATGGGCTCAGCCTTTGTCAGCAACGATTCCGGCCTTGAGCCGGCTGGTGTTTGCTATGTCAGGCCTTCAGAGAGCTTCTGTCTGCTTTTTGCGGAAGACACCCCTGCAGCCCCCCTGCTCCACCAGAACTCAGTCATGCAAAACTACAACAGTAAGAGAAGACTAGATACTGACACAGAGGATAGTCCCTTTGACAGTTTTTCTGAAATGGGTTTCCATTACAGCAGGACTTTTATGATGGAGGGGGTGTGGGGGAAAGTTAATTGTATTCTATTAAAGAAATAATTACTTTTTATCTTTGGATTTTTATAAAAAAAACCTCACTCCTTTAAGTTTATTTAGTGTATATGCTAATCTTCCAATGTTTTGATATGGTTTTTTTTGAAGGTGTGAGATCAGATACTTTCATGACATCTAAGTACTACACAGTGCCTGGATATCCTGCTGATAGGGTTCTGCTTAAACTGCTTTTATCCCCCATTCCAAAGATAAGGAGAATGTGAAATACACTCACAACACTGCTTGGAAGCTTTTTCCTATTAGTTATTTTCTTGATGCTATTTCATAAATTAATCCCTAAGAACAGAGGAGACATTTATTGGTAGGAAGAGGAATCTCCATTTTTCATTTTAAAATGAGGTAAATCCTGAAAGGATCCATGACCACTGACAAAACGAACCAGCCATCCAACCGATGAACCAAAAAAAAACCCCTTCATACTTGAATGTATTAAGTTTATATCAAGATCATTATAATCAGTAGGCTTTTGGCTTCCTTTTACATTCTTCCTACCAACACTAAAGTTACTTTCTCCTTTATCGGTCAGGATGATTCTTTCCTCATAAACTTATTTTTTAACTCACATATTCATGTTATATGAAATGCTTTCTTTGAGCCTATTCATCAAACCTTGAAATTCCCCCTCTACCTTCACTTTTTGTCAGTTAACTTTCTACATCAGTCAGTGATGATGAGAAAATGATAAATCTGTTGAAATGTATTTCATTTAACTTTTTCATCTTTTTAGCTGTCTATGACCACTATTAAATGCTGTTTACATTAGCATTATGAATTATGTCTATGACACATCTACATCTTTATTTGGATTCAAAAGCTGGATAAGTTATATGATTTTAGTTACAGAAGAACCAAACAAAATTAAAGGATTGATCTCTGTATTATGGTTTTGGGTGTATTTATGTTTAAGTAGTGTAATGAAAAAAAAAATCTTTTATGCAGTCTATTCACATATATGGAAAAACAGTATTAATATAACAATTCAAAATAGGAAATTTATATAGCTTTTTATGGGTAACATATATAATATATAACCATATCTACACATAAATTTAAAATGTAAAGGTGAAAGGCAGGAAATGGCAGACAGGAATGGATACACAAAGAAATAATGACAGAATATGGTTCATCATAATGCCTTCTGATGGGACATTGCACTCCAGTATCTCAGTAAACAGTATGTTTCAATTCAAAAAGAAGTTATTAAAAAAAAAAAAAGAAGTAGATTTTGGAGTATGGTTCTCAGACTGATTGAGAAACACAAATATTGGTCCATTGGAAGTGAAAATGAGAGCCTTACAGGGAAAAAGATGGTAAAATCCACACATTTACCGAAGTCTATAAACAAAAATAAAAGTTTTCAAAAACCAAAAAAAACCCAAATGACTGCCACTGCTTCAGGTATATTTTTGTTGAGCATCTTTTCCTGGCCCAGTGAGCGAGTTCAACTTCGTTTTGTTTCCATGATCTTGGTAGTAATTTTCTGAGTAGTTGAATGCAAATGCTCGCAGCTATTGGCTTTCTTCCTCCAAACATCTGAACAAATCACTTCTAATATTCACAGTCAGCTTGGGGTCTCTTAATCAAAGTCTGCCATCAATTTTACCTCATTACACGTAGCACATGGAAATGTGGTTGCTGATTTGGGCTAATTCTAAAATCTCTGGTTTGTAAACATTAAACCATTCTGGAGAGTGCTGTTTGGTTATAAATAATTCAGTGCACGAAGGTTTAGCCTGCACATTATCTAGACAATAGAATTTTATAACCCCTAATAGTCAGTAGTCATTTATAGAGATGAGCAACATCTCATCTTTTTTTTTTTTTAGAATCTTACCTGGGCTCAAGCTCTCAAGCTAGTTAGCAAGATGATCAATTTCAATATGTATAAAGTTAGTTTAAAAGCCAGTGGCAGCAACAAGAGGCATTTAAGAAAACTGTAAGGAAAACATTTTTATTCATCTAAATTCAGTAATCAGGAATTCTTTACTCTACCATACAATGTTTTATCATATTTTTCTCCAAGGTGAATACAAGAGCTAAATTCAAACTCTTTTAAGCGCAGCAGGTATGAGATACAGCCCTCATACCACAACTGTCTGTATGAGTGGATCAGGAACCAGAAGCCACATCTTTGCAACACAAGTCTGAACTAAAATACTGTGTTTCACAGTGCATAAGCTTGTCTGAGCACTATGGACAACATAGTGCCTGAAAGACAATTCCTAACGCATCAGCTGTAGTCCCTGGACACTGAACAACGCTTGAGCTCTTTGCTGTCTTAGTTTTTGTAGCCTTGGAAAGAAACAAACAAAAAAAAAAATGCTGGCAATGCCACTCTCAGTATAGAATGTAATGGCTAAAACGTCAAGGAGTTCAACTAGCAAACCTAATGCTGGCATAACTAGTCCCACATAATCAATCTCGAAGGATATAAACTAGGACTGGGAGTGAATAGAAATTCCAAAGAAAAAGTAGCTATTCTTTGTGTGGCTGAATAAAGTCTATTTTCCCACATTTGAGTCCTGTATGAAATTATGCATGTCTACGAAGACACTAACTGAGGCTAACAGCTCTTCTTGCTGCTGAAGCATTTGTAACATCATTGCACCCATTGGGTTATTTGATGTCCAGCCAAGAAAAAGCTCACACTACACATTTCCTCCATATAGTCTCTCATTACATTCACTGACAAAGATTTTTCCTCTTCTCACTTAAGGAATTTTGATTGTGACATTTGTGACTTCTTCATAACATCAAGATTTGTACTTACCTGTTTTGTTTGGCAGATATTAACCATGGGATGGAGGGAGAGGAGACAAGCATGTGAATATACATGAATCAAAGCTGTACACAGAAACACACACGGACTTATGAACTTAGATCATATATATGCATCTTTTACTAAGAAAACCATGCTAAGATACTTACCCCAGGACACGTGATGCTCACAATAAAAGCTAGTTTATGACTTCTATAAAGCATCAGAAAAATAGTCCGTTGTCAGCTGAACGTTACAGTGAAAATCCTCTGCAGGTGTTCATTCCTTCTGTGTGGAGCTGAGTATTTGAAGTAAAATTCAGTGTATGTTATGTGGTATTCAGGCTTGGATTGTTTAATTTTTTTTAATTCAATTTTTAAGCATAGATGCTGACTATAAAACCAAAACTTATGAATATCCAAGAAGTTCTGATATCCATGCATATTCACTGAAGTGCTTTAAATTCATTTAGACCTTGTGAACCCAAATTTTCTTGTATTTTTTTTCATGATTCCAGATACTGCACTTTGTAAATCTTCACTATTTATATTCATAGAATTTTGACCCAAAATCTTCCACATAAGTAAAGGTAGATATATGAATAACAGAGATTTAATCTTTTTTCTCCTGATATTCCTGCTTAAAACACAAGTATTACTATGCAAGTAAATGAGGCAAATGATTATGGGTAATTAAGTGGTTGGATATCTGCAAGTAATTGTTCAGTACTCATAAGCATTTTGTGCAAGATTATACTATCATTAAACCACATTTATAGTGTATTAAAAGTCTTAGTGTAATTTAGCCATGCACATTTTTCAACATTTACTAGAGTCATTCTTTCATGGAGAGAAAATAATGAATACCAAAAGACTTATAATTTATCTATGAAAGGTGTAATGAGAACCAATACCTGGAATTTAAATGCAGAGTAATTCTATTCAGAAATATAGTGCAACAGTTTACTAATCGATCAGATATTGGGAGTGATAGATTCTTCCTCTCTTGAAGGAAAGTCTTGCTTTGTAACTACACCAGCTTGCTTCAAAACAGTACAAGCTATTGCACTTTTTGCAAGAGCAACTGGGTTAAATTACAGTGTCTGTGTTATGAAGAGGTCAGACTTTATAATTTAATTGGCCTTACTGTTTTTAAGATGAAACCTTCTGTAACTCTCAGATACTGTAAAAGGTTTTGAATTGCAAAGTACTACAGTGGCAGGATGTCTGTGGGTGTAATAAATAGCAACTACCCATTTAATGTATTACTAAAAGAACTTTCCATTTTTATACTGTTTTCTTAAGCATTTTACTCATCAGTTTTTGCTTTGCAGAGGGAACACTTTAATTTGTTATATGTTCTTGGCTCCTACAAGTGTATCAATGTAATTTCATTTATTACAATCATACCACTGGGAGCTGTGGAAACAGTACCTCAGTCTGTGATTAAAGCAACACGCTAATTTTTGCGGTTTGGTTTGATTTTTGGTTTGGGTTTTTTGGTGGTGGGTTTTTTTTCCCCCAATTTGGCTTCTGGGACTGCCAAATCTCTTA
Source organism: Laterallus jamaicensis coturniculus (assembly GCA_022605575.1). Classification (NCBI taxonomy): domain Eukaryota; kingdom Metazoa; phylum Chordata; class Aves; order Gruiformes; family Rallidae; genus Laterallus; species Laterallus jamaicensis. The sequence goes on from JAKCOX010000097.1 coordinate 1,036,687, forward strand.
CTTTGATCTTCACTAAGCTTCAAAAGCCATTTAAATGTTTTGTTAAAACCTTTTTAACTTATCAGAAATATTTTTTTTTGTAGTAATGGCATTAATTCAAATCAAGATTTGTTTATGAAGTTCACAAATTTCAAAATTATGTCACTTGGAGAAAATTAAATAATGCCCATTTCAATATAGTCCAGGTTGCGAGGTCCCAGATTGCTAACCCTCCATGAGTGCACTGAGTATTTTATAGAATACATTAATCAGCAAATCAAAAACCTCAAATGTTTCATTCACCTCTGTTTACATTCACATTACATCAGATCTAAAAAAAAATTCTGAAAGCAAGCTATGCAGATTTTTTTTTCATTTCTCTTTATGTCAAGGTAGGATTAAGGATATGTGCCAGGCCTTTTTACTTGTAGGTTATCCTTGTAGTTTTGACTTAAAAGTTGTCTGTTAGTATTGTAGAAAGGAGCACTATTGTGCAGGGTGCACATCAGTATACACGGTCAGTGTGTACTGCTTCACTAATGCACTGTGATTTTGGGATTATATTCAGCTGGTGACTTGAGGCCATAGGTGGATGTAAATGGTAACAGAAAATTGACTCTAAATAAAAAATACATTCTCCAGATTTGTGCCTTAACACAATCTGAGAAAAAGAGCAATCACAAACTAAGAATACAAAGGATGGAAATGAAATCTGACAGTTTAGAGGTGTATTATGGATAAAGCAGAGACTACTATTTTGGTCTTTATTTTTGTGTACGTGATTCTTGTATTTGTTCCCTTTTTTATATCTACATTTTTATACTATAAGGGTGGTCACAATGTGAGTGCTAGTTAAAAATTTAGTGAAAAAAGCTTACATCATTGTTACTTAGATCAGTGGTGAAGCTACACCATTCATATTGCTTGTAGAAAGAAAGGACTGGAGAAAATACCTTCGTTCACTCTTGACTTTGCTATGCTGACAGAAAGCTTTAACAATTGCAAGATTACCAGTCTGAGCTGCAGCTAAACATATTCATAAACAATCATACATCAGTAAAATCTTTGACTAACAGTCTCAATGCATTTCAATAATGTTTTGTCTTCAAGTTCTGGCTGCTTTACAATGAATCCTGTTCTCTCACGGCAGGATGGGAAATTGTATGTGTGTGGCTTGTGTGTGTATAGCCTTCAAAGAAAAGAATGTAATGAGAGTAAGCCATATATAATGAACTAAAGATTTTAGGGAAAGGATCTGGTTCTATGAAATGAGTGAATAGTTCTCTTTTAGGTTAATTATTAAAATAATATGATCAGCAATTCCAACAGTATGCGTTCCCAAAACACAGAAAAGCTGTTTTGCTTTAGCAAATATATGTTGACTGAGTGTGGTGGGCTTACACTGAGAATGACAGGGCCTTTTATTGGTGAGCTTTTTCCATCTGTTCTAATGATTTATTCATACTAAGGAAAAGGCAGGTGAAACTACAGAATAGAGATAAATAGCAGTGGATATGCACTGAATTGGACTATGATTTTGCAAATGGGTTTGATGTTAACGCTAATGTTCAGGCAATTGCTATCATTCAAATGACATCTTCACATGCTATTATGTGGTCTTGAGGTGCAAAATATTGAAGGTATACTGCAGAAGATCTATATTTATGCAAGTAATGATTCCCACTCTGTCTTGAGACATTCATCTCTTATGGATAATATTATAAAAATATTTATGTATATTTTGGCCTTTCTTATGTAGCAAATTTTAAGGAGAAATTTTGATGAAAGATTTCTGCATCAAAGACACTTGGGAGCTGTGAAGATTTCACAATAGGTTTGCTTTATTTCTAAGTCTGTATTATCGAGTCATTTTCCTGCAGTTTACTGGGTCTTATCTTGTATAACTGTTCCTTTGTACAATCAGAGTGCCAAAAAAACAAGAGCCTGTAATTTTTACATGAAATTCAGTGTAACCAGCTTCCTGAATTTTATTTGATTATGTGCTAGTTTTGGCTGGGATAGAGCTAATTTTCTTCACAGTAGCCAATGTGGGGCTGTGTTTTGGATTTGTGTGGAAAAGAGTGTTGATGACACAGGGATGTTTTCGTTACTGCTGAACAAGGTAAACAAAAGCCAAGGCCTTTTCTACTTCTCACCCCACACCACCAGTGAGCAGGCTGGGGGTGCACAGGGAGTTCGGAGAGGACACACCTGGGACAAATGACCCCAACTGACCAAAGGGATATTTCATACTATATGATGTTATGATCAGCACAGAGAGCTGGGAAAGAAGGAGGATGGGGGGGGGGAAAGACATCCAGAGTGATAGCATTTGTCTTCCCAGATAACTGTTGTGCATGGTGACATCCTGCTTTCCTGGAGATGGCTGAACACCAGTTTGCTGATGGGAAGCAGTGAATGAATTCCTTTATTTGCTTTGCTTTTGTGCTCAGCTTTTATTTTAGCTATTAACCTGAATTTATCTTCACCCACAAGTTTTCTTAGTTTTACCCTTCTGATTCTCTCTCCATCCCACTATCAGAGGAGAGAGTGGAGCAAGTGGGTGTGGGCACTGCCCTGACTACTGAGGTTAGACCATAACAGATTACAATTCTATGCTTGAGTAAAAACTGAGACCACCATATCCTTAACCGGAAAGCTATTTTAGCCTTTTGTGTCTTTTTAAAGGAATTACGGTAAAATATTTATTGGATGCAAAGGAACGTGTAAAGGATCATAAGAGATGGAAAAATTATCACAGAATCACAGAATCTTAGGGGTTGGAAGGGACCTCAAGAGATCTTCGGGTCCAACCCCCCTGCCAAAGCAGGCTCCCTAGCTCATATTACATAGATAGGCGTCCAGACGAGACTTGAATATCTCCAGAGAAGGAGACTCCACCACCTCCCTGGGCAGCCTATTCCAGTGCTCTGTCACTCTCACTGTGAAAAAGTTCTTCCTCATGTTGGTGCGGAACTTCCTGTGCTCCAGCTTACAGCCATTGCCCCTTGTCCTGTCCCCACTGACCACTGAAAAGGGGCTGGCCAATTCCCCCTGCCACCCATGTCTAAGATATTTGTAAACACTAATTAGGTCCCCCCTAAGTCTTCTTTTTTCCAGGCTGAATAGACCCAGCTCACTCAGCCTTTCCTCATAGGGGAGATGTTCCAGACCCCTAATCATCTTTGTCGCCCTTCTCTGGACTCTCTCCAGAAGGTCCCTGTCTTTTCTATACCAGGGAGCCCAGAACTGGACACAGTATTCCAGGTGGGGCCTGACCAACGCAGAGTAGAGGGGGAGGATCACCTCCTTCGAGGTGGAGATAAGTGCATACACGTACCAAAGGGTCCATATAAAAATAATTGAAGCAGGCACTAAACAACAACAGTCCATCAGTAACTATTAAAAAGAAGAAAAAAACAATCATACATATTGAGGTTTAAAAGCTTTCATTAATGATTTGCTATCTTCACTTGTAGCATGCAATAACATATCTATTTATGATGTATGAAAATCCAAACAGAGCTTGATGTGCTACCTATACTTTTTCATAGCTGACAAGCAATTAAAATAAGCAGTTGTATTTACAAGCTCTAGGATTTGGGCTATTTCTTTTTTAAATGGTTTTGTAAGCTCATGCTTTTTGCTTAGCACTTGTGGGAGCTAAAAATATGTACTGACAGAGATGACAACTGGTGTCCTTTTGAATTGTGATAGACTTTGTTGGTCCCATGAGCTTTTGATTCAGAGTTCTTTACATAGGTGTGATGTGAAGTAAAAATCAGCTCCATGCCTTCACATGAAAAATTGCAAGCTTAGTAAATATATTACAATTGAAACCTTGATAGACGTGAAAAGGGAACACTCCTTATATATCCAGATAATAAATTATTGATTATCTAAAGTTTTAACGGTCTAATCATAATACAGAAACAAGGATTATTATTTGTACACTTGAAATGATAAACATTTGTAATTAATGGCATAGTTAAGATTGGTACACAGGAACTTCCCTGTATCTATCCTCATTGTCTGGTATAAGATTCAGCCTTCCAAATTTTCTCTGCATCTGAAGTATGACGGTTTCAGTCTTCCTCAAAAAGGAAAAAAAGAATGTGGCACTTCCTACCCAGTCTTGACTCCACTTGGAATTTGGTTTATATCCTCTTAACAACATAGATTGCTTGACTTGATCTCCATTTATTTCCATCAGGAGCTGGACGCGGTAATCCTTATGTGTACCTTCCAACTTAGGATATTCTATGATTCTATGATGTTTGGCTGGTTCCAGCCATTACCTGCTGAAGTTGTATAGTAGGCTTCTGCAGCACTGATTAACATCAATGTAACTATTTTTCCATGGGCTAACATTTGCTATTCATTCACTAAAAGTCTTTGTTACAGCTTTTTGTTATGTAATCTTCACAATTAAAGAAATTGGACAATAGTAACCTGACTACTAGACAATTGTCATAGCTAAAGCAAGGTAAAACCCACTCAGCCCAAAACAAAACCAGACAACTCCAGACTGTCAGGTCAAACTCTGTGGTCTTTTATTGGCTGCCACAAAATGGTTTTTAATAGGAGGCAGATAGCCTTTCTAACAAATGTCCATTTTGAAGACTGATTAATACCCATTACAAAAGTAGCAGTGATTAAAACTATATTAGCTTTCTCTGCGATTTTCTGATGTTGATCTTCACCTATTAAGCAGTACTACAGAATATGTTTATTAGCATATTTTAATTGATATTCATAAAATACCTTCCAGTTTTGTTCCTAGTGTTTGCAGCATTCAGAATATTATTCAAGTTCACTAGAATAAATGTTTAATTTCTTGGGTTCTTCCGATTGATTGACCCATGACTGTAGCATAATTATCTATATTGTTTAACAGTCTTCCCAGGAAAATGCAAATGCTTCAAAGAAACAGGATTTCTAACTTCTCATAGGTACTAATTATTCCGTAATGGAAAATATTTAAAGCTTGAAAAATATCTTCCGTAATATTTAATATATGTTTTTCTTTTCATAATTTCATCTCTTCCTCCTAGTTTTAGCTTCTCCCATAACATACCAAACAAATTACTACAGAACATTAAAGGTCCAAGAGTATTTTTTTATTATTCATGTCCTATACATTATTTGTAATTTAGCTACAGTATTTAAATCACATCACTTCTCATTAATCTGCCACATGGTTTAAGTAATAAATGACAGATAGTAAGATGAAAAAGGAAAAATCAAGATTCAAGTATTTCCAAATGTTTTCTCTCTAGACTTGTTTCTTGGTACTTAATGTTGGGTTTTGGGGTTTGTTTGTTTGTTTTTGTTAACTCCTTCTGCTTTGTCTCTCTTGATACTGAAATGATACCTGCGTTTCTGGCTAAGAATCCACATCTAACTTGTTCTTCTTTGTCATAACTAGCAGAATGATGTAACAGGCAGAGAGGCTAACTTGTTGGGTACAGAGAGAACTGGGTTACAGAAGAAAAGTGAAAGTTGTTGGGAAATTTCAACATCTGACTCCTAAAGTTAGGTATCATCTGGAAAACAGGCAACTGGTGACTAACATCAAAGCAGCAGGACTTTACCACTTACCTTGAAAAATGTGTGCGATAATGGGTATTATAAAAAGGTAAGCTAACTTTGGTTTTAAAGTGCAGACAGAAAGAAAGGTCTATCACGGTCAGAACATAACCAACCTGTTGACTAGCAGAAAAGGGGGAAAAGAGGGTTAGGGTTATCCCCTGTTTTCTTTGTTTTATCCCTGAATTTATAGTGTCAGTGACAAGAAATGGTGGAACATTATTCCATACTTGGTGGGACTGTGGCAGGGGAGGATGAAGGGGAGTGCAATGATGTTTAGGCGAGCACTGCTATTGAGTGAATTCTACATCTTCATCCATCCTTACTGGAATGGGTAATACTATGTATAATGAAGGCCTGATTGCAGTTTTGCCCTCCAGGCCTGTGAGGCAATAATAATACATCTTAAAAGAGTAATAGATATAGAAGGTAGAGAGAGGTCAGTGAAGACCTTGAATTGACAGTCACGTGTAACAAAGTGAGAAGTAAATTCCACTAGAAAATAATTGATTCATTGGGGACCTTTAAGTGTCAGATGTACTGGTTAGCTGGAAAATGCTGCTGCTTTTTTCAGGTGCAACTGAAAGGAGCAGAGTGAAAGATGTATTCTTATAATTTCTTCTTTCATTAGGCAAAAGAGGGTTTTTTCCAGTAAGATTAAGCTGTGTTGAACCACATATCCCAGTGGTATCTCAATTCTGTGTCACTAAATTAAATACAAATTGCTGTTTATAACACATAGGACACTGAGTTCCAGTAAATGAATATGGCTTATTAAACAAAGCAAACGCTAGAATAATCTAAACAGTCATCAGCAATACAGCTGTATTCCCATACCTTGCCAGCATCATAAAAAAGTGGCATAATGAAAAATAGACAATATGAAACTAACTTGCATGGAGTTGAAAGTGTATTGAGGCTGCTTCTAAACACAAACTTGGCAAGAGAATGAGCAGTCAGAGTAAGGGCTCCTGCGAGCATGTTCCAGCACTGGTCCCAGCCTGCACTTGAGTGATTAGAACATTGGAAGGCATACAGGAACTTTCTTCTGCTAATTGCACTCTGCATTTAGGGATTGACGGGACTCTACGACACGTCTTCCTCTGCTCCTTTAGACCTCGACTTTTGCTGCTCTCAGAACTTTAGTCTCTGCCCAAGAAGAGGGGAAGTGCACCTCCATAGAGGTTTTCTGCTTTTCTATAGAATGTTGAATAGATTAATAGGTGGGAATTAGTAATACAACAGTTCTCTCTGCATGGTCACTGATATGACTATGTGAATGGCTGACTGGTGGTTTAAAGGAAGAGAAAACTTGGTAGCACAAAATCAGGTTCTGAGATGGAAGGATTTTGTGTCTTGGAAAAAAAGCAAGGAAAAATTGTCTTTTCCCTCTGCTCCTGTCCCTCTCTCTTTTGCTGCAGAATTTTTCATGTATCACAGCAGGCCTTCAGCAAATATAATTATTTTCCATTATTTTATTGCACAGTTGATGCTTCTTTTTTTCAATTATTATAATTGCTAAATTAAAGTATTATACATATGAATCATTTTTAAATATTAGCAAAGTATTACCAAGCCTTTAAAAAGTGTCGTTTGTCATAATATAAGGGAAATTAAGCTGTAGGAAAACATCTGTGAAAATAATAATGATACACTAAGATGCAACATTTTTTCTTCAGTGAGCTGGAGAGGATCTTCTTTATCTATTCACTACTGCTGTTAACTAACTCATCTTAAATTATTATTATAAAAAACCCTAGAGAATAAATTCCAAATAAAAATAGATCCTAAGAGACATTCCTGTTTTCTTTGAAGTGCTCTCTGACCCTTGGGGAAATTTCTTTCTGAGCACTTTTAAAAGCACTAAAGGTAAATGAAGAGCTCAGACCTTCCTAGGCTCTTTAAAATCTTTTGTTATTTACAAAAGGTTCAAAAATTATAGTTTAATATTCACAGTAAGTAGGAGTAAATGACAAGCGTTTATTTGTTTAAAATCATGGTATTGGACCGATACCTGACATTTTCATTTTGAGGAGGAGGCACTGCAAGTGGGTGACTGATAAAAAAGAGGATCTTTTTAAAAGTATCTTCTTGTTTTAAATTATATTATGTTGGGATAAAAATGTGTGAGAGAACCACCTTCACACTAAAAGACCCTTCACGTAGTCTTAGAAAAACTAGTTGTGTTTTTTTTCCCAGATTGGCAAAATGAGGCATGCTTTTTAAAGGGAACGTAAAAATCCCTCTGTTGAGTCAAGTTTCAGCAATATGCATTCTTTCAAACATTTATCCAGTTTAGTCTTCTATGGAGCCACCACACTTTCCAAATGCATGCTTTGGAAGCTCTCTAACATATCGTACTACAGTGTCTAGGATAATTGTGTTTTTGTGTTACTCATCTGCTTCTACTAAAATCAATGACAGAAGCTTCTGTTTGTTGGCCAACAGCTGTAACATCATTATTAAATTCTCTGCAATACCCTATTTACATCAATAAGGGCCAAGAGGTCTTGACAGGCTATATTTTTTCTAATATTGATCATGTTGACCAAGATGGTGCCCTCAAGTCTAACCATTGATTCTAAGAGACAGAACTGTCAAGTTGGAGGCCAGATTCGTGCTATTATATACATCAGAGTTTGCAATTAAATAAAATGTCACACTGTCATATTTGTCATTACAAGCAAAAGGAATCTTCACATATACATTAAAAATAAAATTAACAGATATACTGGAGATATGTGCATGAAATTTAATTACTGCATTTTTATACACAATATTCAAACTTGTAACAGGGTCACTAACATTTCACTGCAGAGATGTTGACAAGCATGCATATCTGACATCCAAAGAATGAGTTACCTGAAACTCAAAACCAATTTTTTTGTTGGAATGTTACAGCAATTATTCCCCAAACATGCCAATACAAATGGCTGGGTGCAAGGATTTCTGCTGATTTTTTGGAAGCCCTTAGCTACCTGCAGTTTAAGGTATAATTTAACATAGTAGCATAAATTTTAGAAGAGCTGTATTAATTTCTTGGAGAAGTCTGTTGTATAATCAAGTTCCAGAGATAGAAAATGCTTTCAAGTGACTAAGTAACATCATAGTGATATACCCTCTTTATTTTGTGATAATATTTATTGGATTAGGTTAGGAATTATGGCTTCTGTATTATACACCCTAAGAAACACAGTAAAAGACAGAAGTTGGCTCTGAAAACTAGTTTCTCAATGTAAGGGAGAAAACACAGAGAAAAGCACCACAGGGATGTTTAACACAGAGTCATATGAAAAATGAGGTTTGAAGGGAAATCATCTATTACAATCTACTGCTCTAACAAGAACAAACTTCAGCCTCTCAAAGCTGTTTATCTCCCACTTAGGAATTAACAGAATTTACCAAGTAATAATACAATCGGTCTTGAAGTAATAGAATCGTAGATTCATAGGAATGGTTTGAATTGGAAGGGACCTCAAAGCCCATCTAGTTCCACCCCCACACCACCATGGGCAGGGACACCCTCCACTGGACCAGGTTGCCCAAAGACCCATCCAACCTGGCCTTGAGTACTGACAGGGAGGGGGCAGCCACAGCTTCTCTGGGCAACCTGTGCCAGGGCCTCACCACCCTCATAGGGAAGAATTTCTTCCTAATGTCTTAGCTAAACCTACACTCTTTCAGTTTAAAAGCATTAGCCCTTGTCCTATCACTCCATGCCCTTGGAAACAGTCCCTCTCCAGCTTTCCTGTAGGCCTCTTGAGGTACTGAAAGGCTATCATAAGATCTCTTGGGCCTTCTCCTCCCTGCGCTGAACAAGCCAAGCTCTCTCAGCCTGTCTTCATAGGAGAGGTGCTCAAACCCTCTGATCATCTTTGTGGCCCTGCTCTGGACTCGCTCCAACAGCTCAATGATTTCTTGCACTGAAGAGATTAGATACCAACACTACATGAGAGTTTTGTACTTCGTTTTTCAATTCTGTAGCTGGAGATGACAGTTCCATAGATGACAGGCCTATCTTGATTTGCCCAAGGTCACACAGGGCCTTCTTGCCAGAACTGGAAATTTAGGTTGTAATTCTTATGCCAAAGGCTTTGATTTCAAGAACTTATCATTAACTTTTCAAATTTCAATTATGCTTGGCTTAGCATTTTTAGGAATTACAATTAAATATCTTTGTTTCAGAATTTTGTAATATGCTTTTGTGTAAAATATTTCTTAAGTCTCACTTTCATTACATTTTCTGGCAATATCATTATTCAGTTTATAATAATATTCTCAAGATTTGCCTCCATCGTCTTTTTATCTGAAAATACATATTGCAGTGGAATTTAAGGTTATTTCTAAAAATATTATAAGAGATTAAAATTCCATAGGAATCAGTTCATTACCTGACTGCACAAAAAATTTTACACTGTATATATTTTATGAGGCAATGAATACTGTTTCAGAGTGTTGTATTACAAGATTTATAGAGAAAGAGGGAGAGAGGATAGGTGTATGAACAACCAGATAGTTTTTCTATATAACAGTATACAGGAAATATACCTATAAAGTTTTGGCATTACTGCAGAAATGCACTGAATCTATATTTAGGTTTTCACAATTTTCAATTTTAAACAATTGCAACACTTTTTTTCTACTTTTACTTCCATTTCCTTTGTGTTTGCAAATTCCTTTGACCTAAAAGCTGGCACATTAACTGCCATAGGCAAAGTTTTTCAAAGTTTCAATAAAATTGAAGAAAATAACTATTACAGTTTGTTAAGCTTTCACGAAATTGAAAAACTGAGATTAATCATCCTATGATTTCTTGAAACTCAGAAGTTATTTTCTACTTAAGTTTTATGTTTTTCATGCACTTAAACCTCAAAATTTATATTCCAGATAACTGTCAGCATATATATATTGAGCCTGCTCTAATTAAGTGCATTTCCCTTTGGAGACTAAAGTGATCATACATGTTTCCTCATTGGACCTGAATTGTGATAAACCCTGTACAGATTTAATGCTGTCACAACCTTTAAATGTACATTAATTTCTGAGACCTACTATAAAAATAACCATCTGTTTGTTTTAGCTAACTGGAAAATCAATTTCTGAAATGTTTTGAGGCTGAGTTGAAAAAACATGAAGCAGATATTACAAACCATTCTTTAACTCAGTTCATGTCAGAAAAGAGAAATTCAGTGTTTACCTTGATTGGCTGTGATTTAAAGGATTTGAGATATTGTGATTTCTTTTCTCTTGTTTTTCAAAAACAGCTGAAAAAATAAATTCATAAGATGTAGCAACCTGAATGTAATGTCAACATTACCCATCTAGATATAAAGCTGTTTTACTAAAAACATATAGCCATGTAAAATTTCATCTCACATTCTTAGTAATCTGCCATTCATTAGGAAAAGAATCTCAGGTTATTCTTAAAGTGAAAAATTAAAAAAAAAAAAAAGGATTTGTGGTACATATTTCCAATTTAAAACAAGGACAATATGTATTATTAATACTACATGTATTCTAACATCTCTCCCCACAATGATCTAAGGAATGAGATATGTAATCAGTTCACAGATTTTCAAATTAGAACTGGCTTGGTCAAAATAAGATACATTCTTCAAATCTCATACTTCTTTGGTTATAACAACAGTACTTAACAATGCTGAATATTAATGATACCCAACTTTTACTTAGTTCTATTTATACAAGTACAGTAAGTAGAGAAAAAAGCAATTTTTCATACATTACAAAGGTCACAGTAATCTTAATAAAGATTTATGGGGATAATTTTTAGCAAATCATGCTTTCATCCAAGTATTACAGCTATTTCACATTATATTCCATCCAAAGATAGTCTTTATACTGCTTCAACTCCAGTCTAATGATAAGATCTTAATTCAAGCAGGGTTAATAGAACAGAGTAGTACAAAATGCTTTTAAAGGAATATCAAAATCAATTCTCCTTTTAGAATGTATTTGAAATTCTTAACTGCTTCCATTTAATTTCATATGTGTGTATTAAATTGTTGTTATTTGCTAAAATCCATAACTAAAATGTTTTCTTAAGAAAAGCAAAAGATCATCCATTTCTGAACATAGGATCATTCTTTAACTCAGCCCACAGCTACTGTTAGCTACTTTATAATCTGTGTAGTACTATGGTTTATGTAGTGGTTGTTGCAATAATGAAAATTCATATAATACTACATTTTTTGTCTGTGACAATAAATAGCACGTTTATTCAAATAATAGTGATTTCAGAAAAATGCTCATTAATACAAGATATGGCTAGATACAACAATTTGTTTAGATGAAATGTATTCTCAAGAACAGGTTCATTTTTCTGGTGATTAATGGTTATTCTGGTGTTTGTAGAAAGATTTGTGCAGAAAATTATTATAGTTTTGGGGGTTTTTATTTGGTTTTTACTAGTACTAATTCTCAGTTGTGAAATAAATACAGGATTTTTTTTAATTTTTTTTTTTTTTGGTTTTGTACCTGAGTGAGCACACACCTAAACAAACCTCTGTATGTGCTCACTTTGTAGCTTCTATTATGTGTTCTCAAGATAAATTCAAATTATTGTTTTAATTTTGCACAAGAAATTGCTTCTTCACCTTTAGAGGAGAAAGAGATGCATGCTAATCCTATGCAACAATGAGAGATCAATATCTTTTAAAAAGCTAGGGACAAATGTGCATATTAGGAACAGTAATTTGATAAGGTGGCTTCTGGCAATTTTGTCGTGGGGTAAGTGCATTCCAGTTTTACATGCTGAAATTAATATTGTGCAGATATTTATATTAGTGGAGGGTTTCCGTGCCCATGGCAGGGGGCTTGAAAGTAGAGGATCTTTAAGGTCCCTTCCAACCCAAACCATCCTATGATTCTATGATTCTTCTTACATAAACTCATTAGTTGTTGCATTCTTAAGGATCCTTTCATACAGTTGTTTATTTTCATTCAGTATTTTTGTCAATGTCGTCATGGCAAACTTAACTAGAAATTTCCCTATGTCCAATAGTGAAATACACGAGATATTTGCTTCCCTACCCTACCCTTGAGCAGAAGAAAAACCGAATCTAACATTGTCCTCCCTTATCAAAGTCATAATCAAAATTTGGAAAATTTTGTATTCATATATCCAGAGTAAGAAGGTGACATTTTAATAAGCCAGTGACTCTGTCATTCAAAAAAGGAGGAACTGGTTAAAGAGTCAATTCCTTTCAAGAGGGATGCAACTTGAATTTTAATCAGATGACCTGCTGCTGCTGCTTCACAGTTCTTACAATGAATCTATGTCAGTTTCATTCCTGTCTGCTAATGTGACTCAACTTGTACATAAAAGTGTTATAAATATTGATGATAATTGTTAAGCATGATATAGTGTTCCATGTTAGCAACTCAGCTACTCAGGAGATAATTTTCTTCCTTGGGAAATGTCAATCAATCATGAGAGGAGAGCGGAAGGGCAAACTGGGAGGGCAAATGGAAAAACAACGAAAAGAGGAAGGGAGGGAAAAGGGAACATATCAGCATTTTGATTAAAAGCGTTAGTGCAGTTAGTGCAGTTTTGATGTAAATACCCTGACCATTCTTCTATCCTGTGTCTATATTTCATTTATAGTGCTATTTAGATGTACACAAGCCAGGTGTCTTTTTAGGACATAAAATAAGAAATTCTACTTCAGGAGTGCAGCAGAGGCTCTCCAGACCATAATGGGGACACATTTTCAGCTGATAGCCATTGTCCCTCGTCCTATCACTATATTCCCTGGTGAGTAGTCCCTCTCCCACTTTCCTGTATGACCCTTTCAAATATTGGTACACTGCAATTAGGTCACCTGTGAGCCTTCTCTTCTCCAGACTGAGCAAGTCCAACTCTTGCAGCCTGTCTTCATAGGAGAAGTGCTCCAGCCCTTTGATCATCTTTGTGGCTCTCCTCTGGACTCGCTCCAACAGCTCTATGTCTTTTCTGTACTAGGGACTCCAGAGCTAGATGCAGTACTCCAGGTGGGGGTCTTATAAGAGCAGAATAGAGGGACAGAATCACCTCCCTCGACCTGCTGGCCACGCAGTTCTTGATGCAGCCCAGGACACAGTTGGCCTTCTAAGCTGCTAACACACACTGCCATCTCATGTTGAGCTTGTCATCAAGAAGCACCCCGCTCAAGTTCTTCTCCTCAGGGCTGTTCTAAATCCATTCTCCTCCCAGCCTCTAGTTGTTCTTGGGATTGACCTGACCCATATATAGGACCTTGCAATTGGCCTTGTTGAACTTCATGTAATTCGCATGGGCCCATCTCTCCAGCCTGTCAAGGTCCCTCTGGATGGCATTCCTTCCTTCTAGTATGTTGACCTCACCACACAGCTTGGTGTCATTGGCAAACTTGCTGAGAGTGCATTCGATCCCACTGTCCATGTCACTGTCAAAGATATTAAACAGTGCCGGTCCCAGTACTGACCCCTGAGAAACACCACTCATCACAGACCTCCACATGGACAATGACCTGTTGACCACAACTCTTTGAGTGTTACCATCCAGTCAGTCCCATATCCACAGTGATCCATCTGGAATCCATGTCTCTCCAGTTTAGAGAGAAGAATGTCTTGATGGACAGTGTTGAAGGCCTTGCACAAGTCCAGGAAGATGACATCCATCATCCTTCCCTTGTCCGCCATCTCTGTCACTCCATGACAAAAGACCACCAGATTTGTCAGGCAAGATTTGGTTGTAGTGAAGCCATGTTGGCTGTCATCAATCACCTCCTTATTCTCCACGTGCCTGAGCATAGAATCCAGTAGGATCTTCTCCATAATCTTACCAGGCACAGAGGTGAGACTGATCAGTCTATGGTTCTCTGGGTCTTCCTTTTTCCCCTTAAAAAAAAAAAAAAAGGATGTGTGGTATGGATATTCCGTAGACTAGTCTCCCCCCATAGTAAACCTTTGTGCCACACATAGCTACTCATTCATGTAGGGAACTCAACTCACTCTTTGGTATACTGAACTTTTCCTGCCATGCTAAACTGGCTCCTAAAGGAAATTATTCCCCGCTTTGCCTTTTTTAACTATAGGGAAGCCTAAAAACCGATATTGTGTTGACTGATTGTACTGGTTTTATGTTGAGATGGAGTTAATTTTCTTCATACTAGCTGGAATAGTGCCATGTTTCAGATTTGTGCTGAAAAACCTTCTGGGCTCAGCCCATTCACCTACTGTTCAATTCACCTGAATGTTTGCTCAACCAGCCCACCCACATATCAATAGCTTCTCTATGAGGATCTTACAGCAGTGTCAAAGGTGTTACTGAAGTCTAGGCAGAAAATATTCACTGGTGTCACCACCTCTACCAGGCCAGTCCTTTAACTGTAGAAGTTTATCAATCAAGCTGGTCAAGCATGCTCCCACTTTTGTGAAGCTATGCTGAATATTACTGATGATTTTCTTGTCCTTCATGTGCCCGGAAAGGGTTTCCAGGATTAGCTCTTCCATTACATTCCCAGAGATCAAGGTCAGTCTGTATGGCCTCTAGTTGCCCAAGTGGTTTGTATATTGTTATTAGATTAATATAATAAATATTGTTATTAATTATGAATTGTCTCACAAGTTAAGCTAGATTGATATTTTTAACTTATAACATTCAAGAGTGATCCAGCACTAGTAGAAGGAGCATTATTGGCTTAGATACAACTGAGAGATTAAAATAAAAAGAAGGATAAAGCATGAAAAGCACACAGAGATGCTGGCATATACTCAGTTGAGCCAGGCACCTTCATCTGAATTCTAAAAGAACTCTTTCTAGACATAGCAATATTCCCCTCCAGTTTTGCTTTAGCCTTTTTCTAGAGGTGAACTTCTGAGGTTGATGGAGAGAAACAAGGGAAGAGGAAATGGAGAAAGGGAAGGAAGGCCGAAAGGAAGATACTCAGAACACCAGGAATAAGGAGAAAGAAATATCTAATAGGCTCTCTAGGACAAACAGTGGGACTAGCTTAAGTCTAACTGTCATTTCAAGCACCAGGGTGATGTGGGCAGTGGAACAAGAGGATGATTGTGGGCACTTGATGATCTCAGAGTGGTGGAGGAGGCTTCAGTCACTAGTCCAGTCAGCTGGCCTCCCTCTAAGGAGGCAATGAAAGCAGTGCCTGTGTGAACATTGTGTTGCAACAATATTTTTTAATATAAATGAATGTCTTTGGCATTCATCTGAATTCATCATTCACAGTTCTAAATCTGGGATCTGATCCAAACCAGTGCACTGTCTATCACAATTTCAACATGGCTTTAACTAAACTGATATTTTTAGGAAGGGATTTTACTATGTTTAAAGCATTCAAAACACCTATCTGCCCCTGAGCATCCACTTCATAAACAAAGAAATGTATTCTGCTGATCTTCCATAAATTTTTATATGACTGGCCCTAAAATGTATCTTGATTTTTATCTTCTTTACTTCACCTATATTTAATTTGCACAGAACCATGGCATCTATGTGTCAGTTCCCAGTGTAACTTACTCTTACCATGTCTTGTGTAGAAAATGCTCTGGATGACCTAGCAAAGATACAGTGGCCACTCTTTAGCAACTGAGCTGTCTTCACACTGCAGTTACCATGATGCTAGAGCTCAGTACCTTTTTCTGGACAGAGAACAGTTCAGTTGCCTTTAGTTCTTACTGCTTTTTAATTATAGGCACTGTGTCTTATCTGATATTTACTCCTGCATTACCTATTCCCTTGTAGTGACTTATTAAGTAATGCTATTTTCCTTACAGCTTTAATAGACCACTCTTCTCTAATTGAAGGAACTCTCCTATCTGAGAAGCAGCATGTTTCCAAAGTAAAGTACAGCAACAGGCAGGAGACTTAATTTCTTTTATTGTTTAGACAGTGACTCACTGTTTGACTTTGTGCAAATCATTTAGGAGGTCCAAATTTACAAGCATCTACACAAAGTTTGGGTGTCTTAATTTTGTTACCTACCACAGAGTTTTGTTCTGAGAGGTGTTCAGCACAGAAAACGGCATTTAAGGGCAGTGAGAGCTGCAGTTGCTTGACATATTCAAAAATCAGGATTGTATTGAAATGTTTCAAAGTCAACATGGTAAAACCCTAGGTGAATTCAAGCAGTTTTTAACATTGCCTTGAAAAATACAGTTCCCTGATTTCCCTATCTGCAAATAGAAAATAATAGCCTTCACAAAGTCTGTTAATTGGTAATGTTTATAAAACTTTTTCGTATTCTTTGTGTTATAGAAAGAGACATTTACTCAGTCATGTTAATTATTAAGTTACACATACTGGAAGCATTACAAACAAGACCAGATGGAAATAACTCAGCTGAAACGTAGACTCAGTTTGCTAGACTATGGCTATTCGCCAGGACTTCTGATAAACAAGATTCAGTCAGTCTTCACTGCACACTGATCCTGCACACTGATCCACATTATTGAGTACCTTATGAGTCAAAACAAAAAATGAATTAGACATAATCCCGTCTTTCCTCCTAGAAAGTGACATACATCTGTGAAAAATTGTCTGTGGTTATAAAGGTGAAAGAAAGCATCCTGTTAATTAGACACAAAAATAAGTACTTTACCACAATTAAAAAGAATCCGAGCAAACAGATGTAACAGAAGTTGAACTTAGAGGAGTTCATCATGAGATGATTACTTGCATTGGCAACCAGCAATGACAGTGTGCTGGTTTCCAAAAGGCATTATTTTACCAGCAGTGACAGCAGCAGCAGTGCCAGCAGAAACATCATCTCTGGTAGAAAGGTACAGCAACGTGTCCCTTCTCCGCAAACACAAAGACCCAGCTGGAATGGAGTTTGATAACACTTTTGGCTAATGATCTTAGTTTCCTTCTCCCATAAGCCTACCCAAGTTTTACTGAGTTGGAGCAAGCTGAGCTTAATGACAATGACAGGCTACTTAGGGGACGTTACACTCTGACAAGACAATATGCATGAAAGATGGAGTCTAAACTCGGTAGCAAAGGGTCATGACCTCAAAGGTTACCCAGCCTGTGGATGCATAGAGGTTACTACTGTGGGTTTGTACAATTCTGTAATACACAAAGAGGTGGAAGCTTTTATCCTCTAAATTTCTCTATTACAGATTATCACAAACACCATACAAATCACCTCTATGACAAAAATCACTACTGGCATGTATACCTATGACTAATAAAGTGGAGATAAATATATATGTGTATATGTATATATGTATGTATGTATGTATATCTCCAGTTCTTATAAATTAATATCAGCCATCAGTACTATAGTGTAAATCAATAGTATGGCAGCAGTCAATAGTAACAGCAATTTCATAGCAACAATCAATGTAATAAGAAACAATCACTGTCACAAGTTACAATAAACTATCATTAGTGAAGGACCTTATCACCAGTATAATACCGGATAAATTTATGATAGATTACTTATATGGATATGTAATATCATGTCAGGTGAATTAGATTTCAGAAAGGGCCAAACCATCCCAAAGAGAAGGAGAAACCCATCACTAGGAGAGACCCTGTCATCCCAAAGGCGGGAGGACAAATGGAACCAACCCAAAAAGGGGACCCAAAGCAGAGACCAGTAAGGAAACAGTTTCACTTAAAAATGATCCCCGTCACAGATTCCGGAGTCATCCAGGCAACCCCAATGAAAGTCCAAGATCTCATAGAAAGTTTGAGTGGAATTCAACTTGATTAGTAAACTAAAAGTATGTACAGCATGGGAAATTCTCAAAGAGAGAGGTTCCTTTTTAGATAAAAAAAATCAGTCCTTTTTATAGCATAGATACATAGAAGGTTGTAGGACACCACCACTTTGAGCAGACAATAGATGTTACTATCTATTCTTAACCTGGAACTGCCAGCAGGTATTGATATATCTGTTCTTTCAGCCATATTTTATTTTCCAAGACTAATTCCACTTTTTCAGACAGTAAGTTGCCTTTACAGTTTCTTGATTGTCTGCTTACTGATGGTTTCTCAGGATGTCACCTGCTTTTAGGTTCCCACCAGTACTTCCAAGAGGTCAGCTGCACTTTTAAAGAATGTTTCTGTTTGCATAGCCTCGTTCCTAGGCTCACAGATCCCAGAGCAGTGGGCATTTTCTTTTGTTAGCATTTTTCCCCTTTCTAATCAGGCTACATTTGTGGCTGCTCACATCACAAAGTTACAGTAATAGTTATGGTTTAGAGTAAAATCCCAAACTAAAGCACATAGCACTGTGTTATTCATCTTTTACAGGCTTCTCTGCTGATGCTGGAGAGATAGGAAACAGAAGCCAAATATTACACCACCTACAAACATTTGCCTACTGTGAAAATAATCTGCTTTTGGAGCTAAATGTGTGTCCTCAAAGTTTCATGTACAAGGCAAAAAAGTCAGAAGGGCTAAAGCTGAACTGGAACTCAGACTGGCCAGTTCTGTAAAAGGTAATAAAAAGTCTTTCTATAGGTACATTAACAGTAAAAGGAGGGTCAAGGAGAATCTCCAGCCCTTATAGGATGCAGGGGGAACATTAGTGACAAGGGATGAGGACAAGGCTGAGGTCCTTAATTCCTTCTTTACCTCAGTCTTTAATAGTAAAGATGGATATTCCCTGAGCACTCATCCTCAGGAACTGGCTAACAGGGAGGGGAAGAATAACAAAGTTCCCATGGTTCATGAGGAAATGATTAGCGACCTGCTTGGCCAGTTAGATACCCACAAGTCAATGGGGCCAGATGGGATTCACCCAAGGTTACTGAGAGAGCTGTCAGATGTGCTTGCCAAGCCCCTTTCCATCATCTATCAGCAATCCTGGCAGACTGGGGAGGTTCCACTCAACTGGAGGCTGGCAGATGTTACACCCATATATAAGAGGGGCCGGAATGAGGGTACGGGGAACTACAGGCCTGTCAGTCTGACCTCAGTCCCGGAGAAGATCATGGAGAGGGTCATCTTGGGAGCTATCATGCAGCACATGTGTGATGGCCAGGGAATCAGGCCGAGTCAACATGGGTTTACAAAAGGTAGATGCTGTCAAACTAACCTGATCACCTTCTATGAGAAGGTGACCTGCTTAATGGATGAGGGGAAGGCTGTGGATGTGGTCTACCTGGACTTCAGTAAAGCCTTTGACACGGTTCCTCACAGCATTCTGATTGAGAAACTGACTGCCACTGGCCTTGACAAGTGGACCCTCTGCTGGGTTAAAAACTGTCTGGATGGCTGGACCCAAAGAGTGGTGGTAAATGGAACAAAATCCAGCTGGAGGCTGGTCATGAGTGGCCTTCTCCAGGGCTCAGTCCTGGGTCCAGTTTGTTCAACATCTTTATCAATGACCTAGATGAAGGGATTGAATGCTCCCCCAGTAAGTTTGCAGATGACACTAAACTAGGAGGAAGTGTTGATCTGCCTGAGGGTAGGGAGGCTCTTCAGAGGGATCTGAACAGACTGAACCGATGGGCTGAGACCAATGGGACGAGGTTTAACAAGGCCAAGTGTAGAGTCTTGCACATGGGACATAACAGCCCCATGCATCCCTACAGGCCTGGGGGGGGGGACTGGCTGGAGAGCTGTCAGACAGAGAAGGACCTGGGGGTGTTGGTTGACTGCAGGCTGAATATGAGTCAGGTGTGTGCCCAGGTGGCCAAGAAGGCCAAAGGCATCTTGGCTTGTATCAAAAACAGCGTGGCCAGTAAGTCTAGGGAAGTGATTGTGCCACTGTACTGGGCATTGGTGAGGCCACATCTCAAGTACTGTGCCCAGTTCTGGGCTCCTCACCATAAGAAGGACATTGAGGTCCTCGAGCGAGTCCAGAGAAGGGCAACCAGGCTGGTGAAGGGGCTGGAGGGCAAATCCTGTGAGGAACAGCTGAGGGAGCTGGGGCTGTTTAGCTTGGAGAAGAGTCTGAGGGGAGACCTTATCACCACCTACAACTACCTGACAGGAGGTTGTAGAGAGGTTGGCAGTGGTCTCTTCAGCCAAGTGACAGGAGATAGGACAAGGGGAAATGGCAGGAAGCTGTGCCAGGGCAGGGTCAGTTTGGACATTAGAAAAAAAAAAATACTGAAAGAGTTGTCAGGGCCTGGAACAGGCTGCCCAGGGAGGTGGTTGAGTCACCTTCCCTGGATGTATTTTAAAAAAGGGTAGATGAAGTACTTAGGGATATGGTTTAGCTTAGGGTGGGGTTGGTTTGACTTGATGATCTTCAAAGGTCTTTTCCAGCCTTGTGATTCTGTGATTCTGCGAAGGCTAGGAATTATCTCCTGATGTAGAATTTTGCTCTGTCAAAATCTGCATCTAAGCAATTGGGTTCTTCCATTACTGAACTCTGTGGTTAACTTGAAGTGCTTATTATAATAAATCATGATACACTGCAAACAGCATCAGTGCTAGGTGTTACAGATATTGCAGTCACCATTATTATTGTCAGTATAATGCAGAGGGGGAATAAAGACTATTCTGGGACCATGCCTACTGTTTCTGGAGCTTGCGGAAGGAAGGTGTATGTCAGTAGTCAGTACAAAAATATTTAATATATATTCAATTACTGAAGTAAAAGTCTCCACCTGTCAGACATTATTCTTATTCTTATTCTTATTGAGAATACATTTGAAAGAAATTCTTGGATTCACACTTTGTAAAAACATTGGTGTAAGTCTATTAACTACAGTGACCAAGCTAAAAATCACTCTGAGGATCATAACTTGCCATGTGTTATATATCATTCCCTTGGCCTGTTTGCCTTGTGCATGTAAATAACAACTTTTCATCACTTCAGAATCTGTCTTTTAATTCCTAAATGGAATAATTTTCTTCTTCATTTAAGTTTGGAATTAGACTTGTCTTCCCTTGAGCTGACCAAATTATTGTCCATCTTGCGACTACCGAAGTGCTTTCACACTTCCAAATAAATCATTAGAAACCCTTGTTTATGTTCCATAAACGTATGTGTTATATCTTTGATTCTTATATTCATTAATTCAAATTAAACAGTAAAGAATAATGTGAGATGGAAGAATTTACTAACTCATATAGTAGTTGTAAGTGTTTAAGCTCTCTCAATTATACATTAAAAGGCTTGGGCTGAAACATCACAACCTGTGTAATAACCAGTGCACTTGAGAACAAGCCTGAGGAGCAGTTTCTTGCCTTTATAATTTCCTGGTATACCTACCCTCTGTGTTCCTTCTCATATCCCCTTTTAATCTTCATCTGTGAAGACTGCACAGTACCAGAAACTGATTGAAGCAGATAAGCAGAAGAAAAAGATGCTAAATGGAAAACATTGCACTAAGAATTCAAGACCAGTCTTGAAACAACCATTCACAGTGGAAATACCTGTTTGGGTTTTTTTATAGCAAGCATTTTTCAGAGCAACCTACAGTACAAGGCCTCCCAGAGGACATTTAGGAATAAAGTTGTATTTGATTTTAATGGAAGCTATGTTTGCTGAGGATTGTGCTGTCTGACTTGCAGTCACCGGGAAGCCTGGTTGCACAGCAGGATCCTCTTGCCTGTTGTATAGACACAGATAGAAAGACATATTTCAACTGTCTAAAGGTGCCTGGAGTTTCCTCCAGTTCTATGTGGGAGGTATTGCATTCTTCTTAGAGAGAGAAGCTTCTTTCTCCATACAGCTGATGTTGCTCTGACATGCTTTCGAATTAGCTAGGAATTGTGGGCCCATTTGACATAATAGGAAAGAGGCTATATGAGGTGGGAGGAGATCTGACTTAGCCACTTCAAGAAGAAAAGTGGTAGCATTATTGAACAGGCAGGTGAGCAAAAGGTAAGTATTTTTCTGAAACATGCAGCATCAGAAGTAATAGATTTATTTAATAAATGCAGAAGAGGAAGTCAATTTCCAGGATATTTTAAGGAAACATGAAACATATTGCACTTGTTCACAGAATGAAGCTTTAAAAAGGCATAATTTTCCTGTGAGAGGTCAAAAGGAGGAGAAAGATCTATATATTGCCCAAGCTATTTCTTTTCTAGCTAACTAGAGCAGGTCTCAATCAAGTATCTCCCCAAACCTATTACCTCTCTATTTCCCTCTCCTACCTTGCCCTTCCACAACTTCTAATAACTTTATCAGTGCTCCCCATTTCTAACGTATAAAAATTCACTGATTCTTAAATGGTCATTAATGAGAATGTAATGTCTTGTCTGAGGTTCACTGGGAGACTGCATAGCCCTACAGTGAGCTATTCTTCACCGCCTTCCTGCATAGCCTTTCTGTGGATACTGATTTTATACCTCTCTTCTACTCTAATTTCCTGTTCACTCTATAGTATAGCATCTATTAGTCACAGAAACTTGGAAAGTATATGGCTCTTCAGCTGGAGTACTCTGAGGCTTGCAAATAACCACAGAAAGGTTTTAGACCTTTGGGTGTAATGGGCTGTAAAAGTAAAAGCTGTAATTTATTGTTTCTTCCAGTTACTGAGACCTAATGGCTAGCCCACCTTCAGTGGAGTTCAGCGATCTGCAGATGTTTCTGTGTAATGAGAAGTTTATTCAAACTGTGGTTCTTTTCCTTTTAGTGCATTGTACGTTCATTTTATCGTGCAACCTTTTTAGCAATTTTTCTTTTTGACATTCAGTTCAAAGCTGAAAATAAAATTTATTCATATTTTTAAAACAAAGCATGTTTTAAAAAAACCCAAAAACTGTGATCATTAATAGTAAAAATCCCAGATTAATTATTTCTGTTACTCCATGTTAAATCAACCCAAAAATAAAAATAAAATAAACTCTTTAGTATTTAGGCATATGGATTTATATAAACACACAGTAAAAGTTTATATGGCATGCATACAGTGTCCAAAAGAAAAAGGGGTAGATTGGGTACTTAGAGATATGGTTTAACATAGGACAGGAATGGTTGGACTTGATCTTAAAGGTCTTTTCCAACCTTGTGATTCTGTGATTCACACACAGTCGAACACGTCATGGATATATAACCCTGCAACTTATGCAAGAGCAAGAAGCTTAAGGAAACAGAATAGTGAAGGACAAATCATACCAAAGATAAGTGATGTGACATTATTTCAAGAGAGAATTTCTATCTTTTCCTCTAGTTTCCACTACTAAAAAAACCCCCATATATTTATATATCTAGATCTAGATCTGACATGGTTCTTAAGGACATTGTCTTCTTTTCCCAGGTGTGGCTGGAAACCCTGCAGGGAAATGATTGATTGGCTTAATAACACCTAGGAATTAGATCCAAAAGATGATGCAAGGAAGAGGAACTTTTATGCTCAAGATATTTTTATGTCCAAAATAGAAACACTTCTGAATCTGAATGGAGGCCTGTGACTAGTGGTGTTCCCCAGGGCTCGGTGTTGGGTCCAGTCCTGTTTAATATCTTCATTGACGACCTTGATGAGGGAATAGCATCCACCCTCAGCAAGTATGCCAATTATACAAAGCTGGGAGGAGTGGCTGACACACAGGAACACTGTGCTGCCATCCAGCGAGACCTGGACAGGCTGGAGAGCTGGGCAGGGAGAAACCAGATGAAATTCAACAAGTGCAAGTGTAAAGTCTTGCACTTGGGGAGGAATAACCAACTGTATCAGTACAGGCTGGGGGGTGACCTGTTGGAGAAGAGCTCTGTGGAGAAGGACCTGGGGGTCCTGGTTGATAACAGGTTGGCTATGAGCCAGCAGTGTGCCCTGGTGGCTAAGAGAGCCAATGGGATCCTGGGATGCATCAGGAAGAGTGTGTCCAGCAGGTCGAAGGAAGTGATCCTCCCCCTCTACTCTGCCCTGATCAGGCCCCACCTGGAATACTGTGTCCAGTTCTGGGCTCCCTGGTATAAAAAAGACCGGGACCTTCTGGAGAGAGACCAGAGAAGGGCGACAAAGTTGATTAGGGGTCTGGAACATCTCCCCTGTGAGGAAAGGCTGAGTGAGCTGGGTCTGTTCAGCCTGGAAAAAAGAAGACTTAGGGGGGACCTAATTAGTGTTTATAAATATCTTAGACATGGGTGGCAGGGGGAATTGGCCAGTCCCTTTTCAGTGGTCTGTGGGGTCAGGACTAGGGGCAATGGCTGTAAGCTGGAGCACAGGAAGTTCCGCACCAACATGCGGAAGAACTTTTTCACAGTGAGGGTGACGGAGCAGTGGAACAGGCTGCCCAGGGAGGTGGTGGAGTCTCCTTCTCTGGAGATATTCAAGTCTCGTCTGGACGCCTATCTATGTAATATGAGCTAGGGAGCCTGCTTTGGCAGGGGGGTTGGACCCGAAGATCTCTTGAGGTCCCTTCCAACCCCTAAGATTCTGTGATTCTGTGATTCTTATATTTAAATTCAACAGTTTCTTGTTAGCATAATTTAAATCCTAGCTGTCTACTTGAAGAATTCTTATTAGTTCAGTTTTTATTATTAGAGGAAAAAAGAAAAAAAAAGAAAATAATACTATTGCAGAAGAAGTTGAAATCTCCATATACATACTTTACCACTTTTATGATTTAATTTTCCAACATCTTCTGGATCCATAAAGGAGTCTGGTGACAGGGTACAGCTAGTTTTCAGCATTCTGATTCCTTTACAGGAACCCATGTGGATGATTTATTTCTCCTCAACTTAAATTTCACATACGGGCATTTTATGTGTTTGTCAACATGCTCACAGTCTGCTTTTTTTTTTTAACTTGTTGTCAAGTACATACTTCATCTGGTTTTCCTATTTGTGGAATGCTTTACATATGTGAGATACATGTCCTTTTTCATTTTGTTGCCTGCAAAAAAGATATTTCCAGGTCTGTGCTTCCTTAGCTGAGACTTAATGAGTTGTTCATAGCTATTAGGCCTCTCCATCAGTACTTTCTGCTATTATTGTGCGCCTGCTCCGCTACACTACAAATGGCTATATAATCGAAATCAACCCTCCTTCAGCTTAATATCACTATCCCTTGTCGTATCACTACATGCCATAGTAAACAGTCCCTCTCCATCTTTCCTGCAGTCTTCCTTCAGCTACTGAAAGGTTGCTATAAGATCTCCCTGGAGATCCCCAGACTGAACAAGACCAAGTCTTTCAGCCTGTCTTCATAAGAGAGGTGCTCCAGCCCTCTGATCAGCTTCATGGCCCTCCTGTGTTGCTTGAACAACTCCAAGTCCTCCTTAAGTTTTTGGCCCCAGAGCTCAACACACAGTATTCCAGATGGGGTCTCAGAAGAGCAGAGAACAGGAGAATCACCTCCCTAGACCTGCTGATCATACTTTTTTTAATAAACATGAAGCTCAGCATGAACCAACAATGTGTGCTTGCAGCCAAGAAGCTAACCACACCCTGGGCTGCATGAAAAAAAGTTGTGTACTGCCTCTCCCTAGAAATGTTCAAGGTCAGTTTGGATGGGGATTTGAGCAACCTTGTCTAGTGGAGAGTGTCCTGGACTGAACCCAGGACAGTCCCTAACCATGGAAGGGAGTTGTAACTAGATGATCTTTAAGGTCCCTTCCAACCCAGGCTATTCATGATTCTTTGATTCCATGATAATCAACATTAGTGATTAAAAGCATCTAATCTCTTTTCCAATATGTTTATACCATTTTGCTCTTTTCTACAAGGTGAGATGGTTCTAACAAAAAGGTGAGCTGTTTGCCTTCCTTTACTGCACAAATCTAAATGGTTACTGAACTGCTAATGCAGCTTTGAGTCAAAAAAGTAGTATAGAATTGAGCTGTGTTATCCCTTAGGTAAATTCTTTTCCACTAGGCTGGTCTTCAGAAAGGTAATGAGAGCAGTGTAAGAATTTCTCCCTTATATATATATATTTAATTATTTTTTTAATACACAATATAAGTGAAAAATATTCTCCAGTCTCTTAATTCAGTGCCTTTCCAAAGGCAAGATCTAGGTAAATTTTTCAATTCAAACTTCAAAGCCAATACAGTGAGGAAAGACTATTCATAGTTCTCAAGTGCATTAGTTGTGATAATGGTAGGTAGTTCTACTAAAGGCACTTAAGGCATCTGATGTGTTTCCTGGTAATGACATAGACAGGTCTGATTAGGATGTTTAATTGGCTTTTTTTGTTTATTATTTTTGACTAGTCCCCAAAATACCTATAAATGTTGTTTGCAGCCACTGATCATTCAGGTTGGGTATAAGAAAAACTGAAAAATAAAAGTTTAAGGTGATATAATTGTGTTTACTTTTTAGTTATTAAGGACTTCTCCAAGAAAAAAATTGTTTTTCAGCTGTTGTGTGAAAACTCACATAGCATCAATAGTGGTTTGGGTTTTTTTGTTGGTGGTGGTTCTTGGTTGTTTTTTTCCTTTTCTATATGAGGATGCTAACAATTGTTCAGATTTACTCAAAGTGTTGTGAATTGCCTGTTGTTGCCACTTTAACTTAGTGGTTACATACCTAGATAGAGGACTCTAGCTCAAACCTTAACTACTTTAAATAAGTCCTATGATGTAATTTTTAGGATGATAAGCGAAATGTTGATGTATGCCTCTAGCATAATTTCAAATGAGTAATTTGAAAATGAAGTAATCAACAAATTTGAAATTTCATGTTATCTGGGAAAGGTCATGTTAAACAAAACCAAACATGAGAAGAAAGCATTTTTAGAAAAATTATCACAAGATATTTTAAATTCAAAGAAAATAAAGTAGTATTTTATATTCCTTCCATTATCGATAAATATACATAAACACAAAAAGCTAATAATGTAAACTTGTAACTTTTCAGTTCTTTTCAGTACTATCCTTTCTTTATGAGGTGGGAGATAAAAAAGAACTCTTCATTCCTGTTTCTTTTCTTTTTGCTGTACATAATATAATTTTACCCCTAGCAGTGTAAACCAAAGCACTTTTGAATCCTGTATCTGTTCTGGAACAAGAAATAGATCTCATTTAATTCATGCTGCTAAACAACGTTCCCATGTCATGCAGCATACAAGGAATGACACATGAGAGTAAAATGAACAGATCTCCACATACAAGGTTTGAGTGATCTAAGGCTTCAAATACAGCTCTACACATACATATAACTTCTTTTTTTGTGTTTTTTTTTTTCCCCCCACAGATTACTAAAAAGGAGTCCTAACACATTTTGGTTTAGTTCAGCCCCTGAGCATCATCAGTTTTCATTTATAGAAGAACTATTCTGTGAAGATTATTTCTGTTTTGAAGGACAACTTCTGTACAGCCAATAGGAGAGTTAAGGTAGTGAATATTTAAACCAAACTGCTTTTGGAGTATGTTTATGAGCTTTACTGCTTGCATTTATTAGTTTATAAAATTAATATCAAAGACAAAAGCTCTAATCAGCAATTTAACCTGAATAAGCTTAAAAATGGAACATAGATTTAAAAAACTCCTTTCTTTTTTTGCATAATAATGCTATGTTTCTCACCATGGATTTGCAGAAGGATCTGTCTTGAAAGTGTTTACATCATCTTGCAAATGTTCTAAAATAATCACTGATGTATACTCTTAAACTGGGCGCACTGAATAACTTTTTAAAAATAATTTTTGTCTCATGTTTAATATAATCTGACTATTTCTAGAAAATTGTAGACCAGATCTATAAACAAAGTCTATATTGCACTTCTAGCCTCCCAGGTATTACAATGTGGCTTGGTCTGATTCTAGAAGATGGTGAGTTTGTTACAGGAATCTAAAATCACTGTCAAGTTCTCATGAAGGTAAACATAAAGGTCCAGGATAATTTACACTGTTAGGCCGTCAGGGTTTTTTCCTTACCAATATTAAGTGGTTTGTGTAATTCAGTGCATGTTTTATTAGAAAATTCAAGTAAATACAAATCTGCTTAAATTAAACAGGTGGTTGTCAAAAGTGGTGTGCTCATTAAGAACCTATTGTGATAGAAATCAGTGTGATATAGCAATTGTACGTATGAGTTATTTAAATCTGATACTCATTATCCAGTAAAATGATGGATATTCACTTTAACTTTATCATGAATACAGCCACAGATGGAAATAAAATTGAGTAAATGTCTGCGGTTATCTGTTAGGTGGTGTGCTTCATCATTTAATAGCTGAATGACTTATGATCATGTAGTTCAGAACACCTCTAATTAATTTTTGAGTTGAGTCTTTATTCTCAACCTCAAACTATGGTTTATTAATAGGTCAACATAAAGAGCTTGCTAAAGTGTAATGTGTGGCTGTGCAAACATACTTGGAAGCACATAGTTCATTGCTGGATGTCAGATGTTTTACCTGCCTACCCAACTAATTGAGAATCATATCAGAAAACTAGAAATCCATCGTAATGAATGAGACAGACAGTGACCTCCAAATAGACATAGCTGAATTAGAACTGATGAACTTGATATGAGTAGATTCACCGTGTCGTTTTAAATATAACACAGTTTAACTCATTTTCCTGCTCTTGACAATGTATTGAAACCACTAAAAACATAGGAAAGACTGGCAGGTGAATTTGAACTGCATTTCTTTGTATAAGACTTACTAAGGTAGCAGATTTATTGAAGGATATTCTTTATAATTTAGGCTCTGAGTGAATGGAAAGAGAGAAGAGGTAAGAGTTTATTCCAAAGCTATACATGAAAAATCACTTTCTTCTCTTTCTTCCCAAAGAACAGCAAAGATAAGTTTAAGCCGTAAATTTGTTTGAAAATTTAACTTCCTATGGATTTCTTTTTCTAAAAATAATTATTTTAGGCTGAATAATTGTGCATACTGTGTCAGAATTCAGTTAGTGTTTAGGCTGGAGGCTTTTGATAGTCTGGTTTTGACAAATATGCCAGGATCATTTATGCAGATATTCTTTCTACATGAATCTGTAATATCAGATGACAGAATTAACTTGGGCCTGCCAGCCTTTATGCATAATGTTAACTTCATCCTCTGTGGCAACAGCGCATAACTGAGTCTTGTGTCTGTTTCTTAAATCTATGGTTGATTCCTAACAAACGTTAAAGCGTTCACTTATAGAAATTCCTATGTAAAAAAATAACATAAATTGCCAGTGAAACACAAATCATGCTGTGTTTTGTTCCACCTCTATAAAGAAGGAAGGTGATCTGGCACAACCTTGTACCAAAGCAAGAGCTGCTTATTTACTGAAGAATATGCCCTCAAAACCATATCTTTGGTACTCCATGTTCTCAGTAAGTACACAGGCTGAAAGAAAACACATTCTGGAAAAGTACTCAGATCCCCTGACTATAGTCACCTGAGCTTTTTTCTCAGCTACAGTCCAGGAATATGTTCATATCTTCTTCTGCAAAATGCACAAGATCTCAGTTTTTTTCACCTTAGACTCTGCTAATTGCTCCGTTTCTGTTCTTTCCTTTCCGTGGGTGTATCTTATTTTGGATTTCCCAGGACTAAGACTTACATATGCAACTGTTAAACCAGAATAGCTGGTGCATGTCAAAGTCTGATTCTTCATTTTAAGTTAATCACACAAATAAATGCAGAACAATGGTGGAAAAGCTTATGTAAACAAAATAAATGTCTCTAATGTATATTTTTGAATAGCCTATGTTGGCTTTTTTACAGTATTTATAGCTTCTATAGTACCTATCCGCTTTACCATTTGGACCTTGGCATATGATTACATTTAATAGATCTTTTTATAACTGCTCTTTCTTTCAAATTTTGCTGGGGAAAAAACTCAGCACTTCGGAAAAAAAATCCCAGTTGCTAAAACAGGCTATATAAGGGGTTTGTATATTATTATTTTAGATGATCTGAAAATCTGACAGTTGCAACAGTGATAGACAGGAACAAAAGTAGCAGTGATTTTCAAAAATACAACCTGCATTGTCTTCAAAAATTACTTCAATAAATTAACATACTAAGGGAGTAGAAGATCTTGACATAAATTAGTCATTTTTTGTATGTGTGGAATTTAACAATTCTTAAATTGCTTATGCTGGATAAAAGAAAAACAGAAAATTGACCTTTATCTTTGTCACCACTGCAAATCATGTTGTTCCACTGTTCCAGTGATGCGTAGAGGTGGAAATAACGGAGATGAGTACAATAGACTTTTCCATAGACTGAGTTTTCCAGGTCATTTAATTCTCTCTAGTGTCTTCAGAACCTTTCCAACAGAACTAATGATAACAGATTGCCACATTATCCTGTTCGTGGTGACCTGTTTGGGTAGCTGCCAGAAATTCTACTCAGTCAAAACTCTGGGTGAGAAAATTGTTCACTTCTAATGGTTATTATAATGTATTCAGGATGAATAAAACAATATATTTTGTCATTGAGTACTTCATGTGTTAAGTAATGATTCGATTATTTTGAAAATTGATACTTTAGATCTGGGTTGCTACTCTGCTGCAGCTGGTTTGGAATTTTCCTTCCAGACTCTGTCCTTCTGCCAGTTTACATTCCATGGGGATTGTTCCCCCAATCTTACAGAGTTGTTTTTTAAAACATACAGCCAACTAAAGCTATCCACACTAACTCTATTTGTGCTAAAAGAGAAATAGCTGTGGCTCTGAAGGTGATGAATGTAGTGTTTTCCTTGTGATTTTTTTTGGGGTGCTTGAGCTTAGAAAAGTGCAAAGGAGAAAGTCTTACCACCTGTGCATTTAGCGGCATTCAGTCTCAGGCATTGATCATTTTAGATTTTAAACTAATTGCTTGTATCTCTAGCTTTAACATAATTTTCTGAGAAGCCAGAACCTTGAAATCAGATACAATATGCAATATTTGCCATGAAAAAATGAGCCTGCATTTA
The DNA here is from genome assembly GCA_022605575.1 of Laterallus jamaicensis coturniculus. Taxonomy (NCBI): domain Eukaryota; kingdom Metazoa; phylum Chordata; class Aves; order Gruiformes; family Rallidae; genus Laterallus; species Laterallus jamaicensis. The sequence continues at coordinate 1,067,972 of JAKCOX010000097.1, forward strand.
ATTAATGATTTTAATTAAATCCACATATGGAAATCTGCCCACCAGCTACTTGAATATTCAGTTTCTCTATTCCAATTAAACCAGAATAATTTTGTAAAAGATTCTTCCTTCTATTTTTGAGATACTTTGTTTCTGCATGCAATCTCCACCTAATTTTGAAGAGATATAGGAATCTAGAATTTTAAATATTTGCTGTTTATTCAAACTGATTCCTAATCTTGCATGTTAGAAAAGATACATTTTTTTAAAGAACTTTTTAAAACTACATTTAAGTTCCTAAGGATACATTAAGTACATCATAGTTGTTCTGTATCAATGCAAAATTCAGATTAAGGGTATTACCAAAGATTAGTTACTAAACACGAATGATTCAAATAGTCTTTCCATGTATAAGTCTTTATTTTCTATCTTATGATCAAGTCTGCATTGAGCATGTAAGACATCTGCATAGCTTCCTCTGGTTACAGAACTAGAAATACTAGAGGTGAAAAATGCCATTGAATCTATTTTAGATGTGAATGCTCTAATCGGAAGAAGTTTCTTTTGGAGTCTGTTTCACACATGAAGGGCTCAAATTTCAATATTACCTAAAGAGCTTGCCTTGCTCTTGCTTTTTGCTGAATTTCCTTGCTGGAAATTCAGCAGCTGGCTTGCTAGCAGCTGAGTCATGACCATGAGTAATAACTGCCCTCTCAAGGTGGAGAGAGCAACATAGGCTAGGGAATCATGACAGTTATTGCAGGTAGTAAGGTTAATTACATCACACTAATTTTTAAAGGAAGATTTAAAAGGTTTTGGACCTGTGTACCTGATATCTTGTTGCCAGTCGGCATGCTTGTATTCTGAGAAGGTTTGTGTTTTCAAGGCCTGAAATGGCTAGAGTCCCCTCTTCCCTACCTATACTTTTCAATAGAAATATCTAGGAGAACAGTGTGTTTAGACCTTGAGTCTATTTACTTTAAGAATTTGATTTTACATTATAGTGGATTGCTTAATATTAACTTTGTGATGAACTCATATTTTGCTGATTCATAGGTTTGCAAGGGATATGAATTATAAAATTAAGACCTGACGTTAATACAAAATTGTTTTGAAAATCTTCACATTAATGTCTAAAGTCCTATTTGACTACAGTCCTGAAGTATTCAAATATTAGTATCATTCTCATTAATACTGTACATAAATTGATGCATTAAATTGTCATATATATGTTTACAGTTCACTACAAAGTAATGAGAATCTAATATCTATTATATTAATAGTGGTTCAGTGCCTTCTATTATAGCAGAATGGGAAAAACAGAAATGGCATTTTAAGTAACCATTAAGTAATTAATCACATTTCAGATCCGCTATAAATATCTCTCCTTAGAAGGAGCCATTTTTTATACATCTCATCTGATCTAAAGAAGATTTTATCTTAAGATAGTTATTTTTTCTCAGTCTGACATCACAACAGAACCTAATCAATGACAAATCACTGCAAAACGTGTGGTTCAGTTCTTTCCTTGGTACCCTCTCTTCCCTGTAGCAGATCTAGAGATTGTATAAGCAACACATCATTGTGGGAAAGGGTTTTTGTTTTGTTTTGTTTTGGTTGTTTTGTTTTGGTTTTGGCTAAAGCAGTATACTAGATGTAAGGGAAATTTCAAGGCAGGAAGACTTCAACTTTCTGTGACAGCTTGCTATCAGATTGTTTATTCTATCACACTAAGCCACAAAGCATGCTTTGAAAGCAGGAAAGATGCCTGCCCTGATACAGCATCAGAAATCCCAGTGTGAACACAAGTAAACTGCATTCAGAGCCACTCCACTGAGGGTGCCACTTGTCACTGCTGAGTGGTTAGGTATTTCTAATTACCCTTACTTCTTTGTCTTGTTTTGGGGAGAAGAGCGTTCCCCTGCTCTTCAGGTCAAGCCTTTTCAAGCCATGAAGATCCAAGCAGGCTCCAGGGTTTGTTAGAAGCAGTTCTAAAATTTTTGTAGAGACCAAATATGTCTAGTTTCCACACAGTGAAGATGAAAGCCCAGTATCCCACCTGGCCATGACATTCCCAGCTGTGCCCACAGTACTACTGCAGCCAGGCTGAGATTAGCCACAGCGCAGCCTCTCAACCATGATGGGACAGATGCAGGCAGGGAAAGATACTGTGTTATCCATACATCCCTTCCTAAGAAATGAGCAGGATAAAGTCTTATATTGTTAGCCGTGCATACTTTGTGAGTAGTGCAGTGCAAATGTTTAAAATGGCAAGCATCTGAATCTTCAAACAGCTCATTGACCGTGTCTTTTCAGATATTGTATGACCATTACCATTTTATATGGAATTCAGATATTTGAGTGATGGTCAGCAGTAGTAACCCCTGAGCTAGAGGTAGACTTGAAAGATGCCCTTATATTTCTTTTTTTTTTTTTCTCAGTATTGTGATTTTGCACCAGCTGAGAACTGAGCACCACGGAGTTGTTCATTCTTTAAAATGGACTGGGGAGGGGTGGGTGGGAGGGCAAGGCGGGGAAGGTAAAAGAAAGGAAAAAACCCCCAAAACCAAGAAATAAAAACCCTGCAGGTTGGGATAAGGATAGTTTATTGTAATAGGAGAAAGATAGATATAACAATGATAACAGGACTTTAGAGCAAAAAATATATGAAACTGGTGATGCACAATGCAGTTTCTCACCAAACCACACAACTCAGGCCGTGCAGCCCAGAGCCGCCCCGAAAAACCAGACCATCCCCAAAAACTGCTCATCCCGGAGCCACCTGCTCCTTCTCCCACCAGCCCCCTTTTTATGCTGAGCATGACATAATTGGCATGGAATCCCCCTTTGGACAGTTCAGGTCACCTGACCTGGCTGTGTCCCCTCCTTTCTTGTTAGTAGGGAAATATGAACATCTGAAAAAGTCCTTGATTTTTTGGCAACAACTAGAAACATCAGGGTGCTCTTCGCACTGCTTTCATCCTAACTCCCAAACATGGCATTCTATCCACTATTAGAAAAGAAATTAACTCGGTCCTAACTGAAACTAGGACAAGTATAAAAACTTGATGTACTGAAACTGATAATAAAAATCTTTTCAGAGAGCTTAAGTGTTGTGTAGTTTTTTCATTATATTGTATACAGACCCATTTCAGAATAACTTCATATAGACATGCGTATATTTGGATTTGTGTTGCATTCATATACATTTCAAGTTTTCAGATGTACTTGCAAAACATATGTTCATAATCATTCCTTTGTTTTATCTCCCAAGACTTGAGAAAAAAAAGTTAAAATGCCATAAAGATGCTTATACCATGCTGCCTTTTACATGACTAGAAGGAGACATAAAGAGGTTGTAAACACACTTTGATTTTGACTCAGGTTTTCAGAACTGAATCCATATTCATAACTCAAGTCTTACAAATATCCACGACTTAAAATTAGTTCTGTTTGCATAGTATGCAGATTTTTCAGATGGTTTCTAGGCTGCAAATAGCAAAGTAAAACACTTATATTAAAGTATTCTTTTCTGGACTGTAAACTAGAGAAGGGGTCTTGGCAAATGGAATATATTTCTCGTGCTTATAATGGTTTAAAGAAAACAGTAGAAAATCTATAGTCTCATACAAAAATTGACATACTACATTATATAACAGAGACACTGACAATAAGCATTAAACATCCCTAATACGCAGCATAACTGTTTTATCAGCAGTTTTTTAGGGAAAAAAACCCACTTCTGCTTTGACAGGATGAGAAGGACTAAAGCTCAGTATCATTTGTTGTCATTATAGTCATTATTAGTATTTTTCTGTTATAGTAGGGGTATTTTTCCTACCTAATGTTCTCAGAATGAAAGCTATTTTCATCCTATTAATAACATATACAGTGGTGTTTCAAAGAAGATTTGTTATTAATTCTTTCAAATTCATGTGAACATTGTTATTGTCTTAATCTAATATTTGGTACTGATAGAAATGAGCTGCAAAATATTTAATGACATTTTGCAAGTACTCTCTTTTCAAGTTTGTTGCCACATGACACAAGCAATTTTAGATGTCAACAGTCTTGTTAGTTAATGTTAATGAATTTGGCAGTCATATATAATTGGCTTTTACCTTGGTTTTCATGTCTTTTTATGGGACTCTGGGGCCTTCTGAAAATATAGATTTCAGATTTATTGTTTGTGCAACTGCAAAATCACTTACTGTAACTGATGTTTGCCTGGATTTTCTATCACATGAAATAAGTTAGGTAGCTGCCAAACATAGTAAAATTAAGTAGCTCTGTATAAAAACCAAATTTCATAAAATCATAGTGTTAAGAGAGAAAAAGGACTGTCTCTAGTCCAACCTCCTGCACAGAGCAAGTGAGCTCTGAGGTCAGAGTGGGCTGCTTAGGTCTTCATCCAGTTAGGTTTCTCACAGTTTGTGTCTCTGCCTGAGTTCTCCTTATGGTGAAAGAACTTCTCCTTACATTCAGGTTGAACCTCTCTCATTTAATTTTATACCCGTTGTCTCTCATCTTCCCAACTCGCACTGCTGTAAAGCACCTGGCTCTGTCTCCTCAATGCAGGAGGCTCCCTGGAGACACCAGGGGCTGCTGGTAGGTCCTCCTGCAAAGCCTTCTCTGCTTCAGGCTGGACAAGCCAAACTTCCCCAGACTCTCCTCATGGAGCAAGTACTCCAGCCCCCTACCATCTTGGTGTCCTCTGCTGTACTCCCTCCAGTTGGTGGCTGTCTTGCACTGAGGGATGCCAAAAAAGATGCAGTACTCTATATAGGGAAATTCTCAGAGAAGTAGGAAATAAAACTTCATGAGATGATTCAGAAAAATGACTGAATTGGCACTTTTGAAATAAAATTGAGACCAAGCTTAATTTACAGTAGCACGAATCAAACTCTTATCTATGCAACAGCAGAATTTGGGCTTCAGACATGTACATCCAAAGGAATGCAAAGTTTCTTTAAAAAGATGATCTTCCCTTACTCCTCTTAAAACCTCCTAGGTTCAGAAACATCAGAAAGAGTTAAGAGATTAGGTAAGAACCACAGTAATCTAATTTGATTATTGTATTGTATGCAGTTCTGGGCTCACTGGTACAAAAAAGACAGGGATCTCCTGGAAAGAGTCCAGCGAAGGGCTACGAAGAGCGTCTGCCCTACGAGGAAAGGCTGAAAGAACTGGGGCTGTTCAGCCTTGAGAAAAGACTAAGAGGGGATCTTATTAATGTTTATAAATATCTGAAGTGTGGGACACAGCGGGAGATAACCAGCCTCTTTTCAGTTGTCTGTGGAGACAAAACAGGGGGCGATGGCTTCAAGTTAGAGTATAGGAAGTTCCCCACCAATATGCGGAAGAACTTTTTCATGGTGAGGGTGACAGAGCACTGGAACAGGCTGCCCAGGGTGGTTGTGGAGTCTCCTTCCCTGGAGATATTCAAGACCTGCCTGGACACCTACCTGTGTGATCTGTCCTAGGGAACCTGCTTTGACAGGGTGGTTGGGCTCAATGATCTCTGGAGGTCCCTTCCAACCCCATATGATTCTCTGATTCTGTAGGGGAATTCTTCAATTGCTTCTTTTGGTGATATTTGCACATCATGTTCTCTATTCAAACTAGAGAGAGCAAAAAGAAAAAACCACTTCTAACTGATGTGAAAAACATCACTGGGTATTTGTTTTAAAATGGACAGGAACTGTCTCAGTTCCTATTTCAAAATGAAATAGCTAAATGGGGCTGCTCCACTCATGCTGGTTGACCCCAGCAGGCTGCTTGCAACCATGCTGGTTGCTCATGCATACCTCTGCTTTGCCAGCAACTACACTTGTCCTCAGATCTCAAACCAGTCACTCAGCAGAGTAACAGCTTTCAAGACTCTGAACATAATGAGGGACTCCATAAGAAACTAGTAATTGATTTTAAGTTAGTTCTAGGAGTGATTTGGAAAAAGGAAGTCATAGTTTTACACATCACTTCCAGCTTTAGATTAGGTATGTTTTGGTTGTACCCCTTAGATCCAGTTATTAGTGCATGTGTGTATGTTTGTTTGCACAGTGTTTCCTGTTAGTTCATGGCTTTATCTCCTGTTGGATCATTGCACATGGTGGGGTTGTGCTTTTCTGCTTTAGATACTAAAAGATATATATGCAGGATACTCACTGCTGCTCGTTCTAGAGGCAGGAGAGAAAAGGATGTGCATGCAGAGGAACAATGTGTATCACCCTACTGTAAATATCTGAGGAAGAGAAATATTCATAGCATGATTTATCTCAGGTTTATTTCTTTCAAGAAAGGGAGATCAGTGAGACACAAGAGGATGCTGTGGGCTTGACTGTTGTTTTAACACCATTTTTTTCTGGGTGTGGTTTTTCTATTCTTGAAGAAACATTGAAAAAGGTATTCTTGAACACTGTAAAGCCAAGCTTTTTGATATTCTATCCCCAATTTTGCCAAACTGTCCAAGCCGCTGTCTTCAAGAAAGCTCTTTTATGAGTGGAAAAAAACCAACACCCCCCCCACCTCAACAAACAAACAAACAAAACCCCAGCATATATTTAATACAGTAATGGAATAAAAGTAAAATGTTAATAGATATAAATCTAAATGGAATTAAAGGAATCTTTTATAGAATTTAAAGTTTTATTGGTTATAAGTACTAGGCAATATTAAAATAAACCATGATTTGTGCAAACCTGTCAAGTTTCAAGACACCTATTAATGGCACTACACACATCTGCAGTTCCTTGGCAAACACCACTTCAAACTGAGAGAAGGCTTGGTTCAGTTTTCTCTAGTGAATGTGAACCAAAAGTGTTCAATTTGTTCAAAGTGAAAGAAATCTTTTTTATTTCCAAATTTAAGACAAGAAAGCTGGGAGGACACTTCAAATTCTTTATATAAGCCAAATGTATCTTCAGCAGCATGACTGATTGGACTCTGCAGAGTGGGAAATCCTTATCCTGCATATATCCTTACCACTTCTCAGTAGAGATAACATCCTGTTGTGAAGGCATTGCTAAAGATGTGTGATGGATATAGCTCATTCCTCTTGAGGCAAGTCTTCATTTTTGCTGCTGGTTATTCTCAAGCTTTTACTGAAGATAAAATTGGCTACACAAACTTCAGTGAACAGTCTCTGAGCTCAGTTTTAAGGCTACCCTCTGAGCATTTAATTTGTATCAGCAGTACTTTGATGCATCCGTACTAGTGCCGCCCCTCAAGAATTTATACAAGTGTTTCTATCCAAACTTATAATAGGGTTTTTTTGTTGTTGTTTTGTTGGGATTTTTTATATCAAATGTGGTTTTGATGGCTAACATGTACTTAAGGAGAGTTATTCAGTTTTCAATATCCTTTGATCCATAGATCTTAGTTAACTAATTTTGTAATGCAAATTTTTAAAAAGATTCCTGTCTTACTATCCATAGATTAGGAAAAAGATATTAATTTATTGCCTTCTTGAGATTAAAAATGAAAGCTAGGTTGATATTTGGGGTAAACAACTTTCAGTGTTACTTATTTGGCTCGATTTGGCTGGCATTGTTTATTGTGTTTTTACTCTAGGTAGGACTTCCATAGTTCACAACTTGTGAACTTGCATTTATTAAGATAAATTTGTTAAGATAAATGCAAGAAGTCATACTATAAATATAAAATGGATTTTGGGTTTTGGTTTGTTGTTTTTTGGATTTTTTCATTTGGATCTCTTTTACTCTGTAAGTCATGCACAAATGAAATTTAGCAAATATTGGGGTGGGACAGGAAAGGAACTTAGTCCCTTTATCAGGAAATAGTCCCTGTAGAGAAACCATGGATGTACAAAAGCTGTTCTTTATCTTTCGAGGAGTAAGAAAACATGTCACCAATTACGTTTTCAGGTGAAAGACCCAGCTAGCATATCTGGTTAAATGAAAATTCACTTACTATGTCCTGTGAGTAACATTGTTTGCTGAAAATCCAGAGCTAGTGCTGAGAAGCAACTTTAGACAATGTAAGTAATATAGTAAAGTAGCACTATGCTTTTGTCATTACAGCGTAGTTACAAAACACAATCTTTCACTTACTTTCTCTTCTATAAATCAACTGATATCAACTATCCCAGTTCAATGACCTACCTGATAAAATGGTTGTGAAGAATCTCAGGTATTTTACAGGCTAATTATATGATTATTTGTATAAACAAAACCTTTAATCCAAACTGTTGGAATAAAAGGAAAGGCAGAAATGAAAATATATCTGAAAAATCTGAATCACTAGATTTCATATTATAAAATAACTTGAAAGTAGAAAGTCTATAAAAAATCAACTAAAAATCTTTTTTGAATTCCACTGTAGTTAATAGCAAGGCTTTCAGTAGTGTGAAGGCTTAAAGAAGTCCATGAAATTTATAGAAATTTGAAGAACAGCATACAGTCTGCCTGGGAAGTAGAATCCTATAAAAATTCTAGATAAGCATTCTTTTCAAAGACAAATTATCTATTGATACTACAGGGAATTTGGAGTGAATATACTAACTTTCACTAAAAAAGCAAATATTAATTCAGACTTAATAGTTTAGGAACTGAGTGGAGATACGGATTCACAAAGAGCCAGAAAATGTAAGTTAGCGTCGAACTAGATCTTGAAGATGCCGTATATCCCTTCTTGTGTTTCTCTATCAAATAGAGTACCAAAAAAACAATGCACAAACAAAACCTAAATAGGAAACCCCCAACCAATCAACAAACAAACCAACCTCATTAAGACTCTACAGTGACTAACTGGTTTGGTAGCTGTAAGGGAAGTTTAATGGTATTCCTCAAGGTGAATTAAACACACGTTTCTGCTTAAATATAACAAAACAAAACAAACAAACAAAAAAAACTGTCAATGAGTAATTCATTGGGCAAAGTCCTGCCACAATATGCAGTTCTGCATGGAGTCTGCAAAGATCCTTCACAAGTAGATTCACCAAGCCCAAGAGTGATTACATGGGACACCTCAGCCCACCACAGATATATGTGTCAGTCCAGCTCTGCTGCCCAAGGGTGTCTGCTGAGCTTGGGCCCCAGAGCTCCCATTCAGGATGGTAGCAAGACAAAGCTGAGACTTTTTTCTTGTCTCATCACCAAAGAAAACTTCACTCTTGTCTTTGCCCTTCCTGCTTCTGGCCAACTTAACCCTTCTTGTAGTTGGACCTTCCTGCCCTCTGTGCCAGATGATTCCTCAGTCACAAATTACAACTGCTAAGAGATTACAATAAGAAGTTCCCTTTCATAGCTAAAACTTATTTTAGGATTTTGGAGTAAAAAGGGTGTGTGGCAGAAAACCCTCAGAAGATCTGTTTAAAGCAATATCAGTTGATAAAAGAACAGTTCATTCACTGAAGACAAACCCAACTGAGCTTGTGGAATGCTAACAACATCATGTCAATAGGGAAACAAATGACTTGAGATAAACACTATTTGAAGATAAATCGAAGATGGACAGCTGTGCCAGATAGATAGTCTCTCAAACCATTCAGCAAATAGAAGGCATGGCACACATTGCAACCTTTTAACTCACTAGAATCCTGATAGATCACAAAAACTAAATGGAAACAAGCCAGTAAAAAAATATCATTTTCATAAAAGTTCATTCACATATACATTGTAAAAAAAAAAAAAAAAAGCGTAATTTGACAGATTTGGCTGAACAACTCTAAGGGGCAAGTGAAATAAAATACATAGAGTAGATGGTGGCAGTGTAACTGATGACTAAATAACCATCCAGGTGGTAGAGGAAACATAAAGGATTGTGTGAGAATTAGATTGGATCATTAGAAACTAAGTTTGAACCTTCAATTCTGTCTTCACTTTTTCTATGGAGTGTATAATTGAGCAGCAGAAGAATGGGAGATTTTTAAACACTGTTTTTATTAGTTATTTTTATTTTCCCTTTTGTAAAAAGGAAAATGAATGTGTACCATTATCCTACTGAGTTTCTACCAAGTCATCAGCATCAGCATTATTAAAACTCCGATACATACATATAATTTGTACAAGAGACTTATTTGTGAACATAGCAAGAGAGTAATAATTCAACTGGGAATGAAGAATGAGTTTGTTTTAAACCCAAATGCTTTTCTTTAATATTTTTATGTTTGCATGAAATCTATCAATATATTTTTTCTTCATAGATTTTCATGTTAAAACCAAATAAAACCTTAATAATTCCTTAGACTTCAGCACTAGTAAGTATGAAATGGCCCTATTTGAAAATGTGGTAATTGTCATACATAAGTAATCAGTCATGTTGCTAAATTTAAAAATAATTTGGCTGATGAAGAAGAAATGTGTGTTTTTCTTGCATAGTGCATTCATTTTCCATAACAAATTAGTGCCCGCATAAATTCAGTCTTCCAGACAAATGAATGTTTCAGTTAAACGAGAATCTGGAACTTGAACATTAAAATAAATACAACTGTACTGATCTTAGCAACCAAATTAACAGATGCATATGCAGTAGTGTCTATTTAGCTGATAACATATATACTGTATGTTGTATGTAGTTAAAATGCACCTTTTACAAAAGACTGTGCATTTTTCAGTCCAAATTGTACAAGGTTAGAAATGCCTCCATGAACTAGAGAGCATGATTTCTTTATTTCTCTTTAACTTTGCTCATACAAAATATGCTGCTTGTGAAACAGCCAGCCCAAGATACTAATTTTTAAAAACATAAAGTAAAAAAAAGAAGTCACTCTTCTTCTATGGACTTTACTGCAGGCCTAAGGCACATTGGCTTTGAGCCTCATTGGTGAGTGTCTGTAATCAGTGGAAAGAATCAACAGAACACAATTCAATTCAATCAACATCTAAATCATCCTCAGGGTGTCTCAATAAAAGGAACCTTGGATGCCTGGTTGGGATAAATCAGTCCAGTATACCATGTTAAACTTCATTTGGCAACGCTCTACAGTGTCTTCTTACGGAAGTCATCTTGTTGAGGTTTTGCAAAATAGGGTATACAGAGAATGTGTAGCAGGATTTTATGTTGTAACTCTGTAAACTCTAATAAATATTAACTGTGTTTATTGTGAAATAGTTTTATTCAGAGTATGTGCTTTTTGTATTATGCATTCAGCCCTTATCATATAACTCTTTTGTTATGAAGTACTGAGGAAATTACATCCTTATGGTTAGCAAAACCGTTCTTATATTAAAAGCACTTTGTCATCATTTGGCAATCTTCAAAGAGCTGTTACTCCCAGCAGTCATACCTCAATCAACTGGCTTAATCTGAAATTTATTTAATAACTGTCAACCCCTTCATCTGCTTTAAGTCACTGTACATATGAGGTCAAGACTGTAGTCACCTTCTGACCAACATATACTAATATATTTAGTATATTTAAGTATTTGCCACTTCTATTGCAATATCTGGATTTCAACAGCCTTATCAGAATTCAGTCCATCATTGAAAGCTTCTGCTTAATATATGGGTATGAAATGTGTTTGCTTTTCTAGTTCCTGGATGTTCCTTCTCTGCTATATGTTTAGAGATTGTTCAAAGACACATTCTTTAAGCCCGAAGTATATGTACAGCAATGTTGGACAGAAAAATGGCTCAACTCATGATGTTTTAAATAAAATCTGTTCCCCAGTGATTTCTTGGTTTATTAATGGCCTATAATTAGCAGTGAATTAACTATATATTCAGGACCAATATCATAGAATCATAGAATGCTTTAGGTTGGTCATCTAGTCCAACCCCCCTGCAGTAAGCAAGGACATCTTCACAAGATCCAATTGCTCAGAGCCTCATCAAGCCTGACCTTGAATATCTCCAGGGATGGGGCCTCCACTACCACTCTGGACAACCTGTTCCAGTGATCTACCACTCTCCCATAGAATAACTTTTTCCTAATATCCAACCTAAATCTCCCCGTTTTGAGTTTAAAATCATTATCTCTCATCCTCTTGCTACATGCCCTTGTGAACAGTTCTTTCCCAGCTTTCTTATAGGCACCTTTCAGGTACTGGAAAGACAGTATTAAATTACAAAAGGTAAACCGCAATGCTAGACATATATAAAATTGTAGCAAACCCCTTCAGATGTCTAAAATGCCTTCTATAACTCATCCCCAGAAGTGTGAACTGCACACACTTGCATGGTTGCATTCGTGCCCTGGGTTTGCCTGCACCCTACCAGCCCACCTGCTGGGGTGGATGCTGCATTGCAACCTGCACTGCTGGTGCCCTGCCTGCAGGAGAGTCCCTGTGGCCTCTTAACCTGAGGGTGTTCTGCCAGCAAGAGGCAGAGAAGGCAATGACAGAAGGGTGACTGACATTCTCAAACTGCCATCATCTTTTTGTACTTTTTTTCAAGATCACTTCCTTGTTTGCAAAATCTCTTCATAGTCCTCTGTTTCCCATTTAATCTAGCAGTCACTGGCATCTTCCTCCCTAGGGCTGTCGGCATTTGGGCAAACAGGACTGTGGGGGATAATCCAGTCATATGGCGCAAGGTCCTATCACCATTCTCCAAGATACTGTCATCTATGTCAAGGGGACCACATGGGCACCCCTCATGGGAGCATTCCATTACAGCCACACAAAAGGAGCTTAAGTTTGTCCTGTAAATGTTTTGACTTCAAGTCTCTCTTAAGTCTATGTACATATAGTCACTGGTTTACGGACAAAGTAGGTTGCTGGGGATCATGATGCTTGCATAGGATAGAAGATTCATTATAGAGTATTTATCTTGTGATAACCAATTTGCGTTTGTTTATCTTTCCTCTAATTTCCATGTTCTTTATGCAATTCAACTAGAATGATTACTAACATTTGAATAAATGGCAGATCTTGTGAATCAGATCGTTCCTTTAAGTAATTGTGCTAATCAAATGTATTTACTCTGGAATAGAATTCTTATATAATATTATTTGAGCTTTAGCATGTGAGAGAGCACTTTATTTTTTATTTATTTGTCAGCAATTTATTTTTCTGTCAAACACTGAAACAAGCCATACATTGTAAAAATAATAGGATATAGCTCAAGAATAGAGTAATAAATATCTAGCCAATGTTTTTTTTTTTAATAATAAAATAAACCAAACCCTGAACTTATTTAGTACACTCTATCTTTAGTAAGTGTGGATGGTGTTTGACAGGGATTTTGATGTTTGGACCCAACAAGAAATCAAGTACAGTTGATTATACAGCTACCTAAATAGATTTTTAAATTTAAATTTTTATATTTTCAAAGGTGGATTTTAGTTTAATTTTTAAAAATAATTTTTAAAAACATGGTAAACTCTACCGGTTTTATTATATTGAAAAAGAATGTGTGTTTACACATCTTGAAGTTTTTGGGATTCATTATTTATGATTTTAAAAGAACAAAGTTTTTAGCAGACTTACACCACATTTAAAACACCGCATCGGGCTTTAGAATAACTACGTGTGATTAATGTCAACATCCTTAGTTCTGAAATTGCCTTTTAAAAATTAATAAGACATTAATTATGGTTCACCTAATATAATTCTGGTTTGAATTATAAACTAAAATAGTAATAGGTTAATGTCACTGAGAGCACTGAAGAACAAGTAATGTGCCCAGAGTTTTCTATATTAGCAGAGTTACGTAAAAGCTTTTAATTTGACATCATTTGGAAAAGCAAATGCTTATATACTTTTTTGAGTTTTAACAGCCATTTCCATTTAGAAACTTTTGTCTACTTGGATATGTGGGAAGTATCCTCATTTCACCGTGGCATAAATTCTGGTTTATATATATCAAACACTGGCAATTTTGTGTAAATAAATGCCAAGTTACCTTTGTAAAAGAAAAGAGGGGAAAAAAAAATAAATTTTGCATTGATATCAGTTAAATTTCAGCAGAAGGTAAAATCACAGCGAGCTTGAATTCCACACTTAATTTCTCTTGGCTTCTGAAAGATTTTTTATGATCTCTTACACTACCCTCTGATCTGTAAATAAATAAATTGTTCATAAATTTTCTTTGAAAATATCTTTGAAAAAAGTGACACTTGAATTTTATTAAAAACAATGGACCAATTGTCACTATAGAATAAATTGAAAAAGATAACTGATTATTCTATCCTTAGAAGCTATGAGGATTTCATGTAATCCTAATCTCCTAGTGAAGTTTTACCCTAAATTTTGGGAAGATTTTGCCAAATAGAATTTATGATTGCCTTCAGAATTTTTAATGGAATCAACTGTGTCACATTTAACAGGACAGAGGTTTATATATGAAGCCCATAAGAGTTCAGGCACCTAAAGTATGGTACAACACAGGTGAGGAAATTAGGCTGAATTACCTTCCCACTGAACTTTCATATAATCATTATGAGTTAATTTCACTTAGGTTTTTTAGTTGATTTTTTTTTTTTCCTCTAGCATTCTAATTTCGGACAAGCACACTGCTGCTACTTTGTCTCTATAGTCTGTACCTCAAAACCTATTCAGGATCTGGGTGTTGTCTAATTCAGAAGGATCAATAACCAGACTCACCTGACAAAATGCAATGGTACCTCCTTCAGGATGCTGACAGTAGGAGAAAAATTTAGACATTTCCACAGGCAATTTGAATGTTTCATCTATTAAATTAAGACAAAAGTTCTCTTTACCATGATTGTGTTAGATAACGTAACCCTTAAATAGTCTTACCTTTGACCAGAAACTTCTCAGGAATTGTTCCTCTGGTCCCTCTTCCTTCCTAGAGTAATCCATACCCTTATTTCACATTTTAGAATAATCTGTACTTCTATTTATCCTTTGAAGAGTTTCAAAGATAGACCTTACCTGGCATCAAGTCATGAAAGTGGAAAATGGAATTCACTTTCCTACATTAGTTTAAGTTTATAGATTTCCACTTACTGAATACAATCAGTGCTGACCAGCACTGGTCAAGTGACTGACAACCCTGGAATTTATGGCCATTATTGATTGTTTCGGGGAAGTAAAACTGATATGTATTGCTTTGCATTTGGCTCCACAACTGAGATAGATATGCAATACACATCTCTTCTGGGAGTCTTCTTTTAAACAAAACTAATTAAAGATCATGACACTTCTATTTAAGTTTTATTATTTAGTGCCTTATGGGCATTTGTTGGAAGTTTAAAAGTGAAATAAGTCTATTTATATAGCTTTACAATTGTTTAGCATTGGTAGAAGTGCTTCAAATAGCATAAGATTTTAATTAATGTGATAATTGTGTTTATTTTCAAAATCAAATATCATGTAATTCTGTTGAGTTGTATGTTTGCAAAGATTAGCAAAATCAGTATGCTGCATTTATGCAGACCAGAATCAGTGTTGTGAGATAACACTAAAGTTTTATTTTTGTTCTAATGGTGTGTTCACTGCTACTTGGCCAAAAGAATGCATTCACACTGCCTGTGGTGTTGTTTGTTCATAACTACTACCGTTTGCTTGAATCTCAGAGGTTTCTCTTTGTATGTGATTCAGGTATATGTAGTCTGATCTGTTTCTCGAAACTTCCTTCTTCTTCTGACTTTCCTCAAGTTTGTTTTTTATTACTTCCTTATTTATTAAGTTAAAAATGAAATTCAAGGTTATCTTCATATTTTGCCTTCCACTCCTTTCAAAGCCACAATTACAAAGTATCAAACACCTCCAGAGGTATCTCCAGAGGGTGACACAAAGGAGCCTTTTATTTTCAATGGCTATGTGAAGAATAAAATCTGATTTGGGTGCTGCATGTGCCTTATGAATATTCCTGATTTTGTTAAAAACTAGAGAAACCTTGATCTGCAGAAACATCAGAAGTGAAATTCACAGTGCTTCCTAGTGTTGCCACTTTGTCACTGCTATAAATTATGAAAATTATTTAGAAGTAAAGTTTCTTATAATTGTTTCGGGTACATTTAGAATATCTGGCTTGAACTTTTTGAATGCCAGATGATTATTTTAATTTTTTTTTTTTTTGAAGATTACAGTTGTGGGGTTGGTTTTTTTTACTGTTTCTGTGAAACTGTTCTGAAAACCTAACTAAGGTCAGGCACTAAACTTGCACAAACTGTTTGTAAAATTCACTCTACAAAAATGCCTTTGATTCTTTCTTGGACATAAGCACTGATTTTATAGCATTTGAACTCTACAATACGGATACAATCAAAGATAACTAGAGTAGCAAATATTCCACTGCATATATTTTAATTATTGATAAATGATTGTCTACATTGGGTCCCCCACAGCTATCAACAATACTTTCTTTACTGAAGCTGCCAAGTGGACAGCTTCAAAGCATCTGAATATCAACAGTAGGCATGAGAGCACTGCAGTGAATATCAAAAGAAGAGATTCACAGCAGGAGTCTATTGATAACCTGTATCTCAACCCACTCTCTACCACCCTAGAGGTGACTGTTCCACAAGGACACCCTCCTGCATAGCAGATTCGCATATGCCCTGGGAGGGTGGATTCACCTTGAATACTTGCCAAACAATAATTAGTGAAAGTAATGTAATAAAACTACAGAATACTAATTAAAAATTAAAAAAAAAAGAAGACACCCTGGGATTAAATGCAATTGTCCTCCATGTACAAGCAAGCAGAACAACCAATATGTTGTTCCATGGTGTACATGTATTGTAAGCATCTTGTAGAGTCAGATATCCATCCTGTAACTGAAGTATATAAGACACTGCAAAGTATCTTCCATATATGTATATACAAACCAGGTATTTCTTTTCAATATCTGTGTATTAAATGGGAACTATTCAGTGCCATTCCAATAGAGACCATCATCCATATAACAGATTTAACACATTTATGCATTTTAGTTTGATTTTCTTGTTGGAGCAAGAATATTTAAGTAGAAAGTAGAATAACAATTCATAGTGACTCTGTCTTAAAAATGGAATCCTTCAGTAGGCATTTGATCATGCCCCACTTTTATTTTTCTTTCAAGGTTATGCTTTCTATCTTTTTGGGACAGGTTTTCCCAAGGGCATTTTTCTATAAGAATGAGCATACAGAGCTAAAAAGAGACTAAGAATAATCTTAGCTCAAGAAGAAGAAAATGCAATTCTTAGTTTAGAGCAATGTATTAGCAGATATATATATACATATATAATGCACTCTCTCTATCTCTCTCTATATATATGTATATATAATGCTCTCCTTGAGAAAAGTTTCTTCCTTGACATTAAAGAAGTCAAAATGTCCTGGGGCAATTCCAATTCACCACTAGAGGAAATTTTTTGCAGTGAGACCGGAATAATCTTCCAAGAAGTTGTGGATTCCCCAACATTGGACACTTTCAAGATTCAGTTGGACAGGGTACTGGGTCACCTTGTCTAGACCATGTTTTTGCCAGCAAAGGTTGGATCAGATGATCTTTGAGGTCGCTTCGAACCTGGCATTCTAGGGCTGTATGCATATACTGTGGAACATAGGCAACTCAGTACTGTTTCAGACATGTGCTGTTTTAATAAATAACTTGTAGACCCTATAATAATTTCGTAACTAAGTCATGATATCTTGAAATTACCAAGAATGCCTATTGGGCAATTATGTCAAGACCTTTGAAGTTCTTGCTATTGTGGTCATCCTAACAGCTGTAAGTAATTCCTAATAAGATGTAAACTACACTTCTATCTTATACTCATACAATTACAAGGATTTTCTATTACTTTCAGAAAATTAATAAGAGCCACTATGTTAAGTAGAACTAATGAGAAGGATTTATTTATCTCTTCTCCTGATTTATGCTAAAATGTGTGTGTCTGTAGAATTAGACTGTCTAATGCCGTTTTGGCCAGGATTAGATTTTCTCAAAGGTTTTGCATTTTCGCATGGTTACCACTTCTGTTCAGCTATTTCCCCAACGTTGCTCTAGCCTGGATGTTAACACTAATTGCAGAACACTAAATAGTTCATTTTAATCTTTAATAAGTTTACATATTTTCAAATTGATTCTTAGAGTGAGAAATCTCTGTTGTCAATGCAGTTTAATGTCTTTGCATCTCAGAATAGGAATAGAAATGAGGCTTTTTCCATTGTTTTAGAATATGATTCAGCAAGTATTGATATCTGAAAGCATAATGCCCTTTTCTTGACTTTAAACACAATTAACTCTAGTAATTATAAATTCCCTTTATCGGTGTGTATCAGTGCTGACACTGACTGATCTTGGCAAACACTAGGAGCAGACAAAGTCCAACGTAGTTTTGTAAATGTCAATGTATGACATCACCATGGGGAGCTGACATCTTTATGTACTGACAGAGTGGAGGCTGTAATTAGAAATGAACGACAAGGTGCTTTCATCTTTGATGAAAAAAGATTTTTGTGTCAAAATATCTCACTGCAGGAACAATTTTTCTCTAAGTATTTCTTGTCCTGAACATATTTTGCATAATAATAGAAGGGTGGATGGATTTGCAAAATTATTGCAGAGTGTTGCTAAGTGACAAAATAGCAGACATTCTGCATTTGCAGATAAAAAAATGTTTAAATGCTATCATATTGTGATATTGACAGATACCATTTGGAGGAAGACAATATATTCACTATTTAAAAAAATATAAAGAAAATCAGAGGTATTAAAATTTTTGAGGCCTTATTTAGGGAGCATTTTAAAATTACATTAAATAATAAATTAACTAATGTTCAGAAGGTTACAGGAGTTTTTAACTTAGTTGAAGTGAATCCCACCCTTCTTATGTATATGCAAAGATAAGCAGGCATACATTATAGCTTATAGAATAGACATCTTGTAGTCCTTGCATTAAATGTATTGGAAAAAAAATTGAAAAGAGTGGTAAACTTTTTCAAATAAGTTTGATGTTTGTTTTATTGCCTGTGCCGAACAAAACTAGTAAGATTTTGGAGTGACTCTAGAGGAGGCCTCGAAGATCATCAGAGGGCTGGAGCACCTCTACTATGAAGACAGGCTGAATTGAGTTGGGCTTGTTCAGTCTGGGGAAGAGAAGGCTCTAGGGAGCCCTTACTGTAGCCTTCTAGTACCTGAAAGAGCCTATAGGAAAGCTGGAGAGGGACTGTTTGCAAGGGCAGATAGTGGTAGGACAAGGGGCTAATGGCCTTACACTGAAAGAAGGCAGATTTAGATTTGATATAAGAAAGAAATTCTTCATTATGAGGGTGATGATACACTGGAACAGTTTTCCCAGAGGAGTTATGGCTGCCCCCTCCCTGATAGTGTTCAAGGCCAGTTTAGATGGGACTTTGGGCAACCTGGTCTAGTGGAAGGTGTCACTGCCTATGTTAGCACGGTGGAACTAGATGGTCTTTGAGTTCCCTTCCAACCTAAACCATTCCAGAATTCTATAATTCTATGATATATTTGTATCTGTATTTGCGTAGATCTCCTTGGCTAAAATGGTGCAGAAAACCAGTACAAGTTTCAGCTTCTCCATAATTCTCACATGCTTTTTTGTAAAATTGGATGATTTATTTTGTATTTAGAGCACATATATGTTGAAAACAATGCTCATTTCCCCAGAAACAAAACACAGACTTTTGAATTTCATATTAGTGTCAATTAATGACTCTGTGCAAGACAATAAATAGCAGTTTTGTGTTTTAATGCTTTTATCTCTGTATCTGAGCTACTGCTTCCTGCTGACAGGGCAGTTTTGTACATTGATTTTTTTTACAGTTTCCGCCCCCTCCGCCTCCCCAAATTAGAACTTCAGGGTTTTGTCCAAAGGCAAACAAAAGAAGTCTATTGTAGATAATACCACATTGTTATAAACATTAAACATCCCTGAAGGCTGACTACAAGGATGATAAGGCAGGAGACCAACATCACCAAGAAAGAACCTCTTGGTCAAACTGAAACACGAGAGGGAAATGCATCCACAGTGGAAGCGGAACATGCACACTGGAAAGACCATAGGGATACTGCCCAGAAGTATAGCAACAAGATCAGGAAAGCTAAGGTATGGATGGAACTTAATTGAAGGAAGTGAGGAATAATAAGAAAGGCATCTACAGTTACATTAGAAAAGGAAGAGAAAATACATTGTACACTCACACCCCCACACATCCATTTCTAAAAACAGTAAGGAGGAACCTGGGCACTAATGAACTGTTAGCCTCACCTCTATGCCTGGGAAAATCAGAGGACAGTTCCACCTGGAAGATATGTCAATACAAATGGACAACAGAGACGTGATTAGAGACAGTCAGTATTGCCTCACAAAGGGGAAATTGTACCTTAGTAACCTAGTAGCTTTCCATGGTGGAGTGACTGCAGTTGATGAGGGAAGTGACTGCATTCGATGATGGAAGAGCAACTGATGCCGTCTATCTTGGCAGAGATGCGGCTTTGATGGATGGACTGTTCAATGGATAAGGAACTTCCTGGATGGCCACATCAGTCAATGGTTCCATGTCCAAGTGGAGATCAGTAAAAAGTGGTATCCCATAAGGATATGTTCAATATCTTTATTTATGACATAGACTGTGAATTTAATTGCTCCATCAGTAAGTTTTCGGATGCCACCACTCAGTGGTGCAGTTGATATGTTTCAGGGAAGGGATGCCATCCAGAGAAACCTTAACAAGCTTGAGCAGTGGATCTATATGAACCTTATGGAGTTCAGCAAGGCCAAGTGCAAGATCTTGCATTTAGACCATTGAAATCCTTGGTATTAATAGACTGGGTGATGAATGTTTTGAGAGCAGCTCTAAGGAGAAAGACTTGGGGATATTGGTAGATGTAAAGTTGGACGTGAGACAGCAATGTGCAGTTGCCGGCTGGAAAGCCATAAGAAATGTGACCATCAGGTCAAAGGATATGATCTTCCCCTTCTACTTTGCCCTTGTGAGACCATACCTAGAGTGTTGCATCCTCTTCTGGGGTCCCCAGTATAAGAAAGACATGAATGTGTTACAGAAGGTCCATAGCAGGTCCATGAAGATGATCAGAGGGCTGGAGTACCTCTTCTATGAAGACAGGCTGAAAGAGTTGGTCTTGTTCAGACTGCAGAAGAGAAGACTCTGGGGAGACCTTACAGTGGCCTTTAAATACTTAGAGGAAACAGCCTAAGAGACTCCCAGAATGTGTGGAAGACAACTTCCTGACACAATTGGTGAGTGAGCTGACCAGGGAAGGCACCCCACTGGACCTGTTATTTGTGAACAGAGAAGGTCTAATGGGAGATGTGGTGGTTGGAGGACACCTGGAGCGTAGTGATCATGAGATGATAGAATTCTTAATTCCAGGAGAAGTGAGGAGGGAGTCAGTAAAACAGCCACCTTGGACTTCTGTAGGGCAGACTGGATTATTCAGAAGGTTGGTTGATAAAGTAAAGTACCATGGGAGACAGTCCTTAAGGGCAAAGGAACCCAGTAGGGATGGATGCTCTGCAAGAAGGAAATCCTGGCAGCACAAGAACAGGCTGTCCCCGTGAGCCAGCAAAGAAGAAAACCAGTTTGGCTGAACAGAGAGATCTGCCTGGACATTCAGAAAAAAAAGAGGAAAGTCTATGAGCTTTGGAAGAAGGGACAGGCATCTCAGGATAACTACAGGGATGAAGTAAGATCATGTAGAGAGAAAATCAGAAGGGCTAAAGCCAAACTAGAACTCAGATTGGCCAATTCTGTGAAAGAGAAAAATCTTTCTATAGATATATCAACAGCAGGAGGGCCAAGGACAGTCTCCAGCTTTACTGGAGGCAGGGGGAACATTAGTGACAAAGAATGAGGACAAGGCTGAGGTATTTAATTCCTTCTTTGCCTCAGTCTTCAACAGTAAGGTGAGATGTTCTGTGGGTATTCAGCCTTACCACCCAGAAGACAGGGAGGGAGAGCATAACTCCCATGATCCAGGAGGAAATGGTTAGAGACCCGCTAGGCCAATTAGACATTCACAAGTCTGTAGAGTCAGGCAGGTTCTATCTGAGGGTATTGAGGGAACTGGTGGATGTGCTTGCCAAACCCCTTTCCATCATCTATCATCAGTCCTGGTGGACTGGGGAAGTTCAGCTCAACTGGAGGCTGGCAGATGTTACACCCATTTACACGAAGGGTTGGAGGAAGGATCCCAGAAATTACAGGCCTGTCAGTCTGACCTCAGTGCTGTGTAACATCACAGAATGGGTCATCTTGAGTGCTATCACACAGCACATGCACGGCGATCAGATGATCAGGCCCAGGCAACATGAGTTTATGAAAGGCGGGTCCTGCCAAACTAACCTGATCACCTTCTATGACAAGGTGACCCCCTTAGTGGATGGGGGAGAGGCTGTTAGTGTACTTGGACTTCAGCAAAGCCTTTGACAATATTTCTCACAGCATTCTGCTTGAGTAACTGCCTATCCCTGGCCTGGAGAGATGCACCCTCTGCTGGGTAAAAAACCAGCTGGACGACTGGGCCCAGAGAGTGGTGGTAAATGGAGATAAATCCAGCTGGAGGCAGGTTACAAGTGGTGTTCCTGAGGGTTCAGTCCAGTTCTCTTCAATACTTTTATCAATGACCAAGATGAAGGGATTGAATGTTCCCTCAATAAGTTTGCAGATGACACTAAGCTACCTGAGGGCAGGGAGGCTCTTCAAAGGGATCTGAACAGGCTGGATTGATGGGCAGAGACCCACCGGGATGAGGTTGAATAAGGCCTGCACTTGGAACATAAGAACCCCATTCAGCGCTAGAGGCTTGGGGGAGAGTGGCTAGAATGCTGCCTGTCAGAGGAGGACCTAGGGGTATTGGTTGAATATGAACCAGCAGTGTGCCCAGGTGTCCAAAAAGGCCAATGGTATCTTAGCTTGTATCAGAAACAGCCTTTCCAGCAGTTCCAGTGAAAGTATTGTGCCCCTGTACTCGGCATTGATGAGGCTGCACCTCAAATACTGTGTTCAGTTTTGGGCTCCTCACTATAAAAAAGACATTGGCGTCCTGGACTTTGTCCAGAGAAGGTCAACCAGGCTGGTGAAGGGGCTGAAGAGCAAACCTTAGGAGGAGCAGCTGAGGGAATAAGGGTTGCTTAGCCCAGAGAGAAGAAGGCTGAGTGGAGACCTCAACACTGCCTACAATTACCTGAAAGGAGGTTGTAGAGCGATGGGTGTTGATGTCTTTGCCCAAACAACAGGTGATAGGACATCTTGGAGGGTGTTGTTTCTAATTAGTTGTAAATATTCTTTGATTTTTATTTGTTTGTTTGGGGGGGTTTTGACAGAAATTTCCTCTTACCTCTTAATTTCCCGTTAACCTTCTTTAGACTGGGCTTTTCAAAAGTACTTTACCAAAGGACGTATGCAAGTGACAGACACTGAAAAGCAGCCGGTTGTTTTGTGCTTATCACTAGGGAAGCTTTATGGTTCACTTGGATTTTCAGGAGGTTTTGACAGGACACAAGAAATGTTTTCTTTTTCCTCTTCTTTGGTCTCTCTGTTTTTTACTCTTTTTCCTGTTCTTTACATATTTCAGAAAATTGATTCTTCTTTCTTTTCTTATTGACTGTAGAAAAATACAGTGGTCTTTATTTGTTTTGTGCCAAGGTCCATCATGTCCTTAGCCCTAGAAGAAGTGTTTGGGGAAAGAACTCTTGCTTTCTCCACAAAGACAAGATTCAGTATGAGTTATGGATATAGGATGTCTTAAGTGAAACATGCTGAGTCCCCAGAGCATTCAGCTGCTGAGACCTAACAGATGTGACCATGTGTGAACTGACAATGCAGAGATTCATAAAAGGTAAACTTTATGGTTATTTTCAGAAGAATGAACAAAGAACACCTAACAGCATCTTGAAAACATAGTTCTCAAAACTGAAGTCCAGACACATGAGATGGATGTGCTATTATTTCTTATTTTTATGATTGTAACAGCTTAGGTGTTTTCACAAGCAGAAAAATTATTTAACTTCAGAATACTGCATCATAAATTACTTTCTGGTGAACTTCAGAGAAAAAACAAATGGACATAGCAACATCACAAACATGTACAATTGTGGCCAGAATGGTCAAATACTATAAGCAACTGTAACAAAGGAGTATTTATTCAAAGTGATCAGCCACTTTAACAGTAAGCCATCTATATTCCCGGTTAAAGAACAGGAACTAACTTCTTTGAATATAACTTTATTTGTTAGAAAAATAAGGTTGGTTTTTTTTCAATATAAAAATATCTTTTGCAAAACCAGTGGTGCTTGCCTTTTGTCTTTAAATGACTCAGTCAACAGAGATGTCAAATTTAATTTACATCATTGTTTGTGTGCTACCTAAGGTTAGCAGAATTCAGTCAACAAAAGTGCAAGAGCTGATGAAGGTTATTCCTCGATATCAAGTAAACAGAAAACCAGTTATACTTCAAAGACATGACGTAAAGCACTTACATAATTCTTTTTTCAAAATTTCATGGTGATTAATTCAGAGAGAGAATGATTGCATTGATACTTCATTAGGATTGTCCTGAAATAGTTAAGAAATTAATGGTTATCTCAGTCTTAAGGGATAGCTCTGGCAAACATATTTTATGCACTCGGAAGACTACATATTTGAGGTTTCTTCCTGGGATGCAGAGCCAAAGAAGCCTATATGGATTACCTTGACCTACCATTACTACTGTAAGAGAATAGAAACCAAACATTTTATATAAATTGACTTAGCACTGATATTAAACTTCCTTTACATTTTAATGCATTACATAATAAACAACATTGTTGGTGGCTTGACCACATGGAAGTGAAGATGTAGCTGGACATTGTATAGTCTTGAAGAGATCTAGATATATTGCCCTGGAAATTTTGGAAAGAGAAGGAGTATTTGCTATATTCTCTGACCATTAATAGAGGAATTCAATGGTTTTAGCAAGTACAGATTCACCTTTGCAGATATGAATTAAAAAGCCTGTTGTTTTCTCCTGATTCACAGAATATCAAGGTAACTACTTGCAGGCTTTGGATGAATTAAAGGACAGGAGAGATCATTAGGTTCTCCAAACTTCATCTAGGTTTCTCTTTGATAATCCTATATGGAAGCCAGTATCTAGTTAGGATAAAACATTTTTGCTCTTATGTAAGTTCAAGAGATGAAACAAAACAAAGCTACATTACTCAATCATCATGCTACTCCTTAGCATTTGGTAACATTTAGCTTCAAAGAAAAAAAGTATTTAAAATGTAGGGGAAGTTTTTTACGGAAAGAGTGGTGAGGTCCTGGAATAGGCTGCCCAGAGAGGTGGTGGATGCCCCATCCCTGGAAGTGTTCAAGGCCAGGTTGGATGGGGCCCTGGGCAACCTTGTGTAGATCCAGGCCTGAGGTTGGTGGCCCTGCCTGTTGCAGGGGGGTTGGAGCTTTATGATCCTTGAGGTCCCTTCCAACCCTTGCCATTCTATGATTCTATGATTCTATGATTCTATGAAATAATAAATATTTTTCTTACTTATCATGAATTAACCCTAGTTTTGAGCATGTGTGTGAGAAGTCATAGAAATATTTTTTCCAGATTTAGATCTTCAGGGTTTAGTTCCAAAGGCAAACATATAAAAACATTCAGATTTTAAATAGCTTCGTAGTTAATAAAAATTAGTGGAGTAAAATAAATGTGAAAGTGCTTATAATTTATAACTTCAGTGTACCTCAGAATTTTCAAATGTGATGCTAAAGAATATCACCCCTTTTTTATTTTCACTCGAAAGTATTCACATTCAGAATTCCAAAACTGTGTCGCTGGCCTTAAATTCGTTTCATCAGACATAAGTACATAAACCATGACATTCTACTACATTTCATTAACATGGTTTTGGGTTTTTTTTACTGCAGAAATATGTGCATTCATGTTACTAGGCCAAAGATCTCAATTGGCTAGGTAAAAAATGTAATATAAATATGGGTAATTGCAAAGTAATTACTTTACAGGTTTATGAAAAATTTTACCTATTTTGTGATGATGAAAATACAGGTTACCGGAGATGATCCTGCAGTACAGATATGAATGGATACAAAGAATTTTAATTAGTGTGACTCAGGGGATAAGATCAGCAAAATATATTGGTCCTTAAAGGGTCATGAAAGTGGAAATCAGGTCAAAAAGTTTCAGACTGTTGAGAATGTTTTTGTCGCTTTCTCTTAAGACATACTCAAAACCAATCTTGAACTGTACTATAAAATTATGATAATAATTTATTAGTGTAAGTGCCAGTTTAATGTCCCATATCAGAAACCAACAAGTCAAACACTAAGTAGGAGCCTGCAGGGTTTATTTCCGTGTTTGAGATTCTTGGCAATGACAGGCACTTAGCATGGACCATGTCCTTAAATACATGTCTGATTCAGGTAGCTGTTTTCCTGGTACACCAGGATTTCAGACAAAGCTTAATTCAATCTGTATATTGAAATAAGGGAAGACACTGGCTATATACAACATAGAATTATAGAATGGTTTGGGTTGGAAAGGACCTCAAAGACCATTTAGTTCAGACCCCCTGCAGGGACACCCTCTACTAGCTCAGGTTTCCCAAAGCCCCATTCAACATGGCCTTGAACACTGACAGGAAGGGGGCAGCCACAGCTCCTCTGGGAAATCTGTGCCAGTGACTCACCACCCTCACAGGGGGAAATTTCTTCTTAATTTCTAATCTAAACCTCCTCTCTTTATACCCAAGATGTGGTTGAATTCCTGGTCTGCAAGCATGCATTGCTGGCTTATGTTGTGACAGCAATCAGTCAGCACTCCCACGTCCTCTTCCTCAGGGCTGCTCTCAATCTATTCTCCACTCATCCTGTAGTTGTGATAGGGATTGCCCCAACACGTGTGCAGGACCTTGTACTTGACCTTCTTGAACTTAATTTTGTTTGCATGGGCCCATCTCTAAAGCTTGTCAAGGTCCCCCTTGATGGCACCCCTTCCCTCCAGCATTTCAACTGTACCAACCGGCTGTATTGACAAACTATCTGAGAGTGCCCTCAATCCCACTACCCATGTCACCAATAAAGATTTTAAACAGTGCTGGTCCCAATACTGCCACCTGAGAAACACCACCTGCCACTTGTCTTGATTTGGACATTGAGCCATTGACTGCTACTCTTTGAGTGTGACCATCCAGACAATTCCTTATCCACCAAGCATTCCATCCAACAAATCCATATCTCTCCAACTTAGACTCAAGGTTTTTGTGCATGACAGTGACAAATGTTTTGCACAAATCCAGGTCTTGGACATTTGTCATCCTTCCCTTACCCATAAGAACTGTAACCCCATCACAGAATGCCACCAAATTTCTTAGGCATGATTTGTCTTTACTAAAACAATATTGGCTGCCACCAGTCACCTCTTTAGTTTCCATATGCCTTAGCACAGTTTCCAGGAGGATCTGCTCAGCCTGTAGCTCCCTGGGTCTTCCTTCCCTTTTTAAAAATGGAAGTTATGTTTCCCCTTTTCCAGTCAGTGGGAACTCCAACAGGCTGCCATGACTTCTCACCTATAATGAAGATTGGCTTAGACACTTCACTTACCAGTTCCCTCAGGACTCACAGATGCAACTCATCAAGTCCCATGGATTTTGTGACATCATGCTGTTAATATATAAAATACTCCATTAGGTATTCTATATTCTAAATGTAATTTACTCCCGGACAGACCAACTTTAATGTTTCCATTAATATAAGGACTTAAATTTTTCAGTAGAAGGCATAATTTCTACACTTCTAAATCAATAATTGCACTTCTCTGAACCCTCTCCAGCTTCTCAACATCCTCTGTGAATTAAAAACTCAGTTTTCAAGTAGGAGTTGTACAAAAGAACTGACATATACACACAATATATCTTATTTTACCCAACAGAGCTTTTATTATTATTATATTGCCTGTGACAGTGGCTTGTTGTTTTTTGATTCTGAAGTTATTCAGATTATTTCATCCCAGAAATATGGCCTGTGTCCTTGGTGATTTGCAGCACCAATTTGCTGTTAATGACAATGAAAAAGAAACATGGTGGGTGTGTGTATTGCTCTTTGTTCTAACTCATCAGGTAGTGTGATTCATCATTAGTAGTGTGATTAGTAGTGTGATTGGTGTGTCATTTGCAAATCTTATTTAGTAAACTAAAGGGGTTTTAAGATAACATGAAATAGGTATTAGGCATGATTAGGTATCTGGGACCCAGTAGACAACCATCCTAATACCTGACAGATCTTTTTATTTATATTATCAATTAATCAGTGTCTCATTTATTTCATTGTTCAGGATACTTTATATTTTGAAAAGAGAAAAATGTAGTTTGAATATTTGTGGTATGAAAATAAATGTCCAATTTTTATCAGCAAAATTTATAACTGCATAAAAAAATGAAGGATCCTTCAAGATATCTAAGATCTAAGTTTCTTTATGTAAACCCATGCTGATTTGGATTAATTGCCTGTCTTTAATTATTAAATACACTATCAGCATTTTTGTATAATTTATGCAAGTTAACACAGCCTTGTCCTTCTTTATTAATTGAGTCCTATCTGATATTTTTCAACAGATTATCATGTAGCTGATAGATTGGTAATTACTGTGTTAATCTAGGTGAATTTTTTTCTTGTCTTTGTTCCATGGTCCTGGACTTTGTAGTGTTTCAAGGTTTGAAACAGAATGTGAGCAGACTACGTTGCTCCTTGGCTAAGTGTTAAAAAAACTGCTCATTTAAAACTGAGCATTCAAATTATTTTTATCGGTCTCTTTGCCTTATAAACTGCTATGGCAAATGTTTCTTCATAATCTAAGAAAATTGAATTTTTCTAGTTTCTGGATACCAGATTTGATTAGTTTAAATCGTTCAAATGTTTATCTCTCTGATGCCACAGTTATTTTAGTGAAATTTGTATGCGTGAACAAACTATACAGAGTCTCTACATAGATAACTTCTATTGTTTAAAATGCTTTTTCACAGCTCCTTCATAGGATTTTCACTTAATCTTATACCAGCTATAACTGAAAATGTACTTCTGTCTTTTCCAGTAAAAAGTCTTCAAGATCTGGGTCAAAATATATATGTTGGAAAATTTGTTGCAAAATTTCCTTTTTTATTAGGTAGCATATTTTGTTTCTTGATTCCTGTAATTTGATTTTTTTGTCATTTTTTGCCAGCCTGGGTATGTCTGCATACTTCCTTTACATCTTAATTTTATTCCTACTAATAGTACCCTATACTCAGGTTCCTAATTCAGAAAAAATAATCCATTAAGATACTGGAAAAAAACCATGAGTCAATATAGTGATGTTGCACATGACTTCATAAGTGTAGATGACTGCGGAGAGTCACAGAGGAATCTGCTGAAATTAAAATAATAATGTGCAAAGTAATGACAATGCTCCCACTCTGCCTGCTGCTGAGTGCTACATAAAGACACTAGAAAGGTCCTACTCAAAAAGTTGTAACATATTCATGTCATCTTCCTGTGCAAATAGAATCTGAAAGGTAAATCTGTAAAATATCATGTAACATTTTTCCATGGGAAACCTCCTTTTAGAAGTGTTTCAGCCTCTGCTGCTTTATCCTAAAGGGGATAAATTTGAGTTTCTGGATCTGGTCTTTAACAAGACTGCAGGAAGTTTGGGAGATATTCCTCTCCTACTTCTTCCTTCCTGAGTTTGTCTCAAATGGAAACATCCATAGTAGCATTTTTGACAGATCATTTCCAGAGCCAGTAGAAAGCATTCAACAGGACATTTTCCAAATGGGAAGCAGTTCATATGGAAGTGTACCTAAGCTAGACTGCATGCAGGTCACTGGTTCAGTCCAACAGGTTTAAAACACACTGAGCTTTTTTTTTTTTTTATTATTTTTAAGGTATTTCTTAAAGCATTTATGGAAGTGTTGGGGTAAAAAGAAAAAAAATCATTAAAAGTTACTCATTCTTGAAACCATGGTTTCTCAAGAATATGAATTAATAAGACCATTAGTCCATCTTTAAAACTAACTGAATCGCAGACCAAAACCTGTCAAATTTCATGAGTTAGATAGTGCTGTGTGTCATGGCTAATATGTTTAAGAAGTAACCTTTCCATCCCTTTATGTCAGTCTATCCCTCCTGGACTTGAATTGGTAATGGTGACTCCTTAAAAGACCATGTAACACTGCTAGTGCCAAAGTGACATCCAGTGCACCAATGGTAATTGAAATAATTATAGGCAATTACAGTTTCCCAAAATAGGTAATCATTGCATGGGAGGCTTTTTTTTTTTAATAAAAAAGAATGCTTCAAGAACACTGTTTATAATGTTGTCTACTTGTGAAACAGTATCTTTTACAAATATTATTTTAATTCTCTGTCGCTGTGCAAACATTTAATTTAGGTGGCTTTAAAACACCAATTTTAGTCATGCAGGTTTTTTCAAGGGATTTCAAGGCAACAAGGTTGTATGTCCAGGAGTGATGTGTGATTTTGTAGACCCTCGAGACCTGCAAAAATACCACGGTTCCCAGGTGCTGGCCCTGATCTTTTATTAAATATGTTAAGTCCTTACATGAAAAAGTGAAATGCTTCAGGAAAAAGTATTAAATGAACAAGGGAGAATTTGGCTTTATTTTACCAAGTTAATGGGATATTGCTAGATAATGGGATTTTCTAGTCATTCAGTTCCCTTGGCTGAAAAAAATTATACATATATTAAACTGAGATTGGCTTTCTCACTCTCAAAATGGTGAAGGTTGTTGGGTTTTTTTCTGACATTGTAAGATTTATTAAAATCTCTATTTGAGGAGAGGCACTGCATCTTTGAGGTGAATGGGTAATGATTAAATGCAAGCATCCTAATTATTTCCTGGAAACCTCCAAATGCACCTGGATATATTGTTGCATTGTAAACAATCCTACCAAAGTAAATTTCAGACGTAAAGCAAGTATGAATTGGTACAATGGTTTCATAGATGATAGCAAGAAAAAAGTCCTCCACTGAGGACTTGTCCAGAACTTCTTGAAAAAAAGGCCTACAAATCAAACCCTGTTTTACAGTTTATGACAGCATCAATTTCAACTTGGATCTTTAAACCTGACAAAATTAGGGTGGAGATTGCTCAGGCTCTGACTGAAACCCTTCACTGCACAGTGTGCTACATGGATGATGTAAAGGTCTGAGTTTGGAGCTAGGATGAAGGGAAACTGCCTTCTGCTTTTCCATACCAACTTTATCTTCAATTCTAACATGCTCTGCAAACTTACACCTTTGCAGCATTTTTAGGAGACTTGAAGAGATAGTAGCAAAGGGTTAATGACTGATTGCTATGCATAGGTCTTCATGCACAAATATTTTGAGTGTGTTCGACTACTATGGTTGATAATGAAAGGAAGATTTTTACTGAGTGTGAGTAAGGAAGACTGCATTAGTACAGCCTTGCAGTGCTGAGCATGCCGCTTCAAATCTTTTCATTGTTGAGACCACATTGACCTAGATGTTCATAGGAAATCCAGGAAATGGAAGCAGAGTTTAGCTCCTTGAACGCAGACAACACTTGGATAGCCAAACATCAAAGGAACCCTGAAATTAGGAGTCGGTATTTAGGGATAAACCTGAAAAGATATTTAGCCACCCATTTATGCAGAGATGAAAGGCTTATGAAACACTTCAGTGTCATAACCTTGTATTTAAGTGGAAAAAAGAAGGAAAGGTATTCTATAATGGTGTGAGTCTCTTTTTTATTATGTTTTGGGTTGTTTTTTTCCTGTGGAACATTGGATTATTCTGTCATTTAGACATAAATTGAATTATATTAGCTGAAGAGGCAGTGATGACTGCAGGACATTGTCAAAAGTGTTCATGCACTGTCTGTGTTTGTAGAATGGCTGGGAAACAGGAAGAAGTTAAAGACCATTTTGCTGATTTTCAAGCTTCAAAGTTGTGATGAGTTTTGCATGAGCAAGGCACAATCTGAAATACAATCACTAAACACTATTATTTCCATATGATTCCGTCAACAAATTCTCTTTACACTTCAGTATTATCTATCATTTTCTCTATTTTTGTTCTGATGGATTTAAGCCAGGTTGTCGCACTTCACCTTTAAGTAGGAGGATAATATTTCATTTTAAACCACGAAGACTTAAATTGCAGAAATGTAGGACTGAAAATGATAACACAAGTTCACTGCAAATTCCAGTCAACAGACTGGAACTTTAGATCAGAAGGTCTAGAGAACAATTAATGATTAATTTATTCTTAAATATTAATGGAACAAATACTTTATAAAACTGTATAAAGAATGGAGGAGATAAAAAACATCTTTCATGCATTAGCAGAAAATTTACTAGATAAAACTGGCTATGTGTTATATATATTGCACCTGCATAGCAGACATGATGAGACGGGTATCAACAAATTTAATCTATGATATCTACACAAACATTTCACTGTTTTTTTGGTTTTGCTGCCTGAGTGGTGGGGTCAACACCTACAGAAAAATGTCTTTGTGGCAGTCACGCAAGAACATAGCTACTTGTGAATAAGATCAGTATGTTGTCAAAATGTATGTAATTCATTATGTATTTAATGAAAAGCACCATTTTAACTAAAAGATTCTCAAAAAGAAAGGAAAAAAAGAGTTCTTTTTGCATGTACATTTGCTAAGAATTTTGGTGTTTTTTCTAGTTCTATTGTTGATATAGATTAAATAAAATTTTCAAAGACACATTGCAGATTTTCAAATGCTTTAAATAGTCAGATACGACTGGATAATCATCCTGTAAGAAACAGGGTAAGTTTGGAAGATCTACTCTGGAATTTCCTTAACATTTACTACTTATTTTCTGGCTGAAATAATTATTTTTTTTTAATTACGTATCCAATTCAGTAGCAACTATTTTTCATCTTTTAAAAAAGCCTTATGAAACCTAAAGTACTTCATAAGGATAAATTCCGTAGTAATAATAATCATTAAACATGGACATCCTTCATTCAATTGCATTCATTTTCCCCTGGAAACATCTAAAAGAGAAATATTTAAAAAGAAGTTTGTAGAAATCAAATATTCCTGAACAATGTTTAAATGTAAGCAAATAGAAATCAGCTACTTTTTTTTTCTGCTAGGATTTGGAACAGATTTAGATACTGAAACAACTTTTTCACCACTAATGACGCATGGTTTCATTTAACAATTCCTTAATGATTTCTTAATTAATAAAATCACATTTTCAAGAAAAGTGCCATTCCTTAATCCATCCTAAAAGTCTGATTACTTTTAAATTCAGACTACAGTTTAATTTCAGAAAGAGTTGTTATAATGCTGTTTAACCCCAAGTGAGTCAAGTTCAATTGATTATTTTTAATATCAAAAGGGCCCTGAGCAAGGCTGTCATGCAGTAATTTAGCAGGTGAAGAAAAACCTGCAGCCAATTATGTCAGGGAAGTATGAAAGTCATGAGAAACACAAGAAGCAGCTTTTTCACTTTGTGACAATTCCTTATACAAAACAGGAATCCTTATAAATATAAATATTTAATGATACTTACAAAACCTGTAAACCAGTCTTAAATCTTGGTCAAAGATACCATCCATTAATAAAAATTTCAATAAAACGTTATATTTAAATTATGTCAGGGTATATTTTGCACACTGCAGAAACCTCAGAAGTGTGGATTTTATTTAGGTTCAGAGTTGCGTTTGATTAAGTATTTGATGGTTAACCAAGCTGCTTAAAATTTTGAATTTCCCAGTGAATCTTTTGCATCCCATCACTTAAGAGATCTGTTTTTTTCCAGTACCAGATGGACAGCTCACACAAAGAGACTTTCAATTGGGATTTTTTGCTATATCTCAACACTGTGTGAGTTTGCAAACTTCAGGGAGGGAAAAAAAAAAAAAAAGAAATCCTGAGAGTCCTCAGAAAGATTGTTTGCTTTTTGTCCTGCAGGTCTTCTTGTAATTGTGGCTTTTCAATGTGCAACGAGACACAGAAGTGTTTGTATAAATAGCTGAACCTACTCAGAGTCATATACTAAACCAGTGCACTATTAATGCACTACAAAACAAAAGAAATTCTCTTACAACTGTTTTGGTTTTTATTTTCCTTTTAGTAAGGTAGTGAGAAATAACTTGCTTTTCCACAATTTTAGCATGTATCTAATACGTATCATTGATGTGTTTGGTGTTTTGTTTAATTTTTGTTTTGCTTATCTTCTTCATATTCTTATCCCAAAATTATTTGTTAAGCTGGGCATGTCAAAATCCATGTTAACAAGTATATCTCTGAAGTTTCTTAGGTATAACATTTGAGAACAATTTGATGATAAATAGGTGATGCAAACAGTTGTATACATCAGTTCCATCTGAGCAGGCTGTTATGCTGAAAGAGGACCACTGAAATTGTATGTTTTAGTTTAATAATTTAAATTTCATAAATATTTCTTGATGTAGCATACTGTCCAAGGGGAACATTCAGAATTATTTTTCTTTATTAAGGACTGTTATCAATAAAGGTCTACCAAAAAAATCTGAAAATGTTTTAAAATATCTAAAAACTCATTTTCAGTGCTTTGAGAAAGATTTATTTTTTTTTTAAATTTTCCAATTTCAACATCTCATCAATTTCTAGTCTATTTCATTAACTTCTAATAACTAATTTGGTTCTAATTTTTTTTTAATTAATTAAACAGTAAATAATACCATCAGGTGACTTTTGTTTTGTTGTGAATTTCTACTCTAATTTATTTGGATTCCTTTAATTTGGACATACTCATTTAGACCTGGGAAAAGAAGAGATTTATTTGGTTGCTTGTTTTCCTCAAAAATCTCATAAATGCTTAAAGAAAAACATTTTTAGGTGGTTTTACCTGTTAGGCATGACACATTCTGCAGGTTAGAGAACCTTCTGAATAGCCTTCCTTTTCAGGATTATGTACTCCTTGTAACACATCAAATAGGTTTCCTTGTCTATTATTCTTCCTATTTTCTCCTCTTGATTTTGATTGCCTTTCCGCTTCTCCACCTCTACAATTTCTACAGAAACTTAAGATACTCTCTCTGCACCAAATTCTATTTAAGAATACAGGTAATTTTTCCCTTGTTTCACTTAGAGATGACGTCTCTGGTAAAATTCAATAACATCAAAGTGTAGACTAGTAATGCCTCATAGTGAAATGGTTCAGACATCACATTTAAATGGACATTTTAATTTCTGAAATATTCAAAGACTATAATGAACAAAAACCTGCCCATAATGCTCTTTGCCTTTGGGCTAGAATTTTACAACAATCTCTTTAAAGCTGTCCATGACAACACTCAAAGATTTTGTCTAGTGAGGAATGATGAGGCATAACTCCTTTAGGGCATGTCACTAAAAGAGCTGGAGACATCCATACTCCTTAGGCTTTGCTTGTTGTTCAGAATGACTCAACTTTAAGGTAAGTAAGAGAAGTAAGGTGTTTGCCTTATGGAACTCAGAATCAAGTATTCTGGTTCTGTTGGTTTTCTGTTAATTATACTAACAACTTTTTGTGCTGCTGCTGAAATATCTTTACTTAGAAAATCTAAATTCTATGGCATGCTTCTTTTTTTTTTTTCATTATTGGTAGGGATAATACTTGGTGCATTCTACTAGAAAACATAGTAAAATCATTAAGTTCTGAATCTATGTGCTTTACTGTGCAATACAAACAGCATCAATAACAGCAGTGTAACATATAGTCCTGTCAGAAAAAAGGAAAGTTACACCTTCTTAATTGTTGGGGTTTGTTATTTGCTTTGTAGTGGCCTAGAGGAGATTAACGCTCCTACACCAGGTAGAGAAAGATCAGGTCTCTACCTTGAGAGGCCTTAATACAGGAAATCAAAGAGATGCAATGAATTAGGGCAGCAGATTACTAGAGGGAAGTGTCAGTGGCCAAAGTCCAAGGCTGCTGAGAGAAGTTTATCTATTCTCTATAGGCATCTTCTTTAATACCGGGTTTTTTCCTTATTTTTATTGGTGAGGCAGTAGTAGTATCCATCATGGACTAGGACTCCACCTTACCATGTGCTTTACAGCTGAAGGAAAAAAAAGAAAATAAAATTGGTTTTCTTCTTTACAGTTAAAAAAATGTACAATAATAGAGGGGTGGCAGCAAGGAAAGGTTGATAATGTTCATTAGTGTGATGAAAAAAGGACTTGGTTTATCACTAGCAAAACATTTTCATTGTCAAGAAAAGTCTAAAATATATTTCCCCCATGTTTCAATACATACAGTGATTTTGAAGGGTATTTCATTGTAAATTTGTAAATAATCCAGAAACTAAGTTCACAATCCTGCAGAGTCAGACTGTTCTTTTGGGACTACTAAATATCCCTTGTCATAATCCCTTAAGGTGTTACTATTAAAATATTATACGGATAATGTGGATGTGAAAAGGTATGTGGACACCTAAAATATAAGGACATCTGGTTTGTGATGGTATCTGTTGAATTGCAATTCAACTTGAAAGCAACAATAAAAATCAGGATAAGTAATAAGTTCAATAACTAGATACAGAAACTTAAATGATTAGAATGTAACAGAAATGATACTAAAGGCCAAGAGCTGATAAAGGGGAGGAAGGAAGATCATTGTGAGTTTCATGAGTAGGAGCAAACTTACTATGGGACATTTGCGAGGTTTGTATGATTGTTATGATCTTGTTATGGGAAGCTTTAAGGAGATAGTGGAAATAATATAATACATATGATGTCTAGGGGAAGGTGAAAGGTGGGGATCACAGTGGCTGGGGAGGAAAATAGAGGAGAGATGTGGTAAAGGTGACCAGTTCAGCATAAACATACTGCTGGTCCTTCCTCTGTGGTGGGTAGAAAAACAGACTCTTGTTTCTTTTCCCCAATGTAATTGAAGGGTGGGAACCACAAACAAACTTCATTATAGGGTGGAAAGGTGTGACAGCAATGAATGCATATATGTAGAAAACCAAAATGGATGTTGAGTCTTGATAGTATTCTGTGGAGAGCCTCAACAGGAGATAAGGTTTATACAACTGAATCATTTGTCTGTGAGGACAATCTTTCTCTTCCATCCCAGTAATAGCAGAACACATTAGCCAACACCAGAGAAATTTAAAAAAATGTTTAATATCAATGTTCATAAAAATTTTGCACAAAATTCAAGCAGAGAAAAAAACCAAACAATCCAACCACCTCCAAATGCTTTACTGGGAGAAATTTAAGTAGTATGTGGATATTCTACACTCTGTTCAATAAATCTGGTGAGTAAACTGTTATTTACAATGAGAAACTGAACACAGTATATGCTTTCTTCTTAACCCGCACTGATATGCTAGGGGCATTACAAGAAGCTGATGGTACTATACCTCTGGATGTGTGATTTTGAGGGAAAAGCTATAGATAAATAAGGTTTATTAAATTTTCTTCCAGTATAGTAAAAAACAAAAAACCAAAAAAACCCCAGATTTGATTTCCATTTTGTTTGGTTTGTTTTGTTTGTGGGTTGGGTTGTTCTTTTTTTTCCCCCCAGAATACTGAAATATGCTGTTTATTAGTCTTTTGGATAGTATAATTTTTTTAATAGTTTCATTCAATTCAGAAAAGAATATATTTATTCTGTATATAGTTTCTGTGTATATGGATTTAAATATGATGCAAAGTTTTTGTTGATTTTTAAAATGTTGGTCAGAACAAAAGTTACATTACCACAGTATTTGTAGAACTTAGAGTCTCCATAAATAATGGTATGTGTCCACAGAAATCAAGTCTACTTTAGGATGTTGAAGTGTGGATCAGAATTTCTGGTATGGCAGTTCTGTACTTATCACTGATTTCTACTGACTTCTCCATGAAGAAATTCAAAATAAAAGATGTGGGTAAAACCTTTGTGATAGGAGAAGATATCCATACATTGTCTTAGAGGCATTATATATATATATATATTATCTTATAAAAAGTGAGAATTACCATGCCCTGATGCTGCATTTTCTGAGACTGGATGTCCCTCAGTGTGGGTCACCCTGTGCTTGGGGCATGCTGAGTTTTCTCATGCAGTAGCCCAGCTGTCTCTGCTGCTGACATCTAGCATACCCTATATCCATATTTTTGGTGACTTCTGTTCCTACACTAAGGTAATGTGGCAGGGGGGAGTTTTGGGATCACTGTATATTTATCAATTCTAGTTCCTAGAAGCAAGATCCAACAGACAGATAGTGTAAAACATGTCTGGGTGCTGTTAGGGAGAAGGGAAATACTAGAGAATATTAGCAACCATGAGACATACCAGTTTACTAGCCACCTAAGTCTAAAGTTCATTTCCAATTCAGCCATAGAAAACTAAGATACTTTTTTGTTGTACCTGTGTCCTTTCCTCTGCAGAAATGTGGCACTGGAGCCAAGGGCTCCCCTGCAGCCTAAGGTCAGCTTTGGGCTACCTGCCACCCCTCCTTTTTACCTGCTTGTGTTCAGTCCTGCCAACCCCCTTTCAACTTCTCAGCCCTTTTCCTGAGGCATTTTAGCACATTAAGCTTGCAGAAAACTGCTCACTTTCAGATGAATCTTCTCTGAGGTTAGCACATGGAATGAGGTTGCGAGGAGTCACATCAGTACCAGAATTAATGCAACTGGTGAGGGTAAAAACTCTGTAAGGTATTCTGAATACGTGAAGTGTGCATGAAGTATGATTTCTTTTTTAACTACAACACAACTCTAAAGTTACTTTTTTTTTTTTAATAGTGCATGTTAAGATATTTATTTCATATACAAGGATAAAAAAGTAAGTAAGCAGGTATTTTGAGATGGACACAGGACTATGTAAATAAAGAAGATGAGGTGAGAGAAGAGCTAGCCAGGCCATACTCAGGTGGGCTAAGCCAGGCTTCCCCAGCCAGCTTCAGAGCAAAGGAAAACAGATTAGTATAAACTGTGATCACTATAAAATAGATAATTATGTCTGGTAGTCAAACTCTGACTCCCTCCTTCCATTTAGCACTCACTGTCTGTATTAACCTCTTCAGACTTAAGCTCAGAGTGACTGAATTTTAAAATTAATCTTATGCTACAAATAGTCTCCCAAGCAAGGAATTAGTATATTTCTAAGAAGTGTGCTTTTTGTACTGTAGTTCCCCATGATAACATAAAGTCTATCAGTTTCTAATGCAGGAAATAACTCTATAAAAATATGTTAGTTGGTCTTTTGTTCTTTGGTTATTTGTTGATTTGTCTTTTTTTTTTTATTATTTCAAAAAGGACAGCTTGAAATCTCCTCCCTGGGTAACAATCAGCAATGTTCTCATTACTAGAAACTTTAAAATGTGTGTTGATCTGCAAAACAGCGTATGAGTGATGTGGGCATTACTTATATAATTGGTTTTGTGCATGCTACAGTCACATACTGGCTTTAAAATATACCCCCTTAGTGTGTTCATTATATCCATCTCTCATCCACTTCTGCAATAGATATTTGCAGTCATTCATCACTGTTTATTATTAGAAAAGCAATGAATATGGAGCAGCATCATGTATTTTAACAGTCGCACATTAAACTCCCAGTAGAACACACTTGTTAATATACAAAGCATGGTAGAAAGTTCATGCTTACCTTATTAACTTCTACGAATTCAACAGAGCTGACCTGCTGTCATGTTTTCATCTTTTTTTTTTATTTTTACTTTTTTCCCCATTTATCTCTGCTTAGTTAGTAGTGATCGGAAATGAAACCAGAATTCTTAAAATTGCTATTTGGGCTTTGTCTGCTGATAGTGTGATTTATTATTAATTTTTGCCACTTTTCATATTAAAATGCTCTCAATTTAAATTATTTATGAGCTTTTATGATTTCTCAGTGAATATCTCTTAACATATTACACTTTTGTATAGATTTTTAAAGAATAATTAATTGCATAAACCTTTAAAGATGCAGATAAATCTCTTGTAAGGCATATATAGTGTGTGTGGTAACTCCATAATTTAAAGCTGTATATCACAGCATGCCATAAAATTTTCTTATCAGCAGTTCTTGGCAATATAAAATTGATGTGTTTGGTGCTATCAGGTAATGTACTCTTTCCTGTAAGTCACCTTATTCTGGTTTATCCTTAAGCTAGTCTCTGCGTGGAGGGTGTTGTACTCTGGATTTATTAATAAACATATTGGTGAATCAAAAGCAGTTCATCCGTAACCATAATTAGTAGAGGATGACCATGACTAATCCAGTTGTTTTGATTAGCCAAGACACCTTGATTACTGTTCTGCAGCAACACACTGAATATTCAACTCTGAATCATTGCAGTACTGGATGCAGTAGCAGATATATCCAAAGGCTTAGGGCACAATTTGTCTGTTTGCTCCCAATTGATAACCTCTTACTGCACCATTCCTCAAAGGGGTTATTTGCTGCAGTAGCTATTCCTATTGCTCTTCTGATTGCAAACTAGCTTGCCTCAGTGCTTAAGAGCGATAAGAAAGGATGAGATCCTCACTAGCAAACTGCAAGAGCTTAGTGGGGATATGAATAAAAAGGTCATATGTTATAATATCCTACTAGGAGGGATGCTGGGGCTGGGGTTTGATATTCCCAGGCCTATTGTCATGCCAGAAAGTATAATTACACTCATGTCAATGTCTTTATGAAGAACCAAAAATGAGCTATAGGTATTTTTTTCCACTATACTCATCAATGTACACATACAAGATTTGATGGAGAAGGTGCCTCACATGTCAGCAGTTGTGCTGTGGGTTTAATTGCTGTGCATAGTCCAATTACTAGAAGGCTGCTGCCAAGAAGAATCATTCTATCCTTTTTTCACTCCCTCTCAGACATTCATGCTTGTCTCCTTTAATAACAATGTATCCACAGGTGAGTAAATTCAACTAGCAGATTGTTTGGAAAGGGACTCCTCTGCCCAGCTCAAAATAAAAGCTTCTCTTCAGGTCACCTTAGGTCTCACTTAGATATGATGCCAGGAGGGGAGAGGGAAGAAACTATGGTACTGCTGCTATCACCAAAGGGTCTGAGTTCTGCTGCAATTTGTGTAATATAAAGGTCACCCTGAGTCACCAAAAGAGAAAGAGATAGGCAGAGTTTGTACCTTCACTAGATCAAGGAATGGGTAATTTTTCTTTCAGGTATAAGAACTCGTCTGTCTAAGAAGAAGTTTTTGTTTCTAAGGAAATAAAATTTATTTTGATTCAAATGGATGGTCAGAGTACCACTGGAATGAGAGAAAAGTAAATTAATTTTAGAAAAACAGATTAAAACTCTCTAGTCCCACTAAAAGTCTCCAAAGTGGAAATTAATTTTAAAACCAAGGCTGTCATACCAAGGCAAGATTTTCTTTCAGGGATGAACCCTGAAGGCATGGAGAATAATACAATCTACAGATAACAGAGAACTCCATGTCACACCTGCTGTATAAAAGGATTTTTTATTTATTCATAGATCAGATCCCAATTCTATTTCTGTCAGCTCTTTTAGATCGTTTTAATAAATTATTTTATGTGATTTTTTTCTTTAATGTAGCTTGAGATAAGAATGATCTTAAGATAGCCCACCAATGGCATGTTCCTCGCTGAAGAGCAAGACAAAACCAGAAACCTGTCCACTTGGCCTCCTTAAGTGTCCAGTTCTCCCCATGTTCTCTGTAAAACTCTAAAGGGACTGGAACGGTTTTGCACACAAAAATTGCATGACCCTGGTGAGGACCTTGTGTTCCATGAGTCAAGACCAACTAGGTAAGTGTCTACCAGGAGGCTGACTGGCATCTACTTCAGATACAGGAAAACATGCCAGGATTCCTAGGATCTTTATGTAATGTTTCAAAAAATCTAGAAGCAGTATGACCATAATTAAATCAGATTCCAACTTTACAGCATGTTTCTGCTGTTTTACTCAAGGAGAAAAAAACCACCAAAAAGCTATTTTAAGTATGAACTAACATTGATCATTGAGAATTTCAAGATAGAGACCACCATACACCTGTAAGTAGTGATAAATCAATTGTAAGATAAGCTTAAAGGAAGTGAACTTTGTACTTTAAACATTCTGTAACATAGAACAGAAAAAGAAAGCAGAAAAACATGTTGCAAGAGTGAAGTCAGTTGAGCTGAGCAACTATCATTTGAAGGCTGGAAATTCAATTGTGTCTTTTACATTGGAAGTAAAAAAAAATAATTTCAAATAGACAGGGCAAATACTTGCCCCCTTCTGTTCTCAGCTTTTTCTTTTATCTTTTTTTTTTTCCACACTTTGTTCCCTTCTCCTCTCCTATTTCAGTGAACTACAGAGAGAAAATGGAGTTTATGGTGGAAAGTTAAAGATGCTGAGAAAAGTATTTGGTTCTTTTGGACTACAAGATACTGTTGTGTGATAAACTTTTGAGATAATTAAAATGCAAAAGAAATTCAAGACTTTAGTGTCTCAGAAGGTTATAGGAAAAACTGATACATTTAAGATTAGTAAATCAATGGTACTAGGTAGTACACTTCCAGGAATGAAGGGATGTAGGATTAGAATAGAAAATTTCTGATTTCTAAATTAAATAGGCCATGTGCTTACCTTATTAACACTACATTGTATGACCTTACTACTGAGATTTATGACAATTTATTAGCATTAGAATGGCAAACTTCACAAATTTTCCTGAATTAAAATGAAAGATTTACAGATGTCACCTACGCAGAAAAATAACCTCCAATAAAAAGCAACAACATGTTTACTGGCTGATTGTCCATTAAAATTCCTATAGTTCAGCACTAAGTGAGTGAAGCCCATTATGATTCTGTATGCCTTTTAGGCGGTAAGCATTGCTAAGGAAAATGGTCCATTTTAATTCAGGGCAAACAACAGCCCTAAGGGGGACCAGTTTTATCAACTGTGATTCTGAATTATCTGAACACTTCTAGATTGCTTATCGAGGTATATCCAAATCTTCTGAAGTTTTAATTTTTACGTTAGAAATCCCATTTCTCAATCCTGTAAGTATGCCTAAGGAAGGCAGAAATTTAGCATGTTGAGTGATTACAGTGATTGGAGTCCTTACCCAGAATTTCCAGAAAAGGCTCAGCATTTAAGGTGTACCTGAGGACTTATAAGCCCTCATCAGTCTGAGAGCAGGCTGTCAGCCTGTTTACTGCAGTTCTATTTTAAAAATGGGAAATTGCTGTTAATATTGAAGTATAAATCTTTCAGAATAACTTATAGATTTTATATGCTTTCTCTTCTAGAACTAAATATTTTCCCATATAGGGTTGAAGATAAATAGGTTGAGTAAAATTTTTTTCTTGCTGAGCTTCACCATTTTTCATTTACTACTGTTTAGTGTCCCTATGCTTTCATACCTACAGCAAGATTTTGGTGGGTTTGGGCTGAAGTATCCATGCTTTTGGCTTTGTCTGTGAATTATATAATGTACATTTATCTGGAGCTTCAATTCCTTTTCCTGGTTTTATGTCGTATTTACTCCTGAGCATCTGGTTGCTGCTCACAGTTGTAATTTATATACTAAAGTAATGTACAATTGACTGTTGCTCTGCCTTAAAGTGAGTGTTGGGTGAAATGGGAGAAGTAGTTGTCCTGAAAACAAATCAACTTTTATCATAAATTTGACATGCATCACAAATTAATGGAGGCAATTTCTATAGTAATAATGTAATCCCTGGAAGAACTGCAGCTGTCTATTCAGGTGCATTCAATCTCTCCTTGATGGGAATAATTACCTTCCATCCTTGCTGGATAATTGCCTTTTGATTGAGGTCATCAGAGCAATCAAGTCTGTGAGAGGCAGGAATCATTGCTGGGGTGAAGAAAGAAGGGGGAGGAGGCTAGAGACCAGAACAGTATTTTAGAAGGGAGAATTAATAAGGAGAATTTGCATGTATTTTGCTGCTTCTTTGTTTGTAGTGATATTTCAAATGATGTGATTATGTGAAAATAGATGGCTGTTAAATATACTAAAGACCATGTCTATT
Organism: Laterallus jamaicensis coturniculus; assembly: GCA_022605575.1. Lineage (NCBI taxonomy): Eukaryota > Metazoa > Chordata > Aves > Gruiformes > Rallidae > Laterallus > Laterallus jamaicensis. The sequence goes on from JAKCOX010000097.1 coordinate 1,111,785, forward strand.
TATTATTTTTTCCTCCAAAAGAAGGGTGTTACGATGTCAGTCCTTGAACAAAGAATTTTCTAATTGCAAGCTTTGAAAATAGTTTCCCTTTGTGGATGCGTGCATCAGTTTGGAACTCTATTTAACTTTTTATTTATTTTTCTTCCCCTGTGGCTGTTCATTGTTTAAACCAATGAATTTTGTAGCTTGGATTTTTGCCCTGGTTCTTAAATCCTAGTATTGGTTAGTATAGGAAATTGCTTTCACTTGGTTAATGATTGGACAGTGATACAGCTCAAGGATGCCATTTCTCATTCTAGTATAAAACATTCTAGTTGTTCTGTCCATCTGACATTGTCTGCGGGGAAGCACCCCGTTGCTTCAAAATATTTTTTTATTTTTCATCATGGGTACAAGTAATTATGATTTCTGTATGTAACAAGAAGTTATTTTGCTATCCATAGGTATTAAATTTTGTCAATAGAGAAAAATAAGCAGGGTCATTCATGTTAATTGGTCATGGAGAAGCAAGTCTTGCAATATGTGGTATATAAAAAGTATGTATTTCAAAGGATAAATTTTGTATTACTTTTTAAGTAAATCATAAACTAGAATCACAGAATAGTATCGGACCTGTAAAGATCATCTAGTTCTACCTCTCTGCAATGAGCAGGGACATCTTCAACTATATGTAGTTACTCAGAGCCCTGGCCTTGAATGTTTCCAAGGAGAGGGTATTTACCACCTCTCTGGGCAACCTGTTCCAATGATTCACCATCCCCATCGTAAAAGCTTTCTTCCTCACACCTATTCTGAATCTGTCCTCTTTTAGTTCAAAACGATTACCCTTTGTCCTACTGCTATGGGTCCTGCTAAAATGTTTGAACCCAACAATCTTATAGCCTCCATTCAGGTGCTGAAAGGCTGATGTAAGGTCTCCCTGGAGCCTTCTCTTCTCCAGGCTGACAGGCCCAACTCAGCCTGTCTTCTTCATAGGACAGGTGCTCCAAACTGGCTGCAGTACTCCAGGTGGGGTTTCACATGAGAAGGGTAGAGCAGGTACCCTTGCTTGTAATCCCTGGAAGAACTGCAGCTGTCTATTCAGGTACATTCAATTTCTCCTTTACCTGCTGTCCACACTGCTTTTGATGCAGCCAAGGAACCTGTTGACTTCCTGGGCTGCAAGTGCATATTGCCAGGTCATGTTGAGCTTTTCCTCAACCAATACTCCCAAGTCCTCCTCAGGGCTGCTCTCAATTAATTCTCCACACAGCCTGTAGTTGTGCTTGGACTTGCACTAACCCATGTGCGGGCCCTGCACTTGGCCTTGTTGAACGCCATGAGGTTCACATTGGCCCACTTCTCAAGCTTCTTCAGGTTCCTCTATATGGCATTATGTCCCTCTGGGTGGCACTGTGTCCCTCAGACATGTCAGCTCTTGGGAAAGTCATGAAGAAAATGTATTTCCTTTTTTTTTCAAATAATATTCTTACATGAAATGGACACTAAGACTGGAAACACACACTATTTCAAATGCTGAAATAAGTGGCTATATATTTGATGCATTAAATTACTTTGTTATTTGTAGTCATTCTATGGCACAATATTTTCTTTGATAATAGGAAAACTTATCACTGAGATATTTCTTATTAAAAAGATGATCTAAAATCTGTAGTCTAAGCCTGCAATCTGACTTGTTGAACATGTTAGAATATGTGCATTTTTTCACAGAAGAGGTTAACAAAAGCTGTCTTAGTACTCATCTGAATATAGAGCTGAGGAACATCACAGAAATACATTGGTTTACTGATAATCCTGCTGTATTAAAAGAATACATATTTTTCATTTGCTAATCCTATTTACAGAAGATAAAGCCCCATGCTTCAGAGCACTGCCAACCATGAACTGCTTGGTGTTTGGCACAGTAATACCTCTGCCAGGGCAAGTGAAGCATTGCCTCTTCCTCCTTTAAGTAACTCTGCTAAATTGGCCCTGCCTACCATACCTGGGATCACGGGATGCTTCATACTTTTGAGGTAAACAATAGAAAAATAATAATGAGCAATTTCCAAGGTACTGCCCAAATTACTCAGAAAGGGATATACAATTGAGAGAAAGGCTCTGTAGAAGAAGGAAGGTTTGTTCTGAGATTGCTGGAGAAGCTATTGGATTTGACAGGAAAACACATAAGAGATCATGATGACTGACAGTGGAAGAAAAAAATATTTGGAAGTTAATGGTGTGGAAATGAAATAGGTTCACCAAAGCTCTGCATGTAACTGAAAGGAAATTCTTGCTGGTAAACACTAACTGTGACTGAATGCACAGACACAGTTGGCTGCTATAAGAGGTTTCTTGCGGCTCCTTCAAGATAGTTAGTGTTAGTCACTTTTCATTCAAGTGAATGAACCAGTATTATAAGACCATCACAGTGTGTACATGGATCTGTCATTTACAAGTGGAAAACATCAAGGTTTTAGAAAAATGAAAGGAGAAATGTGTACTGATATGTGCTTCCATAATACAGACGCGAATTTTCTTTATTAGCTTCCTAAGTAAGAAACTACTCTACATCTCATTACTGTTTTTTACTTTGTCTTTAATAGCTGCTCATGCTTGATTTATTGGTCTCCATCAGTCTCTCTTGTGGCTGTTCAATTTTCCTGCTTGAAATTAAACCATGAGCTCTTTGGAACAGGAATACATGTTCCTGAACAGTGCCCAGCAAAACCAGGGCAATGTTTCTATGCGAGTTCTGCTGGAATATTAATCAGAAACTGTACAGGTTTTGAGAAGACTTTGACTTAAGGGCCTTAGTATATTGCTAATATGACTGTAAATTGTATTACTTTTTTTTGTCTTTTCTTTGACTTTTAAGAACCTAGGCTTGAAATGATGTGTGTAGAGAGGCATTTTTCTTAACCAATAGAATTACAGCTTTGATCACAGGATGAAAATGAGTGTTTGAAAATGTGTTGTCAGCAGTTATTCATAGAAAGAGATTGAAAACTTAAAGACATGAAACTGCCTTACCTCTTTATCCCTCATAGGCTGAGGTGAATTACTTAACAGTCCAAGCGGCTGAAAATGTTGATGGAAAGTGAATTAAATGACTGAGGACAATGCCATGAGCAATTGAGCTGTACTGATGTTTTATTAGGTAAAAAGGTTAATGCTGGACATCTTATCCAAAGTCTTTACTGCTACCTAATACAAGATGTCTAGCCATAGCTGACAGCAATAAAGTCTCTGAAATATGAAAAGAAATTTTAATGAATGAGAATTCTTATTTTCAAAATGCTGAGCTTTATGATAAGATAAATCTAGGTCATATACAAATTTGGTGCTGTCTTTAGACACTGTGTTCTATGGGCCATTCAGCTAAAACAAAGAATGAGAATAGTTGATGTAAATTACTATGGGTTTAGTGCTATTTTTTTTTAATGCAGGATATGTTTTATGTACTAGTTTGTAAATCAGTATTTCATAATGAAATATGTAGCATAATAATGACTTTTAGCGTTATGTCAGTAGATTCATTCTTTTTCTTTTTTTTTAATTGAACATAAAAAGAATTAGGGAATTATATTTTTGAAGATCTATCTAGTTCTACTTAGCAGAATAAATTAATTCTCTTGTTGACTTTTTCTGTTAAGAATTATATTGGGACAGAACTGGTTAAGATTTCTCAGTAGTAACTTGTCTCATTCCAAGGCAAAAATGCTGAAAGAAGCCCATAGCTTGTTTGCTTCTGCCTCTGAGACTGGGAAGATGGAGGTGGAATGTGAAGAGTACTTGGAGCAAATGGAGGTGTTTAAAACAAGTGTAGATGTGGTGTTTAGTGATGTAGTCTAGTGGTGGACTTGGCAGTGCTAGGTTAATGGTTGGTCATGATGATCTTAAAGGTCTTTTCCAACCAAAACAACTTTATGATTCAATGAAGAAATGGTGGTCTGTCAGAGGGTTCTCTTTCCTCAGAGTCCAGCATGGCCAGAGATACTTTTCTGTGCACATAAATCTACAGCTGGGAAGAACTTTCAACTGAATATGTACCTGAACACATTTGCATGTATAATGCAGCTTATAAAGCTACATTCTGCAGTATAGGTCAAAATTTGGTGAGTCTACTGCTCATTATACATAATGGTGCTAGGAAGTATATTACATATCAGCATCAAATTCCGCTCAGGATTTATTTCACAAAAAAAACAGGTTTTTATTTTTGTCAGTAAAAACAAATAAATAAATAGATAAATTGTTGAACTTCCACTCATTATTAGAGTTCTGTGGTTTATCCAACATATAACGATAGAACAAGAGTGGTACAACTGAAGTTTTAAAAGTGTAAAAGAAAGAAGGAAAGAAAGAAACATACTGTATTTCTTAGAATAGTATTTGTGAAAACGGACTGCTCTCACCAATACCAGTTGAAATATCTAAACCTATGAACTCTGACAAATTTTAGTTCACTAAAAGAATGTTGTTTTATCTAGCTTGGTTTGGGAAGTTTTCTTAGAAACTATGAATTCTTCAGGATTCTAAATTATCTTCCCATTGAGATACAGATCTCCAATTAGGTGATGCCCATTAACATCAGACATAGCTGAAGATGATCTGACCTGAAACATGAAGGGAGGAAGTGCCACCTGAACTTGTACAAAACTAGCTATTGAGATAAGTTCAACATCCAGCCAAAGATGTTGGGAAGTACAAAATGATCAAGAGGGGTTTTTTTCATTTTAATTCCTCCTGAACTTCTGAATATTCCCCAATAACACCACACACTCCCCACAACCCCCATGCAGGGGTTTTTCTTGAGCATGGTAGGCCATAAACATTGGTCAGCATATCAGATGAAAAATATTGCTTTCCATGGTACAATCTGAAAAGCTGGTAACAGTATTTGATCTACTTAGGGCCTCCAGTTAAGAAACTAATAAACTCACTTGAGACAGCTCTTACAGACTTATCCAAAACCTTAGACAATTCCCTCTGTCAATCTCTATTACCTCCCACTTTGTCTACCTTTCACAGATGCCAGCTGTCTTTCGGGCAAGTCTAGCCTTGCTAGAAATTTAAAAAGCAGGGAAACAACATTCTGTAGCTGTGGTAAAAAACAGATGCACACTTAAAAAAAAACCCTCACCTGGTTGTTGCTCCAAGTGGCTCTTCAGCAGTATTTCATGAACACAGAGCATAGTGATACTCAAGAACTCCACGGTGGAACAGTGCCATTATTTCTTACTAACATTGATCTTTAGTCTTGGACAGTTTTCCAACTGCTTTGACAGTGTTATACCACATTATATTACTGAGTAGGATCAAAGGCAGTTGGGGGAAAAAACCCAAATTGCTAGAACTAGTTAGTTTTAGTAATTCTTTTTTTTTTGGTCACAGACTTAAATAAGCGTGTCTTTATTCTTTGAGTGAATAACTATAAAGAATATTTTTTCTTTAGTGAGTTAAAAAACACTCCTTCATCCAGTATTTCACAAAATCTAATAATCCAATACATTATTTCATCTTTCTCAGCAGTAAATGATTCCTTATCTTCACTTCGTATCAGTGGTTCAGGATGCTACTGGAGAAAGCAAAAGACCAAGCACATCAAGTCATGGAAATATTCCTCTATACATTGTCCTAACATTGACCATTGTGCATGCCTAAAGAAGAGTTGGGAGAGGCCAGACAGATACTTTTCTGTACAATCTTTTAGCCAGCAATCGCTTTCAGCTCAGAAATCACATTTATCTCAGGAAATTCTTATGCATTTACTAACTGTACACCTCAATTCCCTGCACTGCACCAGTCTTCCTCTTGTCCCATATAAAATCCTAACATACAAAACATCCTTTGGCAAACATATGCACACTGCCTGGAAAAAAAGAAAACACTTTTCTTTCTTAAGTTTTTCACTAGGCTTCTGCTAGTTACATTTCATAACTTCTGGCTTTGATTTTGAAAGAGATCTATTATTCCTCTTCAAGGTCTTCATGATTTCATATAGCTTATCTTCCCTAAGCAATCTTATTTCCAGACTGAATAGTCCTACCTTACTTGATCATTGCTCATAGAGAAGTTTTCCATACCATTCTGACTTGTTTTCTTTGGGCAAGTTCCAAATATACTGTATTCTTTTGAGCTAAGGAACTACAGTTCTGGAATGTATCTTAGGTGTAGGAAAATCATGGATTTTTAGAACAGCTTTATGATCTTGCTTCTTTTCTTTACACTGTTGCTGTAACCCAATATTTCTTTTCCCTTTAGACTTTAGAGTATGCAGCAAATATCTTCAGTGAACTATTTTAGCTCCAAGAGCTTGTTTCTCAGTGAGGAACATCCTTAAGGAAATCATTATGCCCATCATCTTATGTCTTAAGGATTTATTTTCTTCCCCTAACCTTTTTGTAATTACCTTTGGAATTATTTTATCTTAAAAATATGGGAACAGTTTTCTAATTCAGATCAATGATTCATCCTGTTGCTGTTGGTGGCAACAGAAGATGATGCTGTCTGGGCAGAGCCTGTCCATTTCATTTTCTCTGCTCCAGTATCCATAGTCATTGCTTTAGAGGTATTAAAGGATACATCTGTAAACATATTTTTAATATCTGTTCCTGGAGATGTTTTCCATGAATTTTTATAATTGTTATTTGAACCTGCTGGGCATTTCCAACTCTGGGGGATGCCACTGCTGACTCTTTTCCACACTGAGAATTGATCATTAGTCTTTACCTTCATACCCTTTAATGAGATTTCAGTCAGAAAAAAGAACTCTGTCTAATCCTAACACAATTTAGATTCTTGAATAGCCTCAATTTTCATATAGCCCAATAGATGGAAGGTTAAGTGATACTTTGTCAGAATATTTAAAATTATAAAAAAACCTCAGAGACTTATTTTGCCTAGGTTATAAAATCTTTGGGATAAAGGCAATGTTTTATGGAGAAAGGAATTAGTAAATCATAAAAAGAAAATACTCTGGAATACATAATGATGCTTTTTAAGCCTCTGATGGGTAAGAAGGAAATGAAGGGCTGGTAGTGGGATCAGTGAAGAACAAATTTTGTCATACAAATCTAACCTTAGATTTTATAATCTTTATGTAATGTGGTTAGATATTTCCATGGGTAGAGAGATAGTAGATAGTCCAGAGTTTTATTTTCCTGTTAGGTTTGGCTTTCTCAAAGGAATCTATAAAGATTTGCAGAGGACTAGGACGTGAACGCAAATTATCTAGAAAAGTATACCCAAAGAATAGCTGCCAGTAGTTGCTAAATAGGTAGGAAGAGTACACTAAGCCTGTTTTGTTGAACCCCAAAATGCTTATGCTAGTCCTACTTCTAGTTGCTTTTTTTGATTAAAGATCAAATGATGGAACAGAGAGCTCCATATTAAATTGTGGAATGCATATACCTGACTGGACTGCAGCCTTTGCAGAATTTGAAACTATCCCAATAAACTGGATGAATTACTTAGGGGGGGGGAAAGGTATAAATTAACATGTAAAAATTTGAAATACTGATTTACATAAGAACAATTAATTTGCCAGTTTGGGAGCAACTGCTTTGCTCGGGACTGCATAGAAAGATCTCAATAGAAGACAAGGTGAAAGTGAAACATAAATATCTTTTTACTGTCAAAACAGAACTGTCTTGGGATGTACAACCAGAAGGTATGGGACAGGGCAGACATAGAAAAGCATTTAAAACAATCTTTCTACTAAACTCTACAATAGTAGGTGTCAGTTGAAAGAAAGTCTAATCCTTCTTATGTGATATTGAGAAATATGTTACAAGTATTGGAGAATCCAGAGAAAAGCGAGGAGAATGATCAGAGGCCTAGCAAATTTATCTATGAAAATAGATTAACCTACTTAAGGCTGTTTCTCTCAAAAAGCTAGAACTCATGCGAGACATAAAAATATAAAAAGCTATTGCATAGAGAGGGAAACATAATTTTCTCTATATGCCAGGTGGATGTGACAAGAAGTTTCAGATCAGCTTGCAGAGACAAAGATATAGTGTATTAAGGAAAAGTTTCTAATTGCAGAATGAGTAATTGCATTTGGAAGTTGCAAAGTGTTGATTACTAAAAGCAGAGATTAACCATGGATTAGACAAATGCTGGTCAAAAATTATGTAGGTGCAATTGATGCTATATTGAGGCAGTGAAATCAGAATTCAGTTAGCTTTTTAATACTTTGAATCTTTAAATTTTAACACGACACAATTAGATAACAATAGACAAATGATACAAGTGAATGAGAAATAATGAATATTTTTCTGGAGTATTGAAGTATTTAAATTTAAAACTATATGGAAAATTTTGCAATTACCCGTCTTGTAATCCAAGTTAAGACAATTTAAACCCATTTTTTCTCTCAAATAGTAGGCAAAGGAACAGAAATATGTAAGTAATATTCTTGATAATCTTGCAGCCTCACATTTAAAGCTGCAAATCAGCTTAAATGTTGGGTAATTACTTCTTATGATTATTTATCTTATAAAAAGCAATTCAGATTGAGGTTGAAATGGTACCTAATGTACCAGGAATGAAAATGAACCTGCTTAGGGATGAGAAATGATCTATGGCAATCAATACAGAATGGCTGCAATAGGAATGGTCTTAGAATAGTGCAGAAAACCATACTGTTTTAGGAATTATGCCAGGCCTGAGGTGTCCTGTACACAGACTTTTTGCAATGTGGAACTGAATTAGCTAAACAATGCCTCTGTTGAATTTATATTAAGTCTGTTTCAACCATTTTAAGTACCTTGATGAGTTTTCTCATGGTGTGGAGGCCATTCACTTGTCAACACAATGTTTTCTTATTTAGAATGATAGACGTTACAGGTGAGTCAGACAAATAAATACATTGATTATTCTTTCAGCCCTTCCTACCAGAGCATGAATTTTCCCTGCTCTATGGTGGGCAGGGTGGGTTGAGGAGGGAAGGGAGTGGGGAGAACATGTGTGTGTGTGTGTGTGCGTTGATAATTTGTAAACTGCTTTATTCATTTTATTTTTAAATATCTTTCTTTGATTAACAGTTGACAACTTATTGGTTCAGGATACTTGTTTGTGGATTCTTTTTCTCTGTTGTATAGGCCTGGGATACCATACTCAAAAAATAAATTACAACCTGAGGAATGCAACATTAATTTTTTCCCAGCCAAAACCGTGCCAAGAATACATGAAAAAATTAATTGGATATTAATATTAAAACTAAAGCTCCCAAGTAGTCTTCTTAATACAAAATCACCTCTGAGATTTTCTGCATTTAACCAGCATTATTAGCAACATCATGTATAACTTCCTCCCCAACTCTAGACATACTGCATCAAATAAATATATCAAGTGCTCATGAAGTTTAAAATGTTGAATTCTAAAAAAACACAGGAATTATTCTTAAAAATGTTTATATTCCTCATGGAAAATAGTGGAGCATGTTATTTTAATTTCCTCCGAAGTTTATTAATGTCTGTGAGCTATCCTCCTAGTCCCTTCTGATTTTAGGTTATATATAACCAGTGTAAAAATTAGCCAAATTATTCTGCATAAACAAACAAAAAATCTTCCTGTCTTTACTGTAAGATGTCTCTAAAATGACATTTTTGAAGTTTAATTTTTCCTGGACCAGTAAGGAGTAGGCAATATATACTCTAAAGTTTACAATAATAATTATGTTTAAATTTTGTGGTATTTCAGACTAAATAAGAACATGTATTCTGTGGGCTTTGAGTAGGAGGAAAACTTGAATTTTCTGAAATATTAGCACTGTTTATTATCCTTTGTTCAGGTTTCTCTGCTTTCATTTGATTTTATTCACATAACAGCATAATTTCCAGATTAGTATATTTTCTAAAGAGATAAAAGTTACTGAAGTCTTTATATGAAAAGCATGTCTTACTGCATATAAATAATTGAACTTGTTTTCATTTGATTTTTAGGGCTTAATCCCTTATTTTACTAATGTAAATCTTGCTTTTGATGCATCATACACTGCTGGTTTTATTTTTCTCCTGCACTTACATAATTTTTAATCTTTAACATGAACTTTAGAGCATCAGGGTGCTTTATCTGGATTTCAGCAGATCTTCTGAGGCAATTTGATTTGCATTCTTTTTACTAAAAATAGCATTTTAACCTCTACAGCACATTAATCTAGAGCTTTGGAGAATTTTTAATATTTGGGGACTTCCGCCATTTTTTGTCTGTTTTTTTTTTAAAAATAGAGTGTTTATAATAAGAGTGAAAGGCTCCTACAAATATTCCTAACTGTTGCACTGTTAATGTTTTAGAAACATTTCCTTTGATTTCTGTTTTGAATGCAAATGTATATCATAACTAAAATAAAAAATGTATGAAAGTTTGAACTTTAATTACATAATTTGGTTTGAAACACATTATTCAATTATCATGGAGAACTCATGTTTGTATTTACTAACTACAAACTATGTGCTATCAGTGAGTTTATGTGAAACAGCTTTTTGCTTATTTATTTGTGCTTTTCTCTTTATTCCAGTCATTGCAGCACTTTGAGTCAACCAATGACTGAAAAATAATATTTCTATTATTTATATTTAAACTGAGGAATACCATTACATCTTTCTGAGAAACTTTATGTTTTGATCTCTGCTGTCTAATCTCGTTATTTCTGGCAAAGTTTGACATGCAACAAATGAGGAGGTATGTTCGTTAGCATCCATATGTCTGTCTTATTTTAAAGTCAGAAGTGAAAGTTCTGTACTAATCTGTTCATTGTAAATTGAAAAAAAACCGAACTACTGGTGGCCGTCTGAGCCAGCCAATTCTTTGAGCAGAGTAAATCTAAAGAGTACACAACATAGTAAATCCATTATTTAATGAGGACTTGTACTAGCCTTATAATTCCATAGTGAGAAGATTCTGTAAAGAATGACTTTCAGCAATATGATTTATTTATCTAATGTCTTGCTCTTGAGATGATCACAGAATTGTTCACTATGACCTTTTGTCTGTTTAAATTCTTTCATACCAATGTCCTTTGTTTTTGTTAACTTCTGTCACAAAGCCTTAGACGTCTGATGCAGGTAGTTAGAAATTTGAGTTAAATAACAGAAAAATCTGAATAGCAGTTAATGATATTAACTGAATGAGCTGAGTCAGAAATTGCTCAGGTTAGGTTGTTTTGTTGGGTTTGGTTTTATTTTTTCTTTTGGTCTAAGAAGTGCAAAAGTCACACTTGTTTCAAGACTCTGATGTTTGGAATAGGATTTCTGCTGGTTTGAAAAACACAAACTGCTACAAGTTGAACTGAAAAGGAATCTTTGTAGTATTGGATAGTAAAGTCAGAAGGAACTACAACCATTTTACACATGGTAGGAGCTCAAGAACTATTTATGCTCTAGCTTTTATGAATGACAATTGTAAGTCCAGTTGTTCTTCGAATATCAAGGACAACTGTGTTTGACTAAATCATATGTACTGTCAACTTCCTAATATGCAATTCCAGGACAGAGAGAACATCCAAGGGAATTAGTAAAAATAAGATAATTATTTTATTAATTTGGAACTGAGCTCTTGGAAACCAAAGAGGAAATGTTCTATGTTTGTAACTGATATAGTGACCAGCTGCAGTCTATCTGATGTGTCTGACAAAGAGACCAGTATCATTTTATATATTAAGCCGAATATTTCCAGTAGCAGTGATGAAACATTACTGAAGTGTTGTTAGATACTGCTAAAACTTCGTGTGGTGTACTACATATGAATGGATGTGTATGGTCAGAAAAGGACTAGGAACAAAGAGTACTAACCAGAAGAAGAAGTACTTAACAATGTCTCAAATTTAAAAAAAACCCAAAACCCCAACATTTTAAAATCCTGTAAAATAAGGCAAGAAATGCAATGGTTCTTAGCTATAAAGGACTGGCAAGTCTTTCCAATAAGAATATTGTGAGCAAAAGATCATATTTGCGAATATGGCAAGGCAAGGGATAGTACAATGCATCATGCTTTCTACACAGGAGGTATAATTAATTCACAGAAAATGGAAATTAAATTGAAATGGCTTTCTTAAGAACTATTTAAAGAACAGCTAGGTAGTAAAGCAGTTCTAACAGAAAGAAAAATCTTCGAAGAAAGGGTACCTGCTAAAGACATTAAATAATATGATGCAGACAAAATAGATTCAGAAAGCACAAATACACATAACCTTGAAACTTTTGAACTGTTGTATTTGGCATATTAAATATATGCTTAAAATATTTTTTTAATTTAATCAAGTGTCAATATTAAAATGTATTCTAAATATTGCAGTTATCTTTGGAGATTAAGTCTAAAGAGAAAAGAAGATGATTATATTAACAAATTATGCACAGAATTGTTGGAATTTTTTTCTATCTGAAACCTTTTCTGTTACTAAGCATAGGTTTCAAGAGACTTTGAATGACAGATTTAATTTAACATTGTGATAAAGATTGTCTCTCAAGAATGCAGCAGTTGCTATCCTTAAAACTGAAGATACAGAATCATAGAACGCTTTCAATTGGAAGGGATGTTAAGGATCTAGTTCCAAACCCACTGCCATAAGCAGGGGAAAAGCTCAAGGGGAAGAAGGAAGTCTACATTTAATAGAACAAGGGACTGACCACTTGGGAAGACTGCAGGAATGCTGTCAGTATATGCAGGGATCAAATGAGAAAAGTCAAGGCTTTCTTGGAGCTAAACCTGACCAAGGATGTAAAGATCAGCAGGAAGGGTTTCTTCAAGTATATTGGTGGCAAAAGGAAAACTAGGAAAAATGTGGGCTGGCTGTTGAATGATGGAAGTGTTGTGATGACAGAGGATACACAGGAGGGGAGTTAGTGAATGCCTTCTTTGCTTCAGTCTTTACTGCTTAGGCCAGCTGTCAGGAGACCCAGACTTTGGAGGAAGTAGATAAAGTCTGGTGGAAGGTAGATGGTCCCTTGTTTGAGGAAGATCTAGTTACGGACCAATTAAATAAACTAGATATCCACAAGTCCATGGGTCCTGATGGGATGCACCCTCAAGTGCTGAGGGACCTGGAAGGTCCTTGCTAAGCCACTCTGCATCACCTTTGAAAGGTCCTGGAGAACTGCTGAGGTGCCTGAAGATTTAGAGAAAAGCCAGTATCACTACAATCTTCAAAAAGTGTATCAAGAAAAGTGTGGCCAGCAGGTCAAGGGAGGTTCTCCTCCCCTTCTGCCCTGCCCTAGTGATGCTTCATCTGGAATACTTTGTGCAGTTCTGGGTTCTCCAGCTCAAGAAGGACATGAAACTTCTGGAGAGGGTACGTAAAAGGGCTATGAAGATGATTAGAGGACTAGAACATCTGTCTTACAAAGAGAGGCTGAGAAATTTGGGACTTTTTAGCCTAAAGAAAAAAAGGGGGGTGGGGGTGGATCTAATCAATGCTTATAAATTCTTGGGGAGTGGGTGTCAGGAAGATGAAGTCAGTCTTTTTTCACTGGTGCCCAGTGACATGACAAGAGGCCATGGGCATAAACTTGAATATAGGAAGTTTCATCTAAACACAAGGAGGAACTTTTTTACTGTGAGGGTGACAAAGCCCTGGGACAGGCTGTCCAGAGAGGTTGTTGAGTCTCCATCTCTGGAGATACCCTTAACTTGCCTCAATGCTGTTCTGTGCAGCCTGCTGTAGGTGATACTGCTCTGGCAAGGGGATTGGACTAGGTGATCTCCAGAGGTCCTTTCCAACCCCTATCATTCTGTCATTCTGTGATACCTTCTTCTAGACCAGGTTGCAGAAAGCCCCATCTATCCGGTCACCTTTGCTTTTTAATGCCACTGTTTTATGTTATTCCATGGAGGAAAATGAAGAAAATTGGAAGACCAAGAAACATCCTTTAATATTCTGAGAAAAGAGGTTTCAGTTGGTTGTATGTTTTTTGGTGGTTGCTGTTTTTTTTTTCCCACCAGATATTCTTACTTTCATATTAGCCCTTACCTACAGTTAGAGTTTGATAAAGATGGCTGATTTAGGTCAGAACAAGGAGACAACTGAGATTACTGAAGCAATCTGTTTTGATTGTGAAATTGCTTGCTATTCTAGATAGCAAACTGTCATTATTTTCCTAAAGTTTCTGTATCCTGACCTGAAAAACAGAATTTCTGCAATCTGTAATCTATATTCTAGCTGTTGGGTAAAGGAAAAAAAAATCCTCACATCAGAATGCTTCATAGATCTATGAACTATACGGACTGTGTTGATTTGGACAAACTCCCGATCTCCTGAGATACGAAGCCTCAGGCAGGATTTTGGCTCTAATGCTAAACACGAAATTACCAGACAAATAAGAAAAAAGTTCAAATTTAATTATTCCCCTGCCGACCTTATCTCTTCATTTACATTTAGTCAATCTTTTCTGTTACAAAACTTGTATAATTTCAGTTACTTGAGATTAACTAAGCAGCATGTTTTGAGACTTCTGAAATAAATCTGTGGCTGCCATATAACTTAGAAAATAAAGTTAAAAAGCACATAGTACTCCAAAGCTAAAGAAATAAACAGTCTATATTAGAGCAAAAGACATGCTTATCATTAGAGGCTTTGGAGAATAACAACCATAAATACCTTTCTGGGCAAAAAGGTAGATCTTTTTCTTTGGTTAATGATACTGATTTATTTTTTTTTAATTTAATTTTTCCACACCAAGTATTTATTTAATTCTGATGTCTGACATTAAGCATCTTTCTTAGTGTACTGGATTTATTACTTCTGGTTTGAATCTCTGTTTATTGTTCAGCTCATCTCTGTGTACTGTACCACATTCTTTAATAATTCTAGTAGATTTCTATAAACTGTTTATTCCAGACGTCTTTTATGTTAATGTTATTGATATCCTTTCAATCTCTTTTAAAAGGGTAGTTTCAGGATAATACGATATAATTATGATGTTTCTAGTTGTTTCAATGATTGTAAGAATTTTGACAAAATGTCTTCTTTCTTATCAAAGCAGAAACATTCAGTGAAGGCTTAGGGTTTTTTTAAGAGGCAGGTTTATAAGGTATTTGATTATTTGGTAACCTCAAATAAAAAAACATGTACTAAAACTTAAGGACCAAATTTGACTTTTGCATCCATCTTCAATACAGTCGGAATTTCATCTGAAGTTTCTAATTCTAAGATGTCTTTAGCAAAATTTTGCAGCCTACATATTTCCTAAAAAAAAAAAGAAGAAATAAATTATGCTATTGGTTTTATGAGGGAAGAAAAATCTATAAATTATAACTAACTTGCATTATGACTAAGTCACTAGAAAAGAAACAAGTCTTTATGGAATACATGGAAATTCAATTAATTCTGTAGCCCCAGAATTACATCAATATTAGGGAAAAAATGAATGCCTACATTGATGAATCATGGAAATGGTTATCAATCTTAAATTGTTGATAATGTTGTGCATTAAGATGTATTCAGGGATCTGTTTTGCATTTCAGGAGTGCTGTCAAAATATACAGTACCTATATACACACAATGTTACCTGTGTGAAAGATCTTTATGTGGGAAAGTAAGAGGTAATTATTTCTCAGCCACCAAAGTTACTTTATTTTGCTTTTCAGATGTACTAACACATTGTTATGTATCTTGGTCATCCAGAAAACAGTTTATATTCTTTACCATCTTTGCTAAGCAGATTTTAAAAAATTTTTCCCTTCCTTTTCCTTACCAGTGCTGGCCACCCCTTTAATACAGAATGCCCTGGGTTTTGATACACATTCTCTCGTGAATCTTGCTAGGCTGATATGACTCATCTATGTCCAGCTCTTCTGCCTTTTCCCTAGAAAAGTTTACTGCCCCCATGTAAAACATCATGAAAATTAAACATGTTCTACTATTTTCAGTTCATGTTATGACTCATTAATTTGAACTGCTAATGGAAGATGGTGTTTATATGGTTTTGCTAGATTAGGACGTGTGGTTTTCACTTTACAAAGCTGAAATTTCCATCATTAGGCAGGACATTTATACTGGCTCAGGAATATGTTAAAATGCCTCTACAAGCGGACATTTGGTAGAGCTGTTTGATTTTGCCCTATGTCCATTCATATACATTTACACAGGTTCTGCATCTTGGCTAAGCATGACAGGCTATGATTGTACTTCTACCGTTGAAATAGAACTTCATGGTCTAAGTAATACGTCAGGCCCTCCTAAGTTATTTTCCCCTCCTAAGTTATTTTAAGCTTTAGTCTATTTACTTATTAGATTTTCAATTTCAGAAGTGCCAAAAAATGACATAATAATGAAAAAGCCATTGCATGAAATCATGAGAAATTACAAAATTCTTGTGCCCACTTCCAAGTATGTGGAATCTGCACACTTATTTTATTGGATTCCACAGTTCATTTGAAATGATGATGCATGTCATTGATAGACCTCTAATTTAAAAAAAAAAAAATATCTAAGAAAAGGCAAACTCAGCAGCATTTTTGCTTAGAATATGCCTTTCAATTTCCTTCTCTAAGGATAAATTATTTTGAGCAGTAGGAACCATTTATATTTATTTTGTATAAAATATTTTGCTACAGTTGCTGGTCATTTTTTGATTTTTATAATACTGTGGAAGCATGGTGAGACTATCTTTATATTGATCGAGGTACTGAGATTGGAAAGTGCTAACATTTCTACGTGTCTGATCATTGGAGATTTTGTTAAAAGAGAAAACCTTTGGCGAAAGTAGTAGCTTTTTACTATGTCATGAATGTCAAGATGCATCTTTTTTCGGGGACGGAGGGGGATTCAATCTCTTTTTGGTGAACTCTAGATATTAGAAAGATAAAATAGGTCATATCCAAAAAACACTTTCAATTTTTGTTGAAAATACTGTTTGATAAATATGCAAGATATGGATATAGATATGCGAAACATGCAATGTGAGAACTTGCTTGCTACTTTTTACAACTAAGATTAGTGTTCAAGAGTGAAGAGGCTTCAACTCCAGTCTTGATTCCTACAGATGGCTGATTCCTTGATATTGGCTTTCCTCTCAGGGAGTTTATGTAATGTGGCTGCATGGATTTCATAGAGGCAAATTCAGCCTTGAATATTTTTGTCTTTCCTTACATGAGATAGTTGTTTGTTTGTTTTAAATGAAACACAGATTTTTTTTTTTTAATGACTTAAAAAATGGATTTAAAACCTCAAAATCTTTCTTGGTCAACCCATAGCAGAGGGTTCACACTGGTATAATTGCTACATGCAAACAGCATCTAAATTAGGCAAATGCATGTCATAAAATATCACCATCAGTTATGGTTAGTAAATCATGACCATGGGCAGAACAGATGACTTGACAGTTCATTAGAAAAGACAGGAGTCAGAAAGCAAGATTCTGTAAACCAAAATACCTCATGTTGTAGACAACTAGTCTTAATATACCGGGATTGGAGGTTAGTGAAGCTAATTTCTATTCATCACGCTTGTAAAAGTTACTGCTTAAAAGAGTCTTTTGATATATAGTTTTTGGAAAACTTTGATATATTGGAAAACTTTGATTTATTGGATTTTTATTTTTTAATTTTGAGAGGGGGATAAACGTCTATATTCATATTGCTAGCACTTAAATTCCTAAATATATGAAATAGTGTAAGAAGTCAGAATAATAAGATAACTTCATTCTGGAACAGAAATTGCAGATGTGCAGATTGGTGGATGCATACAGCCATTCCTAACAGGAGGAATGGAGGAGTCCTTTTGGTCCCATGGCAACCTCACCGTTCTCATGTTTTCAGTACTAATCATTGTTTAAGAAGTTTGAGAAGCATCCTGAAAAAAAAAAGTAGACTGTATCTGTCAGGCATTTATCCAAAGTGTGAGCAACATTGTGAGATAAGGCAACAAACATTACTGTCTGCTTATTAAGATTGAGAGCAACAGATTGTATTGTGTATCAGGAATGGATATTTTTTCAGTATTTAGACATGATGCATAGAATGACAGTCATTGGTCTTCTATAATAAACTAGATGGACAGACATAAAGGAGAAAAAAAATAACCCCAAGCTTGAAAAGGAAATTTAATAGCAATAATAATACCTTATCCTTTAAAAAAAAAATAAAAATAGGTAGTATAAGGATAGTAAGACCTAGTCATTTCCAGAAAATAAGCTTCAGGTACATTTACTACACACAGTGCAGGTGTTTTTCCTGAGATTGTCAAACGTCATTCAGGTCTGTTTCTTTAATGGTTCATGTAGGAAACAGCATTCTGTATGAGTTAGTGAAGTTGTACCTCTGAAGTACGCATTATCTTACATTAATGGCTGAATCTTATCTGCTTTCGTCACCTCAAAATTAGGTTATAGAAATCATAGAATCATAGAATGGTTTGGGTTGGAAGGGACCTCAAAGATCATGTAGTTCTAGCCACCCTGCCATGGGCAGGGACACCATTAACTGAACCAGGTTGACCAAAGCTTTATCCTATCTGGCCTTGAACACTTGCAAGGATGGGGCTTCCCCAGCTAGCAAGGGAGGCTACAGGTGTGGTTTCTGTGAAAAGTTGCTAGAAACTTGTCCCACGTCTAACAGAGCCAATGCCAGCCAGATCCAAAATGAACCTGCTACTAGCCAAAGCCCATAAGTAACAGTGGTATTACCTGTAGTATAACAATTTTGAAAAGGGAAAAAAAAAAATAAAAAAGAGCAGCAGCTTTTGCAGGCAGAAAGAGATGTGAGAAACTGCAGGCATTAAGGTCAGGGAAGAAGGGGAGGTGTTCCTCCAGGTGCCAGAGAAGAGATTTCCCTGCAACCTCTGGAGAAGATCATGACTGTGCCCCTGCAGTCCATGGAGAATGATGGGGAGCAGAGATTCCTCCTGCAGCCCATTGAGGATCCCATGCTGGAGCAAGTGGAGATACCTGAAGGAGGCTGTAACCCCACAGTGGAGCAAGTTCCTGGCAGGACCTGTGGAAAGAGGAGCCCATGCCAGGGCAGGTATGAGGGTGGGACTTGTGACCCTGTGGGGGGTCATCCTGGAATAGCTGCTGAAAAACTGCAGTCTGGGGAAGGACTCACATTGGAAGAGTTCTTGGAAGACTGTCTCCTGTCGGAGGGACCCAAGGCTGGAGCAGGGGAACAGTGTGAGATGTCCACCTGCTGAGGAGGAATGAGTAGCAGAAACAAAGTGTGATGAACTGACCCCAACCCCCATTCCCCATCCTCCGGTGCTGCTGGTGGGAGAAGGGAGTGAAATAAGGAGTGAAATTGAGCCTGGGTAGAGGGGAGGAGTGGGGAAAGGGGTTTTAAGATGTGGTTTTATTTCTCATTATCCTACACTGATTCGCTTGGTAATAAATTATTTTTTTCTATAGTTGTCTGGTTTTCCATTGATGGTAACTGGTGAGTGATCTCTCCCTGTCCTTATCTTGACCCGTGAGTCTTTTGTTATATCTGCTCTCCCCTGCCCAGCTGAGGAGAGCAGGGATAGAGTGGCTTTGGGGGGCACCTGGCCTCCAGCCTGGGTTAACCTGCCACGTTATTATTCTAGCCTACTGGTAACACCAAACACAGAAAACCGAGTGGAGAACCTGTAACTTTTCTGTGACACTTTATAATGAATATCATAAAGCCCATTATTATTATTTCAAAGGGTGGGATTCTTTGGTGCATTGTGCCATGCCCCACCAGATTATTGTACTGGAAACTCTAAAGCTGTAACCTGGTCAGTATAAATCTAAATCAGATTTTAAAAGTGAGCCTAAGAGTAGTCATGGCATTTAGGACAATTTCTTGAGGTGGTTTTTTTTTTAAATAAATAATTACTCCCAATTTTAACAGATAGTATCTTGTTGACATCTTGGTTTTAACTGAGAATAGACTTGCATTCAGTGTATACTGCAAACTTTATGTTAGTTAAGAGATTCATACAAATGGAAGGATTAGGAAAAGAATATCACTGGACACTGTAGTGAAGCTATTTAGTGAGTCTCTTCCTTTGATATTGTCTGAAGCCTCTATCAGCCTTTGAAAGAAAAGGACTAACCCCTGATGCTTACTGTCCTCAGAATGACTACAGGGTACATCTTCACTTTAGTGGAAAATTTCCTTTTTTATTAATACTTGTTCTAAGTTATTTTATAGTTGCATCAAGGGCAATGTATTTGATTCTTGAAAAAGGTTAATGAGATATTTTTTCAAAGATATATGTGGATGACATTTTAATGTCTTTTACTAGCATTCAAATATCTGACCAAACAATTTTATTCATCAAAATTTGATGGGCGTCTCTCCTAGTGATATTTCCCAAAACATTAAAAATACTCTGAATCAACACTCTCATCTTTGTGGCTTCACTCTGATAGATGGTCTTTCTGTTTATCCTGACAGCCTGGATAAGTTACATGAAAATCCAAGAGTGACATAGCAGTCCCTTTCTTCAGTCCTCTAGGACTAGCATTCCTGGTACTTGCCAGTACAGTGTGCATGAAATATATTTATTCTAACAAGACATAAACTGGAAATATTGAGAAGAGGGAATTGAAATTATTCCAGAAATTTGTGGTTTAACTTTACTATCAGTGTTTATTATCAACAGACTTGATGACAAGTATTGTCTTCTGGGAAGTCTCCTCCCCTCATTTCCAGCCACTGTGATTCCCATTGACTGCTACTCCTCACCAGGAGGGTTCCTAAAATTCTCAGCCTTCATAATTAATCAAATTAAATTATCATCCTAGAAGAACTTGCTAATGAAATACTGTCAGTGACAATATTGACTTTGAATATGCAAAAGTACATTATAAACCCTCTAGCAAGGCATCCTGAGTCAGTTTTGGCAATTTGTTGATGAGTAATCAAATGCCAATGGATACCTGTGTCCAGGAAGCGGATATATTTTCCAGAGTGTGTAACTCCAATACATCTAAGGAAGCAGACATTTTTTGTGATAATGAGTATTGTATATTAACTAGTGCCATTTGGAGATTGAACTAGAAAAATAGTCCAGGTTTTGTAGGTTTTATGTCTCTGAACATCATCTGACTATAAACACAATGTAGCAAAGCTGAAGAAACATCCTTTGGTAGTAGGATAATAGATAGCATTTCAGGATAATATCTGGTACCCTGAGACAATTTTAGGTGAAAAGAGCTGGGAAAGACTGAGGAGTAGGGGAAAAAGTGCAGAAAGAAAGGGAAATTGGAAATAACAGAGAAGGTTGAAGAAAAAATAGGCAGAGACTGGGAAAAGCAAAATATTGGTGCATAGGAGGTACTGCTCTGAGCTATAATGATAAATTTTCTTATTTCACTGGGTTCTAGCACCACATAGCTGTTCAGCTTCTGATCTCCTATGGCTAGATTGACCCTTTGTTCCTTCACCAGGATTTTTTGCACCCTTGCAGATGGAGATGGAGTGATGAGGCTCTTGGCTGGATTTGGGTCCCATGCAGAGTGCTCCTTTCTGTGTCACTGTGCAACTACAGCACTTGGTTGTTGCTACATCATCTAGTGTACAAATTCTTGTTTCCAGAGTTTTGCTTGACTGTGAGAAAGGATGCCTTGTAAAGCAGCACTCCAGAATAGAGGACCGAGAAGAGCCATAGTGTTTGAGCAATGACTATTGAAGGACGGATTTCCAGAGAAAAGAGGTTTATCACTTCATGAGGTAACAAAAACTCAGTAAATCTCTGAGGACAGAAAGGAGCATATTAGCAAGTACAAAATCCCACAGAAGGACCAAGAGTCGTTTTCATACACTAGGCTTAGCTTCTTCTTCTGCCCATTTCTTACTGTGGGCCATACGGCCTTCTCTCTCTGGAAAAGGAGGACAGAGTGATTCAACTCAAGGAAGTGAGGGCAAAAGGGAAAACTAAGATCAGTGGATCACAGGATAGATTCTTTGAGAATGACTGAGTCTTGCATGAGTGTGAAGCAGGTGGGAAAAACAAGATTCAGGGGCAAATACTTAAAGCAGTAAATAAGAATGGGTAGGAAACCAGTACCATTCCTATTAAAATAAAAATATCTGATTTTATTTGAAAATTAATCAACTAAAATGTAAAACCTGATTTATTTAGATAACCTGAAACAACTTCTAGCTCCAAACATTTACTGTATTTTTGCTATAGAGTAAAAGTAATTGCATTTCTTCAGAAAACAAAAATAAAATAAAGAAGAAAAAAACCCATTCCCTGTATTCAGAGATATTCCAATACCCAACTACAAAAGTCATAAATTGGCCTATATCCGAATACAAAAATACAAAAAAACCCTCAACTCAATTGGACTATACACTGAAACAGGTTGCCCAGAGACTTTGTAAAACCCCATCCCTGAAGGCATTTAAGACCAGATTAGATGGGACTTTGGGCAAGCAGGTCTAGTGAGGGTGTCCCTGACCATAGCAGGAGGTTGGAACTAGATGATCTTTGAGATCCCTTCTCATCCAAAGCATTCTATGATTCTATATCTGAATACAATCTGACGTGGTTTAGTTTTTATAAAAGTTACTAGAACAAAATCTCACTATATTTTCACAAAAAGTAGCTACCTATAGTTTTATTTCAAAAGGAAAAGTGCTAAAAATCATGAATTAACTTTAAATGACTATTTCAAAATACACTTTTAAGAAAGTAGCACTGAAAAAATTTTCATATGACATTGCTGTTTTACTACATCAAATATTAGATAGAATGTATGTAACAACTGTTGTCTGTACGAAATGCTGGAGGAACTGAGTTTGCTTCACTGCTTTTGTGAAAAGATGTAAAGATATATTAAAAATACAGAAAAAATTGGTTAAATAATATCAATAATCATATGGTTAATTTCATAAAAACAAGTTTAGCCTTATAAATGTCTATTTTAGATATATGATATGGGAGAGGAGAGAAAAAGCACAATGAGCTGTAGCATAAGAACAGACTTCCTGCTGTAGTGTCTTTGTGCAGCTTGTAGTATTTAAACAATTTAGGTGCTTAAATTCAAGAGCACGTGACAAAGCTTATTTGAAATGGAAAGGCATCACATACTGGACTTTGCTGTACCTTTAGCATTTACCTTTCAGTTTCTATAGGAAAAGATCTAAGAAATGATTGTTGTGATCTAAAAAAAACAAAAAAAAGCCAAAACTATTTAAAAAAAAAATAATTTCAGCCATAGTGATATCTGCTAAGGATATAGACTTTTAAAATCTGTATTTAAGCTGCTAGTCTTTCAGAACTATAGAATAGCCTGAGTTGGAAGGGACCCATAAGGATCACTGGGTCCGTCTCCTGGCTCCACACAGGACTCTTCTTCCTTTTTTCTCAGAAAAATGTCTTGTATTACAGCTCAGAGCTGCTCTTTACACTCATACTGTCTTGGTATGCTCCCCTTCTGCCATTAAATAAACAACTGAGCAGGAGCTTCTCCTGTTACATCATAGAATCACAGAAAGCTTTGGGTTGGAAGCAACCTTAAAGATAACCTAATTCCACCTCCCTGCCATGGGCAGGGACACCTTCCACTAGCCCATGTTGCCCAAAGCCCCCATCCAACCCAGCCTTGAACACTGCCAGGGAGGGGGCAGACACAGCTTCTCTGGGCAACCTGTGCCAGGGCCTCACCACTCTCACAGGGAAGAATTTCGTCCTTACATCTAATCTAAATCTCTCCTTTCTCAGCTTAAGGCCATAAACCTTAGTCCTGTCACCACACTCCCTGATAAGTAGTCACTCTCCAGCTTTCCTGTAGGCCTTCAGGTCATGGAAAGCTGTGGTAAGGTCTCCCTGCACCTTCTTTTCTCCAGGCTGACAAGCCCAACTCTCTCAGCCTGTCTTCTTCATGGGAGAGGTGCTGCAGCCCTCTCATCATCTTTGTGGCTTCCACTGGACTTGCTCAAATATCTCTGTGTCCTTATACTGGGGACCCCAAAGCTGGATGCAGTACTCCATGTGGGATCTCACAAGAGCAGAGTACAGGGGCAGAATTCCCTCTCTTGACCTGCTAGGCACACTGGTTTTGATGCAGGTCAGGACATGGTTGGCTTTCTGGACTGCAAGTGCACATTTCTGGGTTGTGTTGAGGTTCCCCTCAACTAACCTTTTTTTTTTTTTTGGCAGCGAGGGGACTTCTTTCTCCATTTCTGCACTGTATATTACTGTAATATTTTTGCATTAAACATTTAGTGAGCTCAAATCCCAAAATAATTCATAGACCAGGAAAAGGAATGCAGGTTTTCCAGTGCTGGAAGACATCAAATTACCTATTTTTTCTCTCTTCAGTCTGATAATTTTGTATTTCAAAACTGACTTGAGCATGAGGAATGAGAATTGTATCTACTGTTTTGTGTTTGCCAATTAAGAAACTGGAAACTGGGAAATATGGCAATGACTTTTCAAAGCTGAACACAGTTACTTATATTTTGAATAGCAACTACTCTTTGCTGGACTATAGCTAATCCAGATAGTCAATGGAATAATGATATCCCTTAAAAATAGTATAAACATTGATAGTAATAGAAAAAAAATACATACCACCTTCAAACTGGATTGAAATATTTCTTTGCTACTTGGATATCTTTAAATTGCTTAAGGTCAATCTCTCTGGCTTCCTAAATACATTCCTAAAACAATGACTTGATAAAAGGCTCTTAAAAATTATATTGAAACCTATTATACTCAAATCTTCCCTAAACTGGTTTGCCTCAGATGCTCATGAATATAAACATAAGAAGACAAATGAAGTGAGTGTCTCATACCTAAATGCACAAAGTTATAATTTTCAAATGGTTTTTAAAAAGCAATGGAGTCAGATAACATTCTGAAATCTCATTTTCATGCTATTTACCTTCATATGATGCTCTGTCAACAATAATAATAAACAGTTTATTAACTTATGACTTTTATCTACAAGTTTTAAATTATTTGCTATTTAATATATTCCTCTTTAGTTGTCATTTACCTACTCCATAGGTATTTATTTCCTTTACTTTTGCCTCATTTCTTTCAAGAGGCTGATACTGCCTTGGAGTAGAATTATAATCAGACCATATCACTTTGTTGTTCCCTGAAGTAGGGATACATAGAAATCATAAATAATGCAGTGGCTGCAGCACTAGAGTAGGAAATGATAAGAATGCCAAAAAAGCCATGGTGAAAGTAAGGACTGAGTTTGGCAGTACAATGGAGGTGGCAGCAGGCATGTTTTCCAAAAAAGGTAGAGATAGAGGAAAATTAACTGTGTTCAGTATTCTTGATTAAGAAGAAAATAAGAAGCCTAGTTGTAAGCACAGAAAGAACATTTGGCTTGGTTTGTTTGGGTTTTTTCTAAAGGAAGATATTTTATCATGTCTTAGTCCAGACAACATATTTTTTCCCAGAAAAAACAGATACATACTTTCTAAAGAAAATAAAAGGAAAGAAATAATTAGTGGTAGAGTTAGGCATGGGCATAGGCACAACCAGTGGGGAAACTAGCAGTTAATTGACAGATCCAGTACAAATGGACAATAACTTCAAAAGATGAGATGCATAAAGCTTGCAATGAGTTGACCTCAAGGATAGTTTTCCTTCTATTTAAGGGCAGACAGTCATTACTCTGCTAATAGTTACAGTTCCAGTACCCTTAGCTGAGAAATTAAGCTTGCAAATGTATGTTGGACTGAAGCTGACCATATTGCTAAGTCTGGAGAAAACTCTGGTCATATTTGATATAGTTGTATTGTTTCTGAGCTTTTGAAATGTGAATGAGAGAGCTCTGAAAAAAGAGTAACAGAGATAGTAAAAGAACCCAGTGAATGTGATAGGATCTTGAAGGGGATTTTATACCTAATCAGGATAGAATTTGATGGAAAAAAAATCTCAAGCATGATTCCCAAACTGCCTGTATAATCCTTTTGAGACATACACATACATGCTTGCAATGTTGAGGTGCATGTTCATGTAAAAAAAAAATAAAAATTAGCTGGAAAGAAAGTGTTCCGGGAGCAGACAACAACTCTGTAGGCATTTTGGTTGCAAAAGCTACCTCCAAGTAAATGTGCAAGCAGAAAAATTAGATCTGACTTCTGCCTGAAAATCTGGGTCTGTTAATCTAGCGTTAGTGCTACTAAATTTTTTTGCAGAAAGTAAGCAGACCAAGCAAATAGTGTGACATATTCATAGCAGTATGTTTCGTTGGCTTTTGGGATTGATTTGTTGTAGTGAAGTAAATACTCATTGTTCTCCTTAGGTTAAATATGGCTCATTGTGGCCTCAAGCAATCATTTCAAGTAGGTAAGGGACTACTTCAGAGCAACAGAGGAGAGTTTATTTTCTCCTCTATGTAGCCACTATGCTGTAACACTTTTCAAGCTTCACACATGCATTGTTATTTTCGAGCACATGCCTCCTACATATGAAGGCTTTTTCAGCTACATTAACAAGTGTGTTTGCAAGCTAAAGCTGACTGTGAAACGTAGAATAAAACTCTGTGTCACTTTTGGGAAGGATTAGCCTAAAAACATGAACTGAGCTGTCTCTAGATACCTGTTTCAAACCCAGACCTGAGATGTTGGGGGAGTTTGGGTGTTTTGGGGTGTGTTGATAAAATTAATTTTAACCTGAAATATCATGCCAAAAATCCTTGTGATTCATATTTGTGAACTCGTACTTTCATTTCTCTCATGTTAATTCAGTATATCAGAAGACAAGCACAACATTCTTTTGTTCTAGACAGCTATGCTTCATACATATTAAAGCAAGTGGGTTTTGTGATAGTGAAGTCTTTTACATATTTTAACATGAAAATATGGGAGTTGCCATTGATATTATCCACAGCATAGAATAAATGTAGCTAAGAACATACATCTAGAAAGGACTGACTAATGCTACAGGAGCATGCTTTTAAGAGCACTTACTGCAGAGATCAGAAGATCAGGGTCACAGACTCCTTTAGGTGCATCCATCTACTCTGGAGTGGGGTCCTCTACAGGCTGCAGGTAGCTATCTGCTCCATCATCATCATCCACATCACTGTGATCTCCAGGGGTTGCAGGGGAATCTCTCCCCTAGTGCCTGGAGCACTTCTTCATTGTTTCTCTCAGATCTTCTCTCTCCCAGATGCTGTTGCACAGTGCTTTTAACCATTACCTAATTCTGTTATCCCAGAGGCATTACCAGTTGCTGATGGGCTCAGCTTTTGCCAGCAGTGGGTCCATCTGGGTGCTGTCTGGAACTGGCTCTGCTCAACATTGAGACAGCGTCTGGTATCTTCTCACAGAAACCACCCCTGAAAACCTCCCCCCGCACCGCAACCAAAACCCTGCCATATAAGCTACCTCGCCCACATGGCTACTGGTTCCAGTACTGCAGTGCATTGCTTGACCATTATTTTAAGCAGCAATGCCAAAGTTAATATGAGCTAAAATTCAAAGTCATTTAAACCTGATCCATAGATTTTCTGTAGTCTCATAAGTGTAAAGTTATCACATTGATGGGAGTATATGTGCCACAGTGGTTCGTGTCAGCAAGAGATCAGAATATCCGCCAATTGACACACCGTCTGGTAAATCCTTGTTAGGATAAACACATTCCCACAAGTTATAGACCATTAATCACTTTCAGATTATCTGCTGTATGTATTTAATTATCCCCAGCCCTCCACCCCCCAAGTGAGGAAGCAGGACTTACATACCTTCTGAGTTTTACAGATAGATCTGGTTTCTGTAACACCGCATGTAGTACACTGGAGCAATTGCAAAAACTTAATTTATAGTAAGAAACTGCTGAGGGCTGGGTAATCAAAATATAAGCAGGAATAGGATTAACAATACTGTAGATCTAATTTATTTTATGGATTTTGTTTTGGTATTGATTTTGTCTTGTTTCCACCTCTTCCAAGGCTCTGCCTTCACACATAATCTTTTCTTTGTGACACATGTTTATATTGATAGCATAATATGGTGCTCAGTAAAAAAAAAGTCATTGAGGGAAGTGTCAAGCCTTAACATCTGGATATAGAGGCAGTTCCGTGGCATTGCCTATCCGAGGAGGGACCTTAGGATTATTTTCCCTCTCTACTCTGCCCTGGTCAGGCCCCACCTGGATTATTGTATCCAGTTCTGGGCTTCCAGGTACAAAAAACCAGGGATCTCCTGGAAAGAGTCCAGCAGAGGGCTAAGAAGATGATTAAATGACTGGAGCATCTCCCCCACAAGGAAAGGCTGAATGAACTGGGGCTGTTGAGCTTTGAGAAAAGAAGACTGAGAGGGGAATATTAATTTTTATAAATACCTTAAGTGTGGGACACAGGAGGAAATAGCCAGTCTCTTTTCAGTGGTTTGGGGAGACAGGACAAGGGTCAGTGACTTCAAGTTGGAGCATAGGAAGTTCCATACCAATATGCAGAAGAACTTTTTCACAGTGAGGGTGACAGAGCCCTGGGACAGGCTGCTCAGGGGGGTTGTGGAGTCTCCAGAGATATTCAAGACCAGTATGGATGCCTACCTGTACATGTCCTAGGGAACATGCTTTGGCAAGGGGGTTGGATTCGATGATCTCTGGAGGTCCATTCGAACCCCTACAATTCTGTGATTCATATTATAAAGTATGTCAGATACACTAGAAGAGAAAATAATCAGCTTTCATGTTTATACTGTTGTGTTTCGGATCTGGAGATAACGACTCAGGGAACTAAGATGATGATTTCCAGAACTATTTTTCCTTGCTGGAATGTGTTTCATGAAGATACTGCTGAGCTTTGTACACATTTCTCCCACATCTGTAATGAGATAACTTTTGGAATTAAAACTTTAAATATAATAAAACTAGACCAATACAATACCAGTACAATAAACTTCAGAACTGCAACCACATTCATAGGTTTCCTACTTAGTATTATAAAGTCTCCAGAGCAAACCACACTGTTTTACCTGGCTTGTTGTACTACTAGTAAAACAGAAATACCTAATCTAATATTAGCTTCTGCCATCTGTAATCCCACTTGCAATATAACTATGGGTACAGTGACAGAGGTCTCACCCAAGACAAAATTCCTTAGTTCACGCTTCTACTACAGATCTTAAGGAAGTTCTCAGACAATGAACAGTTTAAGTTTACCAGTATGATGTCTTAGATGTGTGAGGTTTAATAAGAATAATCACATTTTCAGTTACTTTGAGAAAAATGAGATTTCACAACGAAGGACTACATAGCATGCCCTTGTTATCAAGTACTATAACCTAATTTTCTTTCATTCTAATAAAATTTGTATTTGTATTTATCCGAATGCAAGGTGATGTTTTTTCCCAGTCTTGCAGGGATTTAATATCTGAGAGGCATCTTAAATTATGTTTTAAAGGAAAACCTGTGCTACTGAAAGATGACAATTTACCACACATTAGTAGCTCTAGCCAGGTCCTTCATATCTTGCAGTAAAAGGAAGATACATTTTCAACTTTCAGTTATAACTATATTTTAAAGTGTTTATTACAAAGTTCTCATATTTAATCATGCAAAATACCTCTTTCTGAGGTATTCATGGTCTGACAGACAAAAATTACCAACTTTAGGTTTTGCTTCATTTGTAATTACTGAACAATGGCTTGTTATGTTCTTGTGTGGACAATGTCTGCTAGATAATTTGAAGATTTTATTCATACAAATGGTACAAAACATTTGTGTTCCATGAATCAATTTTTTTCTTAGCATGCACTTCAACCCTGAAAATCCTGTAGCAACAGACCCAGATTTCTTAATTAACAGTTTTGTGTTTCTTTGTTCTAACATTCTTTCTCAAGTAACTAGTTGAAAAGAGTATGTTACCATGCTAATAAAAGGGCATATATATTTCCTTGTCTTCTCTCTTATAGTACTGATCTCCTAGGTTTGTGATTCAAAGAAAATCTGAACCTTCTGAATGTAAGGAGAATGTATACCTTACTTCCTAAAGTTTAAGGAAGGTTCATTCTCTGAATCTACATTTTGCAACAGTAAGGTAAAGGAATTTATTTTGTGCATTTAAATAACCAGCTGGCAGGTAGGTGGCCAGTTCTTTTTTGATGGGTACTTGATTCTGGAAGCTCTCAAGTTTAATGTCATCCTTGCAGTCCTAACAGTAACTTTTCATTCCCACAAAGCAAAAACACAGATCTGAAAGCAATGCATATATGATGCATTTTGTGTTGTACTTTATTTCTTTAAGACAGTTTTTAAATAGATATAGTCTTATGCTTCTTTCAGGTAACTGAATGTTAATCTTGATTTTTATTCAGGTGCTTATTATGAAAATTGCCATTGGTGATTGTTCTGTATTAGTTAGTAATCAAATTTTTTTATTAGGTTGACTATCAGCTAATCTTTTATGAAAAGAAATCTCTTAAATTTTCAAGGAGCAGCTTTGTAAAAAAACCCAGAAAGTTCTTTCACATCGCAGTTCAATTCTGTTCGTACATCACTAAAATACACACTGGGTTCCTTCCAGAATTAATTTTTGATTAGTAGCAAAGTTTTCAAAACACTGTCAACTTCTTGGAAAAGTTAAAGATATTTAAGAGCCAAAGACACGCTTAGAACAGCACTGATATGCATACATTAGTGTACTTGTAAATTTAGCGCTGACAATTTTGATTTCAGCTTGTAAAAAGACAACTGAAGTCTGAAGGAGACGACAGTGAAAAAGAAACAGTTCTTTTATCTTTAGAGATTAAAGCAGTAACAGAATAGTATTAACTCTTCTAAGGTTTGGTTAAGTATTATCTGTTCTTAGAAATCTTTCAATGATTTACTGTTTAGCTTTACTATTACAAGGACTTGATATATATGGTATTAAATCATTTTCTATGGCAGTCAATTCTGTGAGGTCACCAACTACCACTGACTTAGTGAAAAAAGAAGTAAATCTCTAAAGCTAATCAAGTAAAGGAATTTCATTCACTTTTTGCGTTTGTTGCACCAGACTGTAAAGGGCAGCTGAAGATTAAGTATTATTAGTTCTTAAGTATCTTCATTTTAAGAAAGCATCTAGTTACAATGGTGTATACTTTGACTGTTTTACTGTTTTGCAAAATTGAAAGAAGAAATTGCTTCAGTATAAACTAAGATTCTTCATATCTTGAGTTTTAGGTTCTCATCAAGTCACTTAGGGAAGCAGTAGGCTTCAGAGGAGGCTGATCTTTAAACAGAAGTTTATGGATGTGTAGAAGTCACTCAGTGGTATTGCTCAAAAATAATATTGCTGCTGCTTGTAAAATTTTTTCAAATAAAAAAAACTTGGAAAAAAATAGTTGGGTTGGGTTGGGTTGGGTTGGGTTTTTTGAGAAGGGTATTTTTAGTGTACTTGTCCATGATAAATTCAAGGATTTTAAGATCTTCAAGGCACTGAAAATCCAGGTACTCAATACTATAAACTGAGACTTAAACCATTCCTACATTTCTGATGTGGAAGTCTAACATTTAAAATTACTCTCCAGGCATCTTTTACTGTCAACACTATATATTAG
The DNA here is from genome assembly GCA_022605575.1 of Laterallus jamaicensis coturniculus. Classification (NCBI taxonomy): domain Eukaryota; kingdom Metazoa; phylum Chordata; class Aves; order Gruiformes; family Rallidae; genus Laterallus; species Laterallus jamaicensis. Next base: position 1,143,195 of record JAKCOX010000097.1, read on the forward strand.
CTTTTGAAAAGGGTAATCTAATTTTTCCGTCCATGATTTTGCATCTAATAGGCAGTCACTCAAGTACATGATTGTCAGAGCAATCTGATATGTATCCCACTCCTCCTTTTGAAGTGTATCTGACTCCTTAAGGCCATTGGGAAAATTCCTAGCATGGGTAAAGGAATGGAGCAGTCAGACAATGGGCAGTCATACAATGGCTCAGTTAAGTGACTCGACTATATAAACAGCATATTAGGAGGTGAAAAATGGGGAGGGGGGTGAGGTGGTACTGGTGTCTAGTTTAAAAGCATCAACCAGATCAATGTGTGTGTGCCTCTATGTGTGCGTCTGTAAAAACATTTTCAGTTTTGACTGTAAAATGTTGGGTTTAGTGATTTCATGTGAAAGCAAGTTTCACTTCATGTTTGATAGTTTATCCAATACTGACTTGGAAAGCAATATCGAGTCTTATATATGATTATAACCTCAATTCCTCTTAAGAGACAAAAAAAGCATAGTGTTAAAATTGACAGTGTAGTACAACTATTTTTTTTTTCCATGTGCAAGATAAAGTGATAAGACTTGGGGATTGTTTATCAATGGAGATTTGTGTTTTTCATTGTGTACATACTTAAAAAGAGATTCATGGGTACAGAAAGGGAAAGCAGATACAAGTTTTTGTAAGTTTTGTTTAATCAACTTTTACCCCAGTACCTTCTCCCTCCCAAAATCATTAACTGCAAGATAGGTTTTATGCATAGTACCTATCACAAGCATAAAGTTATTTTCTGGAAGTGATTAATAATATTTGGACCAATGCCAGTCAGAAGGAATGTTGTTCTCTGTCCCCTGCCATGTAGAAGAAAAGTATTTGTGCTCTCACTTTGTAAGGCTGCTTGTTACCCATGTGCAACTCAGAAAAACCTCTCAGATACAGCAGTGCCAGTTTAATTTAGGCATTGTTCTTATCAACACTTTTGCAGATGCTGTAGGCAGTAAGCCATGTGAGTCACTTACAGAACTTTCCAAATGACTTTCCATGTATCAGTGATGAGAGTGAAAGCATTCCTCATGGCACCTCCAAAGCTTTTTTCTGAGACAAGTACAGTTTGTTTTTAAAGCAGACCTAAAATGTTACTACTTATAAAACTCTTCTGAGTTCTAAAGGGTCCAAAGTAATTTGCTTTCCACCACAGTCTGACAGGTGAATAATACAAAGACTGAATATGACCTTTACTGCTTAGATGTGGAAATTTCAAATCTGTGCCAACAGACAGTTTCAGGGAAAAGCATTGAATGGAACTGGATCTCCATGTGTTGCTGTTTGGATTTTACTGTGTAAGAATCGGAAAAGTTAACCATGAGGAAATCCTCACTGCTTCCTGCTCATTAGAATTTCCTTGAGTCAGCTATTTCCATGCCTTTCTGCCATAACAGCTTTTAGTCTTACCCACTAGCAATCCTTCAAAAAAGGAGGGTGTCTGTGTACAGCATGATTTTAGTGCTCACCTCAGTTCTTCTGCCCTGTCTCACCTCCAGCCTTCTCTGAGCCACTATCAAATGGCAGCTGAGAATTCATAGCTCCATAAACTGTAGAGGGAACCAAAAATTACAGGAAGAAGTCTGTCATGTCTGTTTTTTGACTTCTGTCTGGTCTAAGCAATTTTATTGGGAGGTCTCATTTTTGAAAGCAAATTACAAGTAAAGAATGCAATTTGACGCAGTTTGAGGAAAGTTAGTACAATGCTGGGTCTTATTTTAGAAATGGATGGAAAGTCTTGCACTCCAGACAGAAGGGAGTACTTGGAACACCACATAAAGATCTCTGTACTCCTCTGATACATGCAGAAATAGCGAAGGTAAAAAAAAAAAAAGGAAACCTTACAGCAAAAAAACCAAAACACTAGTGTAACCAAAGAGGAACAGTTGAAAGAAGGTAATTGTTTGAAGTGTTAGAAATGATTATAGCAATTTAAAGGTATGTTTAGAGCTAGACAGTCTCATACAATCCCTAACATAGTAGTAAGGCAAAAATTGTTACCAGTACCACCACAGAGTTCAGACTGGATGGTTGCTTTGACCTGGGGGTATTTACTCAAGATCAAACAACTTTGTGAAGTTCTTGCTGTAACATTATGCCACTACCACTGTTGTCTGTATCCTGTATCACTGGATCACAGTGCAAATACAAAATTATTGCGAAACAATATAACAGTCTATGAGATAAGTAATTAAATGTTTGAAATATCAAGACCAAAGTAATAATTTATTTTAATATAACTAGTTTCTTCATTAATTCATTGGGACTCTTTCCTAATTCCTTTAGAGAGCACTAGAGAGATCTGTCTTTATAGAAAGTGGTTTTTTGGGTGGGTTTTTTTATTTGAAAGCACCATTGTTTAAGCTTTCAAAGTTGCATTAGACAAAAAACTTGAAAAACAAACTCAATGGCATTTAGGTATTTTATGTTTTGACTTTTGACTTGTCAACTTCTTTATTTTTTAATTATACTTTTGTTTGAACTTTCTGCATATATAGAAAATGTGAAGAACAACAGTTTTATTCCTGTATTCTTTACAATTTGAAATCTCTTTTTTCTGAAACCTGAAATGGAATATATGTATACCTAGAGATGTATTAGTTCATGGTTTTTACTCCTTTAAAGTGGAATTAGAAGTTCTAGAAATGGGCAAATACCTTACCTATTTTAAATTAATGCACATATTTCTTTTTTTGAATAAAGAGAGGGGGGGACCTGATGACTATTCTGTCCTTCTGAATAAGAAAGTGGGCAGGAGGGGCAGGAGGCCAGTGTGGCTAAGCAAGGACCTGCTGGTCAAACTGAGGGAAAAGAAAGGCAAATACAAGCTCTGGAAGCAGGGGTGTGTAGCCTGGAAAGAATACAGGGATGCTGTTCAGATTTGCAGAGATGGGATCAGGAAAGCCAAGGCACTGATGGAACTGAACTTGGCGAGGGATGTTAAAAACAACAAGAAGGGATTTTACAGGTACATTGGCCAGAAGAGACAGGTCAAAGAGAACGTACTCCCCTTGGTAAATGAGAAAGGAAAATTGGCTGCAACTGATAAGGAGAAGGCTGAGGTACTGAATGAGTTCTTTGCCTCAGTCTTCTCTGGCAGCCAGGATTCTCATAATTCTCAAATCCCAGAACCTTGCATCCCTAGAACTCTAGGTGAGAACTGGGGGAGCTAATCTCCCCTCCACTGTAAGAGCAGAGCAAGTCCAAGACCGCCTCATGAGACTGAATGTCTACAAGTCTATGGGGTCGGATGACATGCATCCCAGGATCCTGAAGAAGCTGGCTGGTGTGGTTGCTGAGCCGCTCTCCATCATATTTGAAAAGTTATGGCTGTCAGGAGAGGTCCCTGGGGACTGGAAAAACGGTCACGTTACTCCCATTTATAAGAAAGGGAGCAAGGAAGACCCAGGGAATTACAGGCCGATGAGCCTCACCTCTGTGCCTGGGAAGATCATGGAACACATCCTCCGGGACGAGATGTTGGAGCACATGAGGGAAGAACATGTGATCCGGGACAGCCAGCACGGCTTCACCAAGGGAAGGTCATGCCTCACCATGACCTTCTATGATGGAGTGACAGCATCGGTAGATAAAGGGAAGGCAACCGATGTCATCTACCTGGACTTGTGCAAGGCCTTTGACACAGTCCTCCATCACATATTTATCTCTAAATTGGAGAGATGTGGATTTGATGGGTGGCCCATCCAGTGGATAAGAAACTGGTTAACAGACTGTAGCCAAAGGGTGGTGGTCAATGGGTCTATGTCCAGGTGGAGGCTGGTGACAAGCGGTGTCCCCCAGGGGTCTTTCTTGGGACTGGTTCTCTTTAACATCTTTATCAATGACATCAGTTATGGGATTGAGTGCACCCTCAGCAAGTTTGCAGATGACACCAACCTGAGCGGTGTGGTTGACACCCTAGAAGGAAAGGAAGCCATCCAGAGGGATCTTGACAGGCTGGAAAGATGGGCCCGGGTGAACCTAATGAGGTTTAACACTGCCAAGTGTAAGGTGTTGCACTTGGGCCAGAAGAATCCCAGACATAGATACAGACTGGGAGAAGAGCTTCTTGAGAGTAGCCCTGCTGAGAAGGACCTGGGTGTCATAGTGGATAAGAAACTTAACATGAGCCAGCAGTGTGCTCTTGCAGCTTGCAAGGCCAATGGTATCCTGGGCTGCATTAGAAAAGGGGTGGCCAGCAGGGACAGGGAGGTGATTGTCCCTCTCTACTCTGCCCTCGTGAGGCCCCACTTGGAGTACTGTGCCCAGATCTGGGGCTCCCAATACAAGAAAGATGTGGAACTGTTGTAGAGGGTTCATAGGAGGACCACGAAGATGATTAGAGGGCTAGAGCACCTGCCCTACAAAGAGAGGTTGAGGGAGCTGGGCTTGTTCAGCCTGGAGAAGAGAAGGCTGCGCGGGGACCTCATTGCAGCCTTCCAGTACCTGAAGGGAGCTTATAAGCAGGAGGGGATTCAACTTTTTAAAAGGATAGACAATGGCAGGACAAGAGGGAATGGATTAAAACTAAAGGAAGGAAGGTTTAGATTAGATATTAGTGGGAAGTTCTTTTACAGAAAGAGTGGTGAGGTGCTGGAACAGGCTGCCCAGAGAAGTAGTGGATGCCCTGTCCCTGGAGGTGTTCAAGGCCAGGTTGGATGGGGCCCTGGGCAACCTTGTGTAGGTTCAGGCTTGAGGTTTGTGGCCATGTCTGTGGCAGGGGGGGTTGGAACTCTAGGATCCTTGGGGTCCCTTCCAACCCATGCCACTCTATGATTCTATGACTATACATGGAAAGACAAGAACAAGAAATATATGAAACTATACATGGAAATACCAGACTGTGAAGTTCAAACATCTAGAGTTCTAGAAATGGAAAATTAAAGAAGCATCTGATAGCTTTTTAGACAATATTACTAGCCACTGAGAATTCAGAAGATGGTACTGGAACTCAGAAACCATCTAGAGAACAAAATAAAGAAAAAAAAAAGTGCCATTTATTTGCAGCCTGTCTGGTTGGACGTAACAATGAGATCAAAGTGTCTCATTAAATTCAGTACACTAAAAGCAATACTAAACTTCCAGTGATGTCTTTCAGTATTTTCCCCCTTTATTCGTCTGAGTCAAGCTACATTACACTTTAATCTGAATGACTGCCCAAAGGGGTACTATGTGCAGATCACCCATCAGAGGGTTTCCAATGGAAAAAATAATCAATATGTTGGAAAGCAGTAGTATACTTTTTCTCTCATAACTACCAAGGACTCAACCACTTCTGAATTATTGTATTTCCATTGCTCTGCAGAGCTGTTTTTTCTGCTATCACAATCACTCTGTAGACGTCTTCTGAAAAATACATGTTTAATGCTGCTATGTATCAGAATGCATCTTCCACTTGAAAACTTGATACATCATCCTCAGCAAGAAGAAAGGAAATGGAAAGGGTGAACACTGTAATTATATTTCATTTTAGCTTTTCCCCAAGGCATACAAAAGGCTTCAGAAGATTTTTAAGGTCTAAATGGAGAAGAATACATGTAAAATCTCAGCCGGTGTCACAGATCTTTCCAAAAACTTTTGTCTCTATTTTAAGATACCCTCCAACATATTGACAAACAAGCAAATAAACAAAAATCAATGTACGGTGATACTTAGAAACTTACACATTCCAGAGACAGGTGGTGACATTTTTGCTATAGAGAAGCTGAAGTCATTTATAGAGAGACTGACTGTTCACAACATCAGATAATGCTGTCGTCAATTCTGTGGAAGGACAAGTGTACAGTTAAACTGCAGTTGGGACTGCTACCTCGAGTACCCAGCACTGGCATTTGGAGACACAGCTACTCAGCACCTAATTCATCTAAAGCCTTTCAAATTCCACTTCTATCAAAGGCTGAATTCAGTCAGACTTCTTTAGACTCAGAAGTTGACTCTGCAGTTCCTTTTATTCAGGGTGATACAATACAGTAGCAATTTAAATTCTCTACTCAGGTATATATGTAGCACACAGTGGGATTTACCTTGTAGCAGTTTGAGCCTGTGGTCTCAAATTAGGATTCCTCTTTGTACTCTTTGCATCCTACAGTCCTTATAGGCAAACGTCCTATGTTCTCGTATTAAGTGGTACCTCTTACCATGCATTACAAATTAGACAGTCATGTTATTTTCTCTCTAAATGCACATGCAAGTCCTAATCATGGACTACAATCCATTTAGTGCATGTTGTGTACCTTGCAATGTCATGTTTGAAGTTGCTGCACATGTATGCAATAGAGGGCTTCTGTAGACGTTGGTCAGCCTTTTGATATACTACCACATATCTTGCTCTTTGTCCTACACAAAGCGCTTGTTAATCACACCCTACAGCTTTCTGTGATTCCAATTGCTTGCATGACTATATCACTTAAATTTCATGTTTCCAGGGTTTTGAAGCATCACCTCTCCCTATAGTTGAGATAATCTTGAATGACATAAAGCTTATGATTCAGAAAATTCATTTTATTGCTTCAAATGTGTTTGATATCAGTCTAGATGAAATATTTAAGTCAATCCTTTTTCAGGGAACAATATGACTTCTGTGCAGCATAAAAACAGTATGAAAGAACATAAATGAAATGCCTTTATATAACTAGCTTTATATCAAAAAGTTAATATCATTTTAGTAACCCCTTAAAATAAAACCCAAATCTTCATTTCACTACAAAATCTTTTTTTTTTAATATAATTATTAGTAATTTGCAAATAAAAGGCTAGCTATAGTTTTCTGTGCAACTGATCTTTTTATCTGGCAATCAGTCCGAAAGGAAGTTTGCACTGTCAAGCTCTCCTTTGGCAGCTCTCATTCTTAACATTTGCTGCTGACAAGTGCTGGCAAGGAGTATTTGTATTAGTAATATGAAAGAAATATTTCTTTCCCTTATCATCTAAATTTTAGCAACAACAAAATACTTATTATCTCTCTCCCCGGTGATTTCCACATCTCAAAAAATATTTACAATAAAACCTTTGCGTTCCCATTGGAACTCACACATAGGTCACCTATATTGAGATACATTGTTGACAGGAAAAAAACCCAAACTAATAAATGAGGAAAAATTGGTTATTATCAAACAGGTGTTGTCACGCTCATCAGAAACGCCAGTTCATAATCTGTTCTGCTGCTCCTTCTGTCTCAACTTGCCTTTCCTGGAAACATTATTCTAACGTGGTTCTGATTTACAATATTTAGAAATAGGAGAAAATAGATTATGGCACTTTTAGACATCTTTTTAATCTTGGCAGTTGACATCCCAACAATACAGACAACACAATAGCTGATTCTCAAATGTTAGACATGCAGATACTTTAATGGGAATGTACTAAAATGTAATAATACATTAACTGACAGGAGATGGATAAAGCCCCAAACTTTTGTAATAACAATTTCATTAGTGTCAGGAACCTACAACTGACATTCTGAAATGTTTTTATGGTTTACATTTTTTTCAGACTTTCAGTAACTGAGAACTAGGTTTTTTGAGGAAAAGTAATATTAAAACACAATTGACCTCAATGTAAAAATATTAATTCCATCTTCCCATGACTCATAACTGTAGCAGACTATTCTTCAGTGGGTTTTGGCTGTTTGTAGTGTAAAAACGTTAATAGAAAACATTCAGCTTGCTGATTTTTTTCATTTATTTTTCAGATACATTTGCAAAACTCTAGTATCAGTCTGTTGTTTTGCTAGCTGTCAGTAATATATTTGTCAGCTGTATCCGTAAAATAGTCACTTATATAAAAACTGCCTTCATAAATCCCTCATATTCCATTGTAAAAATGCAGTTCTGGCCATATGTTTCCTGAGCTTGGAGGTATTTCTGCTCTTCTTCCACCATTGTAATCTGGGTATTTCCAATTGCTGATAGCAATAGCACTGGTGTGTTGCTTGACTCTGTACTGTCTCAGAAAATAACTGTCCTCAAAAAATCCTTTTTGTGATGTCATTCAAACACAAACTTTATCTTTTTACTCAGTAATGAAAATACTACAGTGCTTTTCAAGGGAATGTAGAATTTTGTTTAGAAACCCTGTAAATCATACATTATATTTTTGCAATTTGTCACATATTTTTAATAGCCAAAGAATCTCCTGATACTAGTTAAATTATCTTTAAATTTAAAAATGCATTCTTAGTCAAATCGGACTACTCCATGGTTTGGCTTTGATTTCTAAGTCTTAAATAGCATTTGTCTTGCTTTTACAATATAATCCACTCCTTAGAAAATGTTGGTTAGACCATATCCTATCTTGTACCTTTTTTCTTTACTGGGTGCATGGAATTCCCTAAGTGCAGTGTTGTCCTGTACATTTATTTTTCCAAGACCTTTACTATGTGCATTTATTTCTTTAAAAATAATTTTTAGCCCCTTTAAATATGTTTTACTTTGAAAAAGTGGAGACTGTCCATTTCAAGTATCAGAATATTAGTGTATGTGAATGCTGCCATTCAAATCTATACACAACAATAACAATATTAAGTAATTAAATCTTCCTTAGAATCATAGAATCACAGAATGCTTTGGGTTGTAAGGGACCTCAGTGATCATCTAGTTCCAACTCCCCTGTCATGGACAGGGAGAATTTCACTAGACCAGGTTGCCCAAAGCCTTATCCAATTTGGCCTTAAACAATTCCAGGGATGGAACTTCCACAGCCTCTCCGGGAAGCCTGTTCCAGTTCCTCACCATGCTCATAGTAAAGAATTTCTTCCTAATGTCTAACCTAAACCTGCCTCATTTTAGCTTGAAGCCATTTCCCCTTGTCCTGTCACTACATTCTCTGATAAACAGTTTCTCCCCCGCTTTATCATCCTGGTGGACAGCCAGTTCTCCATGAGCCAGCAGTGTGACCTCATGTCCAAGGCGGCCAATGGTATACTGGGGTGCATTAAGAAGAGCTTGGCTAGCAGGCCAGAGGAGGTTATCCTCCCCCTCTACTCTGCATCAGTGAGGTTTCACTAGGAATATTTTTGACAGTTCAGGGCTCCCTAGTTCAAGGACACAGAGCTATTGGAGAGAGTCCAAAAAAGGGCTACGAAGGTGATTAAAGGACATTTATTTTATGAAGCGAGGCTGAGGGACTTGGGACTCTTAGTCTAGAGAAGACTGAGGGGGGGTTTAATCAGTGCTTATTAATTCTTGAGGGGTGGGTATCAGGAAGATGAGGTTATTTTTTTTCTCAGTAGTGTCCAGTGACAGAATAAGAGGCCATGGGCATAAATTTAAATATAGGCAGTTCCACCTAAACATGAGGAGGAACTGCATTATTGTGAGGATGGCAGAGCCCTGGGAAAGGCTGCCCAGAGAGGTTGTTGAGTCTCCATTTCTGGAGATATTCTAAACATGCCTCAATGCTGTTCTGTGCAGTCTGCTCTAGGCGATCTTACTCTGGCAGCGGGGTTGGAGTATATGGTCTCCAGCAGTCCCTTACAACCCCTAGCATTCTCTGTTTTTTTCTGATTCTGTGATCAAAAAAGTTAATGAAAATGCACTATGAACTTTTAAATCTTTTATTTGTCATCATCACTATTTATGAATGACACTGTCATTCCTGTAACTTTGTTTAAGATACAGTATTTTAATTCATTAGAAAACTGAAGAGACTATCTCCTATCAAGTACTATCAAGGTGTTTTTACACTTTCTTCATGAGGGAGAAGAAATCTGTCTCTTAGATCTCTCTGGACATAAATGTTAGTATATGAAAAATTCATCCATCTCTCCCTACTTCCTTGAAGGATTACTTAATTTCTGAAATGTTTTAAAGATGGCTGTTCAATTCTCACTCTTAATAATCAACAGAATGAAGGCAATTAAATTCCTTCAGAAAGCCCTAACATAACAGCTTATTTTTCTCAGATTGAGATGTCTGGTCTGTTTTTTGCCATATATCTTATTCATTTAACAGGTCTTTTTAATAGATCAAGTAATACAATGAGATCTGGTTTATCTATTTAATCTCGGGGGAAAAAACCCTCAACAAAATCCAGTGTCACATGCATTAAAGCTGTCATAACTGCAAAAATAAGTAATTTCACTATTTATTTGGAAACTTCTCACTTTAAGAAAACTTTCCAAAGAAAATTTTCCAATGTGTTATCTGTACCAAGTTATAGTGCATGCTAGTTCTGGTAACAGTCAGCTAGCTTTTCTAGTTGCAATAACCATTTTGGCATTTGTAAATCATCCTCATCTGGTAACCTGATTTTTGGAGGTTTTGCTAAGTCTGCTGAGCAATGCTTTTCATTTCATGTCATCATTTTCAGTAGTTCTTAACTTCCTCATAAATCGACATTGGACTGCAGCATCTCAAACTTGCTATCTGAGAAATGCATGTACAACTTGAAGAAAATCAATAGGTTTTGGTTTTTTTTTCAAAGAGAAAAAATATTGTATCTAATGAGTGAAGATGTACTAGAGATACTCAGTTTAAGTATAATCCTCTAAAATGGTGCTGAGTGCACTTCTGCAATGCTAACTATGCTAGCTGGACCCATTTACATTTGTGGTTGCTCATGTTTCATTCCCACAACTGGATTGTAAAATCCAGAATTATCACGCTGTCACGCGGTAAATAAATTACTTTCTTGTTCCTCTAATATAAAACATAATATGGTGTCCATTTGAGATGGAGCCCCACACATAGAGGATTTTCTTTAGTTAAAAATCAGCATTCTCACAACCCTTCACTGGGATTGTGTGAACCAAAGATAGAATTGCCCGCAGTTCTGCTAAAGGTAATTAATGTGGCAGTGTCAGAAGGCTACCCAGGGCACTCGCACAACTCCTGCTGTCTGCTGTACTGTTTGAAATCCTGTAGTGGAAGATGTGTGGATGTATGTATTCACATACAGTATGAGTGTACAGCAATTACCAAAACTCTTGCATTTTGTGTCTCAAAAGTGGTGGACCAAGTAGCTCAAGATTCATCATGCGTGGCTTTGTTTCCTTCCAGAGGCCATGGTTGCAATTGATCTCTTTCCATTTTTTAGTGATAAAATGCTATGTAAAACTGAAGGGAAAAATAACATTTAAAGGTACTTTATTTTCATTTAATAAAGCCTGTTCAGATTGTCTTCAGTTTCTCATAGTTTTCTTTTAGTCTCTCTGTAGTTCTTATAATTTATTGGTGAAGAATTAGCAGAAGGAAAAAATCCAAGGCAACTTTATCATGGATTGCAAAGTCTTTCTAACACTTCATGGCCACTCTCAATTAGGAAAAAATTGTTAACGTAGTAATAACAGGAGATAGGAAAACATTATGATTTAATTTTAATGGCTCATTTATTTTTGTTTCTTTTAGCTGTTCATGTTATGGTACATGGTTTATAAAATGCTTTTCAAAGTAGGAGTCATTTTTTGATTAGCACCAGGTATCAGTTTTTATAAGAATTAAGAGGTAATTATATATAGTGGAGAAGAGGAGGTGGTCAGATTAGGTTTACTTCTGGTTAAGAATGAGGAGATCTAGCCAAAGTAGCCAGAAAAACAGTAAGAGTTATTACATGTCTATAACAGTTTCTATTGAGAGCAAAAATAAAGTTTTAGTATTTGATAAAATGGAGAAAAAAACAATGTATGTAGAAAAGAAATGGAAAACTTAGAAGACCATCTAAGGAATAACATATTGTAGAAAATAATAATAAATAAACAAGTAAGATGAATATTTTAAAGCAAGGTGTTGTTTTGACCCAACACAAAGAAAGGCCTGGACAAGGGGACAGAGTACACCTTCAGTAAGTTTGCTGACAATATAAAACCTGGAAGAGGGGCCGGCACACCAGAAAGCTGCGCTGCCATTCAGTGAGATCTGGACAGACTAGAGAATTCATTTGGAGAGGAACCAAATGAAATTTAACAAGGGCAAGTGTAGGGTCCTGCACTTAGGGAGGAATAACTCCAAACACCAGTATAGGCTAGTGTTTGACCTTCTGGGAAGCAGCTCTGCAGAGAAGGACCTGTGAGTCCTGGTGGACAGCAAGTCCTCCATAAGCCAGCAGTGTGACCTCATGGCCAAGAAGGTTAATAGCATCATGGGGTGCATTAAGAAGAGCATGGCCAGCAGGTTGAGGGAGGTTCTTCTCCCTCTCTAGACTGCCCTGCTAAGGTGACATCTGGAGAACTGTGTCCAGTTCTGGGCTACCAGTTCAGGAAAGATAAGGAACTGCTGGAGTGAGTTCAGTGGAGAGCTACAGAGATCTGATAAAGGGACTGGAGCATCTCTTGTATGAGGAAAGGCTGAGACAGCTGTAGGTGATCTGCCTGCTCTAAGCAATCCTGCTTTAGCAGGAGGGTTGACCTGGATGATCTCCAGAGGTCCCTTCCAACCCCAACCATTCTGTGATCTGTGATTATTTTAACTTTTCTTTAAATCAATAATTTTTTCAAGTCTTTAGAATGATGAATCTATAAAGGCTGTAAGATAAATAAATAATTAGAGGTTCAGTAGGTAGCTATGGTCTCTTCATGTTCTATGATAGGAAGAGCAACCCCAGTTCAGCTTCTGGCAAGATTAAATACCAAGAAACATTAATTGTGTGAATTTGAGTGCTAGCATTCAAAATGCTGATGATCAGCACACTGACCATGAAAACTGACCAAGATGTGTTCAAGTAGGCACACAGTCACCAATTACATTGAGACTATATATGTCCTTGATTTCACTAAATATTAGAGCCGCTTCGTATATTTCACTGAGTTAATTAAATTGTTTTTTTTAACTACTTTATACTGCTTTGTTGTTGTTTTTATTTGGGAAATTTAAATTTGAATTAGGTGGGATTAATTTCTCTCAGCAAGTTACCAAGCTAAACTAACATTTTATTTTAAAGGGAAGAAATAAATTTTGGCCAGATGAAGAAAAATGATTCTAAGACTTTTTTTGGTTTTCTAAGTTCAGTTTCTCTATCTGTATTTCATTCATATTACTCAAATCTTTTAATAGTCTGCTTATATTTCTAGTAACTCCAACAAAAAATTGTGGGCTCAGGTTTTGAACAGCTGTCTTTATAGTTAATGTTGAAATATAATACAAGCAATATTGATGTGTTTCATAGAAAGGTCTCTGTCTTGCAAAGAAGGTGAAAAATAGTAGTGTTTGAATCTTAACAATAACGGGTTTACAGCTGTCATGGGTATACGCATAGAGTGATAAACATGTCCAGTGGCTTTCTATAGACTGTCTTTTGTAATCAGAATTGCTCCTGAAGGAGAAAGATGAATGATATAATCTCTTTAACTCATTCCATCTCACTTATTTTAAAAAAGCCTAAACAGGTAGACAGAGGAATTTACTTATCTGAAGGTCATGACTGCCTAGCTTAACCCCTTTTAAAGGTATATAACATTCAAAGTGAGTAATTGTGCTTTAAGTACATTATTTTATAGTGATGTATTTCCTGTTTTCTTGCTTCTTATGGTTGTGCTTTCACAGTAAAGCCTTCCTGAATTATCTGCTGTTTATGTTTACTTTGTCATTCCACATGTCAAGCACCGATAAATAGCTAACTCCTCAGGATGTGTCATTTGTCTCTAAGCTTCCCTTAATCTTTCCAATATTTTAAGTCTATGTACCTATGCAATAGGTTTGTTGGTAAAAAAGTAAAATGTATGATTAACTTGAAACATGGAAAAAGAAATATTTTTATTTACATTTATAAAATGCTATCTGGTTTTTAATTACAAAAAAACCCTTTTTTGCATCTTTCCCTCAAATTAGTTGGTAGAATATATTGACATAAATACCAGTAGGGCTATTAAATATATTAATTCTTTTTTTAAAAGACAATGGAACAATTTCCAGAAATTCTTGAGGAATTAAAAGTAATGCATTTAATTTTTTTAAGATTACACAGAATCACAGAATCACAGAATCTTAGGGGTTGGAAGGGACCTCAAGAGATCTTCGGGTCCAACCCCCCTGCCAAAGCAGGCTCCCTATCTCATATTACATAGATAGGCATCCAGACGAGACTTGAATATCTCCAGAGAAGGAGACTCCACCACCTCCCTGGGCAGCCTATTCCACTGCTCTGTCACCCTCACTGTGAAAAAGTTCTTCCGCATGTTGGTGCGGAACTTCCTGTGCTCCAGCTTACAGCCATTGCCCCTAGTCCTGTCCCCACTGACCACTGAAAAGGGGCTGGCCAATTCCCCCTGAAATTAGATTTAAGTCTCAAAATTATTATTCATAATCCATACCGAAAGATACCATCAGTAGCTTTATTTTCCATAAAAGCCTTTAATAAGACATTTCTAATAAATAAATAAATCAATACATGGAAACATCAATAAAATAAAACACCCCAAAACAAAAAAACAAAACCCCAAACCAACAGTTTTGCTACCTTTACTGTGCAAGTAAAAATGGTAACATCTCCCCCTTTACCCACCCCTCTTCCCCCCCCAAAAAAATTGCTTTTTAACTCTACGGAGAAAAATATTTTTATAAAGATCATATTAAGTGGACATCTAGACATTAAATTGAAATAATGTGAAGTTAAATTTGTGAAGTGTGAAGTTAAATTTGCACCTGTGTAAGACAATAAAGTAAGGTTTAAATGAATATATATGTACCTAAATATATGTAGGCCTATATATGTACATTTTTATATATATGTGTGTACAAACATTTGTTTCTGTAACTCAGAGAGGCTTTAAGTGTTTTCTTTAGTCTCCCAACTGGCTAAGACCTCAGCAGCTGCTTCTATCGTGACCGGACATAGTAATGCATGTCTGAGCCAGAAACCTGGGCCCAATGGCTATTGCATGAGGAAGGCTGAAGGGATAAATGATGGCAAAGGGTGGAAGAACCATGGTGTTTTATCTTCATGAGGAGAAGCAGCATCCCAGAACCTCGAGAGATCATCGGGTCCAACCCCCCTGCCAAAGAAGGCTCCCTAGCTCATACTACACAGATAGGCGTCCAGACGAGTCTTGAATATCTCTAGGGAAGGAGACTCCACCACTTCCCTGGGCAGCCTGTCCCAGTGCTCTGTCACCCTCACTGTGAAAAAGTTCCTCCGCATGTTGGTGCGGAACTTCCTGTGCTCCAATTTGCAGCCATTGCCCCTTGTCCTGTCTCCACAGACCACTGAAAAGGGGCAGGCCAATCCCCCCTGCACCCCATACTTATCATATTTATAAACATTGATTAGGTCCCCCCTCAGTTTCTTTTCTCCAGGCTGAACAGCCCCAGCTCGCTCAGCCTTTCCTCATAGGATAGATGTTCCAGGCCCTTAATCATCTTCGTAGCCCTTCTCTGGACTCTCTCAAGGAGATCCCTGTCCTTTTTATACCAGGGAGCCCAGAACTGGACACAATACTCCAGGTGGGGCCTGACCAGGGCAGAGTAGAGGGAGAGGATCACCTCCTTTGACCTGCTGGCCACACTGTTCCTGATGCACCCCAGGATCCCATTGGCTCTCTTAGCCACCAGGGCACACTGCTGGCTCATAGCAAACCTGTCATCTACCAGGACTCCCAGGTCCTTCTCCACAGAGCTCTTCTCCAATAGGTCAACCCCCAGCCTGTACTGATACATGCGGTTGTTCCTCCTCAGGTGCAAGACTTTACACTTGCTTCTGTTGAACATCATTAGGTTTCTCCCTGCCCAGCTCTCCAGCCTGTTCAGGCCTCGCTGGTTGGCAGCGCAGTGTTCCTGCGTGTCAGTCACTCCTCCCAGCTTTGTATCATCGGCGTACTTGCTGAGGGTAGATGCTATTCCCTCATCAAGGTTGTCAGTGAAGACACTAAACAGGACTGGACCCAACACCGAGCCCTGGGGAACACCACTAGTCACAGGCCTCCATTCAGATTCTGCTCCACTGATCATAGAATCATAGAATTGTAGGGGTTGGAAGGGACCTCGAGAGATCATCGGGTCCAACCCCCCTGCCAAAGCAGGCTCCCTAGGACAAATCACTCAGATAGGCGTCCAGACAGGTCTTGAATATCTCCAGAGAAGGAGACTCCACCACCTCCCTGGGCAGCCTAATCCAGGGCTCTGTCACCCTCACCGTGAAAAAGTTCTTCCGCATGTTGGTGCGGAACTTCCTATGCTCCAACTTGCAGCCATTGCCCCTTGTCCTATCCCCACAGACCACTGAAAAGGGGCTAGCTGATTCCCCCTGCATCCCCTGCTTCAGATAATTATAGACATTAATTAGCTCCCCCCTTAGTCTTCTCAAGGCTGAAGAGTCCCAGCTCTCTCAGCCTATCCTCATAGGGGAGATGCTCCAGGCCCCTAATCATCTTCGTATGATGATCACGACCTTCTGAGCTCAGTCCGACAGCCAGTTCTTAACCCACCTCACTGTCCACTCATCTATCCCATACTCTCTCAGCTTTTCTATCAGGATGTCATGGGAGACAGTATGGAAAGCCTTGCTGAAGTCAAGATAGATGATATCCACTGCTCTCCCTCCATCCACCCAGCCGGTGATGAGATCATAGCAGGCTATGATATTGGTCGAGCACGATCTTCCCTTGGTGAATCCATGTTGACTACTCCTCATGACCTTCTTCTCGCCCAGCTTCTTGGAGATGGCATCCAGAACAAGCTGTTCTATAACTTTTCCAGGGACAGAAGTGAGCCTGACTGGCCTATAGTTGCTAGGATCCTCCTTCTTGCCCTTTTTAAAGACTGGAGTGATATTGGCTATCCTCCAATCCTCAGGCACTTCTGGTCTCCAAGACTTGTCAAAGATGATAGAGAGCGGCTCCGCAATCCCTTCCACCAGCTCCCTCAGCACATGTGGATGAATCCCACCCAGGCCCATGGATTTGTGTGCATGAATCCCTTTGAGCCACTCCTGGGCCTCCCCTACCTCAACTAGAGGGAAGCTCTTTGTTCCCCAAACACTCCTATTTTCATCCAGGGTCTGTGGGTCCCAAGGGGCCGTTGGAGTGAAGACCGAGGCAAAGAGGGCATTTAGTATCTCCACCTTATCATCCCCCGTTACCAGGACACCCGCCTTATTCAGCATCTTCTGGTCATCTTCTTACTATTCACATACCTGAAAAAACTCTTTTTATTTTCCTTTATGTCCCTTGCCAGTTTCTTTTCCAGGTTGGCTTTAGCCTTCCTAGTTGCATCCCTACAGGCCCTGACAGCATTCTTCCCAGGTGCTCAGACCCTGTTTCCACAGTTTATAAACTTTATGCTTCCTTTTAAGTTTACTCATGAGCTCCCTGCTCATCCACACAGGTCTTCTGCCTCTCTTTCCCGATTTCTTACTCAAAGGGATGCACCTGTCCTGTGCTGGAAAGAAGTGCTGTTTAAATGTTACCCAGCTCTCACAGGCCCCCTTTCCTTCTAACAGCATAGCCCACGGGACAGCTCCTAATAAATTGCGGAGGAGATCAAAGTTAGCTCTTCCAAAATTCAGGGTAGCTATCCTGCTTTTTGGCTTGCTTCTTCCACCCAGGATTTTGAACTCTATCATTTCGTGGTCACTTTGTCCTAAGCTGCCCCCGACCTTCACCTCCCTAACAAGCCCATCCTTGTTAGTAAGAACAAGGTCCAGCACCTGCCCTCCCCTTGTAGGTTCCTGCACCATCTGTAGCAGGAAATTGTCTTCTACGCATTGCAGAAATTGTCTGGGCTGCATATGACTGGCCGTATTGCTTGCCCAGCAAATATCTGGGTAATTGAAGCCCCCCATAAGGACAAGTGCCTGGGATCTCGAGGCTACTTCTAGTTGCTTATAGAAAGCACTATCAGCCCGCTCCTCTTGATCAGGGGGTCTATAGTACACACCCACAACAGTGTCACTCATACAAGCGTGACCCTTGATTCTTACCCACAAGCACTCGACTCATGGTTCATCTTTCCCCAGGTGGAGCTCAATACATTCCAGCTGCTTTCTGACCTAAAGAGCAACTCCTCCACCTCGCCTCCCTAGCCTGTCTTTCCTGTAAAGCACATAGTCATCCATGACAGCGTGCTAGTCATCTAAGCTGTCCCACCACATCTCCATGATTGCAATGAGATCGTGGCCGTGCAACTGCACGAAGATCTCTAATTCTTCCTGCTTGTTTCCCATGTTACGTGCATTTGTGTAAAGGCATTTTAAAGGGGAAGCAGATGCAGGTATCTTCAACAGATCACAGCGAGATTTCCAACAGGGGAAGGCCAATTGTGGCTCCACTGAGGAGTCCTCAGGGCAATCCACAGAATTTTCCCTACTGTCACATATAACAACATCCCCAAGTCTGTCACTGTACCTCCAGCATTTACCTTCTTCCACCTCCAACTCAGGTTGTGTCTTCTGAAGCACTTGCCTGACCCTAGCAGCCTTCCTAATGTCCCCTTCCCCTTTTCTAATGCCCCCTTCCCCCTTCCTAACTAGTTTAAAGCCTGATCAATAAGCCCTGCCATCTCCTGGGCAAGGATTCGCTTTCCCCTTTGGGTCAGGTGAGCCCCATCAGCAGTAATCATGCCAGGAGCAGAGTACACCTTCCCTTGGTCAAAAAACCCAAAGTTCTTATGCTGACACCAGTCTTTCAGCCACTCATTCAACACATGGGTTCTCCTGACCTGCTCCAAACCCCTCTTCCCACTAGTCGGGATAGATGAGAATATTATTTGAGCTTCCACCCCCTCAACAGAGCGCCCTAGTTCACGACATTCCCTTTTGATAGCACTCAGGCTACACTTCATGATTTCATCCCTGCCTGCTTGAACAATCAATAGTGGATAGTAATCAGAGGGTCTTATCAGCCTTGGGAGCCTTTTGGTAATATCACCATGCAAGAGAATGTAATGAATATTGCAATGCTTGTAGGAGAAAGGCCCTGGTGCTAAAAATCTCTAGTGGTCTGTAGATTTTCTTAATTTATTCTTACCTGATTTTAGACTAAGTTATAAAATAAGACATAAAAATGGCACATCAGGCATTTGTAAGCATTGTGGCACTACATTATATATCTGAACTAATGTGTTTACATTTCCTGTTGCACTGTCAAAAGATCACCCTATAATTGTATGAACAATGAAAACATCTCCTTTTGTTTGAGAGACAAAACTGAAAAAAGTGCTCTATTGTTTTTATCCATATTGTTCAGAATGAAAATTGATTTATTCTGCTTAGAAGCTATTATTGCCAATGGCTGTTTGGAATTGTTGTTAGTGGGCAGTGGCCAAGGGAAATTGGTGGAAGCAACATCCGGAAATGGGGTACTAGAGAGAATTTTCAGTCTTGTCCTTGATCATCTGAGTGAGACATAAATATAAATACACATAGAAAGGAGTTGTGATTGTTCCATTTTTCATTTTCAGTCACTTCTGTCTTTTTGGATTGTATTTCTTCCTGAAGACTGTTGAAGGTGATGGGAAATGACAAAAATGTAGTGTTCATAAGGGAGAAAAGGATTTCTCCAAATATTGTAGGGGTTTTTTTTGTTGTGGTTTTTTTTTTCTGTACTGTAAGGAAAGAAAAATCAGAAATTCCTTAACAGTGAGGAAACTTGTCTAGCATTAACTTTCTGGTATATCATATGCAAATAGGCAAGGGCAAAGTTTGGCTTGTAGAGGCCAACAAGCAAGGACAACTGGGGGTAAGACTTGCTACAGCAGTGTATATAGGAATGGGAGACACAGCAGTTTTATTTTTGGATTTGTAGCTATCCTGTAAAATTTAATCTGCTTGTGCTATGAAAACAGAAGTTATTTGAGGGCAGAATGCCATGATCTGTCTTTAATCGTTCACCTCAGTCATGGATGGTGACACAAAATTTACATTGTAAAAGTCTTTAATCGTTCACCTCAGTCATGGATGGTGACACAAAATTTACATTGTAAAAGAACAGCTGAGGAAAATTGGTAAAATAAAATAAAATTTTAAAAGAATGAAAGTGAAACATCTAATAAAAATCTGAAGTTTACAAAAAAGAAGAGGTAACATTTTTTCTCCTCTGGTCTTTAGATTAATTTTACTATTCAATGTCTCCCTGTCACTGAATTCAGATCAGAAAGTTGTTCGGTTTTCCTTATTCATTACCTTTTCCATAACACTGAAAGTACTGTATGATCCTCCTTAAAACCTTTGCTATGTTTAGTAAGTTCTCAAGCCATCATGAGGGTGAAATTCTTTCCCTCTGACCCCAATATAAGAGAAAAATCAGGCCAAATTTTGTTGACACAAACTGGACGAATATGAAGGAATTTTCATCTTCCACCTTCTCAAGGTAGCTGAGAAACCAGGCTCTACATTTCTCTTCACTTGATATCTATTTTTATTATATAAACTGTTATTAAACTTCATACACACTCAAATTTGTGTGGGAGCAAAGCTGATAGGGTAGAAATTAATTATTTTATTAAATGGATTGATTATATCATCATTTAATTCCTTGCAATATCAGTGCACAAATTTCTTTTCTGAAGGTCATGAGTTTTCTATGACTCGGGAAAAAATCACCACCCTGTAGCGTACGAAAATAAGGTCAAACCAGATGACAATGTCCACTTCAACAGTAATAGTTGTACTAACTAATTTTCTTTTTTTATGTATGCATAACTATTACAAGCATTTTGAATCAATGTAGACTTGTTTGGTTTCTTAATATCTGCTTCCTTATTGAATAAATTTCCATAAGAGATCCACAAATCTAAGTGTTAAGTTGAAACTGAAATTATTTTCATTTGTACATCCACAATCTAAATTTTCTGAAGTACTGTATACAATGTAAATGAAGTTCCGGTAAAACTAGATGCAACGTTTGCTTTTTTTTTTTTTCTTCCTGTATGCATTATGAAGTCATCTTTATTGAAAATTTTAAACTGATTTAAATAAGATGCTTCCTACCCATTTTGTTTGAAATCTTTTGTGTGTTTTTGTTATTTCCTTACTTGAGAGATTATATTTTATTATAGAATTTCAGTGCTGAAGAGAAGGATCTATAATGAGAAATTCCTCTTTCATTTTACTGTAATTAGGCCAAGCTAACACATGACCACTTTCCTGTATAATTAAACTATGAAGAATTATCATAGTTCCAATGTCCCTTTGTCCTTGTTTAAGTCTGGTTCAATTTATAAAATCAGTTTAACTTTAAATCAGATCAATTAAATAAATATAATTATTTTATTTATTAATTTAATTAATATATGTTTGGGCCCTTTAATAGGTAACCTCATGGGGTTAAGGAGTTCCATAAAAACAAATATAAAGACTGCAAGTAGAACAGTACTCACAGTAACAATGTTCAAAGCACAGACAACACCTCTCGCTCCGTTTTCAGTCGTAAATAAATATACTTAATGACATACACATTCTTTTAATAAGTTTTAACTATTACAGTTTAACATGGAAAGTAGAAAGAAAAGAAGTGACGATTATTTTTTCTTTCATATTCCTCAATGTGGTGGTTTGACCTGGCTGGAGGCCAGACGCCCACCAAAGTTGCTCTATCACTCCCCTTCTCATCTGGACAGGTGAGAAAATGTATGTTGAGAGGCTCAGGAGTTGAGGACAGGGAGAGATCATTCTGCAATTAGTGGCATGGGCAACACAGACTCAACATAGAATAAAGGAAACTCTCTAATTTTTGACACTGCCCTGCACCCCCAGTGACACCAGAGTCAGGTAATGACAAGTGCTACCAGATCTTACAGCACCTCTCCCCACCCCTCCCTTCTTAGCAGACTTCACTTTAGTCATGATTTCGCTCCCTTCTCCCCTGCCCCCACTATGGCTCTGGGAGGGACAAGGACTGGGGGAATGAGGGTTTTGGTCAGTTCCTCGGGAGTTATTTTCCTTCTTAGCCTGGTGGGAGGAGGCAGGGGGGCATTCCTCACACCCTTCCCTGCTCCAGCATGGGGTCCCACCCACAGGAGACAGTCCTCCTCCAAGGTGAGTCTTTTCCCATGGGGCTTCAGCTCTTCACCAGCTGCCCCAGCATGGGTCACTTCTATGGGGTGCAGTCATAAATCATAGAATGTCTCTCAAGCCCAGACTGCTCCAGCCTGCCCCCCTCCACGGGGCAACAAGCTCCCCCTCAGTTAACCTGCTCCGTCGCGGATCTCTTTCTCTCACACATCTCTGTTTCTGTCTCTCTCCACGGGCTGCAAGTGCTGGCAGAGGCTTTTTCCAACGTGGGTCACAGTGTCTTCTATGTGTCCACCTGCTCCAGCGTGGGGTCTCGGCTTTTTCCATGATCTGCAGGGGGTCACCCACTCCACTATGGGTTTCTCCACAGGCTGCAGGGGCATCTTTCTGTCTGGCATCTGGGGTGCCTCCTCCTCCCCTTCACTGACCTAGGTGTCTGTACAGTTTCTTACATTTTCTCACTCCCTTCTCTGGTGGTAAAAAGTGGCTGCTTGTGTTCTTTTTCCTCCTAAATGTGATTCCCAGAGGTGATGTGACCATCGCTGATGGGCTCAGCCTTGGTCAGCAACAACTCTGGCCTTAAGCCTGCTGGTATTTGCTCTGTCAGGCCTTCAGAGAGCTTCTGGCTGCTTCTTGCAAAAGCCACCTCTGCAGCCTCCTCCTCCACCAGAACCCAACCGCACAACACTACAACACCCGGATATTTTTATGGTGACACCTGTCACAATACTAAAAGTCATACATATAGATCATGCTAATTTTAACAGATAAATTAATATAACTAGAATGTAAGGGAACATTCAAGATAAAAATAGAAATCTTAACATCATATTAAACAAAAGGCATCACCATACTGGTTTTAAGAGCTTATTTTACATAACACGGTGTCCCTTTGGCATCTTCTCTCCCTCTGCTGCTTTGCATTAAACATCTAGTGAAGAGCAGGAAGGTTACAAGGAATCCAGATACAGCATTTATTTTCAGAGATAAGGGTTACTCTGTCTATTAGCCATCCTGCTATTCTTGTTTGGCAGCAGGGGTTACGATTCCAACTAATTGTCAGGGATGGAAGAGAAGTACACTGAATTTCTGAGTTCCACTTTGGTGCCCTTACAGCCACTAATCAGAACGGTGCTGAGGGGTTTCTGTCTCTGAGAAAGCTAAATGTCTCGTGGAATGGCTAAACTTTTAATATAAGAAGACATCATCCCACATATCTTCCACAAACACACAAAAAAAAATAAAATCAACGTCTTAAGCGGGTGCAGCATTGGGCCTGATAATTCACTCTCTGTCAAAGTGAAAACTCTGAAAACTCTGTCCTGATAGACGCTTCTTTGAGTAATTAATAGGATGTGCCAGCACTAGTCCAGCATGCACCAGAACATCCAGTAGCCCAAGACTAGTGTTTAACTGGCTGATTTTTGCCTGATGCACCAACTGAATTTCAGCACACCAGCACCAACAGGTATATAGTTCCTTCTTTATGTTTCACTGCACTTTGCTGAATTGTTCTTAGTTTCTAGAAAACGTGAATTTGTCAAAGTGAAGCATCTTATACAGCTAAGAAAATGCCATGCTGAAAACTTTAGGCGCTATATAGTTGGAGTTCTTGCTTCTAAATTCTAAATTCTCTGCCTTCATGAAGGCCAGTAGAGGAAAGAATTAAAACCAAAATTGTCCTATGTCATTGAACACAATCCACAAACAGAACTCACAAGCTAAGGAAAGGTGACTTTTTTGCAAGACATGTTCCGATAGCCATCAAAGATCAGGGGGAGATCAGTGGAATTAAGTGTTATCGACACAATCAATGACATTGTTTTCTGGAAACCAGTAAGAAGCTCGTGCCTTATTTAAGATGGATGTCCTCTCTCCCCAGAAAAAAAAATAATAAAAAAAATATTATTTCAAGACCTCTAAGAAAGTTTTCAAGATGCTATTTTAGAAACAAAAAACCCCCCAAACAATAAATGAGGGGAAAATCAAGAGATAGCCTTCCAGTTCTCCAGACAGACCTGTGACATCTTTTTGGTATCATTAGGGAAATGTGTAGTCTGTATGGAGTGCGAAAGCTGTTGATTTCCATGACAGTAAACTCCATTTTAGGATGCAAACAATACAAAAATTACACTGAAAACACTTCAGCCACTTGACAGAGAATGCAGAAGTGGTAGAAAACCAAAGGGAAATAACGCAGTTTTTGCAGAGTATCACGCAAATCAGGGCCAGTTTATGCAGAACTAATGACATGAATTAGACATGAATGCATTGTTTGGGATGGACAGTTCCACAGAAATATGCTCCTTTTTGGTTTTGGTTATATTTGTGCACAAATATCAAATAGCACAGAGCTCCCATGCTAATTAATGTAGTACTCTACAATTGGAGTCTCAGGACCTCATTCTGAGCTAGTATGCACTTCACAGCTTAACTCGTGGCTGTCGTAATTTGCATGTGCACTTCACCAGCCTCTGCACTTTCAGGTTACTACATCTTCATTTTCTGACCCTAATTCTTTCAAACAACAAGGAATTCTAAGCTGCTTCTTGGAAATACTACAGTTCAATACTTTAAAGTACATTGAGGGAAGGCTGCCAACTTCCTCAGAAATCCCTGCAAGAAATTAACATTCAATCAAAAACAGGTTTGTAGCCATTATCAGCACGCTTTCTTGTGCAATGTAAGATTAAATTATAAACAAATGAGAATGTGTCAGCACTACCAGCTGCTATGAGTTATGCTATCTGAGGATTGATATGGTGTCTGGATAGCATGTATGGATAAAACTTATAGTAGATCAATTATTTGAATCTATAAAGGAACCCAAAATGCTCTAGTTGTGAGCTACTGTGATTCTTCAATACTTACTTGAATTTTCCTTTGAAGATCAGGAAAAAAATCCCCATAGAAAATAATGGAGGCAGTGGCAATATGGAGAGGACTATTTAAAAGAGGCAGCCAGGATGTCTACCCTCCTGCTTTATCACTAATACTGCAGGAGGTTTTACATTATGGTACCCGAAGCTTCAAATTAAATGTCAAATGCAATTTGCCACTGAAAACATGAAGTGTGTGACTGCCGTTAGAGGGGTAACCTGACAGCACAATTTCATAATTCGTGTCTGCCCTAATACTGGGTTAAAATACAGGAAGAGGTGTTATTTTACTTCAGTCATATATTACTTTAAAAATAAACAAGCCACCCCCACATAGGCTAAACCACATTTGGTTTAAATTCGAGGTGTTAGTAAAGTTCACTGGCTTTATTTTAAATCTTTGTAAAAATAATGTTAAATACAGTATGATAACAGATACAAACCTCCCTGATGGGATCATGGCACCAGTTACGTCTTTATGTCTCTGACATTTAGCTCATAATAAAATGAGATTTGTGAAAGAAAGTGAAGAGGTATTTATTCCATTTAGAGTAGATTTTTCCCCCTCTTTCTATTCAGACAAGCTTGTGTTTTAATAATGAGATTTCTAATCCACTTTAATATCCTACCATTATATCTTAGTGAACTATCTGCCATATAAGTAATAATAATGAGGTATGTTTAAATATAAAAATGCATCCTTAAGCATCTAGACACTTTTAGTATTGGTTGTAATTAGAAACTTAAGAAACATGTGCAATTAAATATGCTCATAAAAAAACCCCAGATACATCTCTGTAGCACCAGTCAATTTGTTGCATCATTAATATTCTTCAGGATGGCAGTTTGAAAATGTATTGCTGTGTTTCAAGTGGAAAATAGCAAAGAACAAAATTATTAACATTTAAACCACCATAACTGTTTCAGAACAACTGAATGTTTTATGTCTCTTTCCCAAATTAATTTTGTCTTTACAGATGGATTTTCGAATTCTACATCATTATCTGTATCTCTAACACCTAAGTTCCAAAGACAATGTGTTTTTACTGTATATTAAATAAATTTTTTGCTAACCTGAGAAGTGACGATTATAAGTTAGAATGATAGTCTAGTCCAACCATTTAAATAAAACCAGCAATATTGTATTCCTTTTTCCGTATTAATCTGAATAGTTTGAGATTAAATTAGATATATATTTTTTAAATACACTCAGTGTTAAGACTTGTTTCCAAAAGTGTCTAAATATTCTTGTGTCTCTTAAGATTTGGAAACTTTCATCCTAGCTTGAATTGAAGATATAGTCCTTTTGACCACTTTAATTTTTGCAGAGAATCCTCTAATCTGAATACATGATCAATAAAACCTTTGTCATTATGCAAAATCCTTGTAAAATGGAGATGTACCATCATCATGGTGTCTATACATGGATCACCTCAACTTGGAGAAAATGTACTTTATTCTTTCTCAAATAACAGTATAAAAATGACAGCAACACACCTCATATTTCAAAAGCAGAATAATGTTTTGCTTAGAACACGCTTCCCAGGGAAGTGGTGGAGTCACTATCCCTGGAGATATTTAAAAGATGTGCAGATATGGCACTTAGGGACATGGTTTAATGGTGGACTTTGCAGTGCTGGGTTTATGGTTGGATTTAATAATCTTAAAGGATTTTTCCAACTTAAATGATTCTATCATTCTATAGCTAAAAAAAAATTGACAAAAATTGTTCTTGTTACCTAAACTTGACGGCTAAACTAATGTGAAATCTACCACAGTTGCTTACACAGATGTTGACCTAGACCTCACAAATGAGATGTCAAGACAAGTTCTTTGTATAGTACAGTCATTTTTCTAATTTTTCTAATTCATGAGGCAGACTTACAGCATACTGATTGTTTACATGCAACCTTTTTACACACAAACCTCTCTTACTATCACCCATCCTTTATGTATGAAACAGGCCCCTCCACTCAGTGAATGTAACCTACACCCTTTCTGTATGAGCCTCCTTCTGACAGGTTGACAGCATCATGTAAGACTCATACACATAGGGTAAGCAGGATATTGAAGGGTCTTACTTTTCTGTAACGCACTTTTGGGAACCTGCCCTGCACCTGCTTTATAAACTGAATAGGATCTCATGTCTTAGGTACAGAAAATTTATCGATCCTTTTCATGTGAAGTATTGAAAACCCTGGTGCATAACACATCCTGTTATGCTGGAGCTGATTTGTCTGGAAGCAAGGACAGAAATTAATTGAATTTACAGGTCCACAGAGAGATTGTGGTCACTACTTCATGATGTACATCTCCTTGTAGAGAGCTAAGTGGTGATGTTGTTTTGTGTTATTAAGATGCATAATATTGTTAGTCTGGCAGTTGCATTAAGTGGAAGGCTTAAACTATGCTTATGTATACTGGCTGATATAATACCAGATCCAAGTAGCAGTCAAGGATACTTATTTAACTGCAGTTGCTCTTGGCACTAGTTGGCTGCTTCAGAAGAGAGGCCAAGATGAGCTGCTCCTCTTACATGTTAGATGTAGATCTACCAAGTATAGGTGAGACAAAAAAAACAAACAGCAGTGTCATGCTGGTCCCGTTTTTGTCCATTATCCCCTGCTTGGCAGAGAAAAGAAAATTTCCAGATGTGATTACTCTGGCACATTTTACACTTTCCCAGGGAATTTTAGAAACATAAGTGGTTCTGAAAAGCGTACCAGAAGAATATACTTTTTTTCCCTGCAATTTTTTTTGTTGCAAATAAATCAAGTCTTATACAAATAATGCAGGTTGAGGGAAGATCATTAACTTGACCCATAATTCTATTGCTATTCCTCCCTGAACTTTTCAACTTCTCTGAGGGCATCTCTAGGACTTAATAAAAGTGCTTGAACATGTTTCCTGAATAATTAAAGCAAAAAACCTGAGAAATGGTCATAGAGGAACGGTGATTTTATTGCAGGACCATTGGCATAGGAAATAAATGACTGGTTCAATTTTCCAAGTCTTGTCAAAACTTTCATACAGGCTTAAACAAACAAGTGAAGGCTGCTATCACTCAGTTTTAGCCATCTGAAAGTTAATTGAATAATTTAGGGTATCTGTCTAGGTTTCTGCTGCAATCAGGGTTCCATCACAGTTAGCAAAAAAGAATAAGGTTATTCCTCTCACACCAAAATAGCTGTCAAAAAGGGTTTGAATGAATTTTCCTTCAGGTTGTTTATTTCCCTTCATTTACTAACAAGAGGGCATATATATCTAATTTCTGAAGTGTCAGAATATACATAATTCTTGTCCTTATTTCCTACATCTTTCATGTGATTACTACTGATATGAAAAAAAAAAAGAGGAAAGTGTCATAACCTAACATCCAATGCAAAGTTCCCCTGGCACAACTGGAGGCCATTTCCTCTCATCCCATCACTTATTACTTGGGAGAAGAGACCAACATGCACCTGTATACAACCTCCTTCCATGTAGTTGTAGAGGGTAATGCCATCTCCTCTCAGCTTCCTCTTCCCCAGACTAAACAACCCCACTTCCCTCAGCTGCTCCTCGTTAAGACTTGTGCTCTAGACCCTTCACCAGCTTCATTGCTCTTCTTTAGACATGCTGCCGTACCTCAATGTACTTCTTGTAATGAGGGGCCCAACACTGAATGCAGTACTCAAGGTGTGGTCTCACCAGTGCCGAGTACATGGGGACAATCACTTCCCTAGTCCTGCTGGCCCCAATATTCCTGATACAGACCACGATGCTGTTGGCCACCTTGGCCACACAGGCACACTGCTAGCTCATATTCATCCAGCTGTTGACCAGCACCCTGAGGTTCATTTCCACCAGGCAGCTTACCAGCCTCTCTTCCCCCAGCCTGTAGCATTGCATGGGGTTGTTGTTACTCAAGTGCAGGACATGGCACTGGGCTGTGTTGAAACTTTTTTTTCCCTTGAGAACACTGATCACATGCTACATCTGATTTGCAGTGAGAATGCCAAAGAGGATCTAGCTCATCTAGCAACAAATATTGAATGATCCCTGAAAAAATTCAGCATTAAATCAGTCTTCTTGGTTAAATCTTTGTTAATATCTGGTATAATTTTTAATGGTTGACTTAGTAAAAAAGTAATATTAAACACAATGAAAATGCAGTCCATTTTGAGAAATGTTTGAAAATGTTTCCTTGCTTTCATCACCAACTTGATATGGATGTGTTCAAAATTGAAACATTTTGTATCTCACATTCAAAACCTCTTTTTAAAATATGTATGTATAAATATGTCCATATACTATAAAATTATCAATGTTTAATACAATATTAATTTCTTATTTTATGGGTACTGTGCAGAGTTTTCAAAAAAATTCTAGTTCATCTGAATAATTCAGGACTTCTTGGAATCATAGACATTTTGAGATTCTTATTCAGTGTTTCAATTAAATATTTTGTTTTGGTTTTCAAAGCAGTACTTCAGATGTTCATTCACCAATATAGAAATTGTGATTGATCCACATTTCAAAAATTGCCAATTTACTTCACTGTATAGTAGCATTATATGCTTTTTCCTAGAAGTTGACTGGTATCTTTGAAAGCTATATTAACATCATGAATAAAAAAACCTTATAAAATTTTAATTTAGATATTGAAAGCCCTGGTTGCTTGCCAGGAGGAACCTGACAAGGATAGGTTCCACTGCAGAATGAAGTTTTAATATTGTTAGCAGTAAATTAAATGTTCATAAACCAACTCAGAAATTGTTTAATGAAACTGCTAAAACTTGTGTTTTATTAAATGTTCTTTACAATCAGTTGAACTATTATTAAACCTTGAAAATAAATGATCTTCCCTTGGGGTGATAATCAATTCTACAAGACGCCTTGCTGTTTACATTGGCTTAATATCATTTCACTTTCATTTGTCCTATAACAAATTCCACTGACATCTCACTGTAAAAGTGTCTATGGTATGACTTTTATCAAATATTAACTTAATATGTTTTTATTAAATTTAAACGATTTTTGTAAATAGTATTGTCAAAAAGATTTTGGATTGAGCAAATTAATTCTTTATTGAAAACATGCAGGAACATGAACTCAATAGAGGCTATTTATATTCTATATAACCAGTGTCTGTCATAATCATGGTCTAGTAGTTAACTTTATATGTAAATATATCATCAGGGAACTCTCAACAGGCAAGCTCTTTTTAAAAATTTCCAGCCAAGCTATCTCCTCTGTTCACAATGAACTTTGTAACTTCTGAGCCTTTGTTTTTCTAAAGCTTCTAATTCTCTGTGGACTGAGCAATACCAGGACTGATACTCATGGGAGCAAAGAAGACGGGCTGAACTGCTGACTGTGGCAATTCAATTCATGTCTTCCAAGCCCTGATTGAAGTAAAGGTTATGCAGGGAGGGACAGAGACTTCAGGGTTGATTAGAAGGCTTTATTTCAGCGCTTCAAATCACAGACTTCAGTGCTCTGTCTTTTTCCAAGATTATAATGAGGCTTTTGTAGAATACCTAGTCAGTGGTATTTATCTCATTGCATTTATTGGTTTCTTAGGTTTACCACCTTGAGGAATCTTATTAACAGTCTAGTTGCACCTTAGGCCAACATCCTCCTCTTATAAAATGTGAAGAAAAATATTTCCTAAAAATACTATCTAAAACCATGTAAGTATCTGTTCTTTGTAGGATATGCTATTTTTTTTCTTTAATTTCAGACATGTAAGTGGCAATAGTTTAATTTCATACTCCTTTCTGTTCCTGATTTTCCAAGTCCATATAGAATATCAGAATTGCTTATCACTGGTATTATTTAATTTACTGTAAGCATTCTCCTTTCTCTTGAGGAAAGGGAAAATGAAATAGTTTGACTTGCATTGTTTTGAGCCTTCCTCTAATATATATTAACATAGGAAAAAGAAATATTACACAGAAAACTCCTTTTTTTTTTTTCAACAAGTCACATCCTTTCCTCTGAGCAGCATAGTCACTGTAGAGACAAAGACTTGTGTAACACTGCTTTGAGAGATGATGTGGATTTAAGTAATCCCTTTCACGTTAGTACAGATAAACTGATAAATATGCATATCATGGAAAAGGGAAATGAGGTAGTGATAATGGAAGAAAGAACTTTGATATCAGTATCAAAGCATCTATGCTAAAATCTTCACTTCTTAACTGTTATAATAAAAAAAAGATATAACAAATCTTTGCATTGCATATAAATGTATCCTAAGTGCTAAGGAAAAACTCCAACACATTAGTGACAGTAGGTGTTACTATTATTAAAAAGACCACAGTTTTACTGAATCTAGTTCTAGACTCTTGCACATTAAATTTGACAGCATTGCATAGGTACTCATCCTCCAAGCATTCACAAATTCTTTTGGGATTCAGAGCCATGAGACAATATCCACCCTGTAACTACAAGCCAAAACAATTTATTAAAACAGACTGAATTGTGAATGTTTTAATTAATAGTCTACAGCCAGCATACAGAATTAAAATAAATTGCAAAGCAATTTGGCAGAAATTCTAGGAAAAACAAAGAAATATTAGTAGTACAAGGCAGAAATTGAAAACTGTATCTGCTAATTCTTTGTGTAGAACAAGAAGTTAAATTTATTAGATAAACTCCTTGCTGCACATTATATACATGAAATTTATTTTAGATCACTGGTTTTACTAATTGCCATCAAGGAAAATTAATATCCTCTGTATAAAGAAAAAAACACAAAACCAAAAAAAACAAAGCTCATTGAATCTGCATATTTTGTGAAGAAACCAGAATATGAACAGGATCAGAAAAACCTCCATAAATAATAGACATCCTATCCTTACTTTTAAAAACAAGACTGTAGAGCTTTGTCAAATCATGTTATTATGCAAAGGAAATCTATAGAACATAGTATATTCTGGACAACTTCATTTCATTTTCTTGCACTAAATTAGCAATGAATCCAATAAAACTGTTCCAAACAAGACAGTTGTATTTTTGTGAGGAACAAATTTATATTTGGGGGAAACAAACAAACAAACAGCTACTGTTCAGTTGAAATTATTTCAGTCTTTTTGAATACCGTTTCCAGCTGTATTCTTTTGCAATTCTGACTCTATATTCTGTTCTGTATTCTTTGGATTAAATTGTAAATGCTTGTTTTAAAACATACCTTATTATGACATGAAGATAGGGCTGGAGAGAAGAAAAAAAAAAAGAAATTAGCAAGATTTTCCAACCAAGAACAACTGAATACTGGTTATGTGTCCTTAAACTACTTTAAGAATGAGACAGTTTTAAGAATGAGAACTTTCTTACTAGAGTTGAAAGAATATTCATCAACTCCTTTTTTTAAAGCAATAACACTTTTGTTGTTGTTGTTATGAAGGAAGATGTTCTAAATGTATTAATGCAACCTTGCTCTTTTTGTTCTAAACAGAAAGGAATTCTTCAATCACCCAATACTCTAAAAGTGAGCCCAGTCATTCAAGAGATCAGATGACAGCCATTGATAGGAAATCTGGGATTATGTCCCTTCTTTAAATCTAGACAAGAATTTATATTATATGCCTGCCTGTATTTATTAAATGAAGCATTTTCATGCTCTTGCCTGTATTATTTTGCAGAAAGCACCTTTTTGATTATCCCACATGCTATGTGGTAGCCCCATACGTGATTATCAATGTCTTTGTCAAACCGTAAGAACTGTACTCCTACCATGTTGCTATGCAATCCATTTGTCTGTATAAAGGGTTTTTTCCAGGTTCACCTGAAGAAATAAGAAATAGAGAATAATAACAATAATTAAAAAAGATACAAAATCATCTTTACAATAGTCATCAAGATTTCTAGGTAGATTTTAAAAGGTATACTGTGACTTATTTTCCCCATTCTTGGTACAGTAAATGCCCTAATAGGAAGGTCAACGTCCAACACTTGTGACTTAATTCAGAGCATCTCCCTGTCATTGATCTCCACTTTTACACTTTAATATGCCTGTGTAACTGGACTGAAGTTTGTTTGACATTGATAAGGTCAGGTTATGTAGGTCACAGTCAAGAGTCATCACTTAAGAGTTGTTATACCTGTTTAGCTACAGGTTCCTTATCTAGGAGAAGCTATCCTAACTCTGTTGTCTTTAATGAAACTTTCACTAAAAATACATCCTTTTCCCAGAGAGTTTAAAACCTTCATGTTTCTAGACTGCAAAACTAAGTTCATCTTTTATTATGACGTTCCCATTGGTTGTCTCCAGTTACTGTGTTTCTGCTGTACCAACCACAATCTTTAACAGAATTTTTTAACAGTCTGATCGAATAGACACATTAATACCTTATGATGATAATAACCCCAACACTGATCTCACACTTTAATGCTGGAAACTTTGGGGTTTTTTTTCCCCTGTTTATGCAACAGAGAAATCACCAAGTTAACACAATTTCTGTGTTGCAGAGGAAAAGGGAGGAAAACAGAAAGAAGTAAGTTGAAGGAGGGGGGAAGAGCTGTTCTCTACCCTCTTTAACAGATATGACCATAAGGGAAAAAATTAAATATTAATGAAAATACTTATTTCCCAAAGGCTTGGCCAGCAAAGAATGCTGAACGAGATAATTTGCTAACCAAAGGAGCACAGTGACTGAAAAGCAGATTATCACTGAAGTAAAAAACAAAGGCAGCTGACATTAATAATTAATTGAGGAGGTTTCCTGTGGAGATTTAGATGAGCTACAGGCACTATATGTAGTCACTTGACTACCAGGTTGTTACGTTCTCTTTCAGAGATGCTTATATTAATGTGTACACCTGGTATTACGTTTGCCGGGTCTGAGATACCTGGAATGAAGTACAATCCTAATTGGAGTTTTTATCTGCATTGAAAGTCATACCTGCTGTGCTGTATAAGTGAAAGCTGACAAGCTACACCTTCAGATTGTTGCAGGAATAAGTGCCAGCACTTGAAGAGATGCTGTCGTTTGGGCTCATACTGTGTTTGTCTCTCTATCTGTGTATGCATACATGTTTGTTCCTATATAATAGGGAAAGACTGTTAAAGCAGGTTATAACTAGAGATGCTCAGAGAGCAATTGAAAGGGTTCCAGTGAGAACATACTCTTACTTTATGATTTTTTTTTGTTTTATTTGCAACTATGTTGAGCTTTCCCTCTGCTTTCTTACCATGAATGTTCTAACACACAGAATAGGTCCACAGAACAGCACCTGTGGCATGTATCTAAGCAGATTAAAATTCAAAGGATTCATATGGTCCCCAAAAGGGGTTTGCTAGTGGAGCAAATCCAAGTTCTCTTTTGTCACTTTGTTGTTCCTTCAGGGATTGCTCTTGTAGTTATGAATCTTGCCCTGTAGGGGTTGAAGTTTCCTTGGGCTCCAGGAAGAGAATCTCAAAGGCTTCCTAAACAGATATGTCTAATGAAATGTAGGAAATTAATTTTTTGTTTGCAACCAGAAGTGCATATGCATCCATACATAACCAGCCAACACTTCTTGGATTTGCACTGATTATTCAGTCATTTGAACTCAAAATCTCTGTTTCAATGTGATGATAATACTGATATTATCAAAGAAGTAGTTAGGAACAAAGTGATAAAAACCATAGTGCAGTAAGGTGTACACATGAAGCATGGGATAGGAAACAAAAATCTGAGAAGTGGCAGAAGGAGGTAAATATAGAAAGAGTTTTCTGTATAAATGGTTCTTTCAGTGTACTGGTAGATTCTTTACATAATGAGTAAATTGGAAGAAACTGCAATCTATTTCAATCTAGTTTGCAAGTAACAGAAAAGTCTTCATTTCCTAGAGCTAATTGTTATTTTTTTTTTGGCTTTTAAAAATGCTTAATACAAAATATCAGCATATTACTTTCAGGAAAAGAAGAACACATGCCAAGTTATAAGCTTTGAATACTTCTGCTGTGAAAGATATGTGTGCCATCTTCTAAGTGTTGCTTTTTTGGAAATTCAAAGTGTCATTACACCTGCAGCTTTGCTGTGGTATCCATATGTATAGCCAAAGCACTGCCACAGACATTTCAGGTATTAACATGGGTAACTACTGGAACAAGATTGCTCTGAGAATCTGTCAGACTACCTGCCCCTGTGCATACAGAGTTCTTTGGAATGAGACTTTTAATTGCATTAGGGCCAGGTCTGTCTTTTGAATTGTCTATCATGTTATTGCAAGATATTTTTAATTTTCCTAACAGAGATTTGTCTTTGTCTGACCAGGCTAAGCTTTAATGAAGAAACGTCAACGTTGCTAACAACTGCACTAAAAGGGACTGAAGACCTTTGCGACCAATGATGTGGTTGTCATGGAAACTGTTTCTGTTTCTGTCACTCACTGGCTGTCTTTCAGGTAAATCAAAACAAAACCAAGAAAACTCTCTTTATTCTTTCAAGGTTCTTAAATGCAAACAGAAATAAGAAGATGTAAAAGCATGCCAGAGAATATCAACATCATTATTAAAACAATTTGCTTAAGTAGTGAAAGTGAAAAAAAATATAAAGGGAGTTACAAGTGCTTTCTGTCTGCCTTTAATTTGTACATAAATCTGAATAGCATTTAAAAGAGAGGAGAGATACATATCTCATTTGAAAAGAAAATGACAATTTTATTATTAAAATACAAAAAAATAGAATATTATTAATCAGCACAGTGCTTTCATAAAGACTAACAGCTGCAGAATATGTCACATTAGGATTGTGTTCTGCTTTTGGAAATGTATTAGGTTGTTGGGGTTTTTTTCTGAATTCTGTGTATGTTTTCTTGATAGTTATGATTTTTGTCCGTGTAGTAAGAGCATATCTTTTGCA
Source organism: Laterallus jamaicensis coturniculus (assembly GCA_022605575.1). NCBI lineage: Eukaryota > Metazoa > Chordata > Aves > Gruiformes > Rallidae > Laterallus > Laterallus jamaicensis. The sequence goes on from JAKCOX010000097.1 coordinate 1,178,804, forward strand.
GGTTTTTCTTTTGGCATTACCTTAGTTGTCTTTACCTTTGCAAGTAATAAAATGAGTTAATCAATAATCATTTAGGTTTCTCATGTGAATATTTTTATAATTTGATAGCATATTGTCTCTGATATTTTTTGGCTGCCCAATGTTCTTATGCCGCCTCTTAAACTTTCGTTCAACAGCTACTAAGCTACTCTTTTCGCAAATTCTTCCAAAAATTACTGGTTATGGTTTTCACAAGATAAAATTTAGTAAAAGTCTCATGTAGCTCTGTTATATTATCTTTTGGACAAGGAATGTTTCTTCTATTTTGTGCTGTATTATCAGGAATATTAACAATTTTGGTAATATTTCTATTTTGATTATTCTAATAGTAGTGTCTTAAAACCACAAACCACAATTTTTCAAGAACTTGCAAAATTCAGAAACATTTCAGAAATTCAACTCTAGATTGTTTTTTCCTCAAGAATGATATCTTCATTCTTGCAAATTTTAAAAGTGAAAAGTCAACACCTGGAAGAAGATATTACACAGTAAAATTATTGTAGCTGAACATACACTTAGTCTCACATTGGTAGAATGTCCTTACTCTGAACTATTTTGTAAACAGAATGCCTATAAATATTAGAGTTTTCTCCAAGTAGAATTATCTCCTCTACAAAATGATTACACATTGCAAAATTTCTGAGACACATTTCATATGCTGTGAATTCTGTATGCTAAAATTGCATGTACAGGGATGAGTTTCAAATGTTATAACAGACGTTTAGGCACATATATTAAACAAAGATCTTACAGTGGCTTTCGAGCATTAGCAGTGACTGATTCTAATATAGAATAAACATATGTAACTGCTTGGGAATTTAAAGTCAGTATTTACAGAGAATTTTGTTTAAATAACATAATACCCTGAAAACTCTTTTCAGTCATTCAGTACCATGTATATAATTGAGTATTTCTCTTATCTCTTAATTTGTTACTTATATCCAATGGTTTCTAAAGCATTCCTCTTTTAAAACTTGATTTTGATTTGTGATTCTTTAGGATATTTAAAGGTTTATTCCATACTAATGAAGCATATTTAAACCACTGTAAGAAATAATTTTTAACTTCAGTACTCATTTTCACATGCTGTTGAATATAATGTGATAACATATATTTTTCTCCTGCAGAAAGATAAATTTGTAACAATTTCATTAATATTAATAATAAATTAGAAATTTTAATGCTATAAGAACTGTAATTAACCGAAGATAACAAAAGTGGGTTCAAAGTTATTTTAATTAGATTGTCAGTGAAACTGGTAATTTAATGTCTCCATACCTTTCACATTTGATTACACTGTTCTGCATTTGGAGCTGCTTTTGTATTATAGCGCTCACTAGAACATGTCTACAACTGCAAATAGTTCCTACTGTTAATGCAATTCAAGGTAGCCTAGTAAGTTAGATGCCTGAACGCATTGTTCTTAAAGATAGAGCAATTGGTATTGATGCCAACAACTGATTCAGAAAATTCCTGTTTTGGGCTGTGTTAAAATTCTGTATTTATCCATAAAATCATCAGATCATGGGATGACTCTTAGCAGCAGCCAGTATTTGGAAGAGAGTACTACATTCTTGTATTGATTTTGCAGTGGTGTGGGAAATCATCCAAGAAGAGAGTAGATGACCTCTGTAGTACTTTGTGTCAACTCTCTGTTTATATTATTTTTAAATTATTTTTTCTTAAAATTGACACTGTTATTTTATTATATGCTTATATATTCATGAATGTATACAAGTGTGCTTAAGCTATCTGGAAAATGATTTTCGGGTGGAGAAAAATGTCTTTGCTAAATACAGGAAGGAGTGTTTTTATGTCTTACAGAAGTTTAATTATTTTAGTGTGAGCAAAAGGTAGTATTTGACTATAGCTCACAGTTATGCACTTTCATTCTTTGAAACTTTACATTTATCAAATATTGATAATTAACAGATGCAAAGAGGCTCTCAAGATTTATAATATGCTGCTTCTTTTCTTATGGTCTACTATGACCCTTCAAACCTAATTGGAGTTGAAGAACTAAGCTGTTACTTTTAGACCTAGGTTCAATTCTGAACTGAGTATTGGGAAAAAAAGATTTAGTTTTTTGTTTGTTTCTTTGGGGTTTTGTTCTTCTTCCTATAAAGCTTTCCTGTAGAGAAAGACCTTAGCGTGTAAGGGAACAGCTTACCAAGGAGGAACTGTTCATCTGAAGTTCAGGGGAGCTTTTCATAGCTCATTCAGTTACATTAATACCTGAAGTGAGTTCAGAGGTGGCCAGCTTAAATTTAAATCAAGTTAGTCAGAAGGTAATCTAAGGTAATGCTTAACTTTCCCAATAGCATATGTATCCCAAGTGATGGGTGATAGGACGAGGGGAAATGGTCTCATACTGCGCCAGGGCAGGTTCAGATTAGAGAGTAGGAAAATGTTGTCCACTGTAAGGTTTATCAGGCATTGGAACAGGCTGCCCAAGTTGGTGGTTTAGTCACCATCCCTGGATGTATTTAAAATATGAGTAGATGAGGTGCTCAAGGATATGGTTTAGTAGAGGACAGGTATGGTTGGACTCGATCTCAAAGGTTTTTTCCAATGTAGTGATTATGATTATATATATAGTTACACATTATATGCTAAGGCCATTTTTAACAAGTGCAGTTGTGATTTTTCAGTGGCAAATCATAGAATGATACAGGATATGGCATCAGCAATTTTGTTTACTGGATGATATGGCCACGTCTGTGTTCCTTGTGTGTAATCATAACTTTATGCTTTGGACTGCACTGTCCTGCATACAATGAGACTGGGTGTATGTTCCTGCAGTTTTACTGTCCTAGTTCGCCATAATCACTTTGTGATCTGCTTTTATGTGTATAGTAAAGGGCATTTATTTTTGATACATACTAGTATCAGATAACTAGAGAACATTTTATTTGTCTAGAGTTGTCAAGGTTTCTTGCACTGATTTCTCAGAGAAACTGGAATTTAATATAGCTGAAAGGCATTGTTTTAAAACAGCACTCCCTAACCTTGGAATGAGAAAACAGGTATGTCTCTGTGTTTCAGGAAGAGGATAAATATTTTTAAAATAGATCAAAATTACATGAGATTATCAGCTCATGGTTAATAGAAAAAGTGAGACTATGGCTTTTATTTGCAGATGTAATACATTTAACAAAAGCCAGCTTGAGAGTAGGGCTCCTGTCACTCTTTTTAATAACTATTGCTACACATGATAAGATGTTTTAAAATTTAAATATATTTTAAAAATTACATAATAGAGTGAGTGGTATATTTAGAGTTCTGATTCTGGTACCATATATCCCTTATGCCCTTTTGTTCCCCTGGCCATTTATCTACTCCTTCTATGCTATTACCTGCTGCACGTTAATTAGGTCAAAGAGAGACTCATTTTCTCTGTAAGGCATTATAATTCATGGCATCAATAAAATCATGAATATAATGAAAGTAACAAGACTTTGCAAGATAGAGGCAGTACTTCTGAGACCCAGTGGTCACTGCTTATAGTGCCAAGTGGGTAAACACTTGTTCTTAAACCTCATCTCTATGTACTGTTCATTTATTTTCACATAAAACATTCTCACTACCAAGCAAAGACTCCCTAAATAGTGATTTTTTTCTCTATATCCCTCAGTATGGTGCTCAAAATTAAAAACAGCATGACTTTTCCTGAATAGTTGCTTGCTAAAATATTATATGAATGAACACATAGAAAAAACTCTTCTCGGTTAGACAGCATATGTGGAACAAACACAAGTGTCCTGTCTAGTTTTGACCAACAGCTGGCAGTCATCTGAGGTGCTTCCTGTCTTTTATTATACCCATCCCTCTCCATCTGGCTACTTGGAGGCTTTTAGGAATTGCCTCTGTCATCTGCACTTATCAGCTTCCAAAATACATCTCAAACCTGCTCAATATGCGACTTTCAGAATTCCAGCAGCCACTTCCAGGATTAAAATTCATTGCCTAAGGTTCCTACACTCATTAACCAAACCATATAAAATATGCATACTACCCTGAGTGCCAGAACTGCCAGAACTACCTCACAGTTTTATTCTTCCTTCTTTTGGACAATGTCGATCCTTTGTCAGAGTGGACAGTACATGAAAAGATGCTTCTCTGCCAAATGAATGATGAACACATGAATGATCAGTGTTTATCATCGATAAGCCCATACCTGCCTTCCTCCCCTCCCCTCAGCCATGCTTTTATGACAGTACAGCAAATACCACGAAACTTTATCACCTTTGATAGCTGAGGAAAAAAGACAGAGCTCTATAGAAGTACTAGTGCCTGAGGACGTTCACATTCTCAGCCATTGTGAAATACAGCATTTGCAGACATTGTGAAGCAAAAGTAGAATGATTTTTCACAGTACTGAAATCCAAGCAAGCCTGCTGCCTACATCCTCACTGCTGGATTCAGTTCTTAACTGGACTGATGAGGAAAGCACTTACCTGCTGAATGTTGCAGTTTGTCTAATTCTTAAGTCAGAAGAAGAATGGAAAGATAAAAATTATTTACTTCTGCCAGAATCCTGTAGTGTGTTTAATGTCAAGCAATCAAGGAGTGGAAATGTCGTGGTCATCTAAAAAGTCAATTTAAGTATGCACATACAAAAGTATTTTTATGAGAAACCCTTCTGCTCGTTTGCATAGATTTGTGCTTGTGTATTTTCTCTTTTTAAGATTTTAAGGGAATAAAATATTCAAGTTTTTATACCTGGTTGGAGCTATGTAATTATATGCTTGTATGTTGATATGTGATGCTTCAATGGGCAGGCTACCAAATGTTAGACAAACATGGAAGTACTTAATGTGCTAGGCCTTTTCAGAGCTGAGATCATAGTAAATCTGAGCAACAATTAGAATCAGAATGAAAACATCATCATGTATACAAGAATCAAACTAATGACTGATATTTCATTACATGACAGTAGTAAATTCATTTATTAATATCTTTAGCATACTGTAACATTTTAATTACCTACCTAACTGTACTTTCTCAGTTTATTGAACTCAGCTTTGTTCATTAGAAAGATCCTATCTCCTAACAAGTTCTTACCAATCATACTAACAGTTGTAGCAAACTGGTACTTAGGACTAGTCTGGAAATTTTTGTAATTTCCTCCAGAAAAAAACTGTGTTACCCACTGAAAAATAGATTCTGGTCATTCTACTGTTACCATCAATCATGGAGAAAATACTACCTTCATGTATATCCTCATTTTTTGTATTTCCTCTTACTTGGTGGACAAGTCTTAATGTGACAGATTGTTTAGAGTCAGTCTATTGAAATATGTGACATATGATGCTTTTGACATATTTTCTATTGCATTAGATATGATATTAAATCATGTTTTTTACTGATACGGTTATAAAAAACTATAACGAAGCAATGTTTTCTTGTTAAGATAATGATTTTACCTTTCTTTCTGACAGTTTACACAGAAATATCTACTGATTTAATATTAGACAATAGAGTAACGGCTCTGTTACTTTATATTCTTTAAATTATATTGGAGATGACAAGCTGTTGGGTTTCAGTCCTGACATTTTACTCCTGGAGTCTCATCTTGACCTGGAGTCAAAACGTCAATCAGCATTACCAGTTTCTAGTGGTTTCAATTAAAGTCTTTTTTCATTACCTCTCCCTCTTTGTGGTTAAAATATTAAAGGCTAAATCTCTTTTAAAGTCAAAACTCCATCATTTGAATCCAAGGATGTCCAACGTCTATAGCACTCATATAACCTAGTACTTATAGGAAGTACAATGAGGAATGAGTCATTCTGTTTTGCTTGATGTTTTTACCTGATTTTTAATTTTTTTATTAGAGATTTCAGACTGCTTGTTTATTTTTATGAGCTAATAGAAAGATAATGGGCTAGTAGGAAAATAATGGTAATAAAGTTTTTAAAGCATCTTTTTAAAGTCTTGATACTTTAGTGTGGAGAATTCTGCTGTTAAGAAGTCACAAATTGCTGGCCAAAACAGCAATCATGTAGGACAAGATTCATCTCATTTAACTTGAATGTTTAAACTGAAATGCCTGAGTTCAGGCATCCCAATATGGTCAGTGGGAAGAGATGGCACTTGTAATAGGCAGCAAAACCCAGCTGAATCTGAATTACTTTCTGGAATTTGGCATTAAACCAGACTAATTTCTAACATTAAGGATATGAAGTTAGACTTCTTTTGAGTTTTGGAGTGATTAAAGAACCTAGGGAGGCAGCATGTCTCTGAACCAATATTAAATATTTGACAAAAAAATAAAACTGTGCTAAGGTAGTGCATATACTGTACCTACAAAACTAACCCAAAATAGCAATGAAAGCTTTCACTGAGGAGAAATGAACAGTTTTGAATGTTGGGTCAGTGAGAATTGTCCAAGACTATGGGTAGACTATCAATGTTACTTCATCAGGTTGTCTCCTCATCCTGGTTATGGGATGGCTCAGTATAGTCAGCCACATGTAAGGGCAAATGCTCCTGCCATGGGCTGTCAGGAAAAGATTCCCTAACCCCATGCATCTTCCTGACTTTGAGTATCGTCAGGAATAACTCTAAGTGGAGAAGTGCTTTATTTGCTCTTGAGCATATTCAGGAACTTTATCCTTACACCCTGGACCTCCTGTTAGTTACCACTTGTGGGCAAGGCAGTACATCTCTGTCATGTCACTAAAAAAAGGCTAACCCAGTTAATATTTAATAGAGCACTTTGGTTACCAGGACAGTCAATCTGTTCTGTTTGATAAATGTTGGGTTTTTTTCACCTGAAAGTAATGCTAAAATTTGTAGCCACTGTAAACAAAGTCACAGAGTCTGAGTAGAGACTAGCAGGGTAATCGCGAGAACAAATCACCAAACCCGTCTCTCAGTCACTGTGGAAAATGCCTACCTTCAGCCAGAAGTTCAGCTGAACTTCTATCCATTGAGTATAGCCTATCAGCTCCACACAGCACAGTGAAAGATGGCATCTGCCAACTAAAGGCAGCACTCAGGACCTAGCAGTTTAATTCGTAAAGCCTGTTTCCTACTGCCTACCAGCAAGATGTTAACGTAATTCTTTGTCCTTTCCCCAGATATTGCATGTGTTGCTTTTCTAACTACTGTCATAGGTGACCCTTCACCAGAAGTCTTCATTGACAGGAATCTCTGCTGTTTCATCCATACTCCTGGGAATTCAGCAGTTGTGCAACAAATTGCAACAGTGACAAGTTTTTTGTAGGAATATTGATTCTATGAGGTGTCCAACATTTTTCTAAAATGTGATCCTAGATGACCCCTTCTTATTGTCAGAAGCAATGAAAACAATAACACTTGGTCTCAACAAGCAAGTGAGCCTGTTTTCCCTTTCTTTCTAGTGCCAGGCATGTACAAAGAATAGCTAGCTCATAATGCAGAATAATTTCCAGTTTCAATGCAGCTCTAACAGTATAACAAATACATAATAAAATAAGTCATTAACTTCATTTCAAAAAGTCATTAGAGGCTAGAACAATGTTTCTTAAGCATTGGCCTGGCCTTTCCTAATAGGAATGCAATAAAAATGCAGTGAAAACCTTGAAATGATGACAAATTCAACTTTGAAATTAGATACAGTTTTCTAGTAATGAGGTTAAAACAATATTGGAACAGCTATACTAGAAGAGCTGGTAGATATGACAATGCTTCAAGCTGGAAAGCAAAATTAAATATCTTTTAAAATTAAATGTTTCATCACATTTTTAATAGAAATTCTATGGAGGATGTGGGTGAATGTGTGTGCGTGTGTTGGAACAGAATAATATTGTGTTGCCTTCTAAAATACTTTGGATTGCATTAATCCCTATGGTTTGGGCTTTTGGTTTTTCTTTTGGGTTGTTTGGTTGGTTGGTTGGTTTGGGTTTTTTTTTGTTTTGGTATGATTTGGTTTGTTTTTTTCTAGGGGGTTCATTGACAGCACAGCAAGCTCTTTATTCATCAATTCCATAGGGCTGGTCAGAAGTTTCTCAGTGTGATATCAAATTATCAGGCTAGCTGCATTCACAAACATTTCTGTCTTTGCTGTCATATAACCAGATGAGCAAGACAGAACAACCAGGTTGTTGGTTCATGTCCAGCTTCTATTTCAGTCAATAGAGCTCCTAGTGCTTTTAACTCCCAGAAGTGCCAGGCTGAAACCTCCTCATAGTCTAGTTTAGAGGTTGCATCCTACCTTTAGAAATACTTTATAGCAGTGTGAAAAACCTTCTTCTAATTGCTGATCATTTTTGCACTGAGTGGCTGAGAAAAATACTTCACTGTATGACAAGACCTTAGGAAAAAACCCACACATCTGTAAAGGGGTTTTATCTATTTATTTCTCACTGCTCAGTTCCAATATTAGGTAGCAAGCATGTTATTGGAAAACTTCCCTGTGTCTTTGAGACTTCCAGACTTTTCTTTGCTTAAACTTTCCAAATAGGACTCTTCAGATGGTATATTGCTAAGTGTCTATGGGGATCTTTTCAGTTTCAACTTAGTATGGTCTTGCACGCTTGACAATAAAAGATTGAACTGACAAACCACAGACCAGATATTTTGGGGTAAAGGAAACCTCCCAGCTCATTCACATGCAAAGGTTTTTATAGCAAATAAGATCACAAAAACTATATGGGAGAAATCAAATTGGAACCATAGACAGAATAAATTTAGATAATAGAAGGTGGAAGTATTTGTTCAACTTTTTTTGGGAAAAAAAATCGGAACGTGTACAAAACACTTTCAGAAATGATCCAGGGAGCTAAACGCATTGCTGTGCTGGAATGAAAAGTCAGGTACTTATTAAGGTTATAAACTTTCTTCAGTGAAATGATTTTCCTCCCATGGCTTAAGTCCATAGCTTCTCTGTGGATGATAATTACCTGTGCCAGAGGTGGAATGATAAGATACCCTGTCTCCTTACAAATATTCTCTTCTGCTCCCTAGGTGTTAATTATCTTCTTTCAGACTTTCCCATCTGAATAATGGCAATAGGTTAAACTCAGAGCAATTTTATCCAGTACGAAGTTAATGTTTCTGGCCTATATCATATCTGAATGAGTCTTTGTGTACTAGAAAATCTAGTGTGGTTTTATTTGTCAGTTGATCATGTTTTGTTGAAATAGCTTTACTACCGTTTGAAAACACTGCTGCTTTTTGGAGCCACCTTGAAAAAGTAGGCATTAGTTCCTGTGTTGAGAACCTGAATTATATTTGCAAAAAATTAATAAATTATGTAAGAATAAAATCTGCCAGTCTCCACGTTGGAGGCAAGCTGGCTGGTGTGGACAGGTGACATATCTTACCAAATAATGAATAAATACACTTCATATGTATGTGAGAACATGAACATAGGTATCTATGAGTAAACCTTTTGCTGTTCCAAGCTTAAAAAGTCACTTGTCAACCCTATACCTGTTTTCGTTTAAACTGCTGCTAGAAGTTTTGTGAAAGCAATTTCTGAACTGTAGTGTAACAATATCGCTATCCCAAACCGAATGAAAATAAAGTGTTAAAAGTAAATATCTCTAATATAAATATGTATGAAATTTGCATACATTGTTCAGTGCTAAGACTGTAGGAGGCAGAGTTTATTGAGCTCTGTATGACACCGTGACTGGTAACTGCTTTGCTCAGTGGACTGCTGTGCTAGGTAGGTTTTTCCTTATTAAGTGCAGTAGTGTGAAAATGCTGATAATACTGAAGAATATATCCTGTGACTTTGGCTTTCACTCAGCATGGCTAGCTGCACTATGTACTGAGGCCACTTTCAGTAGTAGTTTCAGTTTACTTCATTGGATTTATTGACCTTAATGTTTGGTAGTCAAGTAGAAAGACTTTTTCTAGTATTTTGTTAAATACTACACCAGAGCAGATTTTGGTGGGTATTTTTGTGCAGCTTTGTGTTGGAGGAGTGAGGGGATTCTGTAGGTTGTGGGGTTTTGTGGTTTTTTTTAACTAAGCACCACTACAGCTAATGCAGCTCATGAACTCAGTGGTTTAACAGTTCACATACCGATGATGTCCATTGGGGTGTAAACCCCATGGTGAGTGCACCATGGCCTGTGCTTCTAGTGTTTGCTCTTAATACGGTGTGCAACTGTGAAAAGGAGTGTGTTAGTCACAGCACTATAGGTAGTGTCAATTTAGCTGTAGGTGGTGTGCTATGGCTCACCACACAGCTATTAACGGTACCATCTTTGCTCAGCACAGAATTGCAACTGATAGTATTAAAACTCCCTGTAACAGTGTGAATGATAGCATTCTCATCTTGTCTAGGAAGAAATGGGAAGACAAGTATTCTGACTGAGCCTGTGATTTTAACGAGTCAAGTAAGGAAAGAATGTAGTCTCATCATCTGCAAGAGGATGCGGCATCGTTGACATTTAGCGTTGATTTTTAAAGGGATTAAAGAAAGAACAGTGGATCACAGAGTCAGCAGATTTCAGAAAAAAAAAGATTAGTATATTCATAAATATCTCCTGACATGAGGACTAGTGTAACTGAGCAGTTCTGAATCTCCCTCTGGAAATGCTTTTCTATATGGCATGTGGAAACTACTCTTAAATGAGGTGCTTGATGTACATGAATAAAGCAAGCAATGTGAATAATCTCTAACACTCCAACTGTTGTTCACTTGAAGCCCCAATCTGTTCAAAATTATAAAAGTGGAAAACTTCTCACAAAATATTTTAGAATGCAAGCTATACAACAATAAAATTTGAACGAAAATATGCTGAACTGTTAGAGTATAAAAATGAATACGTTCTGCTGTGTAGCTAATTAGTGCTAAGATATTATAAAGAGAGGCTTGTGATGAACGGTTTTAGCAGCATAGGTGAGAGGAAACTGTGTGTCCTGTTGGATAGTAGGATGTCCATGAGCCAGAAATGTGCCCTTGTGGCTAAGAAAGCCAATGGCATCCTGGGGTGTATTAGAAAGGGTGTAGTTAGTAGGTCAAGAGAGGTTCTTCTGCCCGTCTACTCTACCCTCACATGTAAGGAGGAACTTTTTCACTGTGAGCACTGGGACAGGCTGCCCAGAGACGTTGTGGAGTCTTCTTCTCTGGTAACATTCAGAACCCACCTGGATGTGTTCCTGTGTGATTTAATCTAGGTGATCCTGCTCTGTCAGGGGGGTTAGACTAGATGATCTTGTTGCTTCCAACTCCTAACGTTCTGTGATTCTGTAAAATCTGCTTATGTCACAGATGGGCAGAAGAGAAAAGATTATGCCTGCAAGTATATAAACTCACAGTGATGGTGTGAACACTGATTTGGTGACCTTGCTTACCTAGGACTACAGGAAACATTAAATTTCTAGAGTTTACAATTGTGCGTTGGTTTGCTTGCTCTAATACAGGAGAATAATTAAATTTTATCTAACATAATTATGGTTCAAAGTAGAATATTTTTCTGTTTCTAATATATTTCTTCACTAAGTTTGGTCATCATATTAGATAGAATTTGTGGGGTTGTATTTCATTTGCTGGACACTTCTAAACACTTCCTATTAACTAATCTTCTATTTTGCATTTATCAGCTTAGTACATTTAACACTAATAATAGAGGTTAAATAAACATCAGGTAAGTCAATGAGTGTGAGAATTAAGCTAAACCTAAGATAGTAGAAACTATCATTTTAATGGTGCTTCATCAAATTCATTCACTTAAGTGAAAACTCAGAAAGCTTAAAAAAATCAGTAAAATTAATATTAAAAAGGAAAAAGGGTACAGAGAATTTAAAAAAATAGGTTTACATAAATTTTCCTTTTGTCTCTGTATTAGAGCTCTATGACATTTAAAATCAATATTTCTGATTACTTTTCGTAATATAGAAGACACTTTTAAATTAAGTGCTGTTATTCAATAAAATATTGGCATGCTGCAGAATTTCAGAAAATATTGATTTCACTCAAATTTGTGACTTGCAGAAATACGACACAAACCGTTGTGAATAGAGTATATGAATATCCCTAGTTTAACATATCAAGAATGTAAAAAACTGATGTGGTGGGATGATCCAGGCTGGAGGCCAAGTGGCCCCCAAAGCTGTTCTATCCCTGTCCCCCTCTGCTGGGCAGGGGGGAGAAAAGATAATGAAAAACTTATGGGTCCAAATAAGGACAGGGAGAGGTCACTTATCAGTTACTGTCTTGGGCAAAACAGACACGATTTGGGTGAAAATTAATTTATTCCCAAATAAGTGTCAATTAATGACAAATAAGAACAAACCTTAAAACCCCTTCCTCCCACCCCTCCCTTCTTCCCAGGCTCAACTTCACTCCCCATTTCTCTCTTTCCTCCCCCGCCAGTGACACAGGAGGATGGGAAATAGGTGTTGGGGTCAGACCATCCAATGTTTTCTCTGCTGCTCCTTCCGCCTCAGGGGGAGGACTCCTCACACTCTGTCCCTGCTCCAGCCTGAGGTTCCTCACACGAGAAACAGTCCTCGTGTGAGGACTCCATGAACTTCTCTGACATGAGACACTCCCACAGGCTGCAGTTCACCAGCTGTTCCAATGTGGCCCCCTTCCATGGTCCTTCAGGACCAGACCACTCCAAGATGGGTCCTCCATAGGGTCCATGTCCTTCCAGAAAACATACTCTGGCATGCACTCTTCTTTCCATGGGGCCACAGGTCCTGCCAAAAACCTGCTCCAATGCAGGCTTAACACAGAGATACAATCTCCTTAGGGCATCTACCTGCTCCAGCGTGGAGTTCTCTACAGGCTGTAGGTGTAATCTCTTCTCTCCATCATCCACGCTGTGGCAAATGCACCAAAGAGGTACAAAACACAGTTGTCCACTTATTTATTATGCAATTATTGTGGATGGAAATCCACAATGTTGGTATGAGAAGCAGCTGAAGGAGGGAGTCTTACAACAGCAGGACAGCCTGGTTTTGGCTGGAGAATGCAATATAAACAGATAGATGGCTTCTACACAGAATTTGGCCACAGTGCCCAGAGTGAGACTTTTTGCTTCATTAACTGCAAAATGAATATTAAAATTGACACCCCTAAATATCCTAATGGGGGAAAAGCAGTATATACTAAACATGGATGACTATAGTACTCAACTCTACCCAAATCATGGTAAGTGACACTCCTGGGAGGGAATGGCTAAGATTAGGTTATAAAGGGTATTGAGAAAGCTACACTTCTGGGGGAGAAAAGAAAATGAAGACTCAAGAAGCAGTTGACGGGCTGTGCTTCTTCTCCTCCACCCAAGACAGGGATGCCTTCTTGGTAAGTAATTGCGATTGGACCCTTTTAGTGAGAATACCCAGGATATTTTGCTAGCATTTTATGATAATCACAGCATTTCAATTATTGCTGTAATTATATATCAGCACTATTGCACTAAGGAAGTGCCTATAGTGAAATGAACAAGACACTATGAAATTTTTTTTCCTTATGTTACTTTCATAATTGATTTTCATATTTCTTACATCATTGGGTGAAATGGGGTCTCATGCTAGACTTAGTTAACCAAACATCCAATTTAGTCTCTCTAAATTCTGGTATCATTTGTCTATAATTAATTTAGCTTCTGTAACAGGATAGACTGAAAGACAAAAAGCAGATCTAAAAGATGACCGGTGTGTACCTCTATTGCATTATATAGTTTTAAGCTTGCATCATCATTAAAGGCTTGAGAATGTCAAAGAATGAACAAATACTTGGTTTGGCAAGATATCCTACCTGTACTCCACTGCATTTCCAAATTGCCTCTGAGTAGATTTAGGACTGAAAAAAAGTGGGAACCAATGAACAAAAGAAAATTAATTTCCTCTAAAACTCTCCCTCAGTCTTCTGTCTTCTTTTCGTCATAGTCTCAAATAATGTCTGTAATTTATACTGTAGTCTGTAGTAGTTAAGGCTATAAATTTGCATGCCTCCCAACTTACAAAGAAGGTTACTGTGTACTGTCGTGAAATTTGACAGTATAGTGGACTTGACAGACTACCTTTTCTTAGCAGCATTTTTAAGGTTTGTGGGTTTTTTGCTATAAATTTCACAGTTCCAGTTCTATAGACAGAGAAATAAATCCACGGAGCCTAATATTGAATATAATAATTGGAAGTAATAACAGTATTTTTATTGTAATTTGTATTTGTGTATTAGCAAAACTGCTTGGATTTTAAAATATCTTCTATAGCAATAAGGGAGGATGAGTCCCTTTAAAAAAATAATAATAAAATCCAAGGAAAATTAAATTGGAAATCTAAAGCAAAAGTTTAGCTTTTTACTTCTGTGTGATATTTGAAGAAGCTCTGTTCAATTCAATACCCTTTTCAAGTAGCCCACAAGGTCTTTTTGCTATTAGATTTCATCTGGTCAACTGTTCTTATATTCACTGCTAAGTTTTTAAATATCTCTGATAAGAATTTTTGCAACAAGAAAAATATTTAATAATTATTAAATTAAACCTTTTCTGACTGAAGAAATTTATGATTAACATATTTCTAATTCTTAGCAAAGGAAATTATTGAGTTCCATAAAAGTTTTCACTTTGATAAAGTATATTTTCTCATAAATTATAGAGTTCTGTAATGAACTTTTCTCAATTACCCTAATTTTTGCATTACTCATGTCAGTGAAAAAGTTCATTTTTAAATACTAATTAACCTTCCAGCTATAGATAAATCATATGCCTTTCTACAAAGGCTTCTCAGTTCTGACTTGAGTCTTCCTGGAACATTTTTATTATAAACATTCTTGTGAACTGGTAAATAATTCTATTCTTTTCCTCTTTTACTTACACACATCCACCAGTTTTCCTTCTAAAACAGCTGTTTTTTAAGTTATATAGGCAGTGCTGCAGAATATTCTAAAAAGAGATATTATTCATCTGTATAAAATATATAAAGATCTAAGTAAGTTTTCAGAATGTCTCCAGGGAGGTAAGTCTTTTTGATATTTTCTTGATGTTTAAGAAATGAGAAACTGTAAAATAAAAAAGCTAGCTCTAGTGCTAGCATGGTATTGATGAAGATTTTGTGGCATGAAATAAAAGTAAAGGATTAAAAATACATCTATGTCCTGTTTCTAAATCCACGAAGAATTCTAATGTATCTACAGAGAAATCCATCAAAACTCCTTTCCAGAGATCTGATCACAATATTCTCATAATTCAATTTGAAGTACAGTTGTCCAGCATTTGGCTCAAATTATCTAAGAGTACCGAACACACAAAAAATGACCTCCAAAGGTAGCAATTGATGAGTTAATTTCTGGTTGTCAGCCTTGAAATTTGTCTTTGCTCTTGTTGTGAAACCACATGTGCAGCATGTTATGTTGCCTGCTTAGGCTACACCGATCGTGTGGAAGGACTGTCACGTCTTTGGGGATTTGTGTTCTAGGAACTGGTTTGGTTTGCATTGCTGATACAGAGTTAGACACAGTTTTTAAAAGTTATTGAAGCTGAATCGAGAGTTTTATTCCTTGCAGAGATGTTTTCGTTAGCATGGAAGTTGCTTTGTTCTTTTGTCAGGTGAGACATGACCACAGCTGGCAGTGATAGTGGTAGCAGTTTTCCTCCATCCTGTATTTGAATTGCAAATAGCTAAATAGCTAACTTTGCCTTTGAGCTTTTATTATGAATTCCAAGAATCACACACTTAGAGATGATTAATACTCAAGGCCATACGCTAGCTAAGATAAACAAGCCCCTATGTTCTTGATATAATAATATAGCAAGATTGTAAGTCAAATTTTAGATTAACAACATATTGTTATGCCAGCAGGCAAAGATTTCTGTTAATTAGTTCACAATTAGTCCCTCTTATTTCTAATCTCAGAGTATTAGATATTGATGGAATTAATAGATTAGTAGCTTCATCTTAATGGTGTCAAACAGGCCATAATGCAAATAGGGATTGGTTTTAATGGGATTTATTGATTTATGTGCATATGCTATTTAATCAGTTTTGTGCTTAACCTACACAATATTTTAGATCATACAGAAAATTCAGGGACCCCTTTGTCAGATTAGGAATTTTTTTTTTTGTTTACTAAATTTCTGCATCATGCAAATTTCAGGATTTCTAAATAGACCTGTTCCTGCATGTCATGCACATGCTGCACTGCATTTTCCTATCAGCAAGTCAAAACCTCCTTAATTTGTGCTTCAAACTGAAGTTAGAAACAGTACGTTTCAGGAACTGTGTTGACGTATTATGTACCAAGAAGAGTCAGAAAATGAGACATATGGCTACTTGGAGATGTTCATACAATGTATGTCAAGACATCTTGAGTTTCTTAGGAAACATTTAAACATGAGAGGGAAGGGATGAAATCCAGAGGGACCTTGACAGGCTTGAGAGGTGGGTTCATGAGAACTGTGTGAAGTCCAAAAAGGCCAAGTGCAAGGTCCTACGCATGGGTCAGGGCAATCCTAAGTACAGCTACAGCATGGACAGAGAATGGACTAAGATCAGCCCTGAAGAGAAGAACTTGGGGGTGTTGGTGGACAAGAAAAGGTCAACATGAGCTGGGAATATTCATTTGCAGCCCAGAAAGCCAAACAGAAGGCAATCGTGAGCTTCATTAAAAGAGGCATGACCACAGATAGAGGGAGGTCATTACCCCTCTCTGCTCCACTCTCATGAGAACACACCTGAATGGCTGCATCCAGCTCTGGGGTCACCAGTACAAGAAAGGTATGGAGCTGGTGGAATGAATCCAGAGGAGGCCACACAGAGGATCAGAAGGCTGTAGAACTCCTTTGAAGACAGGCTGAGAGAGTTGGCCTTGTTCAGCATGGAGAAAGGAAGGCTCTGGGGAGAACTCATGACAACCTTACAGTACCTGAAGGGGACTACAGCAAAACTGCATGTAGTGACAGGGCAGTAAGGCACTAGAACATGTTGCCCAGAGAAGTTGTGGAAGCCTCCTCCTTAGCAGTATTCAAGGCCACATTGGATGGGGCTTTGGGCAACCTGGTGTAGTGGAGGTTGTCCCCTGCCCATGGCAGGGGGGTTGGAACTGGGTGATCTTTGAGGTCCCTTCCAACCCAAAACATTCTTGAGTCTATGAAATATCATGGATTAATAAATATAAGATTTAATAATCATAAATAGTTTTATGTGGACTTTTAAAACAACACAGAGAATTTTGACCTGTAATTCTTGGAACATAAGCCAGATCATGTCTTCTGTATCCCCTCAAACAGGTGCAAAGAAATTTGCTGCAATCAATAAGTGGGGTCAGGCAGTGATTCTTTCCTCTTAGGTGGTTTAGAACCAAGAGCATCCTTTAACCAGCATGTACCCTTCTTGCTCCTTTAAAAAGAAAGAAAAGAAAAAAAGGAAAAAATTGTCAAACAATTGTTGAAAGATACTTGTTCTTCAATAAAGTCTGCATCAGACTGATGCGCTGAGTACCAGCATGAAAATGACTTGCTCTCTTTCTATGGGTGACAGAGTAAGTGGCGTCTCATAAGATAGACATGGCAGTGACACAGTATTCTTATTTTTACAAGATTAAATCAAATCCATCTATTTTATCTAAATGCATTAGTTCAGATTTCTGTAAGACCGTCCTTACGATACATTTTTGACCAATCACTGCTCAAATCTAATTTTCGTTGCCTTTTCCTGATCATTTTAAAACTCTGACTTCCCCCAACCCTTCCCTTCCCCCGGCAAGTGAGATTCAGCAGGTAAGCTTAATATCAGTACATTCACAACTGCAGAATGTAGGTGTTTTTCCTCTGTTGATTTTGTGGGATCATACATTCAACTAACTACAAAATTCTAATTATCTCATGTTGAGATTTCATTTCTAAAAGATGTTTTGCGGATACCTTGTAAAAATGTACCTGTGCTATGTTTAACTGTAGACTACCAAACAAAATCAACGTGTCTTCCAAAGAGAAGTCCTATTCAGAAATCATCCCATCTGGTCTGTAAGATTTTATTTTATTTATTTTAATTTAATTTTAAAAAACATTATTTTATCTAAAAAAGGATATATATCTGCTAAATTATTTGTTGCTTCATTAACTCGGTGCACATATGTTTGCTTTGCATCTTTCTATTTAAGACTTTTGGAAATAAGTGAACTGTAATCTTAGAGGTCTCTTTCCTTTAACACAGAACTCCTCAAAACCCAAAACTGAATGCTGCCTTCAACTCAGTCTTCACTAGTAAGACAGCCTTCAGAAATTTAAGTACCCAAAGACAAAATCTGGAGCAAAGAAGATATACCCTTAGAGGAATGGGATGAGTTTAGAGAATATTTTAACAGACTGCTTAATATAGGTGAAAGAATAATTAAGCAAACTAGACATACATGAAATATGATAGGATGCACCCATGAGTATCAAGGGAGCAGCTGATGTCATTTTGAGGCCAGTTTTGATTATGTTTGAATAATTATCATGACTGTGAGAGGTGCCTGGGGTCTGGAGGAAAGCAAATGTCACTCCAATCTTCAAAAAGGGCAAGAAAGACCCAGGGAACTACAGGCCAGTCAGTTTCACTTTGATCCCTGAGTCGGGGATAGAACAGCTAATCCTTGAAACCATTTACAGGCACATGAAGGACATGGACGTGATGGAAAGTAGCAGCATGGATTCATTAAGGTGAAGTCATACTTGAAGAATCTTCAGTGATGAATATTAGGAACCTTCTACTGGCTTGGTACTAGAAAGGAAAACAGTGGCTATTTTTCACTTTGACTTCAGCGAGTCTTTCTACACCATCCCCTTAGATCCTCATGGGCAACCTGCTGATGTATGGGTTGGAGGACGAGACAGTGATATGGGTTGAAAGCTGGCTGAATGGCCAGGCCCAGAGGGTGGTTATCAGCAGTGCAATGTCTAGTTGAAGGGCAGTAACTCCAAAGGTATATCCCAGGGTTCAAGACTGGGACCAGACCTGTTTTGCACCTTTGCTTTGATGATAGGATAGCAAACCTATCAGGTTTGCTGATGACACAAAACCAGGAGGATTGACTGAGAGGGTAATGCTGTCATCTAGAGGGACCTTGACAGTCTAGGGAAATGGGCTATCATGAACACCATGAAGTTCAAAGAGAAATACATAGACCTATAACTAGGGAGGAACAATCCAAAGCACTAACGTATGCCAGGGACAACCCACCTGGAAACCAGCTTAGCAGAAAAGAACCTGGAGGTCCTGGTGGATACCATGTTGAATGAAAATGAGCAATGGGCTCTTGCTGCAAAGAAGGCCAATGGTATCCCAGACTGCATTAGGCAAAACATTGCCAATAGGTTGAGGGAGGTGATTCTTCCTTCTATTTAATACTGGTGAGGCCACACCTCGAGAACTGTGTCAAGTTCTGGCCTTCCCACCACAAGAGAGATATGGAAATACTGAAGGAAGTCCAATGAAAGGTCATGAAACAGAGTATATCTACTATGTGAAACAGCTGAGAGAGCCAGGACTCTTTTCAATGTTTATAATACCTAGAAGAAGGATGCAAAGGATCCAGGCTTTTTTCAGTTGTGCCCAGTGCCAGGAACAGAGGCAATGGGCATGAATAGGAAACACTTTTTTACTGTGAAGGTGACTAAAGGAGTGGCACAGAATGCCCAGTGAGGTTATGAAGTTTTTCTCCTTGCAGATATTCATAAGTTCTCTGGAAATGGTACTGGGCAACCAGCTCTAAGTGGCCCTGCTGTAGTACAGTGGTCGAAGCAGATGACCTCTGGAAGTCCCATCCAACCTCAGCCATTCTGTGAATTAGTTAATCACTACTGGAGCAGACTAAGATAGTCAAAAATTTCATGTAGGCACCAGTGAGTTTGCCAAGAAGCAGCAATTAAATGCCAAAGTTGTCTTTCTTTACAGAAGGATGTATGCAATAGACCTATTTTCCTATGGTTTATTCTTCATGTGCCTCATGTCTTCTTCATATGTGGATATTATTTTCTTTCTCTACTCTCAGAGAAGCCAGCACATATAGGGCATTAAGTTGCCTAGTTAGAGAGGCATTACGTCTGCCAAGCAAAGGGAGAAAACCTTTCATTTTATTGGTTTACCTTTACATATGAGATAGATTAGATGTAACAACTTTTCACCATTTCTTTCTCTCTTTCTCACCTGTCTTTTTCATATATTTTCTTACCATCTCATTGTTATAAAAAACCATGCTTCCTAATAGTGTTATATTAGCCATTACATTATTCTGCACATGTCCTGATACTGGCCAGGCCAGAGTTAGCCTCCTCAAGCAGTGAGTACAGATGAGTTAGTTAACTCTCCTGGCCAGGACCAGGACAACCCATTTGACTTGTTGGCTTCAATGCTAATAAAATACCTTGTCCTGACAGTAAAGTAGAATACTAAAAAGCTTAGTAATTCTACAGCCTAAGGCTTTGTAGTTATGTATTTTCTAATGTATGCAGCGGTTATTTTTCCCTGTCTTGCTTTGGGGTCTCTAGGTGCTTAGTTTGAGAAAGCAGAAAGGAACCTTGTATGAATTTAGGAGTACTATTATGTGGAGTGCATTAATTGAGGTTTTCAACAGTTTGCTGTTGTGAAACTAAAATTCTTTGGAGATTTGTTGGCACTAAATACAACAGCAGAAATATCACCAGCAGCATGTTCTTTACATTCCCAATGGAACTCAGCGGAACCCTTGCTGCTTTCCTCCCTCATTTGCATTTATTTTCTACTTGTTCAGTAGAGTTCAGAAAGAAGAAAAAAATTCAATTTACACAGGTATCTACATTGTTCTTGGACTTTTCGTGAAGATCTGGAAAAATGCATGTTCATCCTTTAGACATTTTTAATAATAGGAACAGGAAAGAAAATAAATTCTGCACCTATAGATTAACAATATTAATCACAGAATGCAAATTTTTATAATTTACTCATTTTTCTTCTACAGCTTATTGTATAAGAAAAAGAGTGCATTTCCAATTCCTCTGTATCTTTTAGATATACTTTTCATTAATTCATTTTAGATTTTTTATGTGTGTGCATATGTATGTATGTTTTATTGGGAGTTTTATGGTATATTTTGTGTGTATTTCTCATTTTGGTAAGTTTCAAATAAAATCTTGTATCTCCATATTTCACAGAGATGCAAGAATTTCAAATACATGAAAATAAGATTTAAGCTGTCTCTCTGATAATAGACCCACCGTACTTTCAATAGGATAGCTTCAGCAGCACAA